>JAPDVU010000003.1:43485587-44707254 GCA_026230045.1 Corynorhinus townsendii | reverse complement strand
TATCCCTAAACTCCAGGAGACCCATAAGAATCCCAGCTGTGGGGACAAGACGGTGTGGTTAACTTGCTAGAAGGTATAGCTATATTTATTTTGGACTTAACAATTCATACTACAAGGAGAATATTGGACATTCCCTTCACTGTTGTAGGCATCTTACCACCAAACTGGAGGCAATTCTTTTTTTTTAATTTTTTTAAATTTATTTTTATTTATTTATTTTTTATTGTTTTAAGTATTACAAATAGTAGTACATATGTCTCCTTTTTTTTCCCCATTGATCTCCCCCCGACCTCCCCTACCCCCCAGGACATGCCTTCACCTGCCCACCCTCCCCCCCACCCCAGTGTCTTATATCCATTGGTTGTGCTTATGTGCATGCGTACAAGTCCTTCGGCTGGTCTCTTACAGCCCCCCTCGCCCAACCTCCCCTGTCTTCCCAATGTAGTTTGACACTCTGTTCAATGCTTCTTTGCCTCTGTATCTTTTTCCCACCATTTCTTTCCTTTAAAAAGTTTTGCCTTTGCAGACTGGAAATAAACATATAATAACAAAACAAGACAAAACAAAAAAATGTTTGAGTCCCAATTTCAGTGTCCAACAGTTCCTTATGTGTACATGTCAGCAGTGATATCTGGATGGTGGGCACATGGTGGCAATGCAGGTCCAACCCTCTCTGGTTTGGTCCTAGGTAACCTGTAGCGGTGCACAGCTGCTGACTGCTCGCGTGGCAAGGCGTTGTCAGCATCTTCCATCTCTGGACTGTTTTTTCCTCTTGTCTTCGTGGTTGGAGCACTCCTGTCAATTCTTCTCTGTTGCAGGAATCCACCTGGTCTTGGGGTTGTTTTCTGAAAATATATAAATATATTCTCGACCAAAAGTTAATAAAGGAATCTTTTCTACATAATTGATTTGGGATCTTTTTATTTTTGTTCAAACGATTTTTCTTTGTCTTATTTAGACACCATGTGTGTTTTTAATGGCCGTCTTGCTGTTAGCATTGCAAATGAAACTTAATTTGGTAAAGTAAAAATTTTCTAGATGTAATTTACTTATAGGATATTTTTCCTTACATGATATTGCCCTACTATCCCCCCCTTTTTTTTTTATTAATGGAGGTTTTTGTAAATTTTATAATGCAGTCTTGATAACTTTAAATTAAAAAAAATTTTTTTTTCCCCCACACATATGACTGCTTTAGGTTCATTGCATATTCAGGAATTTTACCATGAGATGAACTACCAATAGAAATTTTAGTTATTACTTTAAGAACAGCTTTTTGTCCAGTACAATTAACTTTACTTGAATATTCACTTATTTCAATTAGCCTATTTAAATTAATCTGAAAACTCGATTACTATTTTACTGTCAAATTTAATACTCTACCAACAATCTTAGTTTACCCTGTAAATATTAGTGGGAATGATTATTTGCATTCTTGAGTGGGCCCTGAGCATTCCAGATGCTCAGCTGAATTTAGATATAGGGCAACTGCTGTCGGCCAAGTCTCTTGTCTGTTACCTGGGTCCTGATCTGAGCTGGGCCAAGTCTCTGTCTGTCACCTGTATCTCGATGTGAGCTGGGCCAGGTCTCTTTCTGTTGCCTGGGTCCCTTTCTGAGCTGGGTGTGGGAAGCGCGAAGCAGCCATGGGGGCAGGAGACCTCCTTCAGAAGGGGTGAGGGTTCAAGCCCCTGCAATGTTGGGGGGTGAGGGTCTGTGCCCCACTTCTGTTGCCCCCCCAAGTTCTCTCCTGATGGCCCCTCTGCGACTGTGCCTGTCTTAGGTTGTTCCTTCCTTGAGGAATCTTACCCGTCTCTGGCTAACCAGCCATCCTCCGGGGCCAAGCAGGGTGGTGTGAGGTTCAGTTCTGTCTCCTTGGTAGCCTATGCCCCCGTGGCCTCCACACCCAGCACCTGCCTTGGGAACCCCTGGCCTGCTGGCAGGGTCCCGGTGCTGATCACATATCTCGGGGAACTCGGGTTTCTTCTCCAGTGAGGGCCCAGCTCACACAATTGGATGTGAGACAGATCCCTGGTACCAGCCCCCACGAGGCTTCAAGCTCAGCATGAACAGAAAGCTCAGGTAACAGCTGAGGGCCATTGGATTGTGAGAAGAGGGTCCCTCTTGGCACAAAGGGCAAGAGGGGCCAATATAGGATGCTCAAGTGCCTTCCCAGTGCCTTAATTCCTTCTGCAAGGGATTAAATCCTTTCATGTCCTTTTTTTTTTTTTTTTTAATTGCCGCCAACCATTCAAAGAATTAGTTTGTAAGTTTGTTTGGGATAATTGTAAAATATGCTGTTGTAAAATATCTAAAATTATAATGACATTGTAGAATAATATCATGTAAGGATATTCTTTGCCCTAGGCCCTGGCAATTCCATTTCAAACTGACTGTCAATTTCTTTTTGTAAGTTTATATAAACTTTGTCAGGGAGGCAAAAACACAAATTACTTACTTTAGTTCAAGAGGCCAAATATATTGACTTTCAATTACAATCCTTATGACTTTTGAAGGAAACTTCTCTTTGTTTCCTTCCAAAATAATTTTCAGTCTACAGAGAGTTTCATTTAAAAATTTTTGTCACATGAGACAATTTCTCTTAATGCCCCGCCCCCTTGTTGTCTGTGTCCATTGATTAGGTTCATATGCATGCATACAAGTCCCTTGGTTGATCTCTCCACCTTACCTCCACCCTCCCCTACCTTACCTGAGGTATGATGTTCTGATCGATGTTTCTCAGCCTCTGGATCTGTTCTTATTCATCAGTCTATGCCGTTCATTATATTCCACAAATGAGTGAGATCATGTGATATTTATCTTTCTCTGCCTGGCTTATTTCACTCAGCATAATATTCTCCATCTCCATCCATATTGTTGCAAATGGTAGGAACTCCTTATTTTTTACCGCAGCGTAGTATTCCATTGTATAGATATACCACAGTTTTTTAATCCATTCATCTGCTGATGGGCATTTAGGTTGTTTCCAAATCTTGGCTATGGTGAATTGTGCTGCTATGAACATAGGGGTGCATATTTCCTTTCTGATGCATGTTTCTAGATTCTTGGGATATATTCCTAGAAGTGGGATCACTGGGTCAAATGGGAGTTCCATTTTTATTTTTTTGAGGAAGCTCCATACTGTTGTCCACAGTGGCTGCACCAGTCTGCATTCCCACCAGCAGTGCAAGAGTTCCTTTTTCTCCACATCCTCGCCAACACTTGTTGTTTGTTGATTTGTTGATAAAAGCCATTCTGACAGGTGTGAGATGGTACCTCATTGTTGTTTTGATTTGCATCTCTCTGATGATTAGTGACTGTGAGCAGGTTTTCATATGTCTCTTGGCCTGCCTTCTGTCTTCTTTCGAAAAGTGTCTATTTAGATCAGTTGCCCATTTTTTGATTGGGTTGTTTATCTTCTTTTTGTTAAGTTGTATGAGTTCTCTGTATATGTTGGAGATTAAACCCTTATCATTGATATCATTGGCAAATATGTTCTCCCATGCAGTGGGCTTTCTTGTTGTTTTGTTGATGGTTTCTTTTGCTGTGCAAAAGCTTTTTATTTTGATGTAGTCCCATTTGTTTATTTTCTCTTTAGCTTCCATTGCCCTAGGAGTAGTATCAGTGAAGAAGTTCCTTCGGCATATGTCTGAGATTTTGCTGCCTGTGGATTCCTCTAGTATTTTCATGGATTCCCGTCTTATGTTTAAGCCCTTTATCCATTTTGAGTTTATTTTTGTGTATGGTGTAAGTTGGTGATCTAGCTTCATTTTTTTGCATGTATCTGTCCAGTTTTCCCAGCACCATTTGTTGAAGAGACTGTCTTGACTCCTTTGAATGTTCGTGTGGAGGCAATTCTTGACAAATCTTTTCCCCCCACCCCCCACCATCTCCCACTCCCTCTCAATTTCTGAACTGGTCTCCTAATTACTGAGATTCTACAGCAGTCTTCTTTGACACGTTTTTCCCTTTGTCCTTAACTTAATGAAGCAAGTAGTTTGTTTATTTCCCCTTGGCAAATCTTTACATCCAATTCCTTTCCCATTCCATGGCCACCACTATATTTTAGGCTTTTCAGTTGGATCTAACTAACAGTCTACATACTAACCTCCATGTTAGGTGTTGGAGATAAAAGGAAATCCAAGATTTAGGCCTTGTGATCACGCTGTCATTGTGTATTGGGCAACACATAAAGCTGGGAAAAACTGCATTGTTTTGGTAAAATTGACTCTGAATGTGTTGCCTGAAAAGTTTTTGTTTGTGCTTGGTCTGGTTTTATTTTTTCTACAATCAATACCTTGATGGGATGCTGCCTGCTATCCTTACACCTTTTCTCAAGGAAGTACCCAACAAAAGCCAACAACAAAAAAACAAAAAATCTCGCCTGGCCAGCGTGGCTCAGTGGTTGAACATCAACCTATGAACCAGGAGGTCATGGTTCAATTCCCGATCAGGGCACATGCCCAAGTTGCAGCCTCAAACCCCTGTGGGGCAAGCAGGAGGCAGCGGGTCAATGATTCTCTCTCATCATTGATGTTTCTATCTCTCCCTCTTCCTTCCTCTCTGAAATCAATATATATATATGCACTGCTTAATGTTCTGAGAAATGGGTTTTTAGGGGATTCCGTCATTTTAGGAATATCATAGAATACAATTCCACAAACTTTGATGGTTTAGCCACTACTATAATTATATGTACTATTTTTTTATATGACTGGCAGCCTGTAGGTTTGTTTACACCAGCATCACCACAAGTGTGCCAGTCCTTATGGTGTAAGATTTGGCTTCTCTTTTTGTAAAGCAATTGCCTGACTTAACCTTTAAAAAATTTTTATTGAATTTATTGGGGTGATATTGGTTAATAAAATTATATAGATTTCAAGTGTACAATTCTATAATACATCATCTGTATATTGTATTATGTATTTACCAAGTCAAGTATCCTTCAGTCATCATTTATTTTCCCCTTTATCCTCTTCTACCTCTCCCTACCACTCTTTCCCTCTGGTAATCATCATACTGTTGTCTATGTCTATGAGTTGTTGTTTTTGCTTAATTCCTTCATCTTTTTCACCCAGCCCCTCAACCTCGCTCCCCTCTGCCAGCTGTCTGTCTGTTCTCTTTATCTATGAGTCTGTTTCTTTGTTTATTTTGTTCATTAGATTCCACATGTAAGTGAAATTATATGGTACTTGTCTTTCTCTGACTGGCTTATTTCACTTAGCATAAGACTCTACAGGTCCATCCAAACTGCAGCAAAAGATAAGATTTACTTTTTTTAAAAAAATAAATCTTTATTGTTCATATTATTACAGTTGTTCCTCTTTTTTCTCCCCATAGCTCCCCTCCACCCGGTTCCCACCCCACCCTCTGCCCTTACCCCACCCCCCCACACTGTCCTCATCCATAGGTGTACGATTTTTGTCCAGTCTCTTCCTGCACCCCTCACACCCCCTTCCCCCCGAGAATTATCAGTCCACTCCCTTTCTATGTCCCTGATTCTATTATATTCATCAGTTTATTCTGTTAATCATATTTTTAAAAAATATATTTTTATTGATTTTAGAGAGGAAGGGAGAGGGATGGGGGGGGAGGGTCCCCTCAACCCAGCCTGCACCCTCTCCAATCTAAGACATCCCTCTCACAATCCTGGACTGCTGGCTCTAATTGCTCACCTGCCTGCCTGCCTAGTCACCCCTAACTACCCCCCCCCGCCCCGCCCCACTGGCCTGGTCCCCCTTAACTGCCCTCTCCTGCTGGCCTGGTCCCCCCCAACTGTCCTCCCCTGCAGGCCTGGTCTCCCCAACTACCCTCCCCTACAGGGCTGGTCCCCCACAACTGCCCTCCCCTGCTGGCCTGGTTCCTCCCAACTGCCCTCCCCTGCTGGCCTGATCGCCCACAACTGCCCTCCCTTGCTGGCCATCTTGTGGTGGCCATCTTGTGTCCACATGGGGGCGGCCATCTTGTGTTGGAGTGATGGTCAATTTGCCTATCACCTCTTTATTATATAGGATGATTCCTTAATAAAAAAATAAGATTGGCCCTGGCCAGTTGGCTCGGTTGGTTGAGCCCATGCACCAAAAAGGTTGCAGGTTAGATTCTCAGTCAGGTCACATGCCTGGGTTGCTGGTTTGATCCCAGGTTGAGGTGCATACAGGAGGCAACCGATCAATGTTTCTCTCTCCCTCTTTCTTCCCCTCTAAAAATCAGTAAACATGTCCTTGGGTGAGCATTAAAAAAATAAAAATAAGATTGTTCTTGTGAGCTCATTCTCCCTCTCTTAGAGTTTCAGAAGCAGAAAATCTTCCCTACTCCCTCCCACCAGCCCCAGAAAGCACGTGATTGAATTTATCTATCAAAATGTTCCCATTGGTACATGGAGTCCCACATAGCCAGAACTTTGGCAGCTGTGTATTCTGAAGCCTCAATAACTGTGCAGAGGAGGGCAAGAAAATAAGAAGTAACTTGAATTGCTGGTTCAGAGATGCTCTGGTTGGGTGCACACTAGGACTGGAGAGAGACGGATATCACTGGGGCAGCTTTTCCAGCTAACAGGCTTTACCTTGGGCTATTCACTTGATGTTTCTGGTTTCATTTTCTCCCATCTCTAGCTACTGACACAAATCTGCTCAGTTGCATTGCTTTGAGAATAAAATGTACTGAAGCTTGAACTTAAAATCTGTATTCTTCCCCAAATAATTAAATCATTACTCTTTCTGTACTTTTAAAAATAATTGATTCTGATCTCCTACCAGCTCACTTCCAAGGCTAATATTTAACATTTTATTGCTTCTGTTATTACAGCACTTAAGTTATGAAACTTGCCTGTGTATTGGCTCAGCAAATAGCAACTGGGTACATGAAGATCCACTGTGCAATATTAATTGGAAACTGAGTAGATACAAAAAATAGACAAGAATGGAGACTTTTCTTTCCCAAACATTCCCAACTAGTTTAACATTAATAATCCATTTTAGACTTGCTCTTTGTTAATCATTTGCTACTGAGTGAGTTCTGTGACTTAATTTTTTAAAATGTCTCCTTTCAGTTTTCTGAGTTCAAAGGGATGAGCAATGGGGTGAATGTCTTTACCTCTTCCTTGTCTGCGGAGGCATCACTGGATTTTAAGGTTACAGATCTAAGGTTACAGATCCAGAAATAATTCCTGGTTATTGTCTTCAGAGCTCGAAATTCCATTGCAAGCTTGATCTAATAGTTATAGAGAACTCTCTGCCCCCCAAAGTGTTCATGAAACATTTTTTTTTTTTATTGATTTCAGAGAAGAAGGGATAGGTAGAGAGAGAGAAACATCAATGATGAGAGAGAATCATTGACTGGCTGCCTCCTGCATACCCACTACTGGGGATGGAGCCCAGGCATGTGCCTTGACCAACAATCGAACCAGCGAACCCCTCAACCTCTGAGCTACACTGGCTGGGCTGTTCATGAAACATTTTAATGAGCTTATTAGGCCACAAAAGAATTAAAGGAATTGATATAATATATAAAACTTTTTTTTACCATGATGCAGTAAAATGAAAAATAAATAGAAATGAATAACTCTCAAAGACATATAGTGGGAAACCAAAATAGATAATAGCATGGGTAAATGTCTGGAAAAATTATTCGGGGGGGGGGGGGGACAGAGAAAGAATGAGAAGGCAAAAAATTTTAAATTTAATATTAAAATAGGATGTGTAAAAAAATCATATTAGAATACTATAAAACAACTTAATGCAATGAAAAACAGCAGTATATTTTAATAATGCACAGTAAGTGTACTTTAACAATCCGAAGATGATTTAATATCAGAAAATACAACTTATCATTTAACAACTATAAGGAAAACATCTACATGGTTATATCAATAGATTATAATATCATTTGATAATATTCAATACCAATGCACAATTAAGTCTCCTCACTCCACCCAAAAATGTAAACTATGATTAGAGGTGGAAATCCCTTAATCTATTAAAGAGAACCTACAGGAAACATACATCAAATATCATCATCTTTTAGTTATGAATTAGAAAATGTCTTTTCAAAATCAGTAACTACTACAGCCCTAGCCGGTTTGGCTCAGTGGATAGAGTACTGGCCTGCGGACCTAAGGGTCCTGGCTTTGATTCTGGTAAAGGACACATACCTTGGTTGTAGGCTCCTCCCCTGCCCAGGCCCTGGTCAGGACATGTGCAGGAGGGAACCAATCAATGTTTCTCTGGGGAAAGTTCTGTGGAGAACGGCCACAGCGTTTGGACAGGTTTAAGCCTCAGACTAATGAGAGGGCATGGTCCTCTCCTGGCAAAGCCACCTGCAAGTCCTAGCTTGGAGGGCAAAGCCCTCCCTGCACAATTATAGCCAAAGGCTATAGTTGTAAGCTTGAACCTATGGTCCGAACCTGTGGCCCACGTGGCTGAGTAATATGGGCTGCAGGAAGTGCAGCAAGTAAACAAAGCTTGATCAGCTGCATGTAATTGGGTAGATTTGAAACTCACAAGAACGTTGTAACCACACCCTTACTTTGCCTCATGGAAACTGGCTATAAAATAACGACACTGCTTACAGGCTGTGGCGCTGTCGCTAGTTCTCCATCAGAGAGGACAGTGTCCCACCTAGACCCAGCATTTTTCTCCTGTCTGTCTTTTCTCAATCCTTCACTGCCCCCTCTCAGGCTCACTGAACCTGGCTGAGCTGGCTTGGCACATATGACGCCCAACGTGGGGCTGAATATGCCATGGCCGTGCCAGCTCGGCTCAGCACAAAGTTCTTAATCGTTATTTCTCTCTTTCTTTCACTCTCCAGAAATCAATGGAAAAATATCCTTGGGTGAGGATAAAAAAATAAATAAACAAAGTCAGGAACTAGATAAAGATGACCATTATCATCACTATTATTGAATATCTCTATTTTCCTCCTGAATAGCACAAGTACTTTGAAATTCTTTAATTCAGAGATGGCTTAGCATTCCCAGAACATACTTCCAAATATACGTTGGTTAAAAAAAAAAAAAAAAAGGAATCCAAAAGAAGCAAAAAAAGTCAATGAAGTTGTACAATATTTTAGAAATGTGGATGGGAACACAATTATATTACAATGCTAAAGTGTTGGAAATTTATTCAACTTATTTTTTTCTATTCAACAAACATTTGTTTATATCCTATTGTGGGAAGTTTGTGTTTAAACTTTTATTACGGACATTTTTAAGCATACCTAAAAATAGAAAGACCAGTACACTGAACCTCCATGAAACAAGCTTCAACAATTACTAAGATTTTGTCCATCTTCTTTCCTTAAACTTTCCACTTTTGCTGGGGTGCTTCCAGTATTTAACACAATGCCCAGATACATATAATTTCACTCAAAGATACTCCAACATACATCTCTAAGATAAAGACATTTAAAAAAAATAATCACAGCACCATTTGATAATCACCCTAACATTATCTACTACCCAGTCATCCTGGGGCTGACTTGGGTGGAGACTCTAGGAGGAATTTATACATTCAGTACTGTGTTCTCAAGAATATCTTGAGAAACTTTGTCAGGTGCCTACTAAAATCTTAATAAGGGCTCTCTCTACAGTTTTCATCCAATCCATCAACCTTTATAAGCAAACACATTTAATTTGGCATTACATTTCTGTATTTATTCAACCCAAGAAGTCCCAATGATCACTGCTTCCTTTTCTAAATCTTCACAAACCATCAGTGCCTTAGTAATGTACTTTGGAATTTTACATGATGGCAGTTCCTGAAACAATTTATTTCTTCCTTGGAAACATTGGGTAAATAGCTTCAATCTTATCTTGATACCACTCCCTTTTCTGTCATTATTTTGCAATAGCCTAGTCAGATAGCTTTCCATCAACATCTGAAGTTGGAAATGAAAAATAATTTTGAAGCTGGCTGGCATGGCTCAGTGGGTAAGCATTGACCTATGAACCTGGAGGCCATGATTTGATTCCCCAGTCAAGGCACATGCCTTGGTTGCTGACTTGATCCCCAGTAGGGGGCATGCAGGAGGCAGCCGATCATTGTTTCTCTCCCTTCCTCTCTCTCTAAAAATCTATTTTAAAAAATCTTAAAAAAAAAAAAATCACCTGCGAGTGTCCCCCCACGTCCTGTGTGGTTTAGGGTTCAGGTTCAGGGTTTGGGCTCAGGCTCTGGAGTAGGCTGCACACAAATGAAAGAGACTAGACAAGAAAATATTAATTTGGGAATTGGGGGCCAGGCAGAAGCCCAAGAGAGGACTACACTTTGCTCTGGCCTTGCCATCCTTTTTATTCAGGTCTGGGGTACACTCATAGCCATTAGGCAGGCAATTCCAATAATAGCTCGATGATAGCCCATCAGCAAGGACTAAAAGGTGGAAGTTGCTTCAGGTCCCTTTGTCTCAACTAGACAATGGGTGCATGGCTCTGACCCTTGCCAGAGCCTCATGGTTGGCCAGCCTTCCGGACTCCTTGTCCACCTCTTTCTGCTATTGAAGGCAATGGGTAGCTTCCAACAATCACCCTAGCTGGTTTGGCTCAGTGGATAGAGCACCGGCTTCTGGACTGAAGGGTCCCAGGTTCGATTTCAATTAAGAGCACATGCCCTGGTTGTGGGCTTGATCCCTAGTAGGGGGCGTGCAGGAGGCAGCCGATTGATGATTTTCTCTCAATTGATGTTCTTATCTCTCTCCCTCTCAGAAATCAATAAAAATATAATAATAATAATAATTTTGAAGAGAGGTGTGAACATACCAAAGGCCTGGAGTGTTGGGAGGGACTATCAAATGGAGGTTGTAACCACTAAAGGCAATTTTTCCTACCTGTCACAATTGTAGGAGACCTGGTTCTGGTGCAAATGCTATGATGTTTGCCTTTGCTGCATGTTATATATCCCATACCCCATTTAAAAGCTGGGAGACAGTTACTAAATTTTAAAAAGCTGAGAGAAGTAACAAATCAGTCTGTCAGAAGCTCTTGTCATGTCCATCCTCAGCCCCTCTCCTTGCCCTTGTGATAAATCCACTCAATTATCAAGCGATATTCTTTTAAACAACATATAAGTCAGCTTAAGAAAGAGTTCAGGGAGAATCCAAGATGGCGGAGTAGGTAAACACCTAAACTGCTGCCTCCCACAACAATTTAAACTGCAACTAAAAGACAAAACGTCTGTCACCCAGAACCACGGGAAAGCTGGCTGAGTGGAAGTTCTACAACTAGAAGGAAAGAGAAAAGAGCATTGAGACGTGCACGAGCGCTGAAAAGCTGAGGTACGGAGGCGCGTGATCCGTACCTCACGCGCCTCCGTACCTCAGGAAAAAAGCAACGCACCCAGTCGGCTTCGGGCGACTGGGTGCGTTGCTTTTTTCAACCCGAACGGAGACAAGCCCCCGATTACTCTAAAATCCAGTCTCTGGGGAGATGCGGGGGAGACGCGGGGGACCCAAACTCCTACAGGGAGAAGCTGGACTGTCTGCCAGTGAGGGTGGCTTGCTTGCAGAGCTGTGAGCAGGAATAATTGTTTACTGCACTGGGGCACCGGACTCGCGGATGCCGTCTGGGACTCAGAGCCGGCTAACTAGCAGCCATTGCTGTTTGTCACGCCCTAACCTAGTGACACCCTGAGGCCCCGCCCTGCACAACCTACAAACCCACCCAGGCTCCAAGCAGTGGAGTTAGCATAAGAAAGGCCTGCCCTATCGCAGCTTAACCTAACAAACTTGCAGCCTGGGTCAGACAGCTCCAAAACCTCCAAACCCCAAGCAAAGAGGAGAAAACTGCAGCTCTCACTGTAGCTCCTGCTGAGTGGCCTCAGACAGTAGCTGACCTGCACCCCATTGGAGATCCAGAAGCCAGTGTACCTAGTGGTCAGTGTGAGACACCAGATTTCAACTCCTCACATCCATAAGTGACACATTCAAGAGGCAGACTCAGTGAGCACCAAAGCCCCACTGAAACAAGTCCTGCACCATAAGCGTGTCTTCAGCGCAACAGTTCTTCCATTATAGACACAGGCAGTGCTCAGAGCTAATTGGCCTGGAGGTCAATTCCTCCCAGCGTACCAACAGCAATTCAGGCTTAACTACACCAAGACTTTGCACTCAGCCCACAAAGGGGAGTACCAAGAGCCTCTACATCAGGTGATTGGGGAGGCTGAGCTACTGCCCCCTATAGGTCACCTACCACACAAAGCCACTCCATCAACACAGGGAAGCAGCCAAAATGTAGAAACAAAGAAACATGTCACAAATGAAAGAAACGGAGGAAAGCAAACTACTGGATGACATAGAGTTCAGAACCACATGTATAAGGTTACTCAAGAATCTTCTAAAAACCGCTGAGAAACTTGATGACACTTCTAAGGAGCTTAGTGAGACCTTCAAGGACCTTAATGAGAATGCCAAAAAAATGGAAAAGGACCAGTCAGAAATGAAGCATACACTGTCTAAAATAAAGAATATACAGAAACTCAATTGTAGATCAATGTACCCCAAGAATCAAACCAAAGATCTGAAATATGTGGAAACAAAAAACATCCAACCAGAAAAACAAAAAGAAAAAAGAATCCAAAAATATGAAGATAGTGTAAGGAGCCTCTGGGACAACTTCAAGCAAACCAACATCCGAATTTTTGGGGTGCCAGAAGAAGGGAGAGAGCAAAATATTGAAAACCTATTAGAAGAAATAATGACAGAAAACTTTCCCTACCTGGTGAAAGAAATAGACTTACAAGTTCAGGAAGCGCACAGAACCCAATACAAGAGGAATCCAAAGAGGACCACACCAAGACACATCATAATTAAAATGCCAAGGGCAAAAGACAAAGAGAGAATATTAAAAGCAGCAAGAGAAAAACAGTTAATTACCTACAAGGGAGTACCCATACGACTGTCAGCTGACTTCTCAACAGAAACTATGCAGGCCAGAAGGGAGTGGCAAGAAATATTCAAAGTGATGAACAGCAAGAACCTACAACCAAGATTACTCTACCCAGTAAAGCTATCATTCAGAGTTGAAGGTCAGATAAAGAGCTTCACAGACAAGAAAAAGCTAAAGGAGTTCATCACCACCAAACCAGGATTACATGAAATGCTGAAGGGTATTCTTTAAGAAGAGGAAGAAGAAGAAAAAGGTAAAGATAAAAATTATGAACAACAAAATGACATCAAATACATACCTACCAACAAGTGAATCTAAAAATCAAGTGAATGAAAAATCTGAAGAACAGAATGGACTGGTGAATATAATAGAATCAGGGACATAGAAAGGGAGTGGACTGATGACTCTCAGGGGAAGCAGGTGTGAGGGGTGCGGGAAGAGATTGGACAAAAATCTTACTCCTATGGATGAAGACAGTGGCGGGGGGTAAGGGCATGGGGTGGGGTGGGGAATCAGTTGGAGGGGAGCTATGGGGAAAAATAAAAGAGGAACACCTGTAATAATCTAAACAATAAAGATTTATTTAAAAAAAAGAAAGAAAGAAAGAGTTCAGCTCTGAGATAGAACTCTGGGAAACCCAAATGGATTTATGGGGAAAGTTTGAGGGCAGTTACCAGGGCATACAAGAATAGAAGGGTTGAGATGATGGAGGTCAGGGCAGGGAGAGGATTGGCTGTGAGACTGGAGGATACTCATTCAGACTCTTTCATATCTCTCAGTTGTAAGCTCACTCAAAAATTAGGGGCTGGTTATGTAGACTCGACAAGCCTTCTCTTGGCCTCAGTCCTGCTCTGGGGGAGGTGAGTGAAGAACTCAGTATGGTCATAAATGCATATGCAGCAATGGCCCCCTCAAGTTAGGCACCGCCCTTGACCAGGTCTGCAGGGAGTGTCTCTTTTCTCCATTCTAGGTCTGGGAGGCATTTTGCTGCACCTGCCAACAATGTCCTTGACATGTTCCCCTGTGACCTCTAGGGAAAGTTCTTAATTCATTTGCTCTGCTTCCCCAGAGAACTGCCCTGAGTAGCATTTTGTCTAACCTGAGTTCTCAAAGAGATGTCTTTCTACTGTGACAAACTCTCCTGGAGCCAACTTGGACAAAGGCCAATGGGACTTCATTTAATTCCATCCTTTCCATGTTCTGGTTTTATCATAGAAATCGATACCTTTTTTCCATAGGGAAATTGGAAGCTCTCTTGTTATGAATGAAAACAGAAGAGCCTTGTTAACAACACCAGTTCTTAATTACCTGATTTTTGTTCTGTGGCTTGGCAAGCTTTCCTGGCCTGAAAGAGAAGGAAAAAACAGTCTTTACCAAAGGGGGGAAAAAGGGCTCAGAACTCTTTTTTTTTTTAATTTTATTTTATTTTTATTGTTTTAAGTATTACAAATAGTAGTACATATGTCTCCTTTTTTTTTTTCCCCTTTGATCTCCCCCCGACCTCCCCTACCCCCCAGGACATGCCTTCACCTGCCCACCCTACCCCCCCCCCCCGCCCCAGTGTCTTATATCCATTGGTTGTGCTTATATGCATGCGTACAAGTCCTTCGGTTGGTCTCTTAGAGCCCTCCTCGCCCAACCACCCCTGTCTTCCCAATGTAGTTTGACACTCTGTTCAATGCTTCTTTGCCTCTGTATCTTTTTCCCACCATTTCTTTCCTTTAAAAAGTTTTGCCTTTGCAGACTGGAAATAAACATACAATAACAAAACAAGACAAAACAAAAAAATGTTTGAGTCCCAATTTCAGTGTCCAACAGTTCCTTATGTGTACATGTCAGCAGTGATATCTGGATGGTGGGCACATGGTGGCAATGCAGGTCCGACCCTCTCTGGTTTGGTCCTAGGTAACCTGCAGCGGTGCACAGCTGCTGACTGCTCCCATGGCAAGGCGTTGTCAGCGTCTTCCATCTCTGGACTGTTTTTTCCTCTTGTCTTCGTGGTTGGAGCACTCCTGTCAATTCCTCTCTGTTGCAGGAATCCATCTGGTCTTGGGGTTGTTTTCTGAAAATATACAAATATATTCTCGACCACAGGTTAATAAAGGAATCTTTTCTATATAATTGATTTGGGATCCTTTTTATTTTTGTTCAAACGATTTTTCTTTGTCTTATTTAGACACCATGTGTGTTTTTAATGGCCGTCTTGCTGTTAGCATTGCAAATGAAACTTAATTTGGTAAAGTAAAAATTTTCTAGATGTAATTTACTTATAGGATATTTTTCCTTACATGATATTGCCCTACTATCCCCCCCCTTTTTTTTTAATGGAGGTTTTTGTAAATTTTATAATGCAGTCTTGATAACTTTAAATTAAAAAAAATTTTTTTTTCCCCCACACATATGACTGCTTTAGGTTCATTGCATATTCAGGAATTTTACCATGAGATGAACTACCAATAGAAATTTTATTTATTTAAGAATAGCTTTTTGTCCAGTACTTGAATATTCACTTATTTCAATTAGCCTATTTAAATTAATCTGAAAACTCGATTACTATTTTACTGTCAAATTTAATACTCTACCAACAATCTTAGTTTACCCTGTAAATATTAGTGGGAAGGATTATTTGCATTCTTGAGTGGGCCCTGAGCATTCCAAATGCTTGGCTGAATTTAGATACAGGGCAACTGCTGTCGGCCAAGTCTCTTGTCTGTTACCTGGGTCCCGATCTGAGCTGGGCCAAGTCTCTGTCTGTCACCTGTATCTCGATGTGAGCTGGGCCGGGTCTCTTTCTGTTGCCTGGGTCCCGATCTGAGCTGGGTGTGGGAAGCGCGAAGCAGCCATGGGGGCAGGAGACCTCCTTCAGAAGGGGTGAGGGTTCAAGCCCCTGCAATGTTGGGGGGTGAGGGTCTGTGCCCCACTTCTGTTGCCCCCCCAAGTTCTCTCCTGATGGCCCCTCTGCGACTGTGCCTGTCTTAGGTTGTTCCTTCCTTGAGGAATCTTACCCGTCTCTGGCTAACCAGCCATCCTCCGGGGCCAAGCAGGGTGGTGTGAGGTTCAGTTCTGTCTCCTTGGTAGCCTATGCCCCCGTGGCCTCCACACCCAGCACCTGCCTTGGGAACCCCTGGCCTGCTGGCAGGGTCCCGGTGCTGATCACATATCTCGGGGAACTCGGGTTTCTTCTCCAGTGAGGGCCCAGCTCACACAATTGGATGTGAGACAGATCCCTGGTACCAGCCCCCACGAGGCTTCAAGCTCAGCATGAACAGAAAGCTCAGGTAACAGCTGAGGGCCATTGGATTGTGAGAAGAGGGTCCCTCTTGGCACAAAGGGCAAGAGGGGCCAATATAGGATGCTCAAGTGCCTTCCCAGTGCCTTAATTCCTTCTGCAAGGGATTAAATCCTTTCATGTCCCTTTTTTTTTTTTTTTTTTTAATTGCTGCCCACCATTCAAAGAATTAGTTTGTAAGTTTGTTTGGGATAATTGTAAAATATGCTGTTGTAAAATATCTAAAATTATAATGACATTGTAGAATAATATCATGTAAGGATATTCTTTGCCCTAGGCCCTGGCAATTCCATTTCAAACTGGCTGTCAATTTCTTTTTGTAGCTTTATATAAACTTTGTCAGGGAGGCAAAAACACAAATTACTTACTTTAGTTCAAGAGGCCAAATATATTGACTTTCAATTACAATCCTTATGACTTTTGAAGGAAACTTCTCTTTGTTTCCTTCCAAAATAATTTTCAGTCTACAGAGAGTTTCATTTAAAAATTTTTGTCACATGAGACAATTTCTCTTAATGCCCCGCCCCCTTGTTGTCTGTGTCCATTGATTAGGTTTATATGCATGCATACAAGTCCCTTGGTTGATCTCTAAGGCTCAGAACTCTTAAAAGCATAGTGCTTTAATATTTTCTGTGATATATATTTATTGTCAATGCTGGTCTTCTTAGGCATGGAATTCAGCTTTGTGGGTCTCCTAGCATTGAACAGAATAAGCTCAGGATTGGAAACTATCTGGCTGCAGTAGTGATTTGAATGAACAGAATGGGGGCTTACAACTTGTTTTCTTCCTACCATTTGGTATTTTCTCTGCCATCTAGAAAAATGTTTTGAACAACTGAGCTAGAAATGTCAGGACTCACATCCTGGATTTTGCAAATGTCATCCCCAAACTGCCCAGTACATCCTCTGATGTGATCCAATTCCTCATTCTCATCCATTGAATTCCCTGGAACATTTGCTCTGTATCCAGGGAACATCCATACAATCCTACCTTTTCTCCCACAGAATCCCCACCTCCTTTCCCCAATACATACTTCCCCCATAATTCTCTGTAAAGATTCTCTTTATTTTTACACAAACTATTCACTTTAGATCCTAAGCTGGGTTCTGTGCCTTCTCCCAGCCTTCCAGACCTTTCTTTTTTTGCTTCTTGTTGAATGAGCTCAGCTGTCGTGTCCTGATGCTCAGACCACTGCTTTCTCTCTTCCACTTTTTGCCGTCAAGTAACTTCCTATTCACTGCCCTTATCCACGTAAGAGGAATCTTTTGACTCTGTTTCTCCATTCCAATTATTCTCAGCATTTGCATGCCACCCTCTCCCTTCCTTAACAATCTCATCTACATGAACCGTTTCCTCCACTCCTTTTATCGCAGCCACCCAATCCCAATGCCAAAGCCTGGGTCTTGTCATCACCAGAAAATGTGTCACCTCCAAAATTCAGAATTGTCTTCTCCAAATCCATCCCTTATCCTTTCTGCTTCCTAGGTCCAAGATGCCCATGGGAACAACGTTTTGGCCTCATTGAGACCCTCATCCGTGGATCCCATTACCTCTGGTCTCCAGTGTCTGTCCAGATTCCACGGCCCAGAATTATAATCATTCCCTGGTAAAAACCTGCAATGTTCTCTTTTTCCCTCATCTATATCATCTGGAAAAAACCCAACCCTAGAGAGTGGCAGCCCCTCTTCCTCCTGCCTGCAGCTGGGCATTAATGAAGAATCCACCCTCCTGGGCAGACTGATTTTATTTTGAGATGTTATCACAAATTTTAAGTGGATTTTAAGGAGCCAGAAATTGTCCTGTGCTTCACAAGTAAGTTCACTCTTTCACTCCCTAAAACAACGACCTCAGGACTTTTCTTCTCAAACCATCAAACACACACACACACACACACACACACACACACACACACACATACACACACACCTACCTCCCCAGTCATAATATCTCCAATTCACTTTAAAAAAATATTTATATATTTTTTATTGATTTTTAACAGAGAGGAAGGGAGAGGGATAGAGAGTTAGAAACACCAATGGGAGAGAAACATTGATCAGCTGCCTCCTGTGCCTGCAACCAAGGTACATGCCCTTGACTGGAATCGAACCTGGGACCCTTCAGTCCGCAGGCTGTCACTCTATCCACTGAGCCAAACCAATCAGGGCTGCAATTCACTTTTTAAAACTTCAGTATAATTATCTTACTGGTGTGCCTGTCAGCTTAAGCTTTCATGCTAAGTGTGGCTGGGAACATGCCATCTCACGATCAAGGAGCCCAGCCCTGGGAATGGTAGGCATGGGGATCCCTCTGGGGTTGTGGTGGAGAGAGGACACATGCAGGTGCCAAGATACACAATCGTGTGGCCTGCTGGAAGTGGATACAGCCTTGGGGCCTCAAAGCCCTGCCAGAGTCACTACCACACCCCTAGTGCTGCCTATATTTACATTGGCGTGGATCTATCCATCACCTGGAGAATTTCCATTTCTGAGACTTCCCATTGTCTCTCTTTCTCTCCATGAGTCCCTCTGTATGTTCTACTGATCAAAAGGTTTAGGAGAACCACAGAAAGCAAGAGAACCATGTCTCTGCTGATGCATGAAGGTTGCATTAATTTCCTAGTGCCTGCCATAAAAGTGCCTAAACTTGGATGGCTTAAAACAATAGAAATTTGTTTTCTTACAGTTCTGGAGGCTAGAAGTCAGAAATTGAGGTGTCAGTAGGGTTTGCTCCCTCTTAAGCTTCTCAGAGAGATCCTTCCTTCCCTCTTCTAGTTTCTGGTAATACCGCCCCCCCCCCCCCCCCACCGTGTTCCTAAACTTGTGGATGCATCACCTCAGTCCATGTCTTCCTCTTCGCCTGGTCAGTGTCTTCCTGTGTGTCTTTAAAAAAAAATGAATTAATTACCTTTTTATTATTTTTATTGTTGATAGTATTACAGATGTCCTCCCTATTTTTCTCCCTCTTGCCCCCCACCACCCAATTCCCGCCCCACCTCAGGCCGTCACCACCCTATTATCTGTGTTCATTGCAATACATACATGCATATACTATATTTTTCTGTGTATAAGACGCCCCTATGTATAAGATGCGCCCCACTTTTCAAACCCAAAATTAAGAAATCAATATTTTAAACATTTTGCTGGTTTTCCTCTTTCCTCTTAAAGCCTTCTTTTTTGGCATCTTAAGGAGTTGTTCTTCGTGTTTTCTCCACTGTGTGATCATACACTCAGTGGGAGGAGGTCCAAATTGTCTCTCTGCAGCTCTATTTTCATGATCTTTTGTATAGCTGATTACATTCAGTTTGAATTTTGCAGAGTAAGACAATTGCTTACCAGTATTTATCTTTTTATTTTTTGATTTTTTGACATCTTTATTGTCTCAGAATGCTTTGGTCCCTGTTGCATCTGTGCACTCTCCACCTCCACCTCCAATTATGGCATCAGCTGACGTCAGTAACAATAAGGCTCGAGATTGGAGGAAGTCTGTTTGACAAGGTATGGGCAGCTACGCACCTGTGCGGCTCCCTCCTTCGCTGACTTCCATGTATAAGATGCCCCTCCATTTTCAATCTAATGATTTTAGAAAAAAATAGTGTCTTATACAGGGAAATATACAGTAAATCCTTTGGTTAATCTCTCCACCCACCCCACTTCCCTCTGAGATTTGTCAGTCTGTTTCATGTTACTATGCCTCTCATTCAATTTTATTTTATTACTAGAGGCCCGGTGCATGAAATTCATGCAGGGTGGGGGGAAGGGGGTGTACCTCAGCCTGACCTGCGCCCTCTTGCAACCCGGGACCCCTTGGGTAGGGTCCCTAGGCCTGGCAGGCGATCAGGGTCTATTGGGGCTTTCCTTCCCCTGGCTGCTGGCAGCTGGCAGCTGGCAGCTGGCCCCGCCCCTGCTGCTGCCACTGCTTACCATCTGTGTGGCGCTTCCCCTCGCCTCCCCCACCATTGGTTGCCTCCCTCTGTGGGTGACATGTGTGGGGTGCGATCGCTTGGCTGGTCTGGCCCTCCCTCTGCGGGCAATTGCTGGCCAGCCCCACACACCCACCACAGCTTCGCTGGCCAGTGGCCTGGGCCTCCCTCTGTGGGGTGATGGATCATGGGGCCGCCAGATCGATCACCCCATAGAGGGAGGCCCCATCCAACCGCTGCAACACCGTCAGCTGGGAAGCCTGAGCCTCCCTCTGCGGAGTGATCGAGTGATCGTGGGGCAGTGATGGGCCCCCCAAACAATCACATTGCACCCGCCTTGGCTGGCCTGGAGCCAGTGTGTGTCATAGCCTGGTGGTCCAGAAAGTTGTCCACATGGTCATTCTGCTGTTTGGACATTTGGCCGATTTGCATATTATGCTTTTATTATTATAGATTATTTTAAAAAATATTTTTATTGATTTCAAAGAGGAAGGTTGAGGGAGAGAGAGATAGAAACATCAATGATGAGAGAGAATCATTAATCAGCTGCCTCTTGCACATCCCACACTGGGGATTGAGCCTGCAACTTGGCCATGAGCCCTGACCAGGAATCAAACTGTGACCTCGTGGTTCATATGTCCACACTCAATCACTGAGCCATGCCAGCTGGGCTTGTTCTATTTCATTTATCAGTTTATTGTGTTTATTAGGTTCCACATATAAGTGAGATCATGTGCTATTTGTCTTTCTCTGACTGGCTTATTTCACTTAGCATAATCCTCTCCAGGTCCCTCCATACTTCTCAAAGGGCAATAGATTCTTTTTTACAGCTATTTTACATTTACACAATAGTACCCTATTTACACCCTACATTTAAACCCTATTGTGTAAATGTAGCAGTAATTTTTTATTTTTTATTTTATCCATTCACCTACTAATGGGAACTTGGGTTGTTTCCAGATCTTAGCTATTATAAATAACACTGTTGTGAACATAAGAGCACACATATTCTTTCATTTTGGTGTTGCAGGATTCTTAGGATATATTCCTAGAAGTGGCATCACTGGGTCAAATGGCAGTTTCACTTTTAACTTTTTGAGGAAACTCCATATTGTTTTCCATAGTGGCTGCACCAGTCTGCATTCCCACCAGCAGTGTACTAGGGTTCCCTTTTCTCCACATCCTGGCCAGCACTTGTCATTTGTTGATTGGTTGATTGGTTGATTGATTGACTTCTACATGCCCTGTGACCAAGGCTGGGGATCTAGCCTGCAACCAAGGTACGTGCCCTGGACTGGAATTGAACCCAGGACTCTTCAGTCCCTGGGCCGACACTTTATCCACTGAGCCAAACCAGGGCAATAGTCAATTTTTTAAAAAAGAACAGGATTTGGCAAAATTTTTCAGTAATTCTCTGGAGATCCTAATGATCTCTTGAAGTTTCTTCTGATATCTACCACTGGTGTCAAACGTTCCTCACAGTTATGAGGATCAGTAAAAGATCCATTGAATATCTAGGTAAAATGGGTATGATATTATGGAACAATGAGGTTCTGTGTCATTTAACATTTACCTAAAAACATACCAAATACACTTTGGGGAAGATATCCCATTGAGTTGTTTTCATGGAGCTCCAGAAGTGTGGGCTGAATGTGAGTTTTTGTTCTTTGACTTATGCCAGGCACATTTGCATAGAAACTGGTGAGACAGTTCTGTGAGTTGTACAGCTGGAGCGAGGTCCATGGAGGCTCTGGTCCCTCCAAGATGCCACCTGCATGTCCTCACACGAAGGCTTGGGCCCCAGGCCAGCCCTCACCAGTCATCAGTCTCGCTTTTGGAGAATGCTGAAACCTCAGTTTAATGAACATGCTATGTTCTTTTCAAGGCATAATCCTTCTTTAATGTCAACTCATTAGCATATGTTACGTAATTTAGGGACTGGCACCAAAATGTTTTCAATTTATAAACGATGGATGTAGAACCTCAGCTGTAAGACAGTCTTTTGGATGAAACTTGTAGTCCTGGCTGATGTTGCTCAGTTGGCTGGAGCATCATCCCCTACACGTGGCAGGTTCACTTCCTGGTCAGGGCACATATCTAGGATGAGGTTGAGGAGCATGCAGGAGGCAACCGATTGATGTTTCTCTCTCTCTCTCTCTCTCTCTCTCTCTCTCTCTCTCTCTCTCTCTCTCTCTCTCTCTCTCTCTCTCTCACTTTCTCTCTTCCTCCCTCTCTAAAAAATAAAAAAATAATAAACCTACCAAACCTACAAGGTCAGAGACCTGGGAGTGGATTAAGCTTACAGAACTGGTTTGCATGAATTGTGTTGTGTCTTCTTTGTTAATGACTATTTGCCTAATAAATATCTTTATCCAAAGCTTGTTTCATTCTAACTTTGTAGTGAGACTTTGTGTGTTTAGGGAGAGGGTGGAGGAGGAGGTGTTGAGAGTGGGAGGCATCTGGCTAACCCTGACCTTGTGTGATTTCTTTGACAGCTTAAACTTCTCTAGCACACAAAAAAAAACTTAAATTGTGCACATCCCTTCCCCAGATTGCCCGACAAAGGCCCACGGCTCCACAAATACTCCCAAGATGAGTCTTATCTCTTCAAGACTTTACCAAGTTTGGCTTCTATAGTTTTGCCCAATCTCTCTTCTGCATCATCAAATTTTTCCTTTTTACTGAATCATTGCCATCAGCACATAAACATGCAGAGGTTTTTCTCATTTTTAAACCTTGAGGGTATTATGCTAAGTGAAATAAGTCAAGCAGATTAACACAAATACTGTATGATCTCACTTATATGTGGAATGTTTAAAAGAAAAACAAAGACTAAACTTATAGACAGAGAACAAATTTGGTGGTTGTTAGAGGTGGGGCAGGAGAGTGGGCAAAATGGGTGAAGGTGGTTAAAGGTACTTCCAGTTATAAAATGAGTCCTAGGGACATAATGTCCAGCATGGTGACTATCCTACATAATAAAAGGCTAATATGCAAATGGTCATCATGCCCTCATATGTAACGACTGATCAGCAGGAGGTTGCATGCACAGCAGGCGTGCAAGTGGGTGGGGTTGTGTGTGTAACTGATCATCAGGAGATGCATGGAGCACCTCTTGGTCCCTCCCCCCGCCTCCGGCTCCTGCAGGTGGTGGTAGCGGCTCCCTCCCGCCTTCCACAGGCGCTGGCGGCTCACTCCTGCCTCTGGCCGGCACCGGTGGCTTGCTCCCACTTCCTGCAGAAACAGTCCAGCTCCCTCCCACCTCTCTTGCACGGAAGCGACATGGCTCACACTGGCTCCCACGGAAGTGGCAGGTAGCCTACTGCACGTGATTTCGCATGCTGGGCCACTAGTAATTAGTAATATTGTATCATGTATTTGAAAGTTGGAAGAGAGCAGATCTTAAAAGTTCTCATCAGAAGGGGAAAAAATTTAGCTACATATGATGATGATGTTAACTAGACTTACTGTGATCATTTTGCAATACATATAAATGTTATACTCCTGAAACTAATATAATGTTGCATATCAATTATATTTCAATTTAAAACAAAACAGAACAAAACTCTTAAACACACTATGCCCTTCGGTCACTGCCTGATGTCTGTTTCTTTTCCCAGAACAGCATTTCAAAATACACTCTTGGTATGTCTTCAACTTTAGTCATTCAATATCAACCTACCTCAGTTTGCCTTCTACCCCTACAACATCACAAAACCCACATTTGAAAAGATCACCAGGAACCTCCATATTCTAAATCTAGTAGACATTTTCTAGTCCTCATATGTTGGACTCTTCAAGACATTTAACGCCATAGCTTACAGGATCTGCTGAAACACTCTTCTCCTAGCTTCCTTAACATGGCCCTCTCCTAGTTTTCCTGTCAGCACTGGTCAGTCTTTTCAGAAGGAAGTTTTTGAAACCAGACAAGCAGTGGGTCAGGGCTGCCTGTTATTACTTGAGCTAATTAAGCAGAGACAGGGTTGAATCTTAAATGAGCATTTATTCCAATAATGCCGGAAGTATGGGAGAGCTGCTGGTCATCCACAAAAGTCTGCTCTGCACTTCCCCATAAGCCAACTTCTTATATTGGGCAGGACAAAGATTACATGGGGAAGCAGGCAAAAAAAAAAAAAAAATAGGAATGGGTGTGCAAAATGAGTATTGTAGGCATGGGGAAGTGGCAAAAAGAATAAGAATGGGGCCTTGTTGGTCATTGTGGCTCAGTTGTTTGGGTGTGGAGTCTGAAACAAATAGCATATTTAAAAAGGAATAAGAATGGGTATAATGGTTATAGGCAATGCGGGTGGGACTCCATTGTTTGGGCAACAACATTGTTAATCTTTCCATGCTAATAGGCAGTTCTTGAATGAGAATTGTCCAATTCCTAGGTTGACTCCCAGATCCCAGGGCCACACAACTCCTGCCTGGTTAGAATGTGCTTTCTTTAATCAGAAAAAATAATCACTGTTAACAGAGCATGATTTATATTTCTTATATTTTATATATATATATATATATATATATATATATATATATATATATATAGTGTGTGTGTGTATATATATATATATATATCTCCTATATAATAAAAGGGTAATATGCAAATCAACCGAATGGCGGAACGACCGATCGCTATGATGTGCACTGACCACCAGGGGGTAGATGCTCAATGCAGGAGCTGCCCCCTGGTGGTCAGTGCACTCCCACAGGGGGAGCTCCATTCAGCCACAAGCTGGGCTGATGACTGGCGAGTGCAGCGGCCCACCTCCACTGCAGCTGGACATCTCACAAGGGCTCCCGAACTGCGAAAGGGTGCAGACTGGACTGAGGGACCTCCCCACTTCCCAGTGCATGAATGTTGTGCACCAGGCCTCTAATATATATATAACTATAGCTAGTCCCCAGGATTCTATTTTTGCCCCTAGCACCCTAAGCTCTGCACATTTATATCCAGTTGAGCATATGACCTGTCCCCTGGGACATAGCACAGGCATTTTAGACTTCTTAGGTCCACATTTCATCTTTGATCTCCCCTCCAAAACATGTTCTCTGCCTTTCTTCCTCTTATGAGGAGGTGGCACTGCAACATGCCCAATATGCAGTCCCAAAACATTGTAATTGTTACTGACACTGTCTTCCCTCATCCAGTGCCAAATCCAAGTTTCTACCACCAAGCAATTTCTTGATTTTTTTTTTTCCTCTCTATTGACACCACATAGTCAGGCTACAGAACTACATCAGCCTCCTCAAAAAAGGCTTGCTGGTCCAGCTGGCGTGGCTCAGTGGTTGAGTGTCGATGTATGAACCTGGAGGTCACGGTTGGATTCCAGTAAGGGCCCAAGCCCTGGGTGGAAGGCTCACTCCCCAGTAGGGGTCCTATAGGAGGCAGCAAATCAATGATTCTCTCTCATCATTGATGTTTCTATTTCTCTCTCCCTTTCCCTTCATCTCTGAAATCAATAAAAATATTGTGTTTTTTTTAAAAGAAAAAACTTTTTTTTAAAAAAAGGCTTGCATGACTATCAGTTATAAAGGGTTTTTAAAACCCCAAGAGATTTGTGTTGACCAGAATTTGGAATTTGAAGGAAGGAAGGATTAAATAGAGTTGTGCTTCATTCAACTATTCCTACTTAAGCTCCTTTAAAACATATTTTGAGCACACATAGACACAGCATGTATTACAGGCATGGTTTTCATTGGACAAACTCTTTAAGAGGGAGAATTTTGGGTGCACTGGACTGGGAGAGGAAGTAGTTCAGGGCTTTCCCAGGTGATTTGGGGGGCCCACCCCCCATCCAGCAGGGGACTTGGGATTCTGGCTTCAGGTAGCATCCAGGCCCAAGGCCCAAGGGACTGGAGAATAGAGTTCTTTTTTTATATATTTGATTTTTTACAGAGAGGAAGGGAGAGGGACAGAGAGTTAGAAACATCAATGAGAGAGAAACATTGGTCAGGGGCCTCCTGCACACTCCCCACTGAGGATGTGCCCGCAACCGGAATCGAACCTGGGACCCTTCAGTCCACAGGCCAACGCTCTATCCACTGATCCAAACCGGTCAGGGCTAGAGAATAGAGTTCTTGCTGTCCACTTGTGCTCTGACCTTCAGGTAATCCTCAAACAAAACCCAGAGTACCCTTAGAGATGGTGGTACGTGTAGGAGAAAATGATTTCTTTTTCTTCCTACATAAATTACTGTAATTTGATACCACTGTTCTGTTACCTCCACCAGCAAAGAGTGTCAAGCACCCTAGTCAGCACTACTGTAAGTATCTTGAAGTAGAAAAATTGGTACCTTTTTATTTTTGAAGGAATGTAATATCATTCCTAGACCACAGCCTTCATTCAAAATGAATGACATCTCGCCCTAGCCGATTTGGCTTAGTGGATAGAGCGTCAGCCTGTGGACTGAAAGGTCCCAAGTTCGATTCCGGTCAAGGGCATGTACCTGGGTTGCGGGCACATCCCCAGTGGGGAGTGTGCAGGAGGCAGCTGATCGATGTTTCTCTCTCATCGATGTTTCTAATTCTCTATCCCTTTCCCTTCCTCTCTGTAAAAGTCAATAAAATATATTAAAAAAACAACAACAACAACAAAAACCAACAACAAAAAAAACCCAAAATGAATGACATCTCAGAATGTCAAGCAACTTATAGCTACAATTAGTTTTCCTTATGAGTGTGTACTTCTGACTATTATTACAGCCTACAATACTGTTCAACTGTGAATGGTAAACAAACATATTTTTAAATGAATGTTAAAATGAGAAAGGAATCTATATATGAGCCCTGCTGTGAAGCCAATAATTTCTTGGCTGTGGTGTACATATGTAAAGAAATAAAAACAAGAAAGAGCCCTAGCCTGTTTGGTTCAGTGGAAAGAGCGTTGGCCTGTGGACTCAAGGGTTTTGGGTTTGATTCTAGTCAAGGGCACATGTTCGGATTGTGGGCTCGATCCCCAGTAGGGGGCATGAAGGAGGCAGCCGGTCAATGATTATCTCTCATCATTGATGTTTCTATCTCTCTCCCTCTCCCTTCCTCTCTGAAATCAATATACATATAACAAAAACCAAGAAAGAGAAGTGTGTCGTGCCAGGCATGACTCATGAACTTTCTTTTCCTTCCTCTTCTTCATAATAAATAAATAATTAAACTGATAACCTGAAACTTTGCTCCTCAAGCAACTTCCCATTCTTTTTAATAAGAGATTAATCAGTGTGGCATGTTGACGGGGGAGAGGGCAGCAAAACCCAGCCTTCAACAATTCGGGGTTGCTCCTGAGGAAGGAGAACCTCATCTTGGCAATATTTTCTTCAGCAGTGTTGTTGACAGTGTTGCTGACAGATGGGGAGAGAGAAGGAGAGAGGAGAGAGAGAGAGAAAAGAGAGAGAGAGGAGGGGATACATACATTTCAGGGGCTTTTTGAACTGGTTATGGATAAATCAGTTTGATGGATTAGGCTTTCATTTCCATTTTATACAAAATGAGAACTATAACTGAGCTTAAGTCTTTGGTGTATATCAAGTTTCACTGGTGGTTCCCCATCAACAAACACAATATAGTCTTGCGTTTCTACCATGTTCTAGGCCCCCAATGAGAACTGTGTGCTTAGTGAGTTCAGGGTGCTGTGCTTGGTGCTGAACAGTATCAGTCCATTTATTTTCTACTGAAGATCTAAACATGCCTGGCCAGTGTGGTTCAGTGGTTGAGCGTTGACCAGGAAGTCATGGTTTGATTTCCCATCAGGGTACATGCCTGGGTTGCAGGTTGGATCCCTAGTGTGAGGCGTGCAGGATTAATGATTCTCTCTCATCATTGATGTTTCTATTTCTCCTTCTCCGTTCCTCTCTGAAATCAATAAAAATATATTAAAAAAACAAACAAACAAAAAACACACCTACCCTGAGCAAGTCCTCTTATTTTCTCAACAGGAAAGCCAAAGAGTACAGGGCTGGAAGGAGGTAGAGCTGGGATTGGAAAGTAAGCTATTCAACCCCAAAGTCTATATTCTTGACCACTACTCTACATTACCACTCTGTTCTCAGCCTTTACTCACTTCCTTGGATTATGTTCAACGTTCCTTCTTGGAGTTACCACCCCTCCACCTGACCTACCTTCAGCCAACCCAAGTTTGTGGACTAGCCTGACTCTGAGGCAGCCATAGTGTCTTACTGGTGCAGGGTGCCATCTTGTGGCCAAATTAGGCAATAGTAGGGGTAGACATGACATTTGGCACACACCAGTGCTTTATTTTGTCTGACAACAGAGCTCTCTGTTTTGTTTGGTTTGCTTTTGTTTATACAGAGTAACATTAATTCACATCTGCTTAAAGAAGTTCATGTTTCTATTTTAACTGACGAGTGGCAGGAACAAGAAGGGCACAAGCCAATGCCAATAGAAATAGAAAAGGGAAGGATCGCAGGAATCGGAAGGAATTGCAAGGAGAAATTATTTATTTATTTTTTAAAATATTTTTATTGATTTTAGAGAGGAAGGGAGAGGGAGAGCTATAGAAACATTAATGATGAGTGAGAATCATTGATTGGCTGCCTTTTGCACACCGACGCTCAACTACTGAGCCACACTGGCTGGGCACAAGGAGCATTTTATTATTAATGTAGCACAGATGTCTCTTTTTCAGTATTATTCAAGACACAGTACAACCATTTCAGAAGTATATAGCATTGTGAAAACAGACCTCCTGATATTCCACATTCAATTAAATCAATAAATGTCAAATGTAATGTCAAAACCTAGTTACATATTGCTCATCCTTACTTGCACATCTGATAGTGTTCCATGACTCCTCTGTGGAACTTATGATTGACACTCCTGCCTGGGATGAATTCAGGACAATACGAAGGCCCTCTTTTCTCCCCAAACCTCTGCTACCTGTTTGTGAATGCTGGGAATTTCTTTGATGGAGACCAAAGCCCACCTGTAGAGTAATATAATGCGTGCTTGCTGTATCACTTGGCAATAGTCAAGTTTGCTAGAGAAGACAAGAAAAATAGGCTGGATGCATGAAACTCATAAGTTCTATCATGTGCTCTGCCCAAGAAAAGGGAGAGAAAGCACAGAGTTGCTCAGCAGGCTCCTGCCAGCTGCGGCTGTGACCAGGTGTTCATGATCCTGTGTCTGTCTGATAGGACAGGTGGTGTGTTTGCCTGCTGTTGGTTCCCCCTCGCTTGAGTGGCAGCACTGGCCCACACATCGTGCTGCCAGGAGGCTGATGCAGGAGAGAGACAGAGAGAACTTCTCATGATTCAGGCCGTGTGGTCCTTACATTCCCCCTACACCTTGTCCTATGCCTGTGCCCCTTTTGGATCTTGAGTCTTTCTGTCCCATGGCCCCTAGGGTCTCTTGCCACAGAGATGCTCTGAGAGGCTAACAACACATCCTATTTTCCACACAAGTACCTAAGGCTAAGCTACTGGGACACCAGAATTTCTATGTAGGATGGACTAAGAGACCATTTGTTGGAAAAGATGGTAGGGGCCTATCTTAAAGCTGCATCTACTTAGCAAAAACACTTTTAAGTGATGGAGGTAAGTGGGATGCAGCTTTAAACCTTTAGTCCCTGAGCTGAAAAACATTCATCCCTGGAAGGTGCACACACAGACCTAAATCCACACTAACCTGCAGATGAGAGCAGCCCCCTCTTGGGCTTGTGGAGAAGAAGAAAAGGGAGTTGGGGAGGAGCCACCTACAGGAAGAGAAGGGTAAGGAAAAGGCCATAGTTAGGTTGCAAACCCAGAAAACTAAAAAATCACAACCTAGCCTGGCTGGTGTGGCTCAGGGGTTGAGCGTCGACCTGTGAACCAGGAGGTTAGGGTTCGATTCCTGGTCAGGGCACATGCCCGGGTTTCAGGCTCAATCCCCAGTGTGGGGCATGCAGGAAGCAGCCGATCAATGATTCTCTCCCATCACTGATGTTTCTATCTCTCTCTCCCTCTTCCTTCCTCTCTAAAATCAATTTTTAAAAATCACAGCCTGGGCTCATATGGGTCCTGCTTGACATCTGGCAAGTTTTATAAAAGAAAAATGTTCTGGGCTTCCGAGGGAGCAGTTTAAAAATCACAACCGCTCCCAGGCTATAATAGACATCCTACCCAGTTGTTGGTGGAGAGCACCTGTGGGAACCCTGTTACGTTTCACACAGTTCCTGGGGGTGCCTGCAGCGCTCACCCTGGACTCAGCCAACAGAGGAGCCTCACCAGTTAAATATCAAGCGCTTCTGGGCTCAGCCATTGGTGTGAGGAGTCCAGGCACCAGAAAGCTGTTAGGTGGTTTTTGAAAGAGAGAGATTGAGCTTTCAATCACTATAAAGTAATTTTTTAAAAAGTATATATTATTGATTTTTTACAGAGAGGAAGGGAGAGGGAGAGAGAGTTAGAAATATCAATGAGAGAGAAACATTGATCAGCTGTCTCCTGCACACCCCCTACTGGGGATGTGCCAGCAAACAAGGTACATGCCCTTGCCTGGAATTGAACCTGGAACCCTGGAGTCCGCAGGCTGATGCTCTATCCACTGAGCCAAACTGGTCAGGGCTACAAAATAATTTTTAAAAAGGCAGTTCCAGCACCAAAGGAAGATATGGTTATGAGATTATCATAAAAAATCCTGTCCAATATTTAGTGAAATCCATATTAATACAGGAAGTTATGTGGAGAGAGGATGAGGTTTTTGACAAGTAATCCAGAGATAGGCTTCCATTCAGAAGGAGTTGCTGAGTGTGGTACGAAATATTGAACTCGCATAAACATGTGCTTTGAAAGATCTTTAATCTTCCTAAAGAGGTCAGCTAGTTTCTCAAGGAAAGTAAGGGAGGTTTTCTGTGAGCTGGCAACCTGACACCAATACGCACCATAACTCACCTCGTCTCTCCACAGATGTAGACACCACATAGGGTTCTGGAGTCATCTCTCCAGCCTTCTGTTCTATTGGGGTGAGTTAGGGAGTCAGCCTGAAACAAATAAGGTCCAACGATGTGTTAACCAATGACAATAAAGAAGGAAAAGGGTCTGAAGTGTGCTAGAAAAAAGTTGATCCCACACCCATACAGAGAATCAATATCTGACACCTGGGCCAGATAACTGATGTCCATGAAACAGGTCAATTTGGAAATAGACTTGGAATTAGGAGGCAAATGCTAAATACAAATGTTCAGGCCATTAACGAGGTTTAGAGCAAAGTAGTTCTCTGAGGACAGCCAGCATTCCCTAGTAAGCATGTTCCCCACTCACAGTACTGTGGTATGTTATGCTGTAGACACTCTCCTGTGTGTGCTGTATTTCACAATAAGAAGAAACCGTGCATTGCACGAGCACAATGACCGGGTTGGAGTGTTTATGATTGTGTTGTGTACTCCTCCCTGCTGTGTTTGATCCTGTCCGTGTTGCAGCTCAGTTAGGAGCTGAAGCTGAGACTGGTTGCTGTGCAATGTCCCGCCTCCTCTGCAGTTGAGGGTGATTATGTTAATGCTCTGGGTTGGGGATGGAAGTCTGAAGTGTCAGCTTAGCTCCAGGCTCCTATCCACCCTCCAGGGGATCCTCAGGAGGAATGTACCCAAAGGGTCTCTGTACCGAGTTTCAGGGCAGATTTGGGCAACACCAAACATCAAGAGAACCAGAACAGTTCACACTTATCTGGACCTAATGAAGGCTCTTGCCTGACTTCATGGCAAACAAGTGTGCTTGGAACAACTACTCCTAATTTTGTTTGGTCATAAGTAGAAAGACATGAAGCTTTCCATCCTGGGTAAAAACCAAATCAAGCAATTTGATTCACTACTCATGTGGCAATTGACCGATTTCAACATAGGAGTAAGAACTGGGTGTACACAATGGCTTTCTGGAAAATCCAGTCCAAATCATAAATCTGAACTTTTGCGATGTGCATAGTATCATGCATCATATTATTTGTTGAATAAGTGACAAGTCAACAGCATTTAAAAAAAAATCCCACTACAATCCTGGATTAGGTTGCTTTGTTAATTTTTCCCAGCACTGATTGCTTTAGGAGACCTCTATTCAATTTACTGACCATAAAGAGTTCATTATATTTGCTTTGAAAGCCACTTTAAAATGAGTGTGCCAAAGTGAAAACACATTTGGCAAGGCAATCCATTTTATAATTTCCTGCAGTAAAACTGTAATCATGGCTGTGGTTACATTAGTATAATATCAGAGAAATAGATATGGGATAGCAATACCTCCTCCTGTGTTTCGATAACTTTCAGTGACACTGAATAAATAATATAGTATCATTAATGCCTATTCTCCCTAAGGGAGTTGTACGAACATGGAAAATACCTCTTTAGCTGCCTCATTTATCCAGTGTCAACAACTCACTATTTCTCAATCAGACTTTGCGTGGGGTGATGGGCGCAGATGCAGATGTTTTATCGTGTTGTACACTTGAAAGCTGTATGGTTTTATGAACCAATGTTACCCAATAAATTCAATTAAAAAAGAATATCTGATGTCTGTGATTCCTTACCAAAAAAGGTTTAAGAGATTAATTTTTAACCAAGTCCAAATATAATCAAGAGAATAATTAAAAAATATTTTTATTGATTGCAGAGTGGAAGGGAGAGGGAGAGAGAGAGAAAAACATCAATGATGAAAGAGAATCTGATCAGCTGCCTCCTGCACACCTCCTACTGGGGATGGAGCCCACAACCCAGGCATGTGCCCTTGACTGGAATAGAACCCAGGACCCTTCTGCCGCAGACTGATGCTCTATCCACTGAGCCAAACCAGCCAGGGCAAGAGAATAATTTTTAAAGGTAATTCAAGGCTTATAAATGAAAGTCTATGTCTAGAGATTTACTTTCTTTCCATTTGCATAGTCTCCTTTCTTTATCTCATGGATGCCTAAAAACACTAAAATTTTATTGCACTATGATGTGAAGAATTGATAAACTTACTCTAAAACAAGCATGTCAAACTCAAAGGCTAACAAGGTTTAAGTTTATGTGGGACACAAAAAAACAAAAGCTTCAATTTTCATAGAAACGTAGGTTTATTTCAATAGAGACATGCTGAATACAAAGGGCTGAAATAAATGAGTAATCGTTAACATAAAATAATAGAACATTTTAATAGAAATTAATATTTTTTCTTGAACATTAATTTACCAGACACTGAATAACTGCACAAATTAACAAGCTTAACACAAATAAACCTATTTTTCTTGTTCTCCAAAAGCGAAATATTTCCTGTTGCACACACCAAACAAGTCAGTCTAAGACTAATGACGTGGCAATCGGCTGCTAAAATATTTGTTGCTAGTATTAGTGGAGAGAAATGGTGTGCCTGGATGTAAGGTGTGTAAGGTAAATGACTGCAACACAATTATAGTAATCAGTCATTAGTGGACGTTGTAGTTCGTTAATAACTAGAGGCCCGGTGCATGAAATCGTGCATGGAGGGGGGGGTTCCTCAGCCTGGCTGGTTATCGGGGCCAATCACAGCTATCAGGGCCAGCTAGCGGGGGGAGGGACTGCTGGAGGTTGGCTGGCTGCAGGAGGTTGGCTGTGGGAGCACACTGACCATCAGGGGGCAGCTCCTGCATTGAGCACTTGCCCCCTGGTGGTCAGTGCATCGTCATAGCAACCGGTTGACCAGTCTTTCAGTCGACTGGTCATAATGGCTGCTTAGGCTTTTATGTATATAGATTATGTATAACAGAATATTGTAAAAATTAAGTTATGACATTTTTATTAAAACATTTCTTACATACCATTATATTGGCTGGACTGCAAAAATATTGGCCCATAGGTTGTGAGTTTGACATGCTTGCTCTAAAATGTATGTAGGGAAATTAAGGTCCACTAAGGGTTGAATCAAACTTTATAAAGATTTAAAGGCTCTCTTGGAGAAATTAAAAAATTGGTATGAAAGTAAATATTTATTTAAAATGAGAAAAGAAACCACAACAAAATAGAGATTGGGGTCCTTCCTTGAGAGATCTCTTTATGCAGTTTACCAGATGTGTTTACTTAGAAATGCTAGCTGACTGCAGCCTGCCTTTCTTTCCTTGCCTCCAACATGCTAGGATTCCGGCCAATCCTCAGGAACCCCAGCTATCCTCAGGAACCCATGAGTGTGTGAAAATGCAAGGCTTTGACACTTAAGCTTCTTATGCTTCATGACAAATCCACGTCTCGTCCACGAATAGCAAAATCAACATTTTTAAAGGACAAGGACATTTGGGCCACCAAGGAGCACTGTGGGGATATTGAACTTGAGTTTATTCACTGTGACCATTACTGGCTTTCACAATTTTGAACAAGGGATTATGGACTGTAAAAAAAAAAATTAAAAAAAATTAAAAAAATATATATATACACATATATATCTACACTAATAAAAGAGAAACATGCAAATTGACCATCACTCTGCTACGCCCACCAGCCAATCAGGAGTGAGTATGCAAATTAACCCAATGAAGATGGCAGCAGCCATGGAGCTGGAGTGAGCAGGAGGCTTGGGTTGCCCCCAGCGATGGAGGAAGCCAAGCTTCCCACCCACCCTGGCCTCCTCTCAAGGAGGGGCTTCCAGTCCACCCTGGCCTCTGCTCAAGGAGGGGCTGGGAACCTGGGTCACCGGGGGGGCATGGCCAGCCTGAAAAAGGCCCACAGCTCCTTACCCAGGCTGGCCACACCCCCATGGGGTGAGGGTCCCTGCTGGGGGCTTGGCCAGCCTGCAAACAGCCATCATCCCCTCACCCAGGCTGGCCAGGCACCTCAGTAGGGACCCCCACCCTGAAGGGGGTGTGGCCAGCTTGAAAATAGCCCTCAGCCCCTCACCCAGGCTGGCCACGCCCCCCCAGGCATGGCTGGCCTGCAAACCACCACAGGCCTTTTGCCCAGGCTGCCCCATGCCCCAAGGGAACCCCCACCCTGATCCGGGACACCCTTCAGGGCAAACCAGCTGGCCCCAACCCGTGCACCAGGCCTCTATCTGCACTAATAAGTGGGTAATATGCTAATTAGACTGGGAGACCTTCCAGACATTCTTCTGGACAAAGCCATGGTGGCAGGGCCGAGGTAAAGGCGGTTAGAAGCCAAGAGGGGAAGGCAGTTGTGGGTGAGCAGGCCAGCAGGGGGGCCAGTTGGGGTTGAGCAGGACATCAGTGGGGATCAGTTGTGGGTGATCAGGACAGCAGGGGGGTAGCAGTTTGGGGTGAGCAGGTCAGCAGGAGGGCAGTTGGGGGAGAGCAGCCAGTGGAGGGGCAGTTGGGGGCAAGCACGCTGGCAAGGAGGGCAGTTGGGATGATCAGGCTGGCAGGGGGCGGGTAAGCAGGCCAGCAGGCATAGTGGTTAGGGGCAATCAGGCAGGCAGGCAGGTGAGCGGTTAGGAGCCAGCAGTTCCAGATTGCGAGAGGGATGTCCAACTGCCGTTTTAGGCCTGATCCCAGTAAACTGGCAGTAGGACATCCTTCGAGGGGTCCCAGATTGGAGAGGGTGCAGGCTGGGCTGAGGGACACCCCCCAACCCCGCACATGAATTTTGTGCACCAGGCCACTAGTATACTAATAAAAGGGTAATATGCTAATTAGACCGGGAGACCTTCCAGACGTCCCTCCGGACAAAGCCATGGTGGTGGTACCAAGGCACAGGCAGTTAGGGGTGATCAGGCCAGGAGGAGAGGGCTGTTGGGGACAAGCACACCAGCAGTGGGGGGCAGTTGGGGTCAATCAGGCTGACGGGGGGTGGACAGTTGGGGGTGATCAGGCCAGCATGGGGGGCAGTTGGGAGCGAGCAGGCTGGCAGTGGGAGGCAGTTGGGGGCGATCAGGTCGGCAGGGGTGGCAGTTGGGGGTCAGCAGGCCAGCAGGTTGGGGGCAGTTGGGGGCGAGCAGGCTGGCAGGCAGAGTGGTTAGGGGTTATCAGGCAGGCAGGCAGGTGAGCAGTTAGGAGCCAGCAGTCTTGGATTGTGAGAGGGATATCCAACTGCCGGATTAGGCCTGATCCCTATGGGGTCCCAGATTGGAGAGGGTGCAGGCCGGGCTAAGAGACACCCCCTCCCATGCATGAATTTCATGCACCGGGCCTCTAGTATATGATATGAAGACATCTTGATCTTCATATACAGTAATGGAAGATTTCTTAAACAGACTTGAAAAGCACAGTACATTGGGGGATTTGATTACATTAAAATTAAATATGTTTGTTTCACAAAGAACACTCTAAACAAACCAACAGATGCCAGGTTGGGAGAAGATATTTGAAATGCCTAAAACTGACAAGGGGCTGATATCTAGAATATGCAAAGAATGCCTGAAAATCAATAAGGAATTCCAAATGAAAAGTGGGCAAATTTATTTATTGTTTAATTGAACTTATTGGAGTGTCATTAGTTAGTAAAATTATATAATTTTATTAACTAATTATATAGGTTTCAATATAGAATTCTACATCTGTATATTGTATTGTATGTTTGCCACCCCAAATCAAGTCTCCTTCCATTGCCAAAAAATGGGCAAAGTTAGAAGAAGATAAACTAAAAGGTTAAAAAGCATGTATAGAGATGCTCCAATTCAAAATTTCATATAAATGCAAATTCAAGCAATGATATGACTTTACATTTATGAGTCTGGTGAAGATTTGGGCGTTGCATGATGCTCAGTGTTGGCAGGGATGTCAGGATTGGTAGAAATCCCTGTGCTGTGTTGGGGGAGCACGTATCAGTGCTGCTATTGTAGGAGCAGTGTGGCAGCACTTTGGCAAACTAAGCACTGGGCATGAAGACCCTGTGACCCAGTAACTCTTTTCCTACGTGTGCACTCAAAGGAATGCTCACAAGTCCCTAAGACAGCAAACACTGGATATTCATGGAGTGTTGCTGGGGAGGGGAAGTGGGAGGAAAACCCACCCATGGGACATTGTAGTGGATGCTCACCGTGGGCTACTCTGTGACTGCTAGAAGCAATGAATTAGAATCATTAGATATGCTCTGAGCAACACAGAAGAGTCTTGAAAGTGTAGCGTAGTCCTGCTGGCGTAGCTCTAGAGGTCACAGTTTGATTCCGGTCAGGGCACATGCCCGGGGTTGTGGGCTCGATCCCCAGTAGGGCATGCAGGAGGCAGCCGATCAGTGATTCTCTCTCATCATTGATGTATCTCTCTAGCCCCTCACCCTTCCTCTCTGAAATCAATAATAACATATTAAAAAATAAAATGGTCATTTGAGTTATGTCTAAAGAACAAGAGATTAGAAAAAAAGAAGAAAACAGATTTGAAAAGAATAAAATGTCACCTAAGAAATTAAAAAGGTTAGTAATAGAAGTAGGAAACTCTGAATGGGTTAACAGCAGATTGCACATAACTGGTGAGAAAATTAATAAATCATAGCCTATGCCTGAAAAAATTCCAACCATGCAGCAAGGAGAGATTAAAAGATAAAAAATAGTAAGGAGAGGTTGAGACATAGAACAAACTAAAAATTGATCTCATCAGAGTTACAGGAGTAAAGAAAGGATAGAACAGAGGTAATACATGGAAAGGAGGAACTAATAGTTTCTCGAAATTGATGATAGCTATAAATCATAAGTTTTAAGAACTCCAGAAAATAATTTAAAAAGAGTAAAAATAAAAATCCACACTTAGAAAAGCGCAGTGAAATTGCCAAACCAGGGACAAAAAATAATCTTAAAACCAGCCAAAGAGAAAACACAGATTAATCTAAAAAGAAATGGCAAATCAGACGCTTTTTTTAAAATTGATTTTTCACAGAGGGGAAGGGAGAGAGATAGAGAGTTAGAAACATCGATGAGAGAGAAACATCAATCAGCTGCCTCCTGCACACCTCCTACTGGGGATGTGCCCACAACCAAGGTACATGCCCTTGACCGGAATCAAACCTGAGACCCTTCAGTCCGAAGGCCGATGCTCTATCCATTGAGCCAAACTAGTCAGGGCACAAATCAGGCTCTTGATTTCTCATTGGCAATGAAGGAAGTCAGATGAAAATGAAATTATACAGGCAAAGTAATTGTCTACTTATAACTGTATACCTAACAAAATTATCTACCAAAAGCAAGCACAGAATAAATATATTATCTGAAAAATAAAAATGAAGAGAGATAACTACCATCAGTCCCTCACTGAAGAAACTTCTTTATCTGACTGGGTGGCTCAGTTGGTTGAGCGTCATCCATTACACCAAAAGGTACCAGGTTCAATTTCCGTTCAGGGCACAAACCTATGTTTTGGGTTGGATCCTGGGTCAGGGCACATACAGGTAACCAACTGACATTTCTTTGACACATTGATGTTTCTCTCTCTCTCTCCCTCTCCCTCCTTTTCTCTCTCCCTCTCAAATCAATAATAATATCATCAGGTGAGGATTTTTTGTAAAAGAAACATCTCAAGGTTCGACTTTAAGAAGAACAAAAACTTACAAGGAAGGTTTGAGACACAAAATGGAAAAGCAAAACAAAAAAGTAAACGATTACATTGTATAGTAATAATAATACGTGTGGGGCTAACATTTGTGGAGCTAAAAATCCAATTTGTGGGTTAAAAAAATCAAACAACAGAAATAACTTAATAACATAGAGCAGAAGAAGAGTTCTTAATGTTAAAATGCCATAAGGTTCTTGTATTATTTAGGGGAGTAAAGACAATGATTAATTTTATGTAAGTCAAATATACATTAAAAATTTTAGAACAACCATTAAGCAATACAAATAATGTATAACTTCCAATTTAATAGAGTGAAAAATTGGAATGCAAAAAAATACTCAACTCAGAGAAATTTAAGAATAGAAAAACTACACATAAGAAAAATTAGGGAAATGATATGTTAGATAAAATAGATGTTAGATAAGTCTTATATTTAAGAATAAATCTAACAAAAATGTAACAAGGCCTTTATGTATTACAGTATATAACTTTAGTGGAAAACATTAAAAATGGTTAAGTAAAGAAGAGATATATGATTCTCATGAACAAGAAGACTTAATTCTTTTTTTTTTAAATAAATCTTTATTGTTCAGATTATTACAGGTGTTCCTCTATTTTTTCCCCCATAGCTCCCCTCCACCTGATTCCCCACCCCACCCCATGCCCTTATCCCCCGCCACTGTCTTCATCCATAGGAGTAAGATTTTTGTCCAATCTCTTCCCGCACCCCTCACACCTGCTTCCCCTGAGAGTCATCAGTCCACTCCCTTTCTATGTCCCTGATTCTATTATATTCACCAGTCCATTCTGTTCTTCAGATTTTTCATTCACTTGATTTTTAGATTCACTTGTTGGTAGGTATGTATTTGATGTCATTTTGTTGTTCATAATTTTTATCTTTACCTTTTTCTTCTTCTTCCTCTTCTTAAAGAATACCCTTCAGCATTTCATGTAATCCTGGTTTGGTGGTGATGAACTCCTTTAGCTTTTTCTTGTCTGTGAAGCTCTTTATCTGACCTTCAACTCTGAATGATAGCTTTGCTGGGTAGAGTAATCTTGGTTGTAGGTTCTTGCTGTTCATCACTTTGAATATTTCTTGCCACTCCCTTCTGGCCTGCATAGTTTCTGTTGAGAAATCAGCTGACAGTCGTATGGGTACTCCCTTGTAGGTAATTAACTGTTTTTCTCTTGCTGCTTTTAATATTCTCTCTTTGTCTTTTGCCCTTGGCATTTTAATTATGATGTGTCTTGGTGTGGTCCTCTTTGGATTCCTCTTGTATTGGGTTCTGTGCGCTTCCTGAACTTGTACGTCTATTTCTTTCACCAGGTAGGGAAAGTTTTCTGTCATTATTTCTTCTAATAGGTTTTCAATATTTTGCTCTCTCCCTTCTTCTGGCACCCCAAAAATTCGGATGTTGGTTCGCTTAAAGTTGTCCCAGAGGCTCCTTACACTATCTTCATATTTTTGGATTCTTTTTTCTTTTTGTTTTTCTGGTTGGATGTTTTTTGTTTCCTCATATTTCAGATCTTTGGTTTGATTCTTGGGGTACGTTGATCTACAGTTGAGTTTCTGTATATTCTTTATTTCAGACAGTGTATGCTTCATTTCTGACTGATCCTTTTCCATTTTTTGGGCATTCTCATTAAGCTCCTTGAAGGTCTCATCAAGTTTCTCAGAGGTTTTAAGAAGATTCTTGAGTAACCTTATAAATGTGGTTCTGAACTCTATGTCATCCAGTAGTTTGCTTTCCTCCGTTTCTTTCATTCGTGACATGTTTCTTTGTCTCCACATATTGGCTGCTTCCCTGTGTTGATGGAGTAGCTTTGTGTGGTAGGTGACCTATAGGGGGCAGTAGCTCAGCCTCCCCAATCACCTGATGTGGACGCTCTTGGTACACCCCTTTGTGGGCTGAGTGCAAAGACTTGGTGTAGTTAAGCCTTAATTGCTGTTGGTATACTGGGAGGAATTGACCTCCAGGCCAATTAGCTGTGAGCACTCACTGTGTCTATAATGGAAGAACTGTTGCGCTGAAGACACACTTCTGGGGCAGGACTTGTTTCAGTGGGGCTTTGGTGCTCAGTGAGTCTGCCTCTTGAATGTGTCACTTATGGATGTGAGGAGTTGAAATCTGGTGTCTCACTCTGACCACTAGGTACACTGGCTTCTGGATCTCCAATGGGGTGCAGGTCAGCTACAGTCTGAGGCCACCCAGCAGGAGCTACAGTGAGAGCTACAGTTTTCTCCTCTTTGCTTGTGGTTTGGAGGTTTTGGAGCTGTCTGACCCGGGCTGCAAGTTTGCTAGGTTAAGCTGCGATAGGGCAGGGCTTTCTTATGCTAAATACACTGCTTGGAGCTTGGGTGGGTTTGTAGGTTGTGCAGGGCGTGGTCTCAGGGTGTCACTAGGCTAGGGCGTGGCAAACAGCAATGGCTGCTAGTTAGCCGGCTCTGTGTCCCCGATGGCGTCCCGGAGTCCCCTGCCCCAGTGCCGTAAACAATTATTCCTGCGCGCAGCTCTGCAAGCAAGCCACCCTCACTGGCAGACAGTCCAGCTTCTCCCCGTAGGAGTTTGGGTCCCCTGCGTCTCCCCAGAAACTGGATTTCAGAGTAGTCGGGGGCTTGTCTCCCTTTGGGTTGAAAAAAGCAACGCCCGCCACCAGCCCGGATCCCGCGCCTCCGTACCTCAGCTTTTCAGCGCTCGTGCACGTCTCAATGCTCTTTTCTCTTTCCTTCTAGTTGTAGAACTTCCACTCAGCCAGCTTTTCCGTGGTTCTGGGTGATAGACATTTTGTCTTTTAGTTGAATTTTTGAAATTGTTGCGCGAGGCAGCAGTTTAGGTGTTTACCTACACCGCCATCTTGGATTCTCCAAGAAGACTTAATTCTATAAAGTTATTCACTTTTTCCAAATTGATCACTAGATACAATTCCAACAAACATCCCAATAAATATGCATGTGTGTAACTTGATAAGCTTATCCTATATAATAAAAGCCTAATAGGCTAAGTGTCTGACTGTTTGTTCAACCATTTGACCAGTCGCTATGATGTGCACTGACCACCAAGGAGAAGATGCTCCAACCAGTAGGTTAGCTTGCTGTTGGAGTCCGGCTGATTGGGACTGGACAAGATGGGCTGGACACTTCCTGGAGCCCTCCTGCAGTCCCTCCCTGGCCCCTATCATGCACCGGTGGGGAACCTCAGCCTGGCCTGCAGGGATCGGGCCGAAACCGGTTCTCCAACATCCCCTGAGGGGTCCCAGATGGCAAGAGGGCGCAGGGCAGGCTCAGGGACCCCACCATTGAAATAATCCATGCACCAGGCCTCTAGTTCTAAAATATATAAAGAGGAGCATATAGATTTTAAAAATTTCCCAAACACTTTTGAAAAAACAAGAACATGGTAAGAGACACCAACAAGATCTCAAGATATATTTATAAAATTAGAGTAATTAAGAAGTTTGTATTGGCATGAAAACAGAGAAGCAGGTAGATGGAGCAGAGGAGAGAATCCAAAAACAGACCAAGCAAATATTGATACCTGATATGACAGAGGTAACATTGCAGATTAATAGGGAGACAAGGGATATTCAGTAATGATTTTAAAAATTGGGTTTCCATATTAAAAAATGAAATAGATACCAAATCATAAAACACAAAAAATAATTCTGGATGATTTATAACTTAAGTTAAAACTTTGAAATAGGAGTAAAGGGCAATGTATTTTCTTTTTAAGAGTTATTGCCACTTTTTTTTTTTTTGCAATTATTTTGTTATCTGAGGGAGAACTTCTTAATCTAGATTCCAAAAGCACAAATTATTTAGTAAAAGCTTGATAAATTTGACTACATTAAAACTAAGACACTTTATCAAATGGCTACATAAAGACAAACCACAAGCTAGGGGAAAATATTTGCAACAATATAATCAACAAATGATTACTCTCAAGAATGCATAGATGACTCATTCAAATTATAAAAAGTCAAGCAACTCAATGGATAAAATGAGCAAATGCTTCAAATGTCTTTGTAGGCAAAAACACAATGAGCCAATAAACACATCAAAAGATGCTCAACCACATTAATCATCAGGAAAATACAAATCAATCATTATAATGGCATACTTTTATGGTCACAGTGGCCAAAAGAAAAAAAAAATTCTGACTACACCACAGTACCAAGTACTATGGGGTAGGGAAATGAGGACTCACTCACTGATAGTGGGAGGTAAACTCCTATAACTACTTAGTAAAGCAGTTCAGTATGATCTATAAGTTGAAGGTATTTCCTACATCGTAGCCATTCTGTTTCTAGGATATACCTCAGAGAAACTCGTGCACATGTACACAAGGAGAAACTTACCAGAATGTTTATAGCTGTACCAATTGCTACGGGGAGGGGGCAGGGCGCAACATAAAGGTTCATCTCCAGGAAAATGGATAAATTGTAACAGATTCACTTCGTTAGTTAGTATATGCAGCTGTTCTACAAATATTTATTGACCAATAGTTATATTCCCAGACAGAGATAAATCGCACAAACATGATATTGCATGGAAAAGATAGGTTACAGAAGAATACCCACATGATTCCATTTACATAAAGATTCAGAAGCACATAAGACTACAGCAATTGGTCAAAAAAGCCTTCACTGTTACTGTATAATTTGTACTTTGTAATATCTGGTAGTTGCATGGTTCGTTAAGCTTCAGGATAACAGAAAATTAAGCATTAACTATGGTGCCAGGAAATAAAAATCTGTGTAATCAAAACCTTTAAAATCTATCTACAAAATCTTAGTAAAATATCCATGTAGTAAATTAGAAAGATCATCTGAAGGCTATCTTTAAAGTGCCATCAGTAAATCAGACTTTATCCTAAATTCTGGTACTTCCTCGGGCCATCCAAGTATGACATACGGTCACCTACCCACATAACTTGCTGAACACTTGTCCAAGTGCTTTTTGTCTGCTGCATGCCTAGACCACCAGTGTTCTGTCTGGACAGTGTCACCAGAGAAGCCTGGGCGACATGTTCAGGGCACAGATCTCGGCTCTGGTGTTTGGTGTTGGAGGGTTTGGAGCTCTCGTTGCTGCCACCGCATCCAATGAGTGGAAGGTAACCACCCGAGCATCATCGGTGATAACTGCCACTTGGGTTTACCAGGGTCTGTGGATGAACTGCGCAGGTAACGCGTTGGGTTCTTTCCACTGCCGGCCGCACTTTACTATCTTCCAAGTACAAGGTAAATAGAATAACTTTGTTTGAGGTTGAAGTACAATGTCACTTTTCTCTTCACTGTACTGAACTAGCTGTATACAGTCAGCTGTTAACTGTACAGACTGAGTGCTTCCTTAAAGTGCCATGATTTGACCAAGATGGATGGGGTATATGAATGTTAAATCATGTGTTGTATATGGCAAAGAAAAGTTAAGAATAACTCTCTGGATCTTTTAGAAATACCTAGTGCAAATGATAGACTCATAGGAAAGGGTGAAGTGACTGGCTTATTTTAAAAGCTAGTTTCAATGTGTCTTGTGGAGGAATCATTCATATAATAAATCATATTTATCCTATGCTTCCTCAGGCCACCTGGACATGAAATACATACATACATATGTATATGCACATATATATTCAATGTGATAGAAGCATATGACAAGACGAACAGTGTGAAATGAGAAAAGAATTCTGTTTTCAGAGGGTTTTCCATGTTTAGTGATAAAATAGCAGAACAAGAAGAATTTAAAAGTAGCTAAATGAAGGACAATGCCCATGAGCTTTTCCTTTTTGTTACTTGGTTTTATTTTTTAAATATGTAGACAAGCTTTCATGGCTATGCATATTAGAAATTCTATTGCAAGTGTATGTATTTTAAAGAGGGAACTTTAAAAAAAAAGCACTTTATATCTCAGGACACCTCCAGGGAAACAGTTATTTGCTTTTATGTCATTATAAGAACCACTATCTGCCTCTGTTTACCTTTACAAATCTGCCACAAGTTGTGGGTGTATTATTATGTTAAAAATTGTCCCTGATATTTTATAAAATATAGACTTTTCACAATCCAATGTCAAAACTGTACCTTGGCCCCAGTAAAGAAAATGAAATAAAATTTTAACTAGGAAGTTACTAAAGCATAATATTTTATGGGAATTTTGTGTCAAGTATTCAGGTCATTAGTCCACAGTATGTGCCAAAGGATACAGAGAGAAGCTTAGTTAAAGCCAGGAGATTTCTAGTGACGGTCAATGAAAATGTTCAAGCTTGGACACCAGTTAGGCTGTCAAATCACATGGACTTTCCTAAGCACCCATTTTAGGAATCAATGATGTCTCTCTTGTCCCAATGTCTAAACTTACTTTGGGATATTTCACAATTGGTACAAGGGATAACTTTAAAAGGAGAAGAGTGTGTGGAGACACTGTTGTCATTCTGTAAATCTGTTGTGATGGTTCTTTCTCCATGGTCCCCTCATGGCCCATTCCCACCCAGGCCAGTGGGTCAAACATATGTTATGTGGGTAAGTCTTTATCTTTGTTCTTTACTGGGTTCACCTTTTTAAAGGAAGGAAGGAAGGAAGGAAGGAAGGAAGGAAGGAAGGAAGGAAGGAAGGAAGGAAGGAAGGAAGGAAGGAGGAAGGAAGGAAGAGAGCAAGGAAAAAGGAAAGTGTTTTGCCTTATTACCCTTCATTTTATATTCTCTAACAAAAACTAGGTATTGTGAAAAATAGACATTCAACCTTAGCTCCAAAGTGGGCTAAAGGATGTGGTAGATTTCTGTATCACTTCAACAGCTACTTCCCCAAATACATTTTAGAAAACATGGAGTTAGAAATTTTATTACTATGTAGTGGTCCCCATAGTCTTCCACTCTTAAAATTTTATCCCCCTAATTTTGCTTCTTGATAGTAAAAATAACGTATTCTATACCTGCTGTGTACCCTGCACCTAAGAGGTAAATCAAAAAATCTCGTCCACTGACAAAGCTTTGATTAGAATGTGCTAAATTTTATTTGACATAATCTCTCCACTATCTTCACCCTGGATTGAAATCTTTATAAAAAGGTAGTTACTACAGAAATCTATTTTCAGCATCAGGAACACTGAATCGTATTTCCAAAGGAAATAGGAACTCACAAATTTGGATTTCCTATTCACAGAGAATCATTGCTGATGGGGATGGTTGGTTGCGTTTCCGTTATTCCTATTCGAAAACATAGCAATGGGGGTGTTGGGAAAGCTTTTTATGCCAACAGGCTCTCAAACATCACAATGATTCCAAATTGAGAAAAGAACTCAGAAGCCAATGAGGAGTGCAAATGGTTACATCACATTATAAAATAATGAACGATTTACTCTTCCTTTGTCAATTTGAGATGAATCTTCTTAAACTTAGGTCAGATTAAGTCTCCTCTAAACTGCTGGGTTTATGGGGTTGTGTGTGTGTGTGTGTGTGTGTGTGTGTGTGTGTGTGTTTTCTTTGGTGGTTACATAAGTTCCATATCTTCTTTTTGCTAACCCTCTTAGGTGCCCTGTTATAACCACAGGTTTTTAGGAACTCATTTAGGTTAATAGTGACTGCATCCTTTAAACTTTGATATAAGCCTGCATCTCTTTGGACAAGGAGCATTTGCAGTAATTGCGAAAAACACAGACCCCCTCCAACTGCAGTTCTGTGGAATCAATTTCAGGAAAGCACTGTAGGGAGACTTGAAATTCAGTCCTCATTGCAGCTGGGAAGCTTCTTTTTGGGGGGTGGGAAACTTTTTGACTCAATTTCAAGAGCACTTCACTGTCTTTAGATGCAATATCCACTATAGCTGTGTTAAAGTACAAAATTCAATTGAGGGAAATTGAAGATCTAATTGACTGTATTGAGTAGTTCATGAATGAGGTAGCATCCCATCCAGCAAGTAAAGAGAAGCCCTGGGAAGTTGTACAATATGGAAAGTTTTTATAGGCAGAAACTGGGTGAGACAAAATAGTTATTAGCTAAAGAAAAGCAAGGGTTATTTCAGGCCAGGGTATCTTTTTTTGAGGTGGGATCTTGTCAGGGAGACTGCCTCAGTTTCCTTTGGGAGGGATAGAGAGGCTCCATGTGATAGATTACCTCATTGGTACTGACCACAGAATTCCAGAGTGAACCATGAATATCGCATTCCTGGAGAAGGTTATGCGATCAGTTAGGTAGTAAGTCTAGGTTTGGTGTCATGGGCTTTGGCAGAAGTGACTACATTTTGGGCCTGTGGTTTTCTCTTTAACAGCTGCATCTCTCATTTTGTTGTGTGTGTGTGTGTGTGTGTGTGTGTGTGTGTGTGTGTGTGTGTTTGGTTTTTTTTTTAATCCTCACCTGAGGATATTTTCTCATTGATTTTAGAGAGAGTGGAAGGAAGAGGGAGGGACACAGAGAGAGAAACATTGATATGAGAGAGACACATCCATTGGTTGCCTTCTGCAGGTGCCCTGACTAGGGCCAGGGATTGAGCCTGCAACCGAGGTATATCCCTTTGACTGGAATCAAACCCAGAACCTTTCAGTCCCAGGGCCGATGCTCTATCCACTGAGCAAAACCGGCCAGGGCTTGTTGCATTTTTTTCTCTCATGTCAATGTTAATAGGCATGTTTTAATAGACATGAGAGTAAAGCATTTCTCACAGGGAGAGAAGCAGTGATTTCTGGCAGGGAATGCTGGATCCAGAGGGCATTGCTATAAGTAGAAATTAAAGCTCAGTTGTGGTCACCTGGAGGACAGGGGCCTGATGCGTTGTGCTCTCCTTGAGCTCCTGGCCCATAGTGAGCTCTGGATATATATTTGAAACATTACTGAATGAACAAAATCATGAGTCAGACAGATAGCTCATCATGAGGGCAAAATTGTATTCCTGGAGGAAGGCTGGAATGTCATGAATTGAGGAGTAACTTCGGACATGTACTCAGGCGACAAAAAAGAAGGTCACTGGGTTGCAATTCAGCAGATGGCGCTTCAGGTTCTGACTCTTTCATTTAACTACCTGTGAGACCTTGACTCTGGCAATGAAACTCTCTGCGTCTCACTCATAAATTTCCTTCTCCATAAATTGAGAGAGCTGGACTCCAAGAGTTCTTCAAAGTATCTTTCAACCTAACATTCAATTGAAGAGCATCACAGTGTTTCACCACCTGGCAGTAGAAGTTCACTAAAGAATTATAGCTGTAAAAGGCTCTTCTAAGGTAATTGCTCATAAGATTAGTCCTTTTTCTCCCCTTATCTATTATCTTGGCTGGCTGGCTTCCTGTGTTCCTGACTGTTTAGAATCTTACCCATATCTGAATGACCTTAAATGACTCTATGACCCAAGTAAAGGTGCCAGGATTTTGGTAGAATGAAACCAAATGCTATTCTGGAAGTTGACATTCAAATGGTGCTGGCTGCCTAAGATAAACCTTCTCTCCTCACCTGGCAACTCTTTCACCTCTCCCCATTCCCTTATCAGTCATGCCATAAGAATGGGGATGGAAAAGAATGGCATTTGCTAGAGAAAAGAGGGTTCTCTATGGGTATTTATTGACATACAGGGAATGGCTAAGAGCCATCTGATACCATGATTTTAGATTTCTTGCTAGTTGAAATGTGTGCCTTAGTTCATGATTAAATAACAGTCATAAATTTCAAAGAACAGTAATGAATAAATGAAAATGATGGTGTCAATGAGGGAAATTACCTTTAGTAATTTGGTAGCTTCAAAAATATTTCAAAACTAATACATTTAATACATAGCTACATCTTTGGAAGACATTTACTTTTAATCTCAGGAGAGGCTTCTATTTGCTAAGATTCTGACTCTGCTTTCTGAAACTTAATTTCAATAACTAGACCTAAAGTGAATTTTAATTTTAGATTTATTCTCCTGCTGTGTTCCAGATGCATGTAGTTATTTAAAAGCATATAGAGAAAAGGAAAGAAAAAAAATAAAACAAAAGCATTAGAAAACCTCAAGTTTTGTCTTTGGCATTTACCACCCCAAAAATGAGCCTAAGGAATATCAACATGTTCTTGTCCCAACCAAAAATGGCATAATTTTATATGTTTACTGACACACTCAATGACACAGTAGAATCTGGACAGGACGCGCCTTTAAAATAGTCTTTGTGCCAAGAAATTGGCATGCACAATGCTGAAATGTGCCCATGCCTTGTGGCGGTGACGGTGGTGCTGGAGCCAAAACTTCCCATGAGTGGACTTGGAATCCTGTCAGTGTGCTCCAAGGATGTTCTTTTGTAGAAGATCAGAGATATTCAGGACAGCTTGGCTCCATTAACAGCTCCCCTCTTAAAGACCAGAACCTCATCTATCCTGTATCCTTGGGGCCCACCACTGTGGCTGACTCGTAGTGGCACTCGATAAAGGCTTGTGGATTGAACAAAAGGAAAAAGAAATTGTTCACTGAGTTACATCATAATATTTTTTATATATATATAGTAATCTCTCCCCCGCCCCCTACACATACACACACTTACCTGCGGAAGTTGCAGTTACCTTTGGTCAACTGTGGTCTAAAAATATTAACTGGAAAATTGCAGAAATAAACTCGTAAGTTTTAAATCGCATGTCCTTCTGGGTAACATGATGAAATCTCGCGAGTCCACTCTCTCCAGCCCAGACGTGCATCATGCCTCTGTCCAGCGTCTCCATGCTGTAGACACTCTGCACCTGTTAGTCACTTAGTCGCCATCTTGGTTACCAGACGGACTGTCAAGGCATCACAGTGCTTGAGTTCAAGTGACCTTTATTTTACTTACTAATGACCCCAAAGTGCAAGAGTAGTGATGCTGGCAATTCAGATATGCCAAAGAGGAGCTGTAACGTGCTTTCTTTAAGGGAAAAGGTGAAAGCTCTCCACTTAATAAGGAAAGAAAAAAATCATATGCTAAGATTGCTAAGTTCTATAGTAACAACAAATCTTCTACCTGTGAAACTATGAAGAAGGAAAAAGAAATTCGTGCTAGGTTTGATCCTTCTTCTGACATACTGTCAGGTCAGTAGTAGCCTAAGACTATGTCATTCACATTTCATTTCACGTCAGTATTGTATCATCTCACATCATCACAAGAAAAAGATATTTTCAGAGAGACCACATTCCCATAACTTTATCACAGTATAATGTTAGAATTATTCTATTTTATTATTAGTTACTAGTAGCCCATCGTGTGATATCTTGCGCAGTAGGCCACCCGCCATTTCTGTGGGAGCCAGCAGGAACCATACCACACTGCAGAGTCTGCGGGCCGCCTCCCTGTTCCTGTCCATGTCCGCTCCAGCTCCGGGGGGCTGGTCCGAGTCAGGGCGTGGTGGCTCGCCAGCCCCCCTGTCTCTATCTCCATCTCCACTCTGGGCCTCACCTGCGCGTGCAACCTTCTCCTGTCCAGTTGTGACCCGTTACGGTGTCCCAGCCTAATTTGCATATTCTTCTTTATATATATATATATATATATATATATATATATATATATATATACACACACACACACACACATATATGTGTATATATATGTGTGTATATATATATATATATGTATATATATATATATATATACACACACACACATACATACACTATATACTAGAGGCCCGATGCACAAAGATTCATGCAAGAATAGGCCTTCCTTCCCCTGGCTGCTGGCACCAGCTTCCCTCCAGCACCCAGGACCCAGAATGCTTCGTTCCTGCTGCTGCCCAGCATCCAGGACCTGTGCTGCTTCACTCCAGCCACCACTGACACCCACCGGGGGTGTGCTCTGAGCCATGCCACGGCCGCTCGGAGCATGCCCCCACCCCTGGTGTGTGTCCCCTGGAGCTGGGGGCGGCACGCAGTTCCCTCCTGCCCATCTGTGCGCGCAGCTCCTCCTGAGCAGTTGTGATACAGCCTCTTCCTGAGCCAGTCATGACACCTAGCTAATTTGCATATTACCACTTTATATCTATCTACCTACTATCGATAGATATTGTTGTTCATCTCATACTGTGCCTAATTTGTAATTTAAACTTTATCATAGGTATGTATGTATAGGAAAAACACAGTTTGGTACTATCTGCAGCTATAGGCATCCACTTGAAATTTATCCCCTGCCATAAGGGGGACACTGTACATTTGGTGTTTAGTCCTGGTCTTCTTGGGCATGGACTCCACCTTTGTGGGTCTCTAGCATCAAACTGGATAAACCCAGGACCAGGAACTACTGCAGAGAAAAGCATGGGCAGGAGCCTTTATTGTGGTTTTCATGGGAAGGAATGAGCAAGGCAGGGTTATCAGCAGAAGCAGGTTTGGATTGGCTACTTTGTTTTTGTGTGGGGTTTTTTTGTTTGTTTGTTTTTAAAAAAATGTATATTTTTATTGATTTCAGAGAGGAAGGGAGAGGGAGCGATACAAATATCAATGATGAGAGAGAATCATTGATTAGCTGCCTCCTGCAGGCCTCCTACTGGGGACTGAGCCTGCCCTTGACAAGAATTGAACCTGGGACCCTTTAGTCCACAGGTCGATGCTCTATCCACTGAGCCAAACTGGCTGAGGTGGGATTGGCTACTTTGAATAATTTCAGCAGGCTCTGGGTGTAGGAGCTGTGTCAAGTTGTCTAGTACCTAGGCCCAGGGTGACTAGGGCCGAGGAATATTGATTTGATGCATGATAGCTTGATAAAAGAGGTAGTTGGGGGTGTGGGCTTTGAATTCGTTGCTTTGCATATGAAAGGTGCACTTTTTTGTTATCTCTAAGAATTGCCCCCCTTGGGAGGGCAGTTTTCCCTCCTGTCATCATTGAGGTCCTAGATGCCAGAGCACTGAAAATGCAGAAAATATGTTCGTACAGTGTGGGTACTAGATCCTTCAGTGTTGTTTGCATAGGTGGGTCAGCAAGGCAAGCGCTTCGCTATGGCACCTTCCCTTCAGGGTTCCACATGCTTATCTGATCTTCAGTATTTGCTTTCTCCTGGTGAATATTTTGTGTGGAAAAGGTTCAGATTTTCCCCACAGGGTTCAGTGCTTCTCTCTCTGCGTGTTGCCCATCTGACCGTATATGCAACAAGCAGGCTTCACTGACTCTCCTCTGCACAGATTCCTTTACTCAGTCTTAGACAAACTCCCAACCTAAAGCAGCCAGAAACTCAAAGGACATCTTCTGACCAAACAGAATGTTGGGATTAGTAATTTAAAAAGTCCTGCCACTGTGCATTTTTAGATAATTCCAGAGCACTTCAGAAAGCTATACTGTTCTCCAGTGAACTCAAGATAATTGAGCTGATATTTAGGGGATGGCTGGTCTACAGTTACACTTTGGCCAGATTTCTGTGTGCATTGCAGGAAAAATTGCTCTAATGCCATACTATAACTGCCAAGGAAATCTGTAAGTAGTTTATTCTCTTATTCACTAATGATTCCCTTCATCAAAGCATTCATTAGATTCCTGGCATACGATACAGATTCTGGGTTGAGGAGTGGGACCCTCAGTGGATGTGCTGCTTGGAGGAAGACAATCGGTTAGCTAACAACTAGCCCAGAATGAGAAGTGCTATCTGCTGGTTCAGTTCAATGGGTAGGCAGACTTCCCAGAGGAACTAGTGCTGGTAGCGTCTTGAAAGATGGGTAGACGTTTGCCAAGGAGAAAGGGGGGGCGTTTCAGGCTATGAGACTCATCCAGCTGTACAACTTATTAACTGCATGACTCTGGGAAAAATGCTTAATATATGAGCCCCCTACCCCCATAAATGGGAATAATCTTATCTATTTCAGAGAGTAGTGGTGAGGATTAAGTGAATTAATTTGTGTAGAGCATTTAGAGTGATGTCTGGCGTACAAGCAAAGGCCTCAAAGCAGAAGGGAGTCAAGTGCACCAGGGAACCACAGCATATTAAAATGACTGAAGCATAAAATGTATGGGAGGATGTTAAAAATTGAGCTGCATGCCTGGCTGGATGGCTCAGTTGGTTGGGACATCGTTCCGTACACCAAAAGGTTGCAGGTTTCACTCCCAGTCAGGGCACATAAGTAGGGTGTGGGTTTGATTCCCAGTTGGGGTGTGTACAGGAGTCAACCTCTCTCTCTCTCTTTTCCTCTATCTCTCTCAAATTAATTAAAAAAAAACATATCCTCGGATAAGGCTAAAATACATTTTTAAAAAATCGAGCTGTAGATGTAGAAAAAGGGAACTTGCAAGGGGACCAATAAGCTCTATTGAGGGGACCTGCTGGTTGAAGAGCAGGTCCCAACAGAAGTCCCAGTCCTTCCTCCTAGTACAATATATTCCAATAAATATCACAATTTCAGGTGATCAGATTCTAAACTTAATGTTTCACTTTTTTTTTTAAATGTTTCACTTTTTAAAAACTATCAGCTCTAAAGAGTGAGAGGGCATCATTTGATTGAATCTACTTTTTAAATAAATGTGCTTTTTAGATGTTTAATAAAAACAAGGGAAAATGTAGCAGTTATAAAGATTATTGATGCAATGTTAAGTGCCATTAATAGTGTTAGAACACCAGAATTAGAGGATAATAGACACCCCTTGTCCTTGCCACACTCTGTAGTCAGATTGCATAGTGCTAGTCTTGGGTGCCAGGTTTTAAGGGACATGGACATAAACCACATCTACTGATTCTAGAAGTAGAAAACTAGAAGGATTTGAAATAACTTCACATGGGAAATTGTTTCACCTGGAAAAGAGGAGAAGAATATGGTGGCAGGGACAGGGGCAGAGAAAAGAAGACAAGTAGGAACACTGGTAAATGTTGCCTACCCAGGCAATCAGATTTAGGGGCGCTGTGAATAAGAAATTTCTACTAGCATTGCCCAACAATGGAACAGACTGTCTCACAAAGACCTGGCTAGAAGCATTCAGAGGAGGCTGATGATATGCTAAAAAGTGGTAGAAATAAGTCCTGCATTGGCTGGGAAGACAGACTAGCTGATCTCTAAAGCCACTTCCAATTTGAGAGATCTGAGATTCTGTGAACATGTAAAAGCATAGAGAAATATTTAAGAATTGAAACTACTGATTTGAATATTGCCTTAAATATTTTTTCTTTTAATATATTTTTATTTATTTCAGAGAGGAAGGGAGAAGGAGAGAGATATAAACATCAATGATGAGAGAATCATTGATTTGCTGCCTCCTGCACTCCCCTACTGGGGATCGAGCCCACAACCTGGGCATGTGCCCTTGACTGGAATCAAACCTGAGACCTTTCAGTCCAGAGGCCAACACTCTATCCACTGAGACAAATCAGCTAGGGAAGCAGTCGGCAAACTCAGTCAACAGAGAGGCAAACCGCGGCTCCGGCTCACGAGCCACAGTTTGCTGACCACTGAGCTAGGGCGTCTTAAATATTTTTGACAACTGCTGGGCTCTGCTAGAAACTTGGGAACATGGAAACAAAAGACCTTATTTCTGGCCAGGAGGTGTGCACAGCTCAGAAGGAAACATGAGTTAAAGTAGTAAATGTTATAATATGTTATATTAATGCTATTTTATTTAAAACAATATTTTTAATATATGTTAGAATTCATATAATAAATATATAATTCTCAATCTCTGATATTTCCAAGGGTCCTACGCAAACCCAAGGGGTCTGACACCTAACCCTTGCTGGGGGAAGGGATGACTCTTTCCAAATCCAGGCACAGAGCTGAGTGATGGGTACACAAGAGGACAAGTCCTGTCTTTAACTGAATTTCTTTGGATCAAAGTTTTTTACTTATATGGACCAATATAGTCCATGCATAATAACCAGACCAGTCATCCTATCAGGACACTGATTTTCTCTAGAACACAAACTGTGGACTTTTGGCAAGGTGGGCAGGGGAAAGTGGAAAGCTATTTTCTCCCTATCTTACTACAGCCAAAGGTTCTCATTTACTTTCGTCGGCCTCCTCTGGATATTTGAACCAATTATATGTGGGGATTTCGGCCTAATCCGTAAGACTCCTATGAATTTCCCCACTAGACTGATTCTCTCTGTTGTAGTGGTTGAGATCCTTCTAGGCCCTGTGCCCAGTGCTGTGCTCTTCCCACATTGTTCAGCCTCCTACTTCCTGGAGGTCAGCTGATGCCCATTCTCCTGTCTAACCCTGGACCTCAGACTTGTCACTTTGTTCTGGCAGCTGATGTCTGGGTTCCAGGCAGTCGATCTGTTTTATGTCTGCCCTACCACCTAATTCCAGCCACTCAGTCCTGACCCAATTGCCTGTTTTGACTCTCAGCTTAGCTAAGCCGTTTCCTCTGCCTCCCTGGGTCTCTCCCTCACCAGAACATGCTCTTCTCCCACCCTGGGCCTTGGAAAGAGCTATTGGAGCATGTCTCCAAGCTGTGACAGTTTGGAGGGAAAGAAAAAGGGGATAGGAAGGGGTGAAGCAGAAATCACATCCAGCACCTAGCTGACAAATAGGAATGAGGTTAGGCATGGTGTAGGTAGGAGATGGAGCTACACAGATTGAGCCAGTAGATACTATTATAGAATGATATGCAATCCATTTATATAATCTAGGAAAATACCCATGTTATCCTAATTACTCTCTCTAGCCCAGATTCAAGTCAGTACTGGGCTGGTTTTGAGAGGGAAAGAAGATAGACCCCAAGGGAAGAAACTTCCTATTCCAGCTGCAACACAAATGCTGTTCTGTAGGGGGCCCCCGCGGGTCCTTGGGGATGCAATACTATAGCCTCTCCTTTGTCATACTCTTTATGCTTCTGCTTCCTGTGCTTTCGGTAATCCCTATTGGGAGTGATGGAGGTAGCCTACCTTTTTCCAGGGTGATGAGCCATTCAGGTTTTGCTCTAATTCCATCTAGAATTATAAAACAAATCCACACTAGAGTGTTCATACCACATGAGCGTGCACGCGTGCACGTGCACACACACACACACACACAAACACACACCCCGTCACAGCTTTCCATACAAACTCAAGCCATGGAGAGACCTCTACTCATCACACACACACACACACACACACACACACACACACACACACACCCTAATATATATTAGAGGCCCAGTGCATGAATTTGTGCATGGGTGGGGTCCAGCCAGCCTGGCCAGGGGGAGGGATATGGGTGGTTGGCCAGCCTGCCTGCTGGTCGACCTCCTGGTTGAGGGGACAATTTGCATATTAGCCTTTTATTATATAGGATACACACTAAGATTATTATGCATTCAGAGCTCATAATAATCTGGCCACTCAATTAAACTTCAGCATATGCCCTGTGGCAGGGGTCCTCAAACTATGGCCCGCGGGCCACATGCGGCCCACTGAGGACATTTATCTGGCCTGCTGGGTGCCGCTGCCTATCCTGCTTAGCAGCAGACTCATCCCAGGCCCGCATTGCGCATAGGAATTTGTTCATAGTTTTTTTTTTTTAAACTATAGTCTGGCCCTTCAAAGGTCTGAGGGACAGTGAACTGGCCCCCTGTTTAAAAAGTTTGAGGACCCCTGCCCTGTGGTATCTGTGGAATTCTTCCTAGAGAGGTGAAGACACCGCCTACCCAGGCCCACACTTACTCCCAGATTCCCAAATCTAGGGGGATATCAACACATATTTCTCCTCCTCGCTTTTTCCAAACTGCTGGCCCCACACCTGGTCTACTTCCAAATCCTGTAGAATCTGCCTGCCCCACTTTCCCAATTTCCTTGCCAGGAGGTTTCCTTGTTTCTGGCTCAGCCTCCAGGCTCTTCCTGCTGACCTAAGTTGGGGTCAAATATTAGAAAGAGATTTTCTGCACGTTGACTCATTCTAATCAAGGCTACCCCATGCTGCCAGATAACACTTGCAAAGGCAAAGCTTCCCCCAGTTTAACTCTGGGCTTTATTCAGCTGCATTTAGAGAGCATTTACTCTGTGCCAGTTCCCACTTGACATAGTCTCATTTAACCTACAGAGTGACCCTCTGAGTTAGACATTATAATCACGCCCATTTAATGGTTCTGAGGCAACTAGAAGTTGGAGAAGTCCACAACATGCCCAATTTCATGGCTAAGGTGGTGGCCATGGCAAGATTCTGTGATTCCTGAACCCAAACATGTGATCACCTGCTCAGCAAGGATTCCTCCTGGCTAATCCTCAGCAAAAGGAATGTGTCACAACAGTCCTGACTTTCCTTTCTAGTCCCCCTGCTTCCATCAAACTGGACTAGTTGCTTAACCTTTTCTCTAGTCTATGCCCCTGCTTAGGCCATTCAGGGCAAATGTCTTTCTTCATCATTTCCATCTCTCTCTTCCTTCAGACTCTACCTCGAATGCCATATTCCATGCGAAGCTTATTTAACCTTCTGACTGGAAGAAACCTTTATCTTCATCTATCCTGTATGGCGCTCGGTGCCTTTCTAACTGTGATTTTGTTGCTCTGGCTTGTGTTGCGGTTATTTGTGTATTTGTCCTTTCCCACGAGTAGATGATAAGCCCCTTGAAAACAGGGTTTGAGCAATTTCTTTCTATTCCTTGCCTAGAAGAGTGCACTGCATAAAATCCATGCTCTATAGTTGTATGTTGAGCTAGTGAATGTTGACTTGAATGAATAGGAGGAAGGACAGGACCACAGGACATGGACACCTTCTACAGGTTTACCATCCTTGGTGCCATTACTGAGTCTATCCAGATGGTTGCCAGGCTCATGTTTCTCTCTCCTGGCTAACAGCATAGTGTAATAGAAATTGAAAAGCATCCTAGTACACTCATCAAAAGAGAGGTGGCATTTCTTGCTCTTAGTGGATCGTGTTGGCTCTTATCGGGAGCTTCTTTCTTTACTACTAGTGACCCGGTACACAAAATTCGTGCACATTAAAAGGGGATTAATTAGAGGAAATAATTTAATATTGCTATTTGCCCTTTCTCTATAATAGAAGTGTCAGAGATGAAGGAAAATCAGTAAAATGTATATGAAAACCTTCCTCCTGTCAGAGTCTGGGGCACACCATGGGACCCAGAGTCAAGTCCCCGCCCACCCACATGCACCTCAAAATCCTGTGAGACCCAGACCCGGTTGCTCCCCCAACACACATTGGGCTAGATCCAGACCTGGCCAGTCCCACCCTTGTCAAGCCCTGCCGAGCAGAGGGCATAGCCTCAGATTCCCTGGCCCAGCTCCAGGACAGGGGGCATGGCCTGAGGTCCCCCAGCCCAGACCGGGGTGGGGGGCATGCCTTGAGGTTCTCCATCAAGTCCTGTCAGGTGGGGGACACGGCCTGAGATCCTCTGTCAAATCCCGCACTGAGGTGCACCTTGAGGTCCCATGTTAAGCCCCACTGGGTGGGGGGCACAGCCTGAGATCCCCTGTCAAGCACAGCCAGGCAGGGGGGTGCTGCCTCAAGCCCCCTGGCCTGGTGCTGGGGCGGGGGGCCCCCTGAAGTCTCCTGTCAAGCCCCACCTGGTGGGGGGCACAGCCTGAAGTCCACTGGCCTGGCACTGGGGTGGGGAGAGCAGCCTGAGGTTCCCTAGCCCAGGACCAGGACGGGAAGCACACCTTGAGGTCCCCCAGCAAGACTCGCCGGGCGGGGGGCGTAGTCTCAGGTCCCCAGGCCTGGTACTGGGGTGGGGGGTATGGCCTGAGGTCCCCCAGCCTGACTCCAGGGCAGGGGCCGTGGCCTGAGGTCTCCTGTCAAGCCCTGCTGGGTGGAGATGTGGCCTGAGGTCCCCTGTCAAGCACTGCCGGGTGGGGATGTGGCCTGAGGTCCCCTGTCAAGCTCTATGGGGACAGGGGAGGGCATAGCCTCAGGTCCCTGCTGATTGCTCATTCAGGCTCCTGATGGGAACTTGGCCTCAGCTGTGGGTGCAGCCATCTTTGTGACAGAGTGATGGTCAATTAGCATATTCCCTATTTATTAGACAGGATGAGCTCTAAAACCATATCTTTAATGATCTATCCTAGAATTGATCTGGGGTCTGCTACCAAGCTTACCAATGGCAAGTTCTGAAACTAACCTTTTTGAAATTTGAGACATTCCCTTGACCTTCTTCCTGGTCTTGTTTGTCTTCATTCGAAGATCACATCTGATCTATTCATTCAGATGTTAACATTATGAAAAGTCTCCAGCACCATTCACAATGTTCCCTTTGGGTCTTAGGAAACAGCCTGTATTTGAAAGGTGCAGCTGAGGAGTCAGAATGTGATAAAAGTGGCTCTGATTGCTCTGATTGTCCAGACTTACTCTCTGTGGATTTTTTCCTGAGTGGTTCTGAGCCAAGTCCTTCTCTTGGTAGTTAATGACTCTGAGATATGGATGTGGCTGTTGGTCTTGTCCATAAATCATCCAGCCATGCATGACCACAGTCAGCAGAAAAACCAACCCCTCCAGCTCCTCATCTGCTGGATTCTGAAAAGTGGCTGGACTACGTGGCCATGTCTGTGAGGAAGCAAGTTTCTGCGTGTTATGAGCAACTCGGCAAAAAGTGCAAGGTAAACACAAAGTGCCATTCACTGGAAGCAGACTAAATTACGAACCATCACCTTCTCGAGATAGCGTGCTCCCAGTGGGGTTATCTATATTACAAAACATGTCTAAGGATGATGGCTTTGGACATAGTTGTTCTTTCATGCGTCTTACTTTATTTTTAACTCAAATGGTTGAGATAAGGAGTGGAAGCCATTTTCTAACAATAAATTATTTCCTTCTTAAATTTTTTCCCTGTCAGGATTTTCTCATTGTCACCCTAACCACACAGATCCCACAACTCAACTGCACTTCCTTAGCTTCTTAAAATATTTGTATTTACCTCTTATTATGAACATAATTGACAGGTCTTCTCTTCCTGTTCATAAATCTTGATTCTTCCCTTAATCAACATTTTTTTAACCCCTCGTATATCTCATACTTTTTTATTTTCTTTTTTCCCATGTGTAAAAATTATGCTTTACCTTACACCAGCCGATCAAAACAAATACTTGCATTTAAAAAACATATATATTTTTATTGATTTTGGAGAGGAAGGGAGAGGGAGAGAGAGCTAGAAACATCAATGATGAGAGAGAATCATTGATCAGCTGCCTTCTGCACGCCCCCTACTGAAGATCAAGCCCACAATCTGGCATGTGCCCTTGACTGACATCAAACCCAGGATTCTTCAGTCTGCAGGCCGATGCTCTATCCCCTGAGCCAAACCAGCTAGGGCAACAAATGCTTTTATCTTTACATTTATGCCACAATTTAAAGAGAATACAGGCAGGACTTGAGACTTTTCTAGGGCCCCCTGCCCTAAATAACTCTGAGCTTCTTAGCCATGCTCCTAATGATCTCTTACCTACTATTATCTTCAGGGGAAACTCAGACTCTTGTCAACAGGGCTATGGCTTGGCTCAAATCCCACCACCAGCACCACTCCACCTGCAAACTCCATCAGCCTTTCCTCTAAATAAACAAACAAGAAGAGTAAAACTATGTTTTCTATGCAAATATAGCTTCTAAAAAAAAAGGCAGGCATAACTCTCCCAACAGCATTTCTGTGCATAAGTTCTTCCCACTTAGAATTGTCACCCCAATAAATTTAATTTTAAAAAGGAAAACAAAAAGAATTTCAGTGCCATCATTTCTCCCTCAAGGTCATATTCCACCATTGGACATCCCCTGGCCTCTGACATCCCTGCATCCACCCTGTCTCCTCCTCACCCACCCTCCCCATGTAAACTGCAGATGGACTTGTCCCAAGGGTCCCTAGAATTTTAATTCACCTGTGGTAGATGCTTCCCTCAAAAATGTACCAGAATGTCCAAGTCAGGATGCGTATAAAATTGATGTCACATTGGTCCAGGGTTAGAGAAGGGAACTACTGAGACTAGGTCACAAAATCAATCCTTTTATGGGATTGATTTTGGGGCGGGAAGGGAAGTGTTGTCCTTTCTACACTTTGACCTCATCTTAGAGGTTCAGTGGAGATGGTACTATACAGGGGTGGCATGTGAGTACATATGGGTAAAGAAAGAAGTGTGGGGGGTGTTGTTAGGGTCCTAGTTGCTTTCAGAAAACTTGACTCCTATGAAAATTTGTGAATCTTCAAAATAGGAGGGCAAAGATGCTGTCCAGCTCCATATTCAGTATGTGATTTTTAAATACCAAAGTTATTTTTGGGGCCTGATTCTATTTCCCCTTCCCAATAATGTTTGAATTCCAAGCCAGCAAGTCCAGTAAAATAAAAGTGCTCTTCCACCGAAGTCCCTGATTAGTTGACTTTTTCTGCTAGTGGGACTTTCCCATTCTCTCTTGCTGTACACTGCCAGACATAGAGCCTCAGAAGTTGAATATTCCTGTTTTTAGAGGCTCTGGTGAGTCCCGAGTTCATTCCATCTCCTTACACATCCTTTTGTGGTTCTCAGAGCCTGTGTCCCATTTTGGTTTCCAGGAAATAGACCACAGTACAGCCTCAGGTGGGCAGTGGCCTCCTTATTAGGAAGGCACCTCCCTTCTCCTCCCAGGGATGTTAGACAGGCAAAGTCAAAAGACCTCCAAGGAAATGGTTATCTTGATTTCTTCTGCCTCCACTGGTTCTCATCTCCTCCATCAAGCATATGGTAGTTCTCCCCATTTCCTAGGAAACCTGCTTTCATAACCCCATGCAACTCTCTTATGGCATTTATTACTTTCCACCCTGTTTTTTAGTTTTGGATAGTGGTATGTTGGTGAAATCTAACCACCAGTGCTTCAAAAGAAGTGTGTGTATAAATATAAAGATAGAGATACATATATATGTATATGTATACACATGTAAATACATTTATAATAAATTTTACTGATAAAGACTTCATAGCACATAATATACAAATAATAATAAAATGTACAATATCCCTTGTAAATTTAATGTAATCAATTGATCCTCACAGAAGGCTTTTTGTTAACTTTTGCTGAATTTTTGCATTCATGGCCAACTAATGGTTGCAATTAGTCAACAAGTGTAATTCCCACATGATTGTTAAATAACCTATCTGATAAAGAGGGAATATGCAAATTGACCGTCACTCCATCACAAAGGTGGTGGTGCCCATAGCCACGAGATGACAGCACCCAGTCCCCTCAGCCCCACCAGAGTCTCCCAGTCCCTGGGGTGGGAGGGCGGCAGGCAGGCCCTGCAGAGAGCAGAGAACCACGGGGAGCGGGCCTAAGCTGTCAGTAGTACATCCCCTGAGGGCTCCCAGATTGGAGAGAGTGCAGGTCAGCCTGAGGGACCCCCCCCCATGCACAAATTTCGTGCACCGGGCCTCTAGTATAACTATATTTGATATATAGCAAGTCATGTGAAAGCATGTTAGTGTATCACTTGGTAGTCAAAAACATGTGTACGTTCTTGCTGTATTGGAGAATCGTTTTGAATATTGGAGGAATATTTTCTCAAAATTTTTTGTTTCTTATAATGGGTTCAGACATGACACACTTTTAGATTTAATATGCATTTTTAATATTTTCTCCATTATTTTCTTAAATCTAGAAAATAAGCATGAATAATAAGAAATCTTTATTTGTAGCATTTGCACATTTCTGTGGTGTAAATGGTGTAAATATTTCAACCATGTCAATTTCAAGCAACCAACATGATGTCACTGATGAGCATTTGGAAAGCTATACAAGTACATAGTACACAATTATACACATGTAATAGACTTGAAAACCTCAAGAGCATAGGCAGTAATTCAGGAAGTGACGACTTTGCATACTTATTACTTTTGTTTTCAATATAATTTATTTCAATTGTCAATTTACATACTTTTTTACAAACTGGCTTGTGGAATTCCTGAAAATTAAGCAGTGGGCTCTTGAGAGCTGGTATGAGCCAGGGCAAGTCAGCCTCGGCACACCACTGGTTATAGATGACTATGGTCTATCTCCCCTGCTACACCATAGGTCTAGGAGGACAGGCTCCAACCCCTAATTGCCTTTGTTTCCCCATAGCACCTTATACATATCAGATATGATATGACAACGTGGAAGGGAGAGAAAACATGTTTCTTCCTTTGGATCCACTTCATACTTATCAGACTTTTTTTATGGCTCCTTCTCAATACTATTTTGTGTCTTACTGTCACCTGCACATTTGTTTCATCTTCCCTGTTACATATTAGCATCTTATAGCTTGGAACTCAGTCTTACTCATGGTCCTGGACTCCTGGAAGTGAGGGTGTGTAATTAGACCTCTGTATTTTTCTGTGACATACAGTTTACCTTTGTTCAGTCACAATTCACCTAACTTACTATTGTTTTCTATAAGTCCTCTCTATCCAGAACCCATGCTAGTTCTATTTTTCACATTTTGGATGCGTCAGTTCCACTCTCTTCTTACCTGTCCTCAGAATCCTTTTAGAGCTGAGATTGCACGGTCTTTCCATCTTTATAATTCCAATATGTAGCAGAGTACCAGGAAAACAGCAGATTTAATGCAAGTTACTGGATGGATGGATGGATGGATGGATGGATGGATGGATGGATAGATTAATGGATGGAGTATATTACAAGAAAGCTGGGTATTAAGAGAGTCACTGATGATGCAAGGAAGTTCTTTTTCTTTGGTCTTTAGCAGTGGATTCAACATTTCATTTATCCAGTGCAGGAGAAGCATTCATTTATTAATTCTTTTGTTCTATGGGTAATAATGGAGCTCCTACATTATACTGCTCATTTTAGGCTCTAGAGACACAGAAGAAAACAAGGGAAACAAATTCCTCATGGAGCTTGGGTTCTGGCGGGAATAGGAGGAAACGAGGGGGGACTGAATGTTTGTGTCTCTCCCCAAATTTATATGTTGAAACCCTAAGCTCCAATGTGATGGCATTGGAGGTGGGACCTTTGGGAGGTGATTAGTATCTTTACAAAAGAAACCCCAGCCCTAGACGGTTTGGCTCAGTGGATAGAGTGTTGGCCCGTGGACTGAAGGGTCCAGGATTCAATTCTGGTCAAGGGCACGTACCAGTTGAGGGCTTGATTCCCTGGCCCTGGTCAGGGCACATGCAGGAGGCAACCAATCGATGTGTCCCTTTCATATCGATGTTTCTCTCTGTCTCTCTAAAAACAACAACAAAAAAATCAATGGAAAAATATTGGTGAGGATTAACAACGAAAGAAAGAAAGAAAGAAGAAAGAAGAAGAAAGAAAGAAAGAAAGAAAGAAAGAAAGAAAGAAAGAAAGAAAGAAAGAAAGAAAGAAAGAAAGAAAGAAAGAAAAGAAAGAAAAGAAAGAAAAGGGGAAGGGGGGGAAGAGAGGGGAGGAGAGGGAAGAAAAGAAAACCCAGAGAGTTCTCTTGCTCTCTCCACTGTGTGGAGATAAAGTGAGAAGTCTGCAACCCAGAAGAGGGTCCTCACCAGAACCCGACCATGCTGGCACCCTGATCTCAGACTCCCATCATTCAGAACTGTAAGAAACACATTTCTGTTGTTTATAAGCCACTCAGTCTGTGGTACCTTGTAATAGCAGTCCAAACTAACTAAGACACAGGGGCAGGGGGGGAACAGCCCTCAAATGCCATATGTGTAATAACCATCTTTTCTGTATGGATGTTCATCTTCCTCATCTTCTTAACCTTTTTAGTAGCACTCCATCTTTCCATACTTTTATTGAAGAATGAAGAACTACAGTTTGACAAAGGAGCCAAGGTTGGGGCATAGATGGATTAAATGGAAATTTTCTCCATATGTTTCAGAGCTATGTCAACATTTGGTTCAACTTGACAAATTGTTTTTGCTAAAGAGAATTTTTTTCTAAAGCTACATAGAATCATGACAATGCTCAGAGAAACAAAGTTGACCTGATATATTATACCAAGGATTATTTCCTTCAGCCCCTAATGGAAAAATATATTTTAAAATTTCTCTTCCTGTAGCCTACTGGCCAGTGGCCACAGGATTCAATCCAACCAAAACACGCATATCCTATCCAGTGGAGCAATGTGATCTGGTTAGGCTTTTCCCACACAGGATGTTCAACATCTTTTTAAAGATGCAAGGAAATTTTTCATGGTCATTTGTTTGTGAAGGTTTTTGGATTTAAGTGCCAATATAAATTAAATTTAATTTGTCCAGCAGTGACTTTCTAATTAAAAAAAAAAGTAAAATTCTAAACTTCTGGAGAACAGAAGCAGTGGCTTACTTATAATTTTCTCCATATTGCACAGTACTTACCTAGCTCAGTGCATGCTACAAACAAGGACTCTGTAAGTTAATTTGTTGCATGAATGCATTTGTTTATTCATGAATAAATTCTTTATTCATGAATGAACTTATTTATTCACTCATTACCTTTCTTCCTTTCCTTGCATTTTATCTGCCATTTTCTTTATTCTTTCGACTCAATAATACTTTTCATATTATTTTTAATAAAAGAGCTGAATAAATGCATATTGACTTGAATTGAAAAGAGAAATGGAAGCAGACAGAAAATCTTTAGAAAAGTGGACCAAAAATCTTCCAGTAAGTTGCAAATTAACCCAGTGAAATGTTCCGGATGTTTTGGATGAGGGAATTCTATTCCAGACGGTCACACTCTCTTACTGACCTCGGATCTGGTTGAAGGAAGATTCCTCTAATCCAAAACATCCTGTGATTTTAATTTAATTACGAACAGCATGTCGTGCAAGTCAAGTTAGACTTCGGGATGACTTAGCAGAAAGTCTCTGGTTGATAACAAAAGCAAATGCTATCTTGCACAACAAAAATAACTTCATTAGGCCAAGTAGAGACAAGTACAAACAAACTGGAAGAGACTTTCACTTAATGTGATGTTAGGAGCAATAAAATTGCATGTCACTTGGAGTTAAACTTTAGTTTTATATCCTTTAAATGTAAAACTATATTTGCTATCTGTACACCAAGTACATCATCTAGCCATCTCAACCTTCGTTCCTTGCTTTCCAAAATGCAACTTTTTAGCTTCTGCCAGTTCTTCTTTCTTATCTTTTATATGTCTGTTGTCTCCACAAATCTTGCAACCCATTTCCAGCCTCTGCTCTTCTATACTTTGCTCTAAGGAACTCTAAGAATCAAAGGTAAAACCTCTGCTCAAGGACATTTGATTATGCATCCATCCATCCATCCATCCATCCATCCATCCATCCATCACATATTCATTGAGTATCTTCTATGTGTAAGACATTGTTTAAGAAATATTTGTTGAGTTAAATTAAATCCTTATAGGTTCACAAACCTAAAAAATCTTCTTCTAGTTAAACAACCATCTTCTACATTGCAGGGTTAGGTTTAGATAGAAATGGAGTCTCTTTGTCTAAGAAGCCAGATGTGTAGCTCAGGGAAAACCAAAACAAAGGCTCCCGGGCTCTGTGCTAGGCACATTCTTGAGAACTGGCAGGAGTCTTGGTTATCTGTTTGACCTTTACTTGGTGAATCATATACTGATATTGGGGGATTTCCTACAGTGGATCTGTTTATTCCATTCTATTTTTTTTTTTTAATTATTGATTTCAGAGTGGAAGGGAGAGGTAAAGATAGAAACATCAGTAATGAGAGAGAATCACTGATTGGCTGCCTCCTGCATGCTCCACACTGGGGATTGAGCCTGTAACCCGGGCATCTGTCCTGACCAGGAATGGAACCATGATCTCCTGGTTCGCAGGTTAACGCTCAACCACTGATCCACATTCCAGGCTGTTTGTTCCATTCTTTAGTCCTCCACAGTAGTTTCAAATACTCTGCAGCTGGATATTACCTTGGTTCCTCCCTGTTATCAGACATAAGTTTTAGTCCTCAGTTTCCTTTCCTTCTAAACAGAAAAGGCAACTCAGATTTGTGGTTATGGTCTCTGACCCTTTTTTCTCCTAATGACCCCATAGGAAGCTCAAGCTCCAAACCAGAATCAGCTGTTAAGCAGGAGTATCCACAGAGATCTCTCATCTCAGAAGTGTCTGATGAAAATGGATTAGCATATGAGTTAGCCATTGTCAGAAAAATTGCTGTGTAACAACAATAACTTCATTTCTCACACCCGTGAAGCTTAGCCAATCTAGGCTGGGTTAAGTTGGGTGGCTCTGCTGATCTCAGCCAGGGATCTCTTTGATGCATCTGGGGATCTAATGGAGGTTGGCTCTAAGAGTTATTGGCTAGAATAACTCTTCTCTACCTGCTCACCTCTTCAAACCCATAGGCTAGCATAGGCATATTATTTTCGTGGCAGAAATAGAGCCGAACAAAGCTAATCACATCCTTTGAAATTCCTTTGCCAAAGTAAGTCATTCATATGGCTGGACTCAGTGTCACGGGATAGGGAAATACACTCCTCATTTTGATGGGAGGAACTGCAAAGTCAGGTGGCAAAGGGATTTTTAAAATTAATCTTTATTGTTGAAAGTATTGCATATGCAAAGGGATTTTTTATAAGAAATGAAAATTGGAGCTATCAAAGCAATATATCATCATTAGAACATGTATGCAGTGACCTCCATTCAATCCTACTCTCCTTTCTTGATGTTTTGCATTCTGTTCTCTTTTCAAGTAACAATATGACCTTGAGTGAAGAAATTCAGTTAAAAAACTCTGGTATCTCTATTTCTCACCATTCCACAAGTCTTTGATTTCTACCCCTCATAATGGAGTTATAGGAAGGACAGACAGACACTTCTCAAGCCTTAATTTATGCTAAAAATCATTTTATTTTTTTACTTCATTATTGATCCCATTTACTCTCATCCCCAAATTATTTTACTTCTATTGTTTTATGGTCCAATCTCCAGAATTCTACCTCATTCCATGTTCTTTCCACTCTCCTACACTGTCATTATCATTAGTAGTCTATTTCCCTGGACTGTTCATGCTCATGAAGCCCAGAGTTACCTTGGAGATCTGAATTATTCCAGGGGGAAAAAAGGAACTTGAAAATAAAACAGCTTCAGTTTCCCAAGGCAAGTTCTTAAAGATTAATTTGCTTTTTAAATAAAAAATAATATCCCTGCCACAATGCAAATGCTTGAACTCTGTGTGCTTCTGTGAAATACGGGTTCTGTTCTTTATAAGACACTTTACATGTAGTAATTAAGCTTTATTGCTAAGTTGGGCCTTTTTTTCTCCACATCTTTGTTAAATGGTTACAAGCTTTCCAACATTTTCACATAGTTCATAACATACATGGAAAACATTTACTCAAGCCTAGGGTTTCTTGTGATTTGAGGGAAGAAGCAAAGGATAGGGATTGAAATGAGATGGAGAGATGTTAATAAAATGATTACAACTGATGGGATAAGTCTTTTCTCTTGTGAAAGCTGCTGAAAGGTCAAAAGAATCCACAGAATATCTTTTCAGTGGAATGCCAGATTATGACCCTGTGCTAGTATTTTACAAGTCTGTTAAGGTGGAAGTTAACTTGTAGAAAACTGATAGGGGTACAAGTGATTCCTGTTCATAGCAGTGCAAATGATCCCTGCTCATGGCAATGTAGAAAAATTTTATAGTCTCAGGGAAAGAATATAAAAACCAGTTTTAGTATCTTACTGATCCCATCATGAATTAATAATAATAATAAATACCTCATGGATTAATGATGGTAATTTTATATTTGTATAAGAGTCATGATTTTACCTTTCTTCAAATGACTGTGTAATACTACATGACTGAGTTATTTTCAGATTACAGTCTCTATACTCACACTCATTTTGTTCTTTCATCCTGTAAATACATTTAAATTTATTAACACCATAATGGATTTTCTTTGATTATTCTCTAAATACTTTTCAGAAGTAAATAACTTTCATAAAGGCAAAGGCTTTGCTTTCGGAGGAAACCAAGAGGCCCAAAATGAGCATATCAGTAGCACCAAGGGCTGGACTTGGTTCCATCACACCTGCCCCTTTGCAGAGGTGTTTGGGAGCCACTTGGAAGATGGAAACAAGGGCGGGGGATCAGGGCCTGGTGATTGCTGGCAGGGAATTGGCTTTTACACCAGAACACACCAAAGTGTTTGAAAAATTAAATGCTCAAAAACAAAGAAAAAAATAGTAGTTGAGTTTTAGGTAGGAAGAGAGAGAGAGAAAGAGAGAGAGAGAGAGAGAGAGAGGAAGAGGACGAGGAAGAGGAAGAAATTGTCAAGGATCTGGAAGCAACCAGAAATGGGGGAAAGATAAGCAACTCTAAATATTCTGTAAGGTTGAGCCTTAAAGCTTTTAGTAGTTCAGTTCCTGCAAGACATTTATCTGATTGGAAGGAAAAAGACAGTCTCAATCTATGGGTTCAGGGATACAAAGGAGAAATACCTAATTTATACTTATTTCATTAATCAGAGATAGTAAGCTGCTTTCTAGGACTGAGGCTTTTGCCACCTTTCTGTTGGCTAGTTAGTGCTTCCAAAACATTTTGAATGTAAATGCTTTTTGTCAAGGCATTCCCCAACGACAGGACCCCTTCTCTCTGTAATAGCCCACCTGGCCTTCTCCTTCAGTTGTTTTGCCTTTTCAACAGATACAGCTAAAAATAATATTTTTAGACAGAACACACGTATGTATTCTTACTAATAGTTCTAATTCAGACTTAGGATACAGTTTTCTATTTAACCTCTTTGATTTGAAACTTATATCTCCTTTTTCTTTTCATGCACTGCAATCTTGGTTCCTAATAAAAATATATACTTAACTTCCTTTGGTACTAAATATATTATCTTATATAATAAAAGCCTAATATGCTAAGTGTCCAGTCATCCAGTCATCCATTCAACCAATCAAAGCGTAATATGCTAATGATATGCTAAGGCCGCTCAACTGCTCACTATAACGTGCACTGACCACCAGGGGGCAGAGAGCCGACCAGTAAACCAGTCGCTATGACATGCACTGACCACCAGGGGGAAGATGTTCCAACTGGTAGGTGAACTTGCTGCTGGAGTCCAGCCAATCGGGACTGAGCATGATGGGCCAGACATGCCCTGAAGCCCTCCCATGGTCTTTCTCTGGCTGGCCAACCTCTGGCATTCCTCCCCAGCCCTGATCGTGCACCAGTGGGTTCCCTCAACCTGTCCTGTGTCCTCTCGCAATCTAGGACCCCTCAGGGGATGTCGGAGAGCTGATTTTGGCCAGATCCCACAGGCCAGGCTGAGGGACCCCACTGGTGCATGAATTCGTGCACCAAGCCTCTAGTTGTTTTATAATGACTGTATTTTACTGTCTGAAAATTCTATATAATAAAAGCATAATATGCAAATCGACCAAGGCAGAACGACCAGTCGGTGGGGGGCAGGGCTAGCAAGCAGGTGGTGCCAGGCCAGCCAAGGTACATGCCAGCGGGCAGAGGGAGGGGACAGTGATGGGGGAGGAGGGTGACAGTGACCAGCAGTGGCGAAGGGGTGATGGGGGGCAGGGCCATGCCAGCCAGCACCATCCCCTGATCAGCCTGCCTAGTTGCCTCCCACAGAGGGAGGCCAGACTGCAGCTTGAGGTCAAAAGTGAAATAGGAGGAGGAGCGGGCCTAACCTATCAGTAGGACATCCCCTGAGGGCTCCTGGACTGTGAGAAGGCAGGCTGGACTGAGGGGCTCCCCGCTTCGTGCACTGGGCCTTTAGTATTCTAATATTAATCTAAAAAATTAGTGCACTGGGCCTTTAGTATTATAATATTAATCTAATATTATAATTCTAATAATTTCAGTAATTTACTGAAAACCATTTGAGATTTCTTTGCAATTTTTGGATTGTTTTGGCTTATTTTCTTTGTTTCCTTGGTATACATTCCACTATGTCTATATAGTCCAATTACTGTGGTTTAAAAATAGAAGCATTTAAAGCCCTAACTGGTTTGGCTCAGTGGATAGAGCATCGACCTGCAGACTGAAGGGTCCTGGGTTCGATTCTGGTCAAGGGCATGTACCTTGGTTGCGGGCATATCTCCAGTAGGAGGTGTGCAGGAGGCAGCTGATCGACGTTTCTTCCGCGTTGATATTTCTAACTCTCTATCCCTCTCCCTTCCTCTCTGTAAAAAATCAATAAAATATATTAAAAAAAATAAAAATAAAAATAGAAGCATTTAAAAAGTCCAGATTCAGCTGACCTCCAGGGAATTTTAGCCAACTTTGAAGGTAGAAATGCTGTACCCTGGAGGGATTATGATCTGAGTGCCATAGCCACCTATTTATCAACTCAAGTTTCTACTGGTTTAGGGGAGGATATGTACATAGATTCACAATAATCGCTTTAACGTAATCATCCACATTTAGTAGGAGTTAGATCCTTGCTAATGATCAATTACCCAACTGCTTAAGGGTTAATTTCACTCATAAGGCTTTTGTCTTTAGGAGGAAAGTGCAAAGTCCTAGAGCCATAGAGGGTTAGAGTGCTATTGAACCTTACAGGTCACCTGGTTTAATCAACTCAGAGGAGGAACCTTAGATCCAGCAGAGTCTAATCACTTGCCTAACATCACACAGGTAGTTAGTAGCAGGGGCAGAACTGGAAAAGAACCTGCCATCTCCCTTCCATTGCACTGTGCCCTGCACCCTTGTTTTCCTGTGGGAATGCTGACGGAAACTGTCATTTTTGCAAGGAGCACAGGAGGTCCCATCCGAAAGTTTACTCTCAAGATTCATGATACTCAATAAATGTTTATGAGAATCTCTCAGTCATTTGGTAAATATTTGGTAATTGGCTCTGATTATATATCAAGAAAGAATTTATTGCTGACTGTTATTTTTTTTACTTATCTAGGTAATAAAGATGGCAGAGAACATGTATCTGCTACCTTGTGAAGGCTAGAGACACTATTTCAAACATTTAAGACAATTTCCCACAATCTTTTATCAAAAAAAAAAAAAAACAGCACAACATAACTTTGAAATAATATCTACTGTCCTAAATGTAAAATGTTTCTGTATTTGTTTATCTAATTCAATAATCCACAACCACATACAAGGCACTGAGCTAAAGGGAATTTTCCAGCAATTAGAACTCTCCAAGTACGGAATTGGCTGCCTTGTTAGTTAGTGAAGTGAGGATGTGAGGGCTAGTAAGTTCTTATTAGACATCTGAGAAGGGGAATCCTGCAGAAGTCAAAGGATGGGACTTGGTGACATCCAATGTCCCGTCTAATCCTAAAATTGGGTGAAAGATTTTAATTCTGTGACTTGTCTGATGTCCCAATTAAAGTGGTTTGTTTAGGTTACAGAGTAACAACCATTTATGCAGAGACATGACATGTGTTTCCCTTCTGGTTTTCTTCCAAGTTCAGTTTCTATTTACAGCCTTGCCCACAGAAACTCCACATCTCAGAGATGCTATTCCTTCACAAATGAAAGGGTCAGGCTTTGGTGAAATTGTGGCAACTTCCTGTTGGCCATGCACTTCCTGAACTGCCAAGTTCTTTTCTTCCTTCTCTCTCTAAATGTGTTCTGTTTAAATCACATACACTTGTCTCTTTTTCTGGGACCCCCACCTACCCTCAGTTTATTATCAGCTAAATTCTAGTTAAAGGATGAAAAAAAAAGAAGTATACAAATTTGGCAGTTATTCACCTAATGCCTGTGTACTTTCAAAGTCATCCAACAAATACTTGAGCCCCATACTGTGGGTCAGGCTCTGAGATAGGTGCTGGGGGTACATGGAGGAGACACAGTTGCTGCTCTTCTGGGCTAAAGGAGGAAGGGAGATGAGAAAGGATCAGCTACAGCAAAGTTGATGACTGTGAGGACAGACAAGGGTAGGTTTTTAATATCATGGAGGAAGTGGAGGAGTCTTGCTGGTCAAAGTAATATTTCACTTTTGACCTCAAGAAGGAGTAAGAGTTAGTTAATAAAAGAAGGAAAGAGAGTTTCCAGGCAATGGAAAGACAGGTCCAAAGGTCCAAAACCAATGATAATTTGGTGAATTCAAGGAATAAAAGAGGTCAGGACATGGTAGAGCATAGACTGGAGAGAGACAAGGTCAAGATGAAGCAAGCAAGAAAGGCAGGACTCAAATGGTGAGGAGCTTGTCACAGCACCCCCTCAAAGTGCTCACAGTAATTTCCAATTTGACCTATAGATAGTCTTTAGTCCTAAGGAGTGCTTTCAAGCTTCTTAAGGCCTATCAGAGTTTTTCATTGGGTATTCAAAAACCAATATTTTTTGAGTACCAACTAGGGGTCCAGCATGGTGGTAGGCCATGGGAGAAAAAACATCCTATATAGTAAAAGGCTAATATGCAAATAGACTGAATGGCAGAACAACCAGAACAATGGAACAATCGGTTGCTATGATGTGCGCTGACCACCAGGGGCATGTGCAGAACATGGCAGGCGTTGGCTGTGGTGGGATGGTGGGGCAGGTGAACGGGGGTGCCAGACCAAGGCGGGGTGCCAGTTGCTGTCATTGGGGTGAGCCTCTGGTGGTTACTGAAAATTCTTTGCTCCTGCGCGTTGCGGTCTCGCACAGTGCTCACACCTGTTGTCAGTGCTGGCCCTGCACACACCCACTGCCAGCACCGGCCCTGCTTGCTCCTGTAGGCAGCACCAGAGCTGCCACTTGCACCCACTGCCAGTGCCCAGCACCGGTCCCAATCACTCAGCGCCATCAGTGGGTGCAAGCCGCAGCTGCTGGCCCTGATCACCCCTGAGGGCTTCTCCACCTACCCCTGCTCCTGAGGGGAGATTGGGGCAGCAGCCACCTTTCACACCCGCTGACAGTGCCAGCCCCACTCTCATCTGCTGCTAGCGCTGGCCCCAATCGCTCCTCACCAGCAGCGGGTATGAGTGGGGCCAGTGCCATCAGCGCATGGGAGCTGTGGCAGCAGGAGTGGGGCTGCTGGCAGACAGGGGACCTGGCCACTGTGGGAAGGGCCGGGCAGGAGTGTGGAAGATGGGCCAAAACCCATCCCTGTGCTTACCACAGCTTCACGGCCCACAGTTCCTTTCAAGGTTCACAAATTCATGCACTGGGCCTCTAGTTAGTAATAAACAGCCTTACCATTAAGAAGTTCATAAAGTAATATTTTGTGATTCTTTCTAAAACACCAAATATTAACACAACAAATATATCCAAGAACCAAAAGACAAAAAGTTAAAGACTAAAAGGAATACATCATCAACTCTTTCAAAATAAGTTTTAAAAGAGAGTGGGACACTTATTACCACAGATAAAATGGAAACTCTAAGGCAATAGGGCTCTGATTCCCTTGACAAAAAATGTTTTTAAATTAATATATAATTGATATAACATTATGTTAGTTTTCAGGTGTATGAAATAATGATTCAATATTTGTATATATTGCAAAATGATCACCATGACAAGTCTAGCTCACATCCATCACCGCACACAGTTACATTTTTTGTATGTAATAATAACTTATAAGATCTACTCTCTTAGCAAGTTTCAAATATATGTTACAGTATTATTAACTACTCGTGACCCAGTGCACAGATTCATGCACATTGAAAGGAAATTAATTAGAAGGTGGCCAGTGGGGCAGGACTGAGTGAGATGAGGCAGACACACCCTAGAGCCAACCTCCCTTGGGCTCTCCCTGGCTGGTTACACCTGGGGTGGCACCGTGGCTCAAAGGGCATCTTCAGAGTGAGTGGGATTCCTCTGACAGGTGGGGTCCCTTGGCCTCATGGCAGTTGGGGTCCCTCAGCCTGGCCTGTGGGGATTGTACCGAAACCAGCTCTCTGACATCCCCTGAGGGGTCCCAGTGTGGGAGAGGGCACTCTGCAAAGTTGCTGTCATACAGGGTGTGGAACGCAAACACAAGTGTTCAGTAAACCAGATTCGGGGCCGATAGTGCCCCAGCAACAAAATAACCCATGGCCAAAGGTGGAATCACATGGCCCTGTGAGGAATTGGGCTCCTTCCTCTCTGGTTTCAAGGTGCATCACCAAGAACCGCCGCTGCCAAGTCACTGCAGCTCTGCAGCTCCTGTGTTGAGTGTAGTCAGTGTGCATCACAGCGACCAGTCGGACAGTTGGACACTTAGCATAGTAACCTTTTATATATATATATATAGACTAGAGGCCTGGTGCATGAAATTCGTGCATGGGAGGGGGGAGGGGGTGTCCCTCAGCCCAGCCTGCACCCTGTGGGATCAGGCCTAAACTGGCAGTTGGACATCCCTCTCACAATCCAGGACTGCTGGCTCCCAACTGCTTGCCTGCTTGATTGCCCCTAACTGCTTCTGCCTGCCAGCCTGATCACCCCCTAACCACTCCCCTGCCGGCCTGGTCATCCCTAACTGCCCTCCCCTTCAGGCTTGGTTCCCCCCAACTGCCCTCCCCTGCAAGCCCAGTTGCCCCCAACTGCCCTCCCTTGCTGACCATCTTGTGGCAGCCATCTTGTGATGACATGGGCATGGCCATCTTGTGACCACATGGGGGCGGCCATCTTGTGCAAGGTCATGATGGTCAATTTGCATATTACCTCTTTATTATATAGGATAGTCACCATGCTGGACATTACATCCCCGTGCATATTTATTTGATAACTGGGAGTTTCCCCTCACCTTTGACCACCATTAAACTGTTCTCTGTATCTATGAGTTTTGTTTTGTTTTTGACAAAGTGATTTTAAGTTAAGAGTGTAGGATGAGAAATCTGGCACCGTGACCACACATTTGAGCCTGGCTGTACTAACCATGGCACTTAGAATCCAGGGCTCCCTCCAATCACTGGGTTTCTCCTCAAGATACTCCTGAGAACTTTGTGTATATTAACAACACACTCGGGAAGGGATGCAATATAACATGACAACATACCAAGGGCTGAGGAAGATATGAGCAACAGGCACTCCAGGCAGCCATAATGATCGTTGATTCCTAGTGATGGCAACCAGGCACCATCCCTGTGATGATTCAGTCTAGGCTGAAAAATAATAGCAAATTCCATTCACATCCTATTTTATTGAGTTCTCATTGGTTTAATACAGCTGATCTCAAACTTGCGCATTCATCAGAACCACCTGGAGAGTTTGTGAAACCTGGGTCCCAGAGTTTCAGAGTCAGCAGGTCTTGGGGTGGGGGGGGCGGTGTGGATTTGCATTTGTAACAAGGACCACATTTTGAAAATTAGTGGTGAACTCATTCCACAGAAATCTGGTCAAGGGCCTACTCTGTGCCGGGCTGTTAAGGTCTGGAGGACACAAATCCCTGTCATTGAGGAAGTCACCCACTATTGGAGGAAACAAAAATGAAAAGAAAGTATTATAACACAATGCAAAATCTCAGGGTTCTAATGGAGGATAGAAGAGGTTTTGATGAGTGCAGAGAAGGGAAATGGCCCACATGAGTCTGGGGTAGGTGAGGACAGGTTAGCCTCTGCTTCCAGCAGGTAGGGGAGTGGGTGCAAGACCAGGAAGAAGGAGCCTTGTGTTCAGAAAGGCAGGAGGCCCACAGGCTATGCCTCAGGGGTGGTATCATCCTGTTCTTCTTAGGGCTGCCATATGTACCACAAGCTGAGATGGTTCAACAATAGCAATGTATTCTCTCACTGTTCTGGAGCCCAGAGTCTGAAATCAAGTTGTGGGCAGGGTTGGTTTGTCTTCCAAGGGCTATGAGGACAATCTTTTCTATGCCTCTCGTCCTAGTTTCTGATGGTGTGTTGACAGTCTTTGGTGTTCCTTGGCTTGATTTTTGATGTGTTAAATATGACATATAGCCACAGCACCACATTCATTTCCTTCATCTTCATATGGTATTCTCCCCATGTCCAAATTTCCCCTTTTATAAGGGCAACAGTCACATTAATGACCTCCCCCATCTTAACTACTTGCATCAGCAATAACTCTAGGTCACATTCTGCACTACTGATGATTAGGAATTCAACATATAAATTGCATGGATGGACCTGGAGAATATTATGCTAAGTGAAATAAGCCAGTCAGAGAAAGACATATACCACATGATTTCACTCATATGTGGAATTTAATGAACAAACTGAACTAACAAGTAAAATAGAGAGACTCATAGGTAGAGAGCAGGCAGACAGTTCTGGTAGGGTGAGGGTGTTGGGAGGTGGGTGGAAGGATTGAGCAAAAAAGAAAATAAAGAGAACTCATGGACATGAACACAGTGTGGTGATTGGGGGCAGGGGGTAAAAGAGGGTAAAAGGGGGATAAATGGTGATAGAAAAACAAACAAAAACATATAAATTTGGGGGTAGGAGACACATTGCAACAGGACAACCAAATCTGCTGACCCAGCTCTCTGTTGAGTTACTAAAAGTTGGGAGGAGCTGAACCTCCATGGCCCCTATAAGATCCTCCAGCCATTCGCTGGGGATGAAAGTGCCAGAACCTGTGCACCATCTCTGCTACCCCTGCTGAGTACTGTGACCTCTGGCATCTCTACTCCTCTCCTAGGCCAGGGGAGTGGCCAGCAGGGTTTTGAAAAGTTTGGATGCTCTCTTCCCATAGGGTCTCATGGCCTCTGGTGAGATTGTGCCCCTTCAATGTAGGGCAGGGGTGCCCAGATTGTAGCTCCAGAAGGTGGCTTCTGGCCCATCTCATGCTTTCCAGCTCCATCTCTGTGGGTAGGGTCTCAGCTAAACCCTCCTGGTTTGCTTATTCTCTTGTGCTCCCACTATCCCAAGCTCACTTGTATAGATCAAAGCCCCTTAGATTTTATTTTATTTTTTTGCTCATTGGAATTGGAGTGGTTTGACTTATACTTGATGGCTGACTCCCTGAGGGTGCTGGGTGGTCTTCAAGCTCATCCCAAATTTCTTCCAGCTTATTTCACACCCCTGCCACCCATCTTAGATCACCTCTTCACTCTCCATGTGCCACTCTCCTTCTGGGAGTTAATGGTGATGGGATATATGACAGAGGAGGTATTTGGGAGATGCAAAGAAATATAGACCTGATTTTTGATCAAGTGCTAAATATGACATATGGTCAACAAGATGGAGAAGTACTGTAGGCATTTGGTTAGGCATATGGAACTCAAGAAGAAAGTCTGAGTTGGGGATGGAGATGTGGAGCCTTGGGAATAGATAGGACCTCCCGACTGGACCCCTGGGCAATGGTGACAAGTAAGAGAGAAAAAGGAGATGCTACTATGTTGGTGCAAAGGCGCTCCAACAAAATTGTTTCATTTGATCCTTACAATAAGATTATGAAATAAGTTAACCAGGTGAAGTAAATGTGTTTCAGAGAGATCATCACTTGGTTAAATTCTCATAGCTTGTAGGTGGCAAAGCCAGGTTTCATACTCCAAGTTTAGGACTTTTCTCACTACATGTATTTGTATCTTCACTCAACAGTCATTGACTCTGTGTTCAGGATCTCATGTTCACATAATGGAAAAAGCAGTTGGGATCTGAGTGGAAATGGGATGAGAGGAAGGATACGAAAGAGTTGGAAACCAACCACTCTTTCCATTGTAGCATGGAACATCTAGAAGAATCACAAAGGCACATGTGCAGAAACAGAGAATGCTATAAACCCTGCCAGGTGTGGCCACATGGACCCATGGACCAGCAGTGAGGCAGCACCTAAAAGCTTAGTAGAAATGCAGAATCTCAGCCCCACCTGGACCTACTGAGTCTGAATCTGCACATTAGCAATTCTCAGGTGATCCTTATACACATTCAAATATGAAAAGCTCTGGCACCAACTACAGACAGACCCATGGACAGATGGAGGAGAAGAATGTGTGATTAGTTAGGGAGGCTTCTAGCAATGAAAGCCAGCTGCCATTTAGGAAGAAATGAGATCTTTTACCTACAAGTGTTTCTCAAATTTGGCTGCAAGGTGGAATCACCTGTGGTGTTTTAGAAGCTGTTGATGCCTTCCCATCCCAGAGATTCTAATTGAATTAAGATAAGTCTTTGGCATTGGGATCTTACAGAGTTTCCCATATGATTCAAATTTGCAGCTAAGTTTGTGAACCACTAACCTTTGCAATATTGAAGACATAATGAAAAAGATTAACCAAAGAACTTATATGCCTATATGCATAGCCCATGGGCACAGACAATAGTGCGGTGAAGGCCTGGGGTGTTGTGGGGGCTGGGTGGAGGGGGGCAAAGGGTGGGAGAAATGGGGGACATCTGTAATACTGTCAACAACAACAAATAAATTTTAAAAAGACATAATGGCCCTAGCTGGTTTGGCGCAGCGGATATAGCATCAGCCTGCAGGCCAAAGGGTCCTGAGTTCAATTCCGGTCAAGGGCACATACCTTGGTTGCAGGCTCCTCGGGCTCTGGCCTTGGTCAGGGCTCATGCAGGAGGCAACAAATCAGTGTGTTTCCCTCACATCCATGTTTCTCTGTCTCTCTTTCTCCCTTCCACTCTCCCTAAAAATCAATGGGAAAAAAATATCCTCGGGTAAGGATTAACAACAACAACAAAAAATCTAATGAACAGTCTTCCCGCCAGAGTCGATGAAATAGATTCTTTAAAAATAAAATAAATAATAATAAAAAGTCATAATGGAGTGTATCTCTAACAGGAAACAGCGATTAGATGATTCGAGTGCAGGGCCAAGAGTGTGATTTATGTGTATGGAGTGTGGGGTGAACCTTGGGGTAAGGCTAGGGCCTGCTATTCCTCTCGCCCCCAATGTAGCCTTCCTAGCTTGGCCTTTCACAGCCTTCCCACTCTCCGCACATGGATGCTTGGATTCTGCTTCCCCCTAGTGGTGGCTTTCAGTATAGCACAGCTATGACTGAAGGTTTCACAGAGGCCAGCCTTCATTGTAAACCTATGAGGAGAGTAAGTCCCAAGGTGTGGTCTTGATGGGTGGGATATCCTAGGAATTAAACACAATGAGCAGCTTGGCAGTGGCTTCAGGAGTTGATCCTTCACCGGGAGGCTCAGGGAGTTCAAGGTCATTGGCCAAGCACTGATCTAGCACAATCACTGGCTTTCTGTGCTTGGGGTTTGAGAAAATTTGTCTTATCAAACAGTGGCAAGTGCCTATGACAACAAGCATCAGGAAGTGCAGGGGAATAAGGTAACAAGCTTCATGATAAACAGGAGCCACCCCTTATTCAGCTGTGTGGCAAGGATATGTTTTTACTTATCACATCTAATTCTATTTGTGGGAGATTCCCATCTTACAGATAAGGAAACAAACCTACAAAGCATAAGTAACTTGCTCAAGGTCATACTTTTTTTTTTCCCAACTCATTTTTTAAATTACAGTTGACATAAAATATTATATTAGTTTCAGGTGAACACCCCAGTGATTAGACATTAGAAAACATCTTAAGTGATCATCCTGAAAAAAACCACATACCCATCTGACACCATATATAGTTATTACAATATCATTGACTATATTCCCTATGTTGTACTTTAGACCCCCATGACTAAACTATAACTACTAATTTGTACTCCGAAATCCCTTCATCTTTTTCGCTCATCCCCCTAACCACCCCTCCCATCTGGCAACCATCAAAATGCCTCTGTATCTGTGAGTCTGTTTCTATTCTGCTTGTTCATTTATTTTTATTTTTAGATTCAGTTGTTGATAGATATGTATTTATTGCCATTTTATTGTTCATATTTTTTAACCTTTTTTTCCTTCTTCTTCTTAAAGAAGACCCTTGAACATTTCATGAACTCCTTTAGCTTTTTTCTTTTCTGAGAAACTCTTTATCTGAGCTTCAATTCTAAATAATAGCTTTACCTTCAATTCTAAATAATAGCTTTGCTGGGCAGAAGTAGTCTTAGCTGTAGGGCCTTGCTATTCATCACTGAATATTTCTTGCCACTTCCTTCTGGCCTGTAAAGTTTCTGTTGAGAAATGAGCTGACAGACCTATGGGCACTCCCTTATAGGTAATTAGCTGCTTTTCTCTTGCTGCTTTTGAGATTTTCTCTTTGTCTTTAACCCGACAGCAGAATGACTAGTTGCTATGATGTGCACTGACAACCAGGGGGCAGACACTCAATGCAGGAGCTGCCCCCTGATGGTCAGTGCTCTCCTATTGGGGGAGCATCGCTCAGCCAGAAGCTGGGCTCACAGCTGGCGATCACAGCAGTGGTGGCGGGAGTTTCTCTTACCTCCACGGCAGTCAGACATCCCCCAAGGGCTCCCAGACTGTGAGAGGGTGCAGGCTGGGCTGAAGGACTCCCCCATCCCACCCCCCTAACCCCCCAGAGCTTAAATTTCATGCACCAGTCCTCTAGTAATTAATAATTAGCAATAACTCTTTAATATGATAAAATACCCTTTCTGTGTTTAAATTTCTATTTGTCTCATAAAATTAGATTCATTGCAATTCTTAAATACAGAATCCCTGTCTAATTTGTTCTTTTACTCACTTCCTTGTCCCCACAGTAGCTCATTGTCTTGTTCAGTAAAGGTTCTCATACTACATTTAACCAATAGATGGCACTAAACTAACACTTGCTAACACCACTAGGCATTTACGCAAAAGAAAACACCAAGTGTGTGCAGCTTGCAATTATAGGTGATTATATGAACACAAATATTGAAAATAGCCTGTTTGCTCTGTGTAATATGCATAAAACTTCAATGCATTCCAATTCCAAAGAAAATTGTTAAGTTCAAACAAATCTTAATTTGATTTAAATAAAAAGATGGAAGAGGTTATTGAGGGTTACCTCTTCCATGTCAACATTTTCAGTGTTAAATGACTGAGGCCACTTATGTTTTTATATTCTTTGGCTTAAGAAATAAGGCAAATTAAATCTATTTGTACAATTGATCTATGTGTTGAATACCCACCACAAATGTACTGAATTGTATTAAGTGTGTCTATATCTGAATTAAAGTTTCTTTTCCAAACTTCCTCTAGCATGCTATGAAGAATGAGGAATCAGGATGTGAGATATGGATGGAATTTCTAAGGCCCTCAGCTGAAGCAGACAGGAAACCTCATTATGCAATAACACAGCAATCTGATGGTTTTCTGTGCATGTTTGCCATCTTCCCTTCCCCCCCCCCCCCCCGCCACCCCTACACTACAACAAGAATAAACTGTTAAAAATATCTAACTACTGAATAATAATCAATATTTCATTTTAAAGACACAAAACCCAAATTGTGTAATTAATCCCCCTTCCTATCCTTTTAATATATTCAACAAACATTTATTGGGTGCTGCTAGGACCAAGCAAGATCATCTTGCTCTCTTGCTTAATTGGGCCTTTTATTGGAATTTATGTTTTGTCATTCTCTAGAAATAAATAAAGACATCTAGGAAATCAGCCTGTATTAAATTTCTGATGAGCAGCATATATGGCTCTGCCCAGCAGATGACAATAATTCTGAGAGTCCTTTGTTATCTTATCCTCCTATATTCAAACTAACACTTAATACCAGAACATGTTTTCTCTTCTTAAAATCAAATCCCCCATCCAGGGCAGGCCCTAAACTTTGCTCTTAAAAATTCTCACCAGCTTTACTCCAAGAACAACTTCCTTGTAGAAGTAGATCTTCCCACACGTTCTGGAATCTCTGGGCTCTTCTGTTTCCTGCAGTGCCACTTGCCATCCTCTTGGATGCAGCCTTCTGCTCTGTCATTCTCAGGGTCTGCCTGCATTGTTCCCTCCTCTTGTCTCACCTACCCAACTTTCCACTGCAGAAGCTTCTGACCTCACTGGGCAGTACATTCCACCTGGAAAACAAGCACACAGTCATACCTGAGGCGTTGTAGTCACTCCAGGTGTGTTCCGTGAAGTATTCATAAGTGAGGAATGTTTCATAGTCAAAGAAGCATGTTTAAATTTGGTTAAATTTAACCAAAGCACCACAGACTGGGCAGGAAACAGAGCACGATTCTGTAAAGGACAGACCAGTCACAATGAGGGCAGCAGGCCTGCCTAACACCCTGTGCTCCATGCAGACACATTAGTACTCACGGTAAATAATACCACCGTTCACGTCCTCTTTAAACACACATAGCCATAACACATCCATATCTACCTTAACCAATAATCTTAGAACACAAATGTTCCCCTTCAAGGGTGTGCAGAGTCCCTTTATGTAATAAGGCAAGGGATTAGTGCCAGTCAGGAAATCCAAGGGTTTAAAACCTGTTCAGGCCCTGGCTGGTTTTGCTCAGTGGATAGAGCATTGGCCTGCGGACTGAAGGGTCCCAAGTTTGATTTTGGTCAAAGGCACATGTCCGGGTTGCAGGCTCTATCCCCAGTACGGGGCATGCAGTATGGGAGGCAGTCGATCAACGATTCTCTCTCATCATTGATGTTTCTATCTCTCTCTCCTTCTCTGATATCAATAAAAATATATTTTAAAAAAATAAAATAAAATAAAACCTGTTCAGCATTTCTGCAGCCAAAAAGTAAGTTGCCAAACATTTTTCTCTCAAAAGAAAATGGGCTACTGAGTGAATGCTAGCTGGAGAAATTCTGGGGGGAAAAAAATCAAAGAAGAGAATTTTAAGAAAATTAAAATTATGTTGAACTTTAATTGAAATGATATTGAACTTGAGAATATTAAAAAACCACACAGAGAAATAAAATACAAATTGATTTTTAAAAGCCAACCAAGAGAGAATTTTTACAATCCATCAACTTCTGGATATCTATATATATAAAAGGCTAATATGCAGTGTCCCCTCAGGAGTTTGACTGGGAGATTGGGAGTTTGATCACTTGCTATGACGTGCGCTGACCACCAGGGAGCAGTGCGGAAGGAAGGAAGGCCCTGGCTGGCAGCAGCAGCCAGAAGGAAGGCCCTGATTGGCCCTGATCGCCGGCCAGGCCTTGGGACCCTAACCATGCATTAATTTCATGCACTGGGCCCCTAGTAATAAAATAAAAACAGAGCTTCTTTGTTAGAGATCTTTAGGGCCCTCTAAGAGTTATGAAATGAGGATATTCCTGAGAAATGATCTAAAAGGTCAAAGTCATGGTCTGAGGCAAGTACTCCTTGGGAAATCACAATCCAGCTCTCATCTCCTAGCCTCATTAGCATCCCCTGCCTCCACCCCAGGCCACAATGCCAAACTCCGGATCCTTACTTTAGATATTCCTCAAGTAGAATCAGAGTAGAAAATATTCTGAAGAGAATTTCAGTTTCCAGTACAAGTACAGACACAATATGTGTATGAGTGATACATTTTCCCCTAAAAAATTAATTGTAGTAAAATATACATAAAATTTACCACCTTCACCATTTTTTAAAACTGTGGTAAAAAACATAATATATACCACAGTTTTTATTTTATTTTTTTATTGATTTCAGAGAGGAAGGGAGAGAGAGAGATAGAAACATCAAGATGAGAGAGAATCCTTGATTTCTGCCTCCTGCATGCCCCACACTGGGATGGAGCTCAAAACCCAGGCATGTGCCCTGACTGGGGATCAAACCAGGACCTCCTGGTTCATAGGTTGACACTCAACCACTGAGTCACAGTGCCTGGGCTATCCGTTTGTTTATCTGTATAAATCACCACTGAATATTATTATATTGAAAATTTTCACTAATTTCAAGGCACTAAAAATCTAAAATCAGGTCTTCTGATTCTATTTCTCTGGAAATTTAGCAGCACACAGGAGTTTGAAACGGTAGGCATTGTTGTAACCACATGGTTCATTCATCATTCACCTGCAGAGTCATATGCAAGGAATATCTTCAATGAGCCCAGTGAGGTCTTGGTTGTTGACTGACTCACTTTTTTCAGTGCACAGTTATTACTAGTAGCTCTCATTTGTGTAAATACTATGGTCTTGGAAAGTTGATTTTGAGTCCAGTCCATGACAACAGTCTCTTTGTGGCTTATCTGAAGGATATTTTTGGTTTCCTGTTGGCAGCAGGAGAAGCAAGTACAATTCAAAAGCTCCCATCTATTTGTTGGATTACTGCCACAACATATTAAATGCACTGCTGAGGTGGACAAAGAAGATGTTTGCAAAGTAAGGCTGACCTGCACTAATGCTCCAATGAAATAAAATAGACACATTTGTAACTTTGCTTGTGCTTAGACCCTTCCTTTAAAACTCTATTTTAAAAAGGGGATTAATTAATCCTGGGTAGGGTAGGGTAGGCTAGGGAATTCAACCTCACTGCCTAGTGTCCCAAAGGGTCTTCTCTGCTGCCAATCAGCCTGGTAAGATGGGTTGGTTGTTGTTGTTTTTTTTAGAGGGTGGGCAGAGTGTCTCCGCAGCTACCCACGGGGGGTACAGAGGGTAAGCGGGGAGATACCACTTAGCTATGTCTCCTCTAGAGCCCTGCAAAATTTATAATGATAAAAGGGAAGCTTCTGTCCTTCTTTCAAGTCTCTCCTGCCACATCTACCTTCCCTTTTCAAACACACAATGAACTAGATGATGTTTTCTTTAGAAGAGCCAGGCAGATCTCAGAGCAGTCCACCCAGGCAGTGTAGGAAAATCAGGAGGTGGAACGTCAGCTGATTACATGTGGGTGGTGAGGGAGAGAGAGAAACCAGAGGTGATGCCCAAATTTTTATTCTGTGTAACTTAGATGGTGATAGACAAGGCTTGGGATGTGGGAGAAGAGGCAAGTGTGAGGGGAGTGATCATGAATGTGGTGTTGGACATGCTAGATCTGTTCAACAATGACAAGTGTATGAAGGTCAGCACACTATGTGACAGTCAAATATGGAGCTATATCCTCTATAAGGAATTAGGTCAGAGGGACAGAGCTGATATCCTTCCATGAAAATTGGGTGTAATGAGATCATCACTACATTAATTCAGAGGTGAGCAGCAGGTGTATTTGCAAGCAGGGCCAAAATTCTTTAAGAATTGTTCTGAAAGAGAATCAAGATGGCGGCATAGGTAAACACCTGTACTTGCTGCCTCCCACAACCACATCAAAATTACAACTAAAATACATAACAACTATCATCCAGAACCATGGGAATGCTGGCTGAGTGGAAGTTACTACAACTAGAGAGAACTTATAATTCCAGAAAAATATGTTATGGTTTTATGAAATTTATTATAAATATATCTCACACAACACATACACTTTAAAAGATGTATACACATGGACCATGCAAGACACACTCCAGTAGAACTCTATTGCCTGTATCACATAGTGATATATCTCAGAACTCAATCCACTTTTTCAAAATCTCTGCAGAGATGTTGTATCACTTTGCCATAATTTACTTAACCAATTTACTATTGTTTAAGTTGTTTGAAATTTTTGCCGTTACAATGGGAATGAACATACTTGGCCTTTTTTGTTTGTGCAACCTAAGGTAAATGTTTGGAAGTGGGAAAAAAAAAAAAAAAAGAACTGTTCTGGATCTGCCCAACAAACAGAGAAAGAAGTGTCCAGGCCATATAGCAAAGTGACAATAATTTTAGTTTCATAAAAATATTAAAAAATTTAAAATATAACAATATTTTTTTAAAACCTCCATTCATCACTCATACAATACAAAGCTCTAAGCTACTTTACTTTCCCTGAAACATATAAAGGAAGTGATGCCTCTCCCCTTTAGACACATTTCTTTCCAGTTGGTGCCCAAGCTTTTCGCTCACTCTTCTCTTTTTTTAAATATTTTTATGGATTTCAGAGAGGAAGGAAGAGGGAGAGAGAGATAGAAACATCAGTGATGAGAGAGAATTGTTGATTGGCTGCTTCCTGCACACCCTACACTGGGGATAGAGCCCACAACCCGTCATGTGCCCTGACCAGGAATCAAAGCTGGGACCCTTCAGTCCGCAGGCCGATGCTCTATCCACTGAGCCAAACCGTCCAGGGCTCACTTACTCTTCTTGGAGGTCATTGGTGGTTTCCTGTCACCCTTGTCTTTGTTGCTTCACCTATGACTCTTATTTGTTTCTGCCCTCTCCAGTAAATCTCCTTTCTCTTCCTCACATACAACTTTCATAATAATTCCCCGACTATAAACCGCCTGTCTTACAGGTGTGCTGGTAAATGCTTAACACCTGGCAAGCAGAGTGGGCATGGGGAGCTGATTTGTTCAATTTACCATCTCATTTCTGTGGTGCACATACTTCCGCCTTGGAAGATTGCAAACTACGGACATGCTGTCAATGGCCTCTCAAAATCCCTAAAATTTTAACAATGGGGAAGGTCTCCTAAGCCTTTGCAAGTAGGTTCCAGCACAGCACTGCCTCTGAACTAGAGATGAGTCACACTCAACATGGTTGTGTTCCTTGCCCTCCCCCTGGAGGGGGAAACTGGTATGAAATGGATAGTCTGGTTACAAGGGAGGGCCTTTCTCAAGGATTAAAGTTTGGAAATTTCTACCTCTGGTTTTCGCTTAGGCCAATCTTCCCCTTCCCTGTCAATGCACATAGTCACTGTCCTCCTTGTGCACACTTAATGTTTATGAATTAATTTCTTACTTTGCCATTTTGTAGACCTTTAATTTAGCACGAAGTCACTAGTTCTTTGTGCTAGCATCAAGTAGAGAATGCTTGTTTTTTGTTTTCCCAGGTTGATAGTAAATTTCTTAGGGTAAGGATCTCATCTCTATGCACAATTGATTCTTGAACATTTGATTGCCTGCCCTCCCTTGATTTGCCTTACCCTAATCTTTATTAGGGCCTGGAGTTTAGAAATCATTTTTATAGTGAGTATATAAGCTATTATATATATATATATATATATATATATATATATATATATATATATAATCTATTATATATATTATAATCATATAAAATATTTTTCACAGTAAAGAAATCTTTCAATATTGGTAAATTCATAAATTATGTTGCCAGGAAATTAAAGTGATAAGATTCAGAGGTTCATTGGAGACTTACCTCTATTACTGACTACCTTGCTATCTGAGGCAAGTTATTCAGGCCTCCGGCCACCAAGCATAAAACAAGGGTAATAAAGCTTTCAGAGTGTTTGAAAGATGGTGTCAGCCAAATGTAAATGTAGTTGAACTAAAATGGGGAAAAAACGTAGTTGAACTCTAATGTAATAGTACCCTATGAATATGATGTATTTGTCAAGCATAAGAATTTTAGAGAAAACAAAACATTTTGCACTGCAGGTATTTTTTTAAACTCAAAGATTCTTGGAATATCTACAAAATTTAGGACTTGATGACCAGTTTTGTGAGAACCTTACCCAATCTTTCCATACATCCAAAAGTCAGTCAGCTGTAAGAACCACAACCAGCATTAAGTAAAGTGAGGTACTATAAATACAGATTAGTATCACTTGTCCAAGCCACTGTGGGATTTCCTTTAGGTGAGAAAAACAAACCTTAGATAGAATGGCAGAGAACAAAAAGGAAAGAGAGAACAAAATGTCTGAAAACAAGGAGACCTTTCAAACCTATGGCTGTTTATTACCAGAAACAAGTGTTGAGAAACTTGGGTGATGGGAAGGAACTGGTTTCACAGAATATTCCTTTGTACAAGAGTTTACTTCTGTCATGGGTGAGAAAAAGAGAAGAGGATTCCTTTTGGTTGGTGTTTCGGACCCAGGCAAATAGTAAAACTAGGAAAAAACATTTAATGTAAAAATTCACTCTCCCTTCCTTCCTTGCTTCCTTCCTTCCTTCCTTCCTTCCTTCCTTCCTTCCTCCCTCCCTCCCTCCCTCCCTCCCTCCCTTCCTTCCTTCCTTCCTTCCTTCCTTCCTTCCTTCCTTCCTTCCTTCCTTCCTTCCTTCCTTCCTTCCTCTCTTTCTTTCTTATAAATGGGAACAATGTGTTTGGCCTGCCCATGACAAGACTTGGAAGGGCGAGATGGATGAATACAGGCATGGGGAATGTTTGAACTCCCTTTGAGGTAGGAGACTGCACCTAAGAAAAATAGCTTAGTTTCTGCTGTCTTGTGAATTTCTCAGAGCACAGGGCCACCTCTACCACCTGTGCTTTCAGGAGAGCCGGGAGGTGGTGCTTCTGTGCCTGGACTTCATGTCCCTCCAGGCTTGCTTAAGAGAATGGACTGAACCAGAATGCAGAAACTCCAGCTTTCCGTACACAGAAAGTACCTAAAGGTTTTTACTAATACCTGTTACATACTCAATAACTTTCTATGAACTTGAATTTGGAATTTTCCTACCATTGTAGCATAGCCCTTATAATCCAAAGTCAAGAGCTTCTGCATTTCTCAACAAATATTTGAATACCCACCATCTGCTAGGCACTGTGCTAGGCAGTAGACTCGCAGTGGCAAAGGAAAACATTCACGTTTCATATAACAAAGGGCAGGACATGCTCTATACTGACGGTAGGCTTGTCTCTTTCTTCTTCTTTTTTTGTTTTGTTAATCCTCAGCCAAGGATATATTTCCCATTCATTTTCAGAGATAATGGGAGGGAGGGGAGAGGGGAAGAGAGAGAGAGAAACATCGATGTGAGAGAGACACCTTGATTGGTTGCCTTCTGCACGCACTCCTCGCCTGGGTCGGGGATCAAACCTGTAACCCAGGTAACTGCCCTCGGTGGTGAATTGAACCTGAGACCCTCCAGTGTGAGGGGTCCATGCTCTAACCACTGAGTCATGGTGGCCCGGGAAGCTTGTCTTCTAATGAACATAAAGATAAGAAATTGTTTCACTTGAGGGGTTTAAACTAATTTCACTTCATACACCCTATGACACCCTTCTAATTCATGTTATACTCTCAGCCTTTCTCCTTCCTGGTCTTCTGGATTTTAAAAGCAATAAATAGAGGGTTTTTCCCCTGAAAAAAGAAAATATATATTTATTAAATTTAAGAAAGGTTAAGTAAAAGAAAAGGCTGTGGAAAAGAAAACCCTTGTGTGTAGAGTTAGCTCTTAACATTCATTCATAACTATTTTTTTAAAAACTTATATTGATAAGAATTGGGCTAGGAATGAGATAGACCCTCCCTCATAGAACCTACATTTATCATCTCATGCCAAGCCAGCATGGCTCAGTGGTTGAGCGTTGATCTACGCCTGGAGTTGCGGGCAGCTTATCAATGATTGTTTCTTATCATTGATGTTTCTATCTCTCTCTCCCTCTCCCTTCCTCTCTGAAATCAATAAAAATAAATAAACTCTATTTATAAACTTTAGGAACCAACAACAACAAAAAGTAAGTTTACAAACAAATATTTTTATTTATCACAGCTTTTCCTGGGTGCCTTAAATGAAATAGGCGGTCACGTGAGTTAGAGAACAATGCAGTGGTGTGTGGAGCCAGCTTGCATGGGCCCACAGAGCTGACTACTACATTTCAGAAATGTTGCCAACTCGTGGATGTCACATTGGTAGCTTGAACTTAGCTATGGTAGTAGTATTTATACCACAGAAATAAGCAGACACTGGCAATCAGGGGTTCTCTCTCTTCCTCCATACCACCTCACACCTGAAGTACTACAATGGCCTCTGCGCTTGCCCCATCGCCGGAGGGAGTCTCTTAACAAAAATCAAATCATGTCAGCCCAGTTGGCGGGCGCAGTGGTTGAGCGTTGACCTATAAAACAGAAAGTCACAGTTCAGTTTCAATTCCTGGTCATCATCAATGTTTCTCTCTCTCTCTCTCTCTTCCTCTCCCTTCTACTCTGAAATCAATAAAAAAATATATTTACCTGCTTGAAACCTTAAAGGTTTTCCATTTCTCTTGAAAGGACACCTAAATGCTTTGCCTTGAAGACTTACAGAGCCCCATCTTATCTGACCCATGGCGCACCTTGGCCTCTATCCCCCTCACTCACTGCTCTCTGTCCACCCTCATCAGTTTAGTTCCCTCGATGGCAGCTTGTCCAGCTCCGGCCCAGAGGGAGGAGCGCCCCCTGCTGAAACCTTGGACTTTGGCATGAGAACAGTGAGTTTCTCTCTAGTCCTCTGCTGAATGTGTGACTATTTGGTTCCAAATTGGCTTAAAAGCCCACTTTTCCACTTTTCTGAGAGAAACTCAGCTATTTTTATTCTTTGAAATGTGAGTACTTAAAGTAGGTGCTATAAACCTCCCACACTGAGCACATTTACTTAGGAAAATAGTGTTAAGTTCTTTATTCCAATAACCAAACTTATTTATTTGACAATTTAACTCTTGTGGTCTTTGATGGCCACAATGCAGACAAAGGGCCCAATACTGCTATTTGACACTTTTAAAAACATTCAACTCATCAGAGGAAAAACGTGTGAAGGAGGGCCTAGAGTTTATTGTTTGTTTGTGCATTTGTTTGTATGGGCAAGGAGAGTTTGATAGGATATTTTGGGGAAGATTTTGTAGTAGTGGTGTTTTGTATAAGGCTTTTTCTTTCAGAAATAATAGGGACCTTTCTGTCAGATAAGTGTGTTCTTAATAATTATCAAATGGGGGGAAATGGCAGCTATCCCAGGCCAGCTTTCTTTTTAAAGGTTTTAAAACATATTGATGTTTTATAATTTCAAAATGATTTGTTAAAATATCTAAATAAATATTGTTATACCGACCAAACAGTAGCAGAAAACTAGAACTTCACAGTAATAGGGTATTTCTCATCTGTATCAGTTGGCTCATAGCCATGATATCTGTACAGTAACATAACATTCTAAATCTTCAGACATATGAAACAATATTATCTACCTAATAAAAGAGTAACATGCTAATTGACCCTACCTTCACCGCTCTCACCAGCCAATCAGGAGTGAGTATGCAAATCAACCCAACAAAGATGGCGGGTTAATTTGCATATATAGGCACCAAGCAGCTGGGGGCAGGGCAGGATGCTTGTGTCATCGCCATGGCGATGACACAGGTGTTCTGCACCACCCCAGCCGCTCCGGGCCTCTGGGCAATGTGGGAAGGCCAAAAGGCAGCTCCAAGCTGGAGTGGAAAGGTGGCTTGGGCCAGAGCGAAGGCGCTGCCAGCAGCCAGGGGAAGGAAGGCCCATTCTTGCACGAATCTTCATGCATCAGGCCTCTAGTAAAATATAAAAGACAGCATCCAAGTCCCAACCCTCTGGAAACTTTGAAGATCATAGCTTCAGGCAGAAAGGACTCACAGAGAAGGAGCAATAAACTCAAGGTCTGTGTTGACTGGAGGCTATGGATTCACATTACTTTGTGAATGCTTTCAAACTTTTCCTTTATTTTAACTTCCTCTGAAATCCAAAAACAAATGATTTTTACCAAAAATATTTACAAGGAAATGAAAAACTTAAGTGATTCCCAAAGAAGACCAAATATTAAAAACCTTTAAGCACCCCTATTGTTAGACAAACAAATACTATACAGATGTTCTGATCCCTCTGCCATTCTCAAGAACTTCTTTGGGGCAGTAAGGAAACCTGCGAGGCAGCTAAAGAAATGACTTTAGATCTCTGTGCATGCATAGAATAGTGCCAGGGGAAGTCCATCCTCTGAAGATTCATTTATATTATGAATCTTTTACTATATAAATCCTTTACTATAGAAAATTAATCAGGCTTGGGCTGGTGCGGCTCAGTGGTTGGACCATCGGCCAACTGAAGGATTAAGGGTTAGATTCTGGGTCAAGGGCATGGACCTGGGTTGCAGGCTCAATCCCCAGCCATGGTTCAGTGCCTACAGGAAGACACAAACAATCCATGTGTCTCTCTCAGTTTGATGTTTCTCTCTCTCTCTCTCTCTCTCTCTCTCTCTCTCTCTCTCTCTCCCTCTCCTCACTCTTCCTCTTTCCCCCTCCCTTCTGCTCTTTCTAAAAATCACCTCAGGTAAGGATTAACAAAACAAAGAAGAGACAGAAATTAGTCAGAACTCATGATGGGGGAGGGGTCTCTTCTTGACTAACCACATTCACTAACCATAGGCAATATTTACCCATAGCATCACTTGTGATGAAGCCATTCCCTACAGATTATTTTCTACCTTCCTTTCCTACCTTCTTTCTTTCTTCCTCCCTTCTTTCCTCCCTCCCTTTTTCCTTTCGCCCTTCCTACCTTCCCATCTTCCTCCCTCTCTTCTTTTTCTTCCTTCCTTTCATGGACTTTTACTGAAGACTCACTCGCGCACTGTTCTATGAGCTAGAGATACTGACAAATGAATGAAGCAGCCTTTGTCCTCTGGAAGCTCTTCCCACAGACAAACAAATAATAGGAGCCTAGTGGGATGAACACCTGCTTACTCTGGGGTCTGGCAATGGGAGAGGGTACTATCAAGGTAGGAAACTGATAGTTAAATTGAATCTTTAAAACTAAAGAGAAATTTGTCAGTAAGACAAGTAGAAAATAGTTGGTAATAATTAAAGACAAAATCTGTTACTTTTTTTGGTAGAAATATGAATAGGAATCATATTAATATCTGTGCTAATCTTTTCTGATAAGATATTAGCTAGTGTAATCTTTAGCTGTACATTTAAACGATATTAACATATCCAGTATTAAAAATAACATTTTAAGGCTTTATATATTTTCTCTTTCCAAAAACACTTTAAAGCAGTTTATAAAATATGTATATGAATAACTAAAGTAAGAAATTTAAGAAGAAAATAATATTAGAACATGAAATAAAACTGCCGGCATGTCATAGGTCTTTTACAGTTAACAAAGTGTCCAGTAGATATGTTGCCAAGCCTCCTTCTTACCATATGGGACACACAGTCAGGTACAATGGTCAACAGTAGCGATAACATCAAGCCAGAATTCCTTCCACAGATATTCCTCAAGTGGAGTGAAGTGCAGTCTGCTGGTTTTGCTGTCCAGCGTCCATCTATTCTTACTAGTAAGCATCATTTTCCTCTGGGAGTCATCATCTCTTCACCCATGGTCCATGTATATCTTGTGGACTTAGTTCCACATCCCTTCCTCCACCCCCACCTACTACCCTCACCCCATCAGGGGTTCAATATGTGACTCAGACAACACCATTGAATGCATTGTCTTCCCCTCACCACAGGATTGGTTCAAAGATAAGCACATGTCCCAATCAGTTTTAATCAGACCTCTTGGACTTCTGGGAAAGAGCTTCTGCACTTGCACATGAGAGGGCATGAGTGTTGGAGCTGCTGTTGCTGCTCAGAGACCTCAAAGATAAAGAGAGATGGAATGAGAAAAAGCAAATCCTGCTGACATTATTTGAGCATGGATCAAGCTGTCCTTAAAGCACATCCAGACTTTTTAGTTCTACGAGCCAATAACTTCCAATTTTGCTTTAGCTAGTTTGTGCTGGATTTTTTTGTCCTTCACCCATATAATGACATTGTGTGGTGAAGCAGAAAACACTTCCAACAAGATCATTACAGTAAACACAAAAGTTTTGTAAAATATTCTTGTACCATCCCTCAAAGCAGGTCAATTTCAAAATGTCAAAGTACAGTAAAGTCAATTCTAGGGGGAATCAAAACAATGTATTTCCAAATGATGATGCCTACTTGAACCAAGAGTATGGATACACTTCATATTCTTCAGAAAATTCTCAATGAATAGTCTATATTTATACCACACTTTTAAAACACGCAGTGAGTCTCATCAGAAGACTCTCGTCTAAAGTGTAGGTCTTTCATGTTATTAATTAGGAGATTGAGAATATGCATTGATAATTAATGAATACTCTCTCATTAGACAGGGCATATTCCTGAAGCCAGCCTTCCAGGATTCAAATTCCTTTTTTTTTTAAAAAATAAATCTTTATTGTTCAGATTATTACAGGTGTTCCTCTTTTTTTTTCCCCCATAGCTCCCCTCCACCTGATTCCCCACCCCACCCCATGCCCTTACCCGCCGCCACTGTCTTCATCCATAGGAGTAAGATTTTTGTCCAATCTCTTCCCGCACCCCTCACACCTGCTTCCCCTGAGAGTCATCAGTCCACTCTCTTTCTATGTCCCTGATTCTATTATATTCACCAGTCCATTCTGTTCTTCAGATTTTTATTCACTTGATTTTTAGATTCACTTGTTGGTAGGTATGTATTTGATGTCATTTTGTTGTTCATAATTTTTATCTTTACCTTTTTCTTCTTCTTCCTCTTCTTAAAGAATACCCTTCAGCATTTCATGTAATCCTGGTTTGGTGGCAATGAACTCCTTTAGCTCTTTCTTGTCTGTGAAGCTCTTTATCTGACCTTCAACTCTGAATGATAGCTTTGCTGGGTAGAGTAATCTTGGTTGTAGGTTCTTGCTGTTCATCACTTTGAATATTTCTTGCCACTCCCTTCTGGCTTGCATAGTTTCTGCTGAGAAATCAGCTGACAGTCGTATGGGTATTCCCTTGTAGGTAACTAACCATTTCTCTTGCTGCTTTCAAGATTCTCTCTTTGTCTTTTGCCCTTGGCATTTTAATTATGATGTGTCTTGGTGTGGTCCTCTTTGGATTCCTTTTGTTTGGGGTTCTGTGTGCTTCCTGGACTTGTAAGTCTATTTCTTTCACCAGGTAGGGGAAGTTTTCTGTCATTATTTCTTCTAATAGGTTTTCAGTATTTTGCTCTCTCTCTTCCTCTGGCACCCCAAAAATTTGGATGTTGGTATGCTTGAAGTTGTCCCAGAGGCTCCTTACACTATCTTCATATTTTTGGATTCTTTTTTCTTTTTGTTTTTCTGGTTGGGTATTCTTTGTTTCCTCATATTTCAGATCTTTGGTTTGATTCTTGGGGTACGTTGATCTACAGTTGAGTTTCTGTATATTCTTTATTTTAGACAGTGTATGCTTCATTTCTGACTGGTCCTTTTCCATTTTTTTGGCATTCTCATTAAGGTCCTTGAAGGTCTCACTAAGCTCCTCAGAAGTGTTATCAAGTTTCTCGGCGGTTTTTAGAAGATTCTTGAGTAACCTTATAAATGTGGTTCTGAACTCTATGTCGTCCAGTAGTTTGCTTTCCTCCATTTCTTTCATTCGTGACATGTTTCTTTGTTTCCGCATTTTGGCTGCTTCCCTGTGTTGATGGAGTGGCTTTGTGGGTTGGGTGACCTATAGGGGGCAGTAGCTCAGCCTCCCCAATCACCTGATGTGGACGCTCTTGGTACACCCATTTGTGGGCTGAGTGCAAAGTCTTGGTGTAGTTAAGCCTTAATTGCTGTTGGTACGCTGGGAGGAATTGACCTCCAGGCCAATTGGCTGTGAGGATTCGCTGTGTCTATAATGGAAGAACTGCTGTGCTGGAGACATGCTTATGGTGCAGGACTTGTTTCAGTGGGGCTTTGGTGCTCGCTGAGTCTGCCTCTTGAATGTGTCACTTATGGATGTGAGGAGTTGAAATCTGGTTTCTCACACTGACCACTAGGTATACTGGCTTCTGGATCTCCAATGGGGTGCAGGTCAGCTATTGTCTGAGTCCACCCAGCAGGAGCTACAGCGAGAGCTACAGTTTTCTCCTCTTTGCTTGGGGTTTGGAGGTTTTGGAGCTGTCTGATCCGGGCTGCAAGTTTGTTAGGTTAAACTGAAATAGGGGAGTCCATTCATATGCAAAAGCCGCTGCTTGGATCTTGGGTGGGTTGTAGGTTGTGTGGGGTGGGGTCTCAGGGCGTCACTAGGCTAGGGCGTGGCAAACAGCAATGGCTGCTAGTTAGCCGGCTCTGTGTCTCCGCCTGTGTCCAGTCCCATGCCCCAGTGCAGTAAACAATTATTCTTGCGCGCAGCTCTGCAAGCAGGCCCCCCTCACTTTCCGACCCGGTAGCAGACAATCCAGCTTCTCCCCGTAGGAGTTTGGGTCTCCCGTGTCTCCCCAGAAACTGTATTTCAGAGTAATCGGGGGCTTGTCTCCCCTTTGGGTTGAAAAAAGCAACGCCTGCCGCCAGCCCAGATCCCGCGCCTCCGTGCCTCAGCTTTTCAGCGCTCGTGCACGTCTCAAAGCTCTTTTCTCTTTCCTTCTAGTTGTAGAACTTCCACTCAGCCAGCTTTCCCGTGGTTCTGGGTGATAGACGTTTTGTCTTTTAGTTGCAGTTTAAATTGTTGCGTGAGGCAGCAGTTTAGGTGTTTACCTACACCACCATCTTGGATTCCTCCCCTAATGTATATCTCAAATTCCTTTTATGTCACTTATTAGCAGTTAAGGAGTTTGGGACAAGTAACATTTCTTGGCCTCAGTTTCCTCACTGGAAAATTAAGATTATTATATTGCCTTCCACAGAGTTGTGAGAACAGAATGAGTGAATGCATATAAAGTGATTAGAATTATATCTAACATATACTTAGTGCTCAATAAATGTTTAGAAACCATTATTTTTATCATCACCCTCCCTCACAGAGAATCCTTGAGGGCAGTGCCAAGAACTGGGTCTGTCCACTCTAATATCCCCCCAAAATTGATGATCTAAGTCACGAAGTTCTGTCATTGATCATATCCATAATTGCTTACATGGATACATTTGCAAATTCTGGTCTTACCAATGGCAACTACTAAGAGCAGATATTCCATACATAGAATGTCTGATTTTGAAATTGCAACTTCCTGATTCCTGCTCTAAGATAAAGTGGACACCAGGCAACTCAATGATGTTGATGTGACCAGAGCTACAAAATTGTTGGCAGATGTTGGTCACAAAATTTTTTTGTTTGTTTTAAATTGTGATCTTGTATTTCTGACAATAATTAAATAACTGAGTCAATGGCAGAGGCACCATGAATACATGACAGCCATCAGCAAAGCCAGGTGACATTGTGTAAACTGCTTAATCTCTCTATACCTTAGTCTCCTGTAGAAGGGCTATCCAAGGGATTGAAGAACATAATACATGGCAGGTGCTTAGCACAGTGGCAGGCACATAATACAAGCTCATTAGAGGTTAGTGTGTCAGGTAGAGATTGCGGTCACTTGCACGTAACAGAAACAAGTAATGGTGAGTTAAATATTGGGGTTTATTTTTCTCTCACAAAACAAGAAAACCTCAGGACTGGTCCAGAGTGTTGAGAATCCAGAAGGAAGGTCTCTGTGACAATCTGGGCCTTTCTGTCATGTCTGGTCATAAGACAGCTCCTGCAGCCATCACCTCCAAGCTTTGTGCATTAGCCAGGCATATAAAAATCTGGGGTCTGTTAGTTTTTTCAAAAGAGGGAGAATTAATATGGCAGTCTTTGCTGCAGTTAGCTATTAATTATGTAGCAGTTTATCACACCATTCTTCATGGTAGCCCAGGAGGTAGACATGGGAGGTATTATCCTCATTTTACAGATGTGGGAATTGAACCTAGCAAGGTAAAAAAATTTGCTCAAAGCCAAAGAGTACTAAATGGCAAAAAGGATTCTAACTCAGGTTACCCTCCTTCTAGCTCTTAGCTCATAACTCTTTCTGCCACACCAAACTGCCACAAGGAACAATACTTTGGTGTAGGTACATAGATGAGTTTTAAGGCAACAAATAAAGAGATTCATGGGAGGTAGTATAATCAATATAAATTAAAATAATGTGTTGTAAAATAGTCTGAGCATCTCAGGGTCTACTCAGGGTGAAGAGAAAAGGGAGGGGCAGAACTTAAAGATTAAGATGGGAAGTGAATGAGAATCATATATGAAAATTATCTATGGAAATCATAATATGGAAATCAGGTATGAAAGGCATATGAAAATCTAAAGTGCAAAAAAAAAAAAAAGAGTTGCTCTTACAATTATGACTTTGTGTTTTCCCTCAAAATGTAGTTTTAGGAATAAGTGTGTGTGTGTGCATGTAGATGAACATGCATGTATGTACATAAATGAGTACATCCATGTGCCTGATAATAGATCATGTTAAAAAATCAGAAGTAATACTGAATTAAGCTTTCTAGATTAATAAAAACTTTCAACCCAGTTAGATTGATTTTATGCAAAATGTTTTATATTAAAATAGATTTTCTGAATGATATATTATGTTACATTTGATGTGACCTAAGCAGTTTTTAATATTTAATATATATTTTATGTTAAATGATGGCACAGTAACAAGATTCATTTTGTGTATTCTAAAATATGTTTAAAAATCACCACAGTTAACAAACATCATATAAATGAATCATTTCTTCAATGTCAAAAACAACTAGAATGATAGAAGAAATTGTGGATGTAGTAATAAAGAGAACTTCCTGAGCCAAAATTATGGTTCTACTCTTTAATTCCTCTCAGTTTATTCATCTGTAAAATGGGAATAATATTCACCTCATAAGATGGTTTTAATAATTAAATTTGATAATGTACATAAAGTGCTTAGCATAGTGCCTGACATACAGAAAACATCTAATATTAGTAAATTTCCTTGTTTTGGTAAATGGGTTTTTGTTTTTCTTATCTCTATTCAATTGGCAGAAAGTTTTCTAATGTTGGCATTAGAATTCTTATTTTATTTTATTTATTCACTAGAGGCCTGATGCACGAAATTTGTTCATGGGGTGGGGGTGGGGGGACTCCCTCAGCCCAGACTGCAACAATGCAAGCGTTCCGCACCTGGCCTGGCCAGAGGCCCTCTGTGGCAGGGCGCGGAACACTTGCCTCATCACTGGGGCAAAGACGTAAGTGTCCTCCTCCCACCACCCCCTCCCCTTGGCCGCTCCATGCCCGCTGCCCAGAAACCCTCTGCGGCTGGGGTGGAATGCTTGCCTCATCGCTCATGCTGCCCGCTCTCAGCAGCTGCCCCCCCAGGACTGGGGGACTCTGGTGGGGCTGAGAGGACTGGGTGCCACCATCTTGTGGCTATGGGTGCTGCCATCTTTTGTGACAGAGTGATGGTCAATTTGCATATTCATCTTTATTAGATAGGATTTTTAAAATATATTTTTATTGCTTTCAGAGAGGAAGGGAGAAGGAGAGAGAGATAGAAACATCAACAATGAGAGAGAATCATTGATTGGCTGCCTCCTGCACGCCCCTACTAGGGATTAAGCCCGCAACCTCAGCATGTGCCCTTGGCTGGAATCGACCCTGGGACCCTTCAGTCTGCAGGCAGACACTCTATCCACTGAGCCAAACCAGCCAGAGCTAGAATTCTTATTTTAAAGCATTAAAGTTTTTATTAAAATTCCGAAGGGAATTCCTTCTTACTTAGTCATATGGCTACTAAAGAATGATAGACAAATGATAGGTGGTTGGAGTGGGGTCCCGTATATCAGAAGGGTTCAGATTTGACTCCATGTCAGGGTACATATCTAGGTTGTGGGTTTGACCCTTGGTAGGGCACGAACAGGAGGCAACCAATCAATGTTTCTCTCTGACACTGACGTTTCTCTCTCTTTCTCCCTCTCAAAATCAATGAAAAACATATTCTAGGGTAAGGATTAAAAAAAAAAATGATAGTCATAAAAATTATTTCATGGTCATAGCTTGTAAAGTTAAAGTACTGCATTAACTTCTCTAAATTTCAAAATATACTTCATGCTACAAAATGGCCTTAGAAATTAAACTACACTGTCAATCTTTATAAGAAAGAAACCTAGAATCATTCACATCATGGGATCCTAACAAACTATCCCTGCCTTGGTTGGTTATCTCCTGGTACTTCTTTCTGCTTAAATCTAGGAGACCACCACAATCTGTTTTTCCTTAAGGATATCTTAACTATTTTGAACTTTTGTATTAATCTCTGAATTTTACAATCAACTTGTCAGGTTCCTCAAACAACCTGTTGGAATTTAATTGAGGATAGCATTGAATTTATAAGATAGTTGGAAAGAATTTCCATCTTTATAATATTGAGTCTTCCAATTAATGAACACGACATATAAATAAATATAATCCTCAGACCCTAGTAAGTGGGGTTCTATCCTGGACCACAATTTCAGGTCCTATGTGGATTGTGGAATGCAGAGTTCAATAGGTCAATGGGATGTGTCACTCACTGCCATCACTCCCTCCTTCTAGCTAAAATATGGGGATCAGGAATTTGAACTTTTCTGTCCAAATGTCCTCAAACCCACTTCTAAGAATTGCACAGGCCTCTTCCCTGGGCTTATCCTTCCACAGGTAAATAATTCATCAGTGGACACCCTTAGACTTGAGGATTGGTTAAAGGATGGTAAAGTGGTGGTCAAGGAATACACGTACTGTGGATGGAGCTTGGAAGAGTAGATTGGTGTGTCCAAGTATGCACATGAAAGTCCCCTCCTGGTCCAGTGTTAGATGGAGCCAGGGTGGAAAGAGAATTGGGGATTAGGGAAAGCACATTGGATGTGAGCCAGGGCCTACATTTCAGCACAGAATTTTGAGGAGTCCAAATTTCAAAATTCAAACCTGGCTTTCCAGGTAGTTATGAAGATACATTTGTCAGTGTAGGAAAATAGATTATATTTTGTTCAACCATTTGTTAGCTATAGTTATAACTTTTAAATATTTAGACATATGACATGCAGGCATCCATTTGTGTTCTTGCCCTAGGTCCTACATAAAGTCAGAGCAGGACTGATAATATATTGTTTTATTCTAATCTTGAATATCATTGAATAATATTAAGGCTTCTTGCATAAAGAAATTGAACATCTCTCTTACATTTTATTTCTAGTTATTTGATTCTTTAATTCTGTTTTTTAAGGGCAAAAATTCATTTTTAAACTGTTGGTCACATTTACATAGAAATTCGTTAATTTTTTATGTTGACTTTAGAACCAACAAACCTGTTAAACTAGCCTTATTAATAACTTTACTGTAGATTCTCTTGAATTTTCCATATAGACAATAATGTAAAACCTGTAAATAACAATTTCATTTTTTTCTAATTTCCCAATATCACATTTGACAATTAATTTGATCCATTCATCAGCTGATGGACATTTAGGTTGTTTCTACCATTTGACTATTATGAATGATGCTGCTAAGTGCACTCATAACCCTTCCTCCACCTGTTAATCTACTCAACAACAGGCATCAGGACCTTTTGTATTAGTCAGGGAAGGCTGGGTTATGCTGCGGTAACAAGCACAACAAAATCTCAGTAACTTAATGAAATGAAGGTTTATTTTTAGAAGTGCAAGATCCAATGCATTTGCTATGCTTATGAGCAGCTCTCTTCCAAACAATCACTCAGAGATCTGGACTTCTTCCATCATGTGGCTCTTCTGTCATGTAGTTCTTCACTTCCAGATAGGCAGAGAAAAATGAGAGAGTGGAAGGTCAGGCAGAATGCTTTAAGGCCAGACTGGAAGTATTATGCCTCACTTCCACTTTGTATATCAGCAGCCACCCTTCAGCCACATTGGCTCATCCAGATGCTAAGGTACTAGGACATGTAGTTTAACTGTGTGCCCATGAAGGAGATCCAGATATTGGTGGACATACAGCGAGCTCTAAACACACATTTCTTGGTTTTCTTACAGGCCTATGGTTAATGGAAGCCACTGTCCATTAACTTGATGTCATAAAGCTTGTCCACCAGCTCCTAGTAAGTCATTTTCTATTGACTATTGATAGAGACTGTCCCCCAGAGCCCTCCACCTTCCGTGGTAAGGCAATGTGCTCTTGTTTGACTCCTGTGGAGTCCATAATGAGCAGAGTACAGTGGAAAAGTCCTTGTTTGGAAGAGAGCTGCTCATAAGTAAGGCATCTTTATATGTCTGGCAACACTAATTGCTCAATAAACGGCTATTGGATGGCAGAAAATAGCATTTGTGTATGGGTTTTCGTGTGACTATATATTTTCAGTTCTCTTGGGTATACTCATAAGAGGGGAACTTCTGGGTCATAGAGTAATTCTATGTTTAACTTTTTGAAGAACTTCCAGATTGTGTTTCACAGTGGGTGCATCAGTTTACATTCTCACCAGCAATGTGTAGGTTTATATTTTTTCCACATTCTTGCCAACACTTGTTATTTTCCATTTTTTAATTGAAGCCATCTTTAGTAAGTATGAAAGGGTATCTCATTATGATTTTGATTTGCATTTCCTAATGACTAATGATGTTGAGCATCATTTAATGCATTTATTCGTCATTTGTATATCTTCTTTGGAGAAATGTCTATTAAAATCTTTTGTACATTTCTAAGTTGGGTTATTTGTTTTTTTATTATTGAGTTGTAAGAGCTCGGGATATATTCTGGATACTAGACCTTTGTCAGATTTGCAAATGTTTTCTCTGATTCCATGGGTTGTCTGAGGATCCAAAGTGACATGTAATGTGAACAAGAAATAAACCTTTATTGTTGAAAGCCACATTGAGATTCCTGGGTTGTTGCTGACTACAGAATAACTTAATGATGATTGGCTAAACAACTCGCATCTAGTTTTGTGCACTTGTGCTATCGTAATCTCCATTTGCATTTGCCCCATTGAGCAGGATTGAGTAGGAAATCTGAGGCTCAACGTTCTAAGTCAACTTTCAACCACTTCTCCTGTTTTTAGCACCTCCTGTGTCTCTTTCTTCCAAAGATGCCTGAAACCTTCTAATTATGTTAGTTCTACAATTTAATTTGGGTTGTTTCTTGGCTTTCCTTATTGCCAACTTAGGATTCAACCTTTCAGTTCTGTTAGGCAGCTAACAGTTTGTGAACTTATTTACAAACTAGAGGTCTGATGCACGAAATTTGTGCACAGGTAGAGTCCCTAGGCCTGGCCGGCGATCAGGGCCAATCAGGGCCTTTAGCTGACAGCCAGGGCCTCCCTTCGTTCCCTGGCTGCTGGCTGCTGGCCAGGGCCTCCCTCCATTCTGCGCCACCCCCCGGTGGTCAGCACACATCATAGCAAGCAATTGAGCTCCCGGTCTCCTGGTGGAACTCCCAAGGAGACACTTTGCATATTAGCCTTTTATATATATGGATTCCAAAATTTTATGTTGTTTTATTTGCTACCTCTTTCATATTGATGGTTTTATACAATATATTTTTTTAAAGATCTGATTACTGTCTTTTTTTTAGTGGAGTTTTAGGAAGAAACAAATGTAAATATGTATGTCTGCCATTTTACCAAAATGTCTACCTTTTCTCTTTAAACTTCTGACCTAAAACAAACAGTCTGTGGTTAATGTGTACCACTCCATGGCCATGTGCAATTCTGTGTATCCAAAGGCAAAGCACATTTCCACCCACTTCCAGTTATAGCCATTCACTCTAAGAGGAACGTGGCACTTGCCAAAGAAAGATTTTTGCTCATCAATTGCTCTAGTTGAATTGGATATATGCTGAACTACTGACCTCTAAGACCAGTAGCAACCTGGAGATTTTAACTCTATGACTGGATACTATGATCTGCATGTGTGTTTTGGGGTTACATGAAGTACTTACTTGCATGCTTTGCTTAAAATCTTTTTATTACACTGTGTCTTTGTAATGCCACCATATGCAAGTGAATCATATATTCTGTGAATCAAATATTTCTTGGTTTTGGATGGACCTGGAGAACATTATGGTGTTTTTTTGTTTTTGTTTTTGTTTTCTGACTGGCTTATTATTAACTGAAATAAGCCAGTCAGAGAAAGACAAATACCATATGATTTCACTTATATGTGGAATTTAATGAACAAAATAAACTAATAAACAAAGTGGAGACAGACCTATGGATACAGAAAACAGATTGACAACTGTCATGGGGGAAGGGGGGCGGGGGAGTTGAAGTCTGGGTGAGAATGGTAATGGGATTAAGAAAAGAAAAAGAAAGAAAGACTCATGGACACAGACAACAATATGGTGATAGCCAGAGGGAAGTGGGGTAAGGCAAAGTAGAAGAAGGTAAAGGGGAGATAAGTGGTGATGGAAGGAGACTTGACTTGGTGTGCTAAACACACAATACAACATAAAGATAATGTATTTTAGAATTGTATACCTGAAACCTGTATAATTTTATTAACCAATGTGACCCCAATAAATTCAATAAAAATAAAATAAAAGCAATAGCAATTTTAAAAAATGAAGTTAGGCTATTATCTCACAAAAAAACATTTCTTGGTTTACACATACAGTACAGCAAAAAAGGATACCAATTAAAGGACACGCAGAGTTCAATGAATGATCCAATCACCTGCCAAAACTTAAATTCAAATAAGACATTCCTGACAAGTAAGATCAAAATAAAAATAAATGTAATGATTTTTTTTTCTTGGAGTAATAGCCAAACTGAGTGAAGCTAATTAAGGAAAGGGAGGAAGCGAGTACCACCCCAGAGCAAAACCAGCCAATGATATTTGACTGCATTAAGACCCATTTTATTAAATGGGTAGTTGGCAAGAACAAAAACAACGTTTATTCAATAACTTGGTAACACTAAGTTAAAGAGAGGAATTAGCTAGGACATTAAGACTCCACACAAATTGACTGAGCTTGAATGTAGCGTGAATTGATTGTCTACAGAGAATTAGAACAGGTGCCAACATACACGACCAATTGATGGCCAAGAGGGGATCTTTTGTTTCTTTTGAAAACAAAGCTGGAAACAAAATTTATTTTAAATGCCGAACTGGTTGGATCAGTGAGGTATTACTGCCCACACCAGTTTTTTCTTAATATTTTTGTGAGAGTATGATTGTAAGAACACATGCTATTACCTATAAATTTCTAAAGTAAAAAAACTAAGTCCCCAAAATAATCAGGAGAAGTAAATTCAACAGATACTATGAAAATCTCTTCTTGCTTTGCTTGAGGTTTTATTTCTTCAACCAGTAAGTTAGTGGTGCTTTCTTTTCCCATGACTGGGAATGTTTTTATCGGATCTCATGAAATAGTTCTTCCACAACGAGTGAGATTTCCAACTAATTGAAGTGAGTAAACACGCTTCTTTCAAAAGAATGTGCCATGTTACATAGAAAACAGGGCTTGAAAGGAATTGTTAAGAACCATTAGGCTTATTAATATGTTATCTTTTGGTACTGTCAAGGGCACTGGGAACTCCAGCCCTTCGCAGTAGAATTCTCAGCTTCCTAGGTGAGCCTGCCTCCAGGCTGGAATAATTTAGTCACCTGACTTTCCTGTAACTCATTATTTTTGGCTTCATGAGGCAGCATTCATGCACAAGAAGTCCTGTTCCATTCCCCAAAAGTCTTTTGTAGGACATTAATCATCTTCTAGGCCCCTCGTTCTCCACATAAAGTGTGCAGAAAGCCCTGGTCACACTCAGGGCTCATTACAAATAATAGTTACAATTAGGATTTTTATTTTGTTACTAGTAGCCTGGTGCACAAAATTCATGCATGGGGGGGGGGGAGGGGAGCGTATCCCTCAGCCCGGCCTCTGCACCCTCTTCAATCTGGGACCCCTTGAAGGATGTCCTACTGCCAGTTTACAGGGATAGGGCCTAAACTGGCAGTCGGACATCACTCTCGCAATCTGGGACTGTTGGCTCCAAACTGCTCACCTGCCTGCCTGCCTGATTGCCCTTAACCACTCTGCCTGCTGGCCTGCTCGCCTCAACTGCCCCCCGCCGCCGGTCTGCTCACCCCCAACTGCCCCCCGTGCCAGTGTGCTCGCCCCCAACTGCCCCCCCCCCCCCCCGCTCCCGCCAGCCTGCTTGCCCCCAACTCTCCCCCTGCTGGCCTGCTCACCCCAAACTGCCCCCCCTGCTGTCTTGATCACCCCCAACTGACCCCCACTGATGGCCTGCTTGCCCCCAACTGGCCCCCCTGCTGGTCTGCTCACCCCCAACTGCCCCCCCACCAGCCTGATCTCCCACAACTGCCCTCCCCTCTTGGCCTCTAACCACCTCTACCTCGGCCCCCACCACCATGACTTTGTCCAGAAGAATGTCCGGAAGGTCTCCTGGAAGGCCTCCCAGTCTAATTAGCATATTACCCTTTTATTAGTATAGATCATTTGTTTCAACTAGTTTGGGGTTTAATTTTGCTGTTTTTTTAGTTTAGCAAGACATAGCTCTCACTTGAAACTAGCTTATTCGATCTGAGCATTTGGTGCTGTTTTTAATAATTATGGTGAGGAAGACATTATAAATTATCCTAGAGTCAAACCCCATGTAATTATTATGGAAAGTTACTTTCACTATTAAATAAAACACTGAGTTTCTTATACTTCAATTAAAAAATATTTTAGGAGTGCATACATTTTGCATACTGAAACATCAGGCCACCCTCAAAAATTGATTTTTAATGTCCACCAACACCAACTAGAAAGTGTGTTATTAGGTTCACATTTCCCAGCACTTATATTTGTTTGTTCTTGAAAACTGGAGGAAGGGGAGAGCTACTGAAAGTTTTCACCATGAATTATTTAAATCCATTTCCTGTGAAATGAAAGCCCTATGACATTTTCAGAGCTGTTGTTTATTTTGGGATGTGAAGGATGTTAGAATTCTTTGTGTCAAAAGCCACAGCATTTATGAATGGCATGAGACAAAGACTCATGGAAGGCTGTAAGTGGTCAGGCAATCTCTACCGGAAGGAAAGAGGGTATTGAATTACCAGAGTCAAGAGCAGGCAAATCCACCTGGTTTGGCAGGCTTAGTGGAAGCTAAGAAAGACGGACATTCTCTGTTCCTTCTCACCAGCCTGAGTCTATTCAATCTAAAGAAACAGTGTGTTTCCACCTTCATTAGTGCAAAGAGAACAAACTCCAAATGATATAAAGGAGAAAGTTAATACATGATTACACGCTTTTTCCTGATACATAGATGTCCAACGAAAACACCTTGTTTTTATGAACTGTTTCATGCCACTTATATTTTACTGTTTTATCCATATGTTTCTCTAAAGCATTTTCTGGAAACTCACTGGTCTTTACCATACCCTATTGTAATAGGAACAGTCTAAGAATTACTTTTTTTTCTTCTCTCTCTCTCTCTCTCTCTCTCTTTCTTTCTTTTATTGAAGTATAATTGACATATAATATTATATTAGGTGTTACAACATTATGAATCAATATTTGTATTTATTGCAAAATGATCACCAAAATAAGTCTATTTAACATGCATCCCCATACACAGTTTTATTTTCTTTCATACTTTTCTTTCTTTACAAATAAAAAATGAAGGAAGTCAATTACCTAAGTTTATATAGTAAACTCATAAAAACACTCCTTGAACAACCACATGAGATTTCAATAAGAGGAAACTGGTCATCTTTATTAAATAATAAAATATGGTGAACTTTCAAATAGGATACACTAGCAGTAACATAGTTTTGGGTTGTTGTTGTTGTTTTTTGTTGTTGTTTTGCATTTTTAAGGCCCCTTTTCTTCAAATAATGGTTCCAATATATTTAATTATCCATGTGAATGTGAAATCCCTGAAAGAGAGAAAAGCCAACTCATGCTTTAAAGATACAGGGTTTCAATTTTTCTAATAGGCTATTAGAAGTCAGTGTATCCCCCTAATGAAATTCTTATCCAGATTATGGTGTGTAAAGTTGACATGAAGAGATGATCTTTAAAACAAAAACTGTTGGATGTTGAGTGCTCAGTATTTACATTTTTACAAAGATAGGTAAGTATACCTACACTCACACAAGCATTTGATTTCCAACGAAGGCACCAAAGTAATCCAGAGGGAATTTTTAAAAAGGTGTTGATATAGCTAGAAACTCATATGAAAAACGAACCTTGACCCCAACTCACACCAAACACAGCAACTTTAGAGGTGATCATACCCTAAAGTTTTAGAGCAAAATATAGAAGCACATCTTCATGACTTTGAGATAGGCAAAATTATTTCAAACAGGTCAGAAAAAGTAATACCCATAAGAAAAACAGGGCGAAATACATAAATTATATATTTTATCTGTAACATATAAATATTATATATTAGACTTCATCAAAATTTAAAATTTCTGCTAATGAAAAGATGACTTTAAGAAAATACACAAGCTGTGTACACTAAAAGTGAACACTTACTAAATATATATCTGATAAAGGACTGCTATCTAGACTACATTTTAAAAACTCCTAAATTAATAAAGAAATAACCCAATAAAAAATGAACAAAATATTTTTCACAGACACTTCACAAAATAAGTATTTGAAAATGTAATAAGCACACAAAGACATGCTCAACATCATTAGTTATCAAGGAAATGAAAATTAAAACCACAATGAAATACCATTGCACACCCATTAAAATAGCTAAAATAAAAATGAACATCAAATGTTGGCAAAGATGTAGAGCAGCTAGAATTCCCATACATTGTTAGTGGGAATGTGAAATAGTACAATACTTTAGAAAAGAGTCAGGCAATTTCTTACAAAACTAAACATACACTGACAGTATAACCCAGCAATTCTGAGCCTATATATTTATTCATGATAATATATATCCACAGAAAGACGCTTGCAAGAAGTGCAAGAATGTTTATAGCAGCTTTATTTGTAATAACTCAAAACTGGAAATGACCCAAATATTCATCTAAAAAATAAAAGAAAGAAACTGTGGTACTTCTAAATAATAGAATGCTGCTCAGGAAAAAGGAAGGAAGGGAGGAGTAACGGAGGGAGAGAGGGAGGGAGGGAGGGAGGGAGGGAGGGAGGGAGGGAGGGAGGGAGGGAGGGAGGGAGGAAGGGAGAGAGAGAGAGAGAAAGGAAGAAAGGAAAAAAGAGAAGAAAGAGAGAAAAGAAATAAGCTACTCATATATGTAAAACATGGATGAATCTTAACAATATGGTGAGTAAAAGAAGCCTTATACAAGAGAGTACATACTAGTTGATTTAGATAAAGTTCTAGAACAAATAAAATTAATCTACTGTGGGAAAAAAAAGAATGGTTGGGGTGGGAATTGACTGGGAAGAGGTATGAAGGAATTTTTTGGAGAGCTGGTAGCATTCTGTGTCTTGATATGGGTTTGTTTCATTTACAAAGATGTATGCATTGTCAAGTCAATAAATGTACACTTAAGATGTGTGCATTTCATTATATACAAATTTTATGTCAAAGAAAAACTATTAATCTCTAGCTAATGATATGCATGCTGAAGTATTTAGAAGAAATTATATTGAAGCCTATAATTCATTCTAAAAATCTTAATAAAAAATAAGAGACTGAAGGATGGATAAAGAGAGAGAAGGAGGGGATGAGAGAGAGATTGAGAGAGAAAGAAAAGCAAGTAAAATATTAATAGTAGACTCGAGGTGATGTACTAGTATATGAATTACAAGTATATTAGTCAGCTTGGGCTGCCATAACAAAATACCATAGTCTGGTAGCTTAAACAACCACAATTTATTTTCTCCTAGTTCTAGAGACTGGAGTCCAACATCAGGTGCCTGCATGATTATTCTCTGGTGAGAACTCTATCCTTGGGTTGCTGACTGCTGCCTTCTCACTGTGTCCTCACATGACACAGAGAGAGATTGTTGTTGTTTTTTTCTTTCTTTCTTATAAGACCACCAATTCTATCAAATTAAGGTCCACCTTTATGACCTCATTCAACTTCAATTACCATCTAAAAGTCCTTTCTCCAAATATAGTCACATTAAGGGTTAGTGTTTCAACATATAAGTTTGGGGTAGGGGGTGGGAACAACACAATTTAATCCATAACAATGGGTGCTCACTGAAAAATTCTCTCAACATTGCTACATATTGATACATTTTCATAAGAAAATATTGAGAAAAAAAGAAGGTACATTTTTAAGAGAAATAATTGGTCTTTCAGTGATCTTTAGATGACCACCTTCCTAATACTATTTTGGAGAACTGCTTTCTGATGAGAAATATTGGATTAATAAATAAATTAGTCAATAAATAGTTGACTAATTTATTTATTAATCCAATAAAAAGATAAATCAGGTTGGTATTTTTTAGCGCCTTCCGGTAATTGTAGAGGTATAAGATGGAAGGGAAAACCCTTAGGTCAATACATTAAGAAGTATTCATTGAGCATTAACTACCTGCATACCCTGAGGGACCCGATGCAGGTGAAGGATAAATACTCAAACCTCAGCAGAGCCTTCAAGGCCAGCTAGCCCCAACACAATTCCTTCCTCCACACTGATCTTCCTCCGACTTCCTCTCACCTCAGGTGCCTACACAGACTGTTGGCTCTGTCTGCAAGTCTCTTCTCCTGCACCCGCCCGAGTATTCCACCTCATTCATCAAACCTTAAACCCAGCCCATTCTCCCTGAACCATAGCACAACACAGATCAGTTCCTTTTTTTCCGTTTCAGAGTACAGTGATCCTTTATTCAAGAGGATTTGATTCAGTACATAAATACATGATCACCTGAGAGAACATTTGAGTAATGTGTGTCTCCTCTGCTAGATTTTGAACTTAGTGACAAATAAATAGTATTTCCTTTTAAATTACAATCATATTTCCAGCAATTAGTAACATCTGTTACATAGACAGTTACATAGGAAAACACAGAAAATTTGGGGGTTTTTTTTCCTCTCAATGGGAAAGAAGAAAACCCCACATTGTTATAACCATATGAATCTACTGCCAGAATAGCTTCTTAATCAAATAAATTCAAGAAAATATGTTTTTTAAGTCAAAAGAAGGAAAAAAAAATGTGTAGAATCCTAGAATCTTAAGTTGGCAGGGACCTTGTGGGCCATCTGGTCCAGCTAAGTTTCGCTATATTTCTGTCAAACCTATGAATGTCCTTAGTAATTGTTTTAAAAGAGCTATTTATATCAAACTGTTAGCGAATGGAACCCAAATCAATTCTTAATATTTCAGAAATTGATAATTATATAAAGTGTGTACAATGCTTGATTCACAATAATAGTTACAATAATTATTTTTAGTAGTAGCAATATTATCAGAAAAATCTTTAAGTTGTTGTGTATTATTTTGAAAAGAGCACAGGCTTTGGACCATAAAACCCCAGGATTAAATCACAGCTCTGCTACTAACTGAACATATGGCTTTGAACAGTTCACTTAATATCTCCAAACCTCTGTGTTCTTTTCTCCTGGCATTCAGAAAATGTAGCCAGTGTGATTATAGTATAACAACCACATGAAAATAAATAAGAATCTGTGTTTACTCTCAAATAGCTCACACTTTAGCAGAAAAATAGGTGTAAACTCAAATTCTGTCTACTAGATGCAACAACAGAAGGATGCAAGAGGAATAGGAGATTAACTCTCAGACCCGGCCTGGTGGACGAGGAAAGAGTTTTGTTTAAAAAGTGAATGAGCAGCTGAAACTGGTTTGGCTCAGTGGATAGAGGGTCAGCCTGCGGACTGAAGGGTCCCAGGTTTGATTCTGGTAAGGGCATGAACCTGGGTTGTGGGCACATCCCCAGTAGGGGCCATGCAGGAAGCAGCTGATCGATGTTTCTCTCATCATCAATGTTTCTAACTCTTTATCTCTCTCCCTTCCTCTCTGTAAAAAATCAATAAAATATATTTTTTAAAAAATAAATAAAAAGTGAATGAAAAGAAATTCTCCAGGCTGATTAAGAAAAAATTCTGGGGAAACACTGTGGAGTGATTTTGGTATGATCCCAGCAGAGTGTCGCAAATTTGGGTGTGGCTGGAGAGGGCAGCAGATTCTGGGGTATCTTGTACATTATGATAATACATGGATTTCACACTATGAGTGATGAAGAACCAGTAAAGGGCTTTAAAAAAGGAAGGGACACAACCAGACTTATCTTCTAGGAAAATAACCTGGGAAGTCATAAGGTGTATGGTTCAGAAAGGGTGAGGTTAGAGGCAGGGAGGCCAGTCAGGAGGCCATTGTGACCATTGTTGGAAGAGGAGATGAGGGCCTGAATCAAGAAGAGTGTTGTGGGCATAGAGGTGAGAATGACTCAGGAGATAGTTGAGGAATAGAATCAACCAGAGGGGGTAATATGGAGTATAGAGGGAAGTGAGCGGTCCAAGAAGACTCACGCTGGAATCAGTACTTGCTTGGGGGTGTAAGTGGGTTGACAGATCAGTGCAGAGATTATAGAGGGAAAAAGGGGGGAGGAGGAAATCAGAGGGAAGCTGAGGTGAGGATGAGAGGTTTGATTGTAGACATAATTGAGTTTGCAGTATCTGTGAGCCATCGAGAGAAGGAGATGACCATTAGGGACTAAAAGCAGAAGGACTGGGTCAGGAAATCCTATTTTGGGGCCACCAGTTTGCCCAAGGAAAGAGTGTAATGTGAAAAATGACAAATGCCAAACACAGAATGCTGAGGATTCCAGCACATAAAGAGGAGATAGAGAAGAACAATGAAATAGGCAGAGAAATAGAAGTGAGAATAGGGTTATGGGAACCAAAGGAGGAACTGGGCAACTGTGTCAAAAAGTACAGAGGTCAAACAAGGTAAGGAATAAGAAATGTCCAGTAAGTCAGATAGCACGAAGCCACTTACCACCTTTGCCTGAGGTGTGCCAGTGAAGAGAGAAAGGGAGGAAACTAGACTGCAGTGGGTTGAGAAGTGGATGGGATGGTGGAAAGAGATTGTGATAATAGATAACTCTTTCAAGATACTTGGCTGAAAAAGAAAAATGAAGAAAAAGTTTAAAATGCCCCCCAAGATCCTTGAGACCTGCTTCATCCAAGCAGAAAGATCACCCATGGGATCATTTGTCCATACCCATCCAAAAATTATAGTCTCAAGAGGAAGGTAAGTGCTTACCAACTGGAGAATATTGGCTCTAAGAAACAGTACTTTGTAATTTAACATTGGGCAAAATTTCCCAACACAATTGTGATTAAAATACAACTATGGATTCCTAATTCTGGGTCCTTCTTATGGCCATTTTTGTCTTGCAGTCTCAAATCTTTACCTTGCAGCCCTGTTAGGCCTGTCTTTGTAATGTTCCCTCCATCTGTTGTGTCTCCTCCCTTCCCATGGTCTTTCAAAAAATCCGGGTTTATTTTGAAGTCATTGGCTGCATTTTAAAGTTCACGTTTAGATGTCTTAACAATTTTTATCCAAAAGAGGGCGCAAATTTCTCATGAAATATAGAACAATTCTATACTTCACAAATTCTCTTGCTCCTACTAGTATTTAAATGTCACAGCTGCTGTAATTTAATGAAGAAATGTCATTCCAGTGGCATGTGAATATGAATTAAGTCCTGTTGTACAAGTGCTAATTAAGAGCCTCTTGCTTCTTTAGGGTATTGTCAAAGAAAACCCAGACTATTGCTATCATATAAAAATAAGTCGAAGCTAATATTTTTCTATTCTGTGGAGTCAAATCAAATTCACACAGGAATTTAAAAATTAAACATTAAATGGATTTTTTTAAAAAGAGCCAGTTTATTTACAGTCCTCTAATTTTAGAGTGTATTTCCTTTCTACCATGGTGTAAAGAATGATTAATAGTTAACCATTTGTTTATTTTGGTTTGTTTTTGCCATGGGTGAAATTGTTCATATTTCAGATACCCAATCTATATATGGCTCTTCTCACATACAAGAGGCAGTGTGACTGGGGAATAGAGGGGTTGACATGAATTCCAATCTCAGCTATTTCTTTAGGTTGAGCCTCTCCATGACTTGCGTACATTTTCTTTGGGGAATGGTGTACCAAAGATGTTCCTACATGGTGGTGTGCTTCCTATATTCAAGTTATGAAAATGGAAGGAAAATGCAAAGAAGTCATTTTCTCAATGGTAGTGATGTACTGTAGGTATCCCTTACTTAACAAAAAAATCCATTAAACAAATTCTGTACTTCAAATGTATAGATTAAGGCACAACCTCACTCCACAAATGGCACTTCCAAATTTGCAGGACCAATGAATTTATTAGTTTATTCTTGCTTCTGTAACAGGCTAGCATTCCGAATTCCAGCTTCTCTATCATACGTAATTGCCTGGAAATTTGCTGGTGGGTGGTAACAATGAACACTTACCCCGGAGGAAAAAAAACAGCATTTTGTTTGTCTTCTAGCCTAAAAATGTAACCAACCATGAGTTGAGAATCACTGAAACTTTATTAGCTAATTGATTAGCCATATCCTTCAGCAGATATAGCTAATCAATCTGAAACGTACATTGTCAAAATCCACATACGTTTTTGATAAGGAACTAGCATGACAACAATAACTGAGCATTATTTTCAGTTTTCATTTAATGACAGTCTATAATCCATTGCTAAATTATTTGTAAGAATTTCAAAGAAGTTCATATTTCCGCTGCTTATGTGTTTGACGAACTGCCTGTGACTAAAACTTCCCTTCACCATGTACCCCATCCAACTGCAGTGTCAATGTATATGTTCACCTTGAAATTCTCACACTGCATCTTGTCTAGCTTCCTCCTTTCCTGACTGTAAGATTTTATCTCATCTTCTCCAGAGCATAGACTGGATCACATTTTCTTTTCTAGATTTTGGGGGCCCATGACTCCTCCTCTTCCTCTGCCCCTGTCATGGCCAATCCCCTTGTTCTGCTGTACCCCTTAATGCCAGCACTTCTAACCCCCTTAGATTCCATTTCCAGTAGCCTCCACCAAGAAGGTGACTTTTAAATGCTCAACTTGTTTGATGATGCTGAACTTTGTTACATTTCTGAACCTTTCTATTGCTCTCCAACTATGGAGATCAGGTCCATCTGCCACCAAAAATGTTTGAGGACAGCTGGTGACAGTGGAGGGTATCAAGGAGTCAAAGACACAAGTACATCTTACAATAGTATGGAAGAAAGCCTGAGGAGGCTGGTGATAGGATTGGATTTTGAATCCGTCTTCAGACTTTGTATCTATATTGAGACATTTGGAAATGGAGCATTCTTCAATATATTTTATCTGAAATGACCCTTTTCCAGTTGGTACACATTCAGGGATGTAAAACTAGGATTCTGAAATCAATTTGTTTAGAACATGAATATGACTTTATAATAAAGGTAAAAGGAAAGATCCAGTTAGAAATGTACAGCTGGAAGAAAGCTGATGCCTTATTCAAGAGCATTAATAATCTATAAAGGTAAATGGGCAATAAGAGCTAATTGCCAAATGGCTTTATTTGTCATGGAAGCTATATTTACTACCTTTCCAGCATTTTGTCCTGAGGACACTAGCACATTCCTTTTTGTTTGTTTGTTGTTTTTAGAAAAGCTGTGGAATTTAAAAGATACTCCTTATTTTGAGCTCAAATAAATATGATTCTTTGGGGTCTTATCCAGCTTTCAAAGAATAATGTTTATCCTTTAATAAATGTTTACCTTTAAGAACTGTTTTGAACTGAAATGCAGCAGGATGTATATTAAATTATAAAACACTACTTTTTAATTGTTAGTCTGAATTAGATAAGAACCAAATGGCATATAGGAATCCTTTGAAAAGATCAGAAAAAAATAAAACAAAAATTAGATGCTGCCTAATGGTGTGTCTCCCTTTGTTATCTGTAAAAATATGATCAAACCTCTAACTTCAGAGCTTCAGTAGTCGATTACAGTCTCATGTTTGTTGGAACATTGTTGTTTTTCACTGACACTGATAATACCAGATTAGCACTTACAACAATTTTTTGTTTAGAACTGAAAGAGATATGTAGTGTTTTTAAAGTTTCAAGATTTGGGCGTTTAGGTTTTCTGGATGTGACCTGCTTAAGAAAGCTCGTCCACAACAGTAGGCATAGGAAGTTCCTTGCCGCTGACAAGTGTGTGATTTGGAACAGCGTGTGGAACAGCCACGTGGCCCTGTGGTCCAGGGCCCACACTGAGAAATCAGCAGCTGTGCATGCTAAATCTGGCTCATCATTAACCTGCTGTGAGACCTTCTACAAATTGCTTCATTCCAGCCAGGAAAATAAACAGAGGCAGCAATGCCCTAGGATAGAGCTTAGGGAATTAGGACGTACACACTTGGAGCTGAAACTCTCTCTGCCTTTCCTTTCTAACACTGGTCGGGGATGGGAGGGATTTGAGATGGCCAGGCTGAGGTGGCTATTCTTTGCTTTCAATGGAAAGAGGCAAGTATAAGCAAGTGAACAGAACCAGGAGGGAGTGGACAGCGGAGGTAAGGATGAATGAAATTGAAAACTGAAGGGTAGATCTCAGGAGTGGTGAGAAAGATTTCTGGATGATTCTAACTCTCCTGCTGGTTCCATATTAGCACAATGACTCCATCACATGCTTAACACTTTTGCTCTGTGTGCGGACCTTCCTTTCACTCCTAATTCTCTTTGCCTTTCTCCACATTCCTTCTTGTTTTTCCTCTGTCAGCCCTGTCTGAAGGGGAGAAGGAAACAATATTCTCCTACTGAACTTTTTATTTCCTCCCTCTATTGTTAGAGCTAAGCAGAATTTTAGACTCTCTTCAACATTCACTTTTCAGAAAGGAAAAATAGACCCAAGTAATTATAAATTAACAAAGTAGTGACAGCACCAGTACTAGATGCTAGGTCCTTTATTTGTTTATTTGTTTGTTTATTTGCATTTTTAAACTAAATTTATTGAGTGGAGTGATATCTATATCCTATCTAATAAAAGAGTAATATACAAATTGACAGTCACTCTGACACACAAGATGGCTGCCCCCATGTGGTCAAAGATGGCTGCCTCCATGTAGACACAAGATGGCCACCACAAGATGGCCAGCAGGGTAGGGCAGTTGGGAGGAACCAGGTCTGCAAGGGAGGGCAGTTGGGTGTGATCAAGCCTGCAGGGGAGGGCAGTTAGGGGTGACCAGGCCAGCATAGGAGGGAATTTGGGGGCAAACAGGCTGGCAGGGGAGCAGTTAGGCATCAATCAGACTGGCAGAGGAGTGGTTAGAGGGTGATCAGGCTGGCAGGCAGAAGCGGTTAGAGGCAATCAGGAAGGCAGGCAGGCGAGCAGTTGGGAGCCAGCAGTCCCAGATTGGAGAGGGTGTAGGCTGAGCTAAGGGACAGACCCCCCTGTGCACAAATTTCGTGCACTGGGCCTCTAGTGTGTGTGTGTGTGTGTATATGTGTGTGTGTGTGTGTGTGTATATATATATATATATATATATATATATATATATATTGCCAGAATGACCGGAACAACCGGTCACTATGACACCCACTGCAACCAGTGAACCGGCCTGATTGGGAGTGGGGCCAGCCTGCCAACCTCCCATGGCCCCTCCCCCGAGTCAGCCCAACCCCTGATCGCCCCTCCCACCCCAGTAGGGGGCAGGGCTGGTCAGCCATCCTCCTGCAGCCCCTCCCCCCAGCCAGCTCTGCCCCCGATGGGCCCCCACCACACCGATAGGCCCACAGCCCCTTCCCCCAGCTGGCCCCGCCCCTGATGGGCCCACCCACCCCATTAATGAGGGGGTCAGCTGGCCCACCTCCCTCAGTCCTTCCCCATGGCCAGCCCCATCCCCGATCAGCCCCCACCACCCCAATTGGCCTGCAGCCCTTCTCCCCAGCCAGCTCCGCCCCTGTTTGCCCCCCTCCCCTACACCAAACAGGGGTGGGGCTGGCCGGCCAACCTCCCAGAGCCCCTCCCTCGGCCCTATTGGGGAGAGAGTCCAGCTGGCTGGCCCACTGCCCACAGCTCCTCCTCATGGCCGTCCCTGCCCCCAATCAGCCCCCTACCCCAGTCTGGGGTGGAGCCTGCTGGCCAATCACCCGAGGACCCTCCCCCCAGCCAGCCTGGCCCAGATCAGGCCCCAATCGGGGTGGGCCAGCCAGCTGGCCAGCCAATCTCTCACTGTCTCCTCTTCCCAACAGGCCCAGCTCCAATTTGCCTATTGGGGCGGGGCTGGCCAGACCCCACCCATGCACCAATTTATGCACTGGGCCTCTAGTTGGTTAATAAAATCATATAGGCTTTAAGTGTACAATTCTATAATACATCAACAATATATGTGTTCACCACCCAAAGTCAAATCTCCTTTTGTCACCAAATGTATGACCCCCTTTATCTTTTACTACCCTCCTCCCCACCCTCCTTTCCCAATGGTAACCACCATGTTGTTATATGTGTCTATGAGTTTTTGTTTGTTCATCTGTTGCTTTCAGTTCTATATCCCACATATGAGTAAAGTCATTTGGCGGTTGACTTTTTCTGTTGGACTTAGCATGATAACCTCAAGATCCATCCATCTTGTCACAAATGGCAGTATTTCACCTTTTCTTATGGTTGAATAGTATTCCATTATATATCGCATCTTCCATATACAGTCATCTATTGAAGGACACTTCTGTTGTTTCCATGTCTTGGCCACTGTGATTAATGCTCCAATGAACATAGGGGTAATGTATCTTTACAAATAAATGTTTTGAAAGTTTCAGGTAGATACCCAGAAGAGGGGTTGCTGGGACACATGCTAACTCTATTCTTAATACTTTGAGGAGACTCCATATTGTTTTCCATAGTGGCTGTACCAGTTAACATTCCCACCAGCAGTGACTGAGGGTCCCCTTTTCTCCACAACATCTCCAACATTTGTGATTACTTGTCTTGTTGATAATAGCCCTTCTAATAGATGTGAGGTGGTATCTCATGGTGATTTTGATTTTCATTTCCCTAATTGCCAGTGAGGTTCAGCACCTTTCCATGTATCTTTTGCCAGGTCTTTTAAAGGGCAGTCCAATGCTACTTCTTTACATTGCACTCAAGGGTAACAATAAACACACACACACACCTTCCAATGCTGTGTTGACCTTATGTTTTCATATTTAAAAATGGTATGTTATGTCCATTACTTTAAAACAATAGGAATTAGGGCAGGGTGGCATTTGAACTCCATTATTTTGTGTTTGATAAAGATTATTTTATTCAGAATATGAATGTGTATACTTCAAAAGTTAATGTGATTTTGAAATGTAGTCACAGATGTGGTTCCTCTTTGGCTCTACTTACCAGAAGTAAAACATTGCACTGGAAATGTGTATGCTACATTCAGTAAATAAATAAAAAATGTTATAGTTAAAGTCAGAGTCACAGTAATAACTATAGTAAAACAGAAGTCATAATCACTAAGGAGCCACATTCACATTTGTCCATTGATTAGGTAAAGTGAACATTAGTATATATGGGGAAGTCTAAAATCCACCCTTTTGAGAAGTATTGTGTCCTGAGTTTGAGAGTCAACCGGAGCTTTTGAGGTGGTGAGGAGAAAAGAGAGGTGCTATTTTCAGTAAGTAGGATTGAGGTGGTGCATACTACTTAGAACTGAGCTTGGTTTTTCTTAACCAGTGGTCGGCAAACTCATTAGTCAATAGAGCCAAATATCAACAGTACATTTGAAATTTCTTTTGAGAGCCAAATTTTTTAAACTTAAACTTCTTCTATTGCCAATTCTTTAAAATAGACTCGCCCAGGCCGTAGTATTTTTGTGGAAGAGCCACACTCAAGGGGCCAAAGAGCCGCATGTGGCTCGTGAGCCACAGTTTGCCGACCACTGTCTTAAACCAGTGAAATACAAGCATCATGAAAGTCAAAAGTAATTCACTGTTAGGAAAAAGAATACAAGAAACTGGTGCTCCTAATCTGTGATCAAATTTACCATGTAGCTATTCCTGGTAGATTATCGGTGCAGGCATATGTCAGAAATATCGCAGGTTTGGTTTCAGACCACAGCAGTAAAGCAAATCATATAATCTTTGCTGGTGGAGGGTCTTGCCTTCAATTAGTAAAGAACACAACATCTGTGAAGCTCAGTATTGCAAAGTGCAATAAAAGTGCACTACTATGCTAGAGGTCAACTCTGTTTACAAACCGAGAAAAATAAACAAATCAAAAAACATATTGCATTTTCCTAAATTCACATTGTGTGATTGCAAACCATCTGTAGAAAAATCTTTCTTGATAAATATATTTTATATAATGTATAATATAGTGGGTTGTCAAAGACCAAAGGAGTAATTATTTGAGGATTAATTTGATCATTTGAAGTATAAAATAAGGCCCTGTATTTGTTGCAAAATTATAATTTGAAAATATATGACTTTACTTAATTTAAAAAGGTTATTTACTTGGAAGAGTAACCAAAACTTAAATATTTACAGATGGACTTCGAGAGTTTATGCTTAATATTCCATAGAATATTTAATCATTTATCCTTTTTTTGATTAATGCAATTAAATCCAACAACTACTTATCAATGCTCATAATATATTCAGTTTTGTAACATGTATGCTTTAATTCATTTCATATTTGGACATTAACATAAGATAATGACTTTTATTTGCTTTCCTCCTTTCCAGTATATAAACTGTAGAAACTAACAAACAGAAAATCATTCAGGTTGCTTAACGAAATTTTATTGGCTACTTCATTTACCATGTCAAAAAAAATAAAATATAATCTTCATATCATGTTTTGATTGGAAAACAAAACATTGCATAACTCTGTAGGATTACATATGTGTGTGAATTGTATGTTGGGGAAGTAGTTGACTTAGGGCATATTTGTTTGTCAGAAAGCTTTATGTTCCAAATCCTAGAGGTGTGGCAGTTATAATAATCACAGGCAAAACATGACATCAACTTTGTTTTTTAGGTCTTTTCAGTAATTCTTTCTGCAAACCCTAAATCAAACATAGAAACAGCAATTGCTTTGAACCACAAAAAGGGGTGTGCCAGTTATCTGTCTACCCTATTATCAGCAAACATTATTTCCTTTCTTTTGATGTTACTATTCAGAAGCCATTTATACAGATGACTCTGCATTTATGTGAAACAAAAACCTCCTAGAAATATACTTATTAATATTTCATTGGAAAAAAATATAGCATTTTGATGTTACTATTCAGAAGCCATTTATACAGATGACTCTGCATTTACGTGAAACAAAAACCTCCTAGAAATATACTTATTAATATTTCATTGGAAAAAAATATAGCATTGAGGAAAACCTGCATGAAAGAGAGAATTTTCACTTTTAAATATTTAAACCTTGTTTATAATTCAAATTTTTCTTCAGCACTCAACTCGAAGAATTTTTCAAGTTCATACACTTTTGAAGAATAACATACACAAAATGTTATTCCAATTGGTATCATACTTCAACATACACTTAGTAAATTAATATACATTAAGAAGTCATTGAGGCCTGGCCTGCATGGCTCAGTGGTTGAGCTTTGACCTATGAACCAGGAGGTCATGGTTTGATTCCAGGTCAGGTCCCATGCCTGGGTTGTGGGCTCAATCCCCGAGGGTGGGGGCGGGGGGACAGAAGGACATGTAGGAGGCAGCCGACCAATGATTTTCTCTCTCCCTTTCCCTTCCTCTCTGAAATCAATAAAAATATATATTTTTTTAAAAAGAAGTTTCTTGTGGATTCCAGTTTCCTCCTCTGTAAAATGATGAATTAAATAATTTTTAAAATCTTTCTAACTCTAATATTCTAGAACTATAAAACATGTGTGCCATATTGTTTTTAAACAGCATCAAACTAAGTATATATATTTCAGTAAAAGTCAAATAGACATGAACATAAATGGAAAAGCTGCATCTGAACTATTTCCTTATAGGCTTTAACCACATGATGAAACAGTGGGAAAGACAGTGATGATGAAGTAGTTTCGGGGCTTGACTGCATATGGCAGGGGTTCCTGTGCCCACTCTCTACTGTCCAAGCTGTGGGATTGCAGCCACACAGATGACAGGGCGTCTTTTTTTCTTTTTTTAATAAATCTTTATTGTTCAGATTATTAGAGGTGTTCCTCTTTTTTTCCCCCCATAGCTCCCCTCCACCTGATTCCCCACCCCACCCCATGCCCTTACCCCACCCCACCCCCCCCCGCCACTGTCTTCATCCATAGGTGTAAGATTTTTGTCCAATCTCCTCCCGCACCCCTCACACCTCCTTCTCCCTGAGAATCGTCAGTCCACTCCCTTTCTATGTCCCTGATTCTATTATATTCACCAGTCCATTCTGTTCTTCTGATTTTTTATTCACTTGATTTTTAGATTCACTTGTTGGTAGGTATGTATTTGATGTCATTTTGTTGTTCATAATTTTTATCTTTACCTTTTTCTTCTTTTTCCTCTTCTTAAACAATACCCTTCAGCATTTCATGTAATCCCGGTTTGGTGGTGATGAACTCCTTTAGCTTTTTCTTGTCTGTGAAGCTCTTTATCTGACCTTCAACTCTGAATGATAGCTTTGCTGGGTAGAGTAATCTTGGTTGTAGGTTCTTGCTGTTCATCACTTTGAATATTTCTTGCCACTCCCTTCTGGCCTGCATAGTTTCTGCCAAGAAATCAGCTGACAGTCGTATGGGTGCTCCCTTGTAGGTAACTAACCGTTTTTCTCTTGCTGCTTTCAAGATTCTCTCTTTGTCTTTTGCCCTTGGCATTTCAATTATGATGTGTCTTGGTGTGGTCCTTTTTGGATTCCTCTTGTATGGGGTTCTGTGTGCTTCCTGAACTTGTAAGTCTATTTCTTTCACCAGGTAGGAAAAGTTTTCTGTCATTATTTCTTCTAATAGGTTTTCAATATTTTGCTCTCTCTCTTCTTCTGGCACTCCAAAAATTCGGATGTTGGTATGCTTAAAGTTGGCCCAGAGGCTCCTTACACTACCTTCATATTTTTGGATTCTTTTTTCTTTTTGTTTTTCTGGTTGGGTGTTTTTTGTTTCCTCATATTTCAGATCTTTAGTTTGATTCTTGGGGTACATTGATCTACAGTTGAGTTTCTATATATTCTTTATTTTAGACAGTGTATGCTTCATTTCTGACTCGTCCTTTTCCATATTTTTTTGGCATTCTCATTAAGATCCTTAAAGGCCTCATCAAGTTTCTCAGCGGTTTTTAGAAGATTCTTGAGTAACCTTATAAATGTGGTTCTGAACTCTATGTCATCCAGGAGTTTGCTTTCCTCCGTTTCTTTCATTCGTGACATGTTTCTTTGTCTTCGCATTTTGGCTGCTTCCCTGTGTTGATGGAGTGGCTTTGTGTGGTAGGTGACCTATAGGGGGCAGTAGCTCAGCCTCCTCAATCACCTGAGGTGGATGGCCTTGGTACACCCCTTTGTGGGCTGAGTGCCAAGTCTTGGTGTAGTTAAGCCTTGATTGCTGTTGGTACACTGGGAGGAATTGACCTCCAGGCCAATTGGCTGTGAGGACTCGCTGTGTCTATAATGGAAGAACTACTGCACTGGAGACACGCTTACGGTGCAGGACTTGTTTCAGTGGGGCTTTGTTGCTCACTTAGTCTGCCTCTTGAATATATCACTTATGGATGTGAGGAGTTGAAATCTGGTGTCTCACACTGACCACTAGGTACACTGGCTTCTGGATCTCCAATGGGGTGCAGGTCAGCTACTGTCTGAGGCCACCCAGCAGGAGCTACAGCGAGAGCTACAGTTTTCTCCTCTTTGCTTGGGGTTTGGAGGTTTTGGAGCTGTCTGACCCGGGCTGCAAGTTTGCTAGGTTAAGCTGCGATAGGGCAGGCCTTTCTTATGCTAAAGCCACTGCTTGGAGCTTGGGTGAGTTTGTAGATTGTGCGGGGTGGGGTCTCTGGGTGTCACTAGGCTAGGGTGTGGCAAACAGCGATGGCTGCTAGTTAGCCTGCTCTGCATCTCTGACCACGTCCCCGTGTCCCATGCCCCAGTGCAGTAAACAATTATTCCTGTCCACAGCTCTGCAAGCAAGCCACCCTCACTTTCTGACCCGATGTCAGACAGTCCAGCTTCTCCCCGAAGGAGTTTGGGTCCCCTGTGTCTCCCCAGAAACTGGATTTCAGAGTAATCAGGGGCTTGTCTCCCTTCGGGTTGAAAAAAGCAACGTCTGCTGCCAGCCCGGATCACGCGCCTCCGTACCTCAGCTTTTCAGCACTTGTGCACATCTCAATGCTCTTTTCTCTTTCCTTCTAGTTGTAGAACTTCCACTCAGCCAGCTTTCCCATGGTTCTGGGTGATGGACATTTTGTCTTTTAGTTGTAGTTTTAAAATTGTTGTGCAAGGCAGCAGTTTAGGTGTTTACCTACGCCGCCATCTTGGATTCCTCCCACAGTTTGATTCTTGGTCAGGGTTGTGCCTGGGTTGTTGGCTCGATCCCCAGTGTGAGGCATGCAGAAGGCAGCTGATCAATGATTCTCTCTCATTATTTTTTTAAAATATATTTTATTGACTTTTTACAGAGAGGAAGGGAGAGTGATAGAGAGTTAGAAACATCGATAAGAGAGAAACATCGATCAGCTGCCTCCTGCACACCCCCCACTGGGGATGTGCCCGCAACCAAGGTACATGCCCTTGACTGGAATCGAACCTGGGACCCTTCAGTCTGCAGGCTGACACTCTATCCACTGAGTCAAACCGGTCAGGGCGATTCTCTCTCATTATTGATGTTTCTCTCTCTCTCCCTCTCCCTTCCTCTCTGACTCAATAAAAAATATATTTTTTAAAAAGAATATTCACCTTACATATTTTTGGGGAAGATTTGGGCATCTTTTTTGAATTGACTCAAAGGCACCTTGTAGACCTGCAGGAGGTCCTAAAATGTGAATATTCTCTCATCTTAGTATATATTGTCTGATACACTAAATCTTTTTCTTACCTTGTTCATGTCTCCACCAGTAGAATGTAAGCTGTATCAGGGCAGAGGTTCTGTCTGTTTTGTTTACCATATTCACAATGTGTGGAAGGATGCCTGCAGCATGACAGGCACCCAAAAAATGTATTTTGAATTGTAATAAATGAATAATGCTGTTATTGAAATGGAAGGAAAAACTGAGTGAACTAAATGGGCTTTTTTAGCATCTCATGGCAATAAATCCCACCCTCTTACACTGGCTTCCCCAATCTCTTTGAATTACCAGAAATCAAAACTACTGGCTGAAGTTTTTTCAGGTCACTATTCTCATAATAATTGGTTATTCTTCCCGGCATCAGGGATGTTCAACAGTCTCTGATCAACTGTTTTCTCAATCATTTCCTTACAGGCATCCCCATCAAGGTCCATGACAGCTGAGGTTGCCTTTAAGGATACGGTAAAGGAAATGGAGACAAAAATCAGTGGGCAAGAAAACTTGCCTTTTTGGTACACCTAGCAATCATCACATAATATTTGGTGATGAGGAGATTCTGGTCACAAACTTCTTTTCCAACACTTGAGCAATTTAGCTTGAGCAATCAAAGAAGAGATTAGTCCTGCTGATATGACCATGCTTAATTCAGTCATTGTATTCTGCCTTTTCCTCATCTCCCCAAACACAGGACTAATTATGGCTCTTTAGATGTATTAAATCTCCAGTGCTCAGATGTGTATAGATATAGTTATCAGATATCTATCTATCTATCTATCTATCTATCTATCTATCTATCTATTGAGAGGCTAAAGCAACCCAATGAAGCAGAAGTTGATTAATGTCCTGCCTCCCCGCTCACTCCACACATACACACAAACTCATATTAAAAATCCCCTTCATCTTCTCCTACCCTTATCACCTTCACTTCCAATCAATGTTTTAACAATTAGAGAAAACATTCTCTTTTATTATATGTCACTCGTATTCTCCCTTTATTTTTATCTCTTAGCCTCTGTTCCTTTGCCCTTGCTGTGTGTGTGTCATAATCAGGTAAGAGGAGGTCGACAAAGAACAACAAATAGTAATGGACCTCAAAATGTTTGGATAATGACCTTTTAACTTTGGATACAGTAACTTCTGAAACTTTTGAGTATTTGTATTTTTTATCTTTAAAAACAAGTTTTTGAATGTCTTCAAAACATGGATGACTAGGATATCATTTAAACATAAGGAGATGGACTTTGGAAATGGACAAATTTGGGTTTAAAGTAGTAATATGACAATTATATAGTCAGATAAAAACAAGTGTTTGTGAGGATATGAAAAAACAAGAACCATCTTGCACTGCTGTGGACATGCCAGGTAGTATGGTCATTCCAGAAACAATCAGGCATTGCATTTTAACACATAATCAGACACTTTTCCTTTGTTTTACTGTAGCGTACATTTTGTCAGCGAATATGGGTCAAACTCCATCAGAAAACAAAATAAACATAAGAAAGACAGGCCTAGCACAATAAACAACACAGACTGCAGGACACCCCCAATTCAGGATAATCAGGTAGAAGGGTGGGTGCTCATTATTTTCTAACTGGCTGAGAGTATGGAAAAGACAGAGTTAACCAAGTATTCTAATGAACTGTGTACTAGTCTAATGTGTCTATACATATGTGTGTATACATACATGTATACATACGTACATGCATCTATACGAACACACACGCATTTTAAGATAAATGTTCTAAACACAAACTGTGATATAATGAATCAGCCTTGCCCAGAACATTGTTAAACAGAATATTACTGAACTTCAATTCACCTATTACAAGATCTAATCAAACAATGAAATTAAATAAGGAAATTAGGTACCCTGTTCAAATCTGATTATAAAAGCCATTCTTCTGCATTATAAAGATAAATACAAATGACCTGGAATTGCTTCAATTCATTTTTTGTGGGTGTGTATGTTCATATACTGAATACTCTACACAAACTACAGAGTTGTCTTGGTTGGAAGCAATTTATTACAAAGACTCTAGAACTAAGGGGGCTACGTTGTTAAACCCCACCTCCTTCTAGAACAAGTTATCCCATCTCCCTGTGGTTTGGGTGTACAGATGAGGATCTGTACAAAGGGAATGAAGATACCACCTACTTTGTATGGCTGTTATTAAATGAGTTAAGTACTTGGAATGGGACTGGTATACAAAAGGTACAGTATACGTTTTTATTAGATTAAAAAATAGAAGAAAGCCTACATTTGGAAAAACAACAACCTCACAAGTATTTGTTTATGGGTATGTTTCTGGAAGAACTTGCATTCTTGACCCATAAAAATTTAATTTTAAACTTCCAATAATTTTTCCCATGAAGTGAGCCAAATGGTAAACATGGGACTTCTGAGTACTTTTAAATAAAGAAACCTCTCACTAGCTCTCTTCTGAGGACCAGGGAGAGGGGAAAGTCTCTTCATTTGTAACAGGCACTAGAAAGTGCTGTTTCCCCCCTTTTACCCACAGTAATGTAGAAAGGTGAGGGCTGTGAAAACAATCCTCCACTTTTCCTCAGTGCCCACCCATCTTCTTTTCTCAGTGCCACTTTACCCCTCCTCTCCACTCTTTAGCAGGTCCCTGCCCCCTTCCCATCTCTTTCTTTTAAAATCCCTTTCTTTCTCCTTGCATTTTTTCCATTACCCTTATTCTGTCTTGTAGTTGTCCACCTTTTACATTACCTACCTTCTAGTTTTCTCACTTTTGTCACACTTCCTTTGGACTGCTCTCTCTCTTTCTCTCTCTCTCTCTCTCTCTCTCTCTCACACACACACACACAAAGGTTGCTTTTACTCCCTGTTTTCTCACCCTCTGCTCTCAGCACCTACCTCTTCTTTGTTGGCACTCTATAAACACTTCCTGTTTTTTGACTTTAAGATTTGAAATATAGCCCATTCTTGTTTACTTACTACTTGTCAGTCTAACTCTGACTAATACCACTTTAAGGGAAAATGTGACTTTATCAGTTCAAAGGGAGGCAAGGAAATGAAAGAGCATGAATGAACTGAATAATACACATTTAAAAAATGGAATATCTACCATGTTCCAGGTCCTTTATAAACATTGTCTCTCATTCTCACAATAACTTTGAGAAAAGCTATTATTTATTCCTGTTTTATAGTTGAAGAACATAGCTGAACAATTAGGTGACCTGTCTAAGGCCATACAGAGCTAGAATTTTATCCATCTTATCAGTTCCCTCATCTGCCCTCTGTCCCCTATATCACCCTGCTTCCTAAGTGAATTGAACTACCATGCTATGTCACGTTTCTGATAAAATTAACAATTGAAGATAACACTGTCAATAGAGATTCTAAGAACATTATCCTCATGCACTTCCCTCCCCCAAACAATCCTCCATTTTTCCTCAGTGCCCACCCATCTTCTTTTCTCAGTGCCACCTTACTCCTCCTCTCCATCATCCACCCCCTTTAAATATAGCTAGGGAGGTAATGTCAGGAAGTGGGTAGAAGGGAAAGCAGTGAGAACACCAAAAGAAAACTCTTGTCTCCTTTCTCTCCTTGTTGATTTCATCTGTGATTGGGAGAGCTCATTAGGAATCATAGACTCAGAGACTTTTAGAGTTCAAAATGTTCTTGGAGACCATCCAAAATAACTCCTTCATTTTAGAAATGAGGAAGCTGCAACTCAGATCAATAAAACTTGCCCAGAACATAGATTTATGTGCTACCCAACCTAGGTAGGTTGAATTAATATTCGTAAGATGTTTGTTGACCAGCAAAATATAACTAACCATCTGCAAACCCTGAAGGTTCCAGCATCTCAGAGAGTCATTCCAGGCTGGAAAGGTGTTCACCAAGATAACTCTGAGCTGCTGTGGCCCAAACCTTACCTGTTCAGGGGCTCCAGAGGAATCTCGAAAACCTTAAGACACCTCAGAATTGAGAATGAGTGTGTTTTAAATGGATGCATAAAAAACAAACACACAAGATATATGGCACCCACTTGTAATAGGCCCATTAAAATATTCCGATGCAGTACAGCCTCAAAGGGTACCAAAGTAGCAAAATAAGGCACTGTTTGTTTTCTTATAATTTGCAAAAAAATACATATAGACAGACATATATACGATCAGTGATGCAATAGTAAGCATGAGTGTTCATTCTCAGAACTATACCTATCATTCTGTGGCTTTCATGCTAAGTAGATTACAAATATCATAGAATTATTGTAGAGCATTAAGATAAACTAAGAGTGTTAGGGAAAATGGAAGGAAAAAAGAACACAGATACGCTATTTTACTATCTCAGTATTGGCATTAAAGTCTTCTCTGATGTTGTGTAACTGTATTTGGCTCCTGGGCAGTTGTTTTTGTGGGGTTTTTTTGCTAATGCTGCATTTATCAGGACTTCAGTTTCTTCCCAGCTGATTAGATGCATGCTACTAGGAAGGAGCTAATGTATACTGAAACCAAATTTTATGCTTAAAGGATCCTTGAGTTGTTGAAAGGCACACCTGTGTTGTTTGACAAATGAGTTGAATCTCAAGTAAAGAATTTCTGCAAATCTCCTGCTCAGTCGGCTAAACTGGTTTCACTCCTATTGAACAACAGCTGGGGTGGAGGAATCCTCAATTTTTCTTTAATAAGCATAATAACTCCAAAGAAATAACTTCCAGTGCTAATCCCAGTGGCTTAGGTCTCAAAGAAAGGCTCGGCATTTACCTCAGGATGTTACATGTATTCATGTCAAATTTATTAATTTGGAGATATATTAGTTTTCATATAGGAAGAAATCTACAGGTGTTTTTATAAAGACCAAATTATTGTTAATTAAAGTGTTACTTTGAGTAATTTGGAGAAGTAACTTTCTAGCTGCATTCACTTTTATATTGAAGTTAAGAATAGTTTGTTATGAATAGTTAAATAAAAAATTCATTGAACTGAATCCTAAAGAAAATAAAGAAGCATTTATCCGATGAAATGTACTCTGTAGATTGGTTTGCAGATTAACTGCAAAGGTTATTTGGAACTCTATAATCTTAAAGTGAAATGGGCCATTTATCCATTCTTTTAAAAATCTTTATTTGGTCCATTCATTTCCTGGACATTTTTATGTTAAATTATGTGGTAGTCTGTACTATCTTTAGGTTTCTTCTGACTAAATTGGTTTTGAAAAGCTCAAGATACAAGACATTGTAAAATAAATGGCTGATTCATTACATAATATTCTTTAGGTATTAGAGAAAATTAATGTTTTTCATCATTTGGTCAGGCACTTGTTGGGTCTAAAGGATAACTCTTTAAAATAAATATGCAGTACATGCCAGGGAAGAAAAAGTGTTTAGGGTTGTCCAGCCTCATAGAATGAACAAAGAATAAAGGTAGAAAATTAATCAAGTCCACAGGCATGACGACCCTAGTCTGTTTGAACTGGCAAAGGAACTAATAGTGCTGCCACCCAGGTCTTAATTGATGGGTTGCTGGTGGTATTTTCAGCTCCTTTAAAGTTAAAACGGTGCATTACAATCTCTACAGCAAAAGAATATTTCTGTTTTCAAAGCATTCAACTAAGAGATTAATATTCTTTCTCTCTATAACACACACCATCTGTTTTACTAAGTTAGACGTGTATCTCAAACAGTCAGAGCCGTGGTTCCCAGCCCGACTATAAACCAGAAACCTTGGAGAGATCACTGCTAGAGCCACTGGTGGAGCTTCTGGCTTAAAGGATTTGATCTGTAGGGAGGTCGGGGGAGGGATGTGCTTTCTTGGAAATTCACGTTGGAATTCAGGATTTGTTTCCTCTGAAAGCTCTGTTGCAAGGGTAAGCTGGGTTTGTGGATTTTTTAAGTACAACAGACAGAGCTATATTATCTGTTAAGTAACTTTTGGGAACTGATCTGAAACACCAAACCATTCTTCATAGTTCTTTCTTTTAACAAATAATGTGCCTTTGGTACTAAACAATGAAATTTATAGCCTACCTGCTAATAAATTAGGAACTCTTGTGTCTTCAAGGTCACAATACCATCCTTTTTTTGTGTGCCAAAAATAAGTCAGCATTTTATCTTATAAAAACAAAAAGAACCAATGATGTTAGTGAGTAACTACCATGAAGAAGACACAAGGAAACAAAGAGACTGTCAAACAAGGCCAGGAAATATACAAACCCAAAATTCGTAAAATTTTTAATTTTAGAAACTACAGGGAATGTCTTGGTTCGTGACTTTTTGTGTTTTCTGAATAATAAAATAGATCAGAAGAGGGCAGATTGTTTAGAAAGGAACACAGCATAGAAATAATTGTGGAAATATGCTGGAGGCAAGAAACCAGATGATAAAAGCACTTTAAAAAGGCAGATCATACAAAAGAGTAGAGGATACTTTGTAGTCAATACTCAAAGGTGACTGTTCTGAATAGCAGGGAAGATGAGAAGATTGAGGTTAGGTAGGTGCTTCCCAAACTGTAAGTTTGACCCACTGGTGAACCTAACCGGAGACACGAAAGCAAGTTGGGACCAAGAGCAATACAGTGGTGTGACCAGTTCTCCATCCCACCAGGCAAACCATCTTCACCCTTATTCCCGCTTACCCAAGGCAAGCACACACGCACCCACCTCCCAGGGGCTGCTGCACAGCCAGAGTTGGATTTACCCTGTGTTGTCTCTGTGGAGATTACGGCGTTTAGGTGGAAATTAAGGAGAGATAGGTTTGGGTTCAGTATGAAGAAAAAACTTTCTAAAAGGCTGTCAAAACCAAAGCAAACCATAACACATGCGTTGCCATATTCTGAACCCATGACTCTGCAGGTTAGAGCATGAACTAAATATTATCTCTAGAAAAGATAATTGTGTTTAGTGTGAGCTTGTCCTAGCGGTCCTCAATGGTCCTTCCAAAGCTGTTTTGATGGTTCTGTGGTCCAACCTCCTCTCTTCTCCATGAGTATCTAATCACCTCAAATTTCATTCTGTATCCATTTGGTTAAAAAAAAAAAGAAGTGACAAAAGGGAATTGAGAAATTTTCACAAAGAGCCAAAGTGTTCCTGAACAAAGATTGTGAAACAGAGAGTTAGCGACTCATTTTATTATAGTGGACTTATTTATAGGTTTCAGACCTTTGGTTACTTTTGGCAAGAAGTGACTCCTGAAAGCTCATACCAAGAGCTTTAAATAGATAAATAATAACCCCATAGTAAAGCCAGTGTCTTTGTTCTCTCATTTATGCCCAGATTCGTGACCTCAGGAGCCAAAAGTACACCCTGATCTTTATGCATACCTTGAGACAGCAATGAAGGAATAAATTAAACGTTTCAATTAGGCATGAAAGGTGGAGGTGGAAAAAACAAGATACAGAGCAGTTTCCACTGTCACAGAACCATCAATTCATAGAATAGCCTCAGACCTGGGAGCTGGAAGGGTCCCGTAAGGGAGATGTCTTAAATACATGTCCTGTGTGTAGTGAGTGCATTAGCATCAACAGACCAGCATTGTGGCTGGAGCACTGAAGCTCAGGACTGCAATGAAGTCTTCGATGGAGCCTGCGCTCCCCACATGAGGCAATCTTGAATTTAGGTCTGTGCCAAACCCCTCTTTACAATGGCTTTCCATATACTACAGGGACAAAAAAACGAAGAATTCTAGAGCAAGGCTGATTTCGAGCCCAGATCTGCCACAATAATCCCTTCCTGACAAGCAAACAGGGTCACCCAACAAGTGTGACACGAAACCCTTTAGAGGCTGCGTTACCAGGCCCAGGGCTTGCAGGACACACAAAAGGCTTTTTCTGCTCTGCTTTTACAAGGTACTCTGGAAGCCAAGCTGTTTGCCATGGGAAGGTCTGGGAAGGGTGGGGGAAGGTGGGACGCAACAGATTGTCCACATCCAGCTGCCAGTCTGTCCAACAGGAGAGCCATTCTCCGTGGTCCCTCGGCCCCCGGGATGCGGGGGCGGGGGAGCAGGAGGCTCAGACCTGCGTTCCTCTCCACCTGAGGCGCCAAGCACCTGGCCGGAGACAAGCTAGGCAGCCATCCTAAAAGCGTGGGGAGAGCGCTTGGCCTCCAAGGGCGCGTCCTCAGATCGCCGCGCGACCCTGAACAGCGGGTCTCCGCGGAGCGGGGCGCGGAGGGGCGGGACGGGGCAGCGGGGGCGGAGCCCGTGTTCCTGCACTCGGGGTCCCGGCTGAGTGGGAGCGGAGCGCGAGCGCTAGCGCGGCTGCAGCGGGCGGCATGGCGAGCACCGCCTTGGAGATCATCGCTTTCACGGTCTCTATCTCGGGCTGGTTGCTGGTGTCTTCCACGGTGCCCACCGACTACTGGAAGGTATCCACCAACGACGGCACGGTCATCACCACCGCCACCTTTTGGGCCAACCTGTGGAAGACATGCGTTACCGACTCCACGGGCGTCTCCAGCTGCAAGGACTTCCCCTCCATGCTGGCGCTGGACGGTCTGCATCCCCCCCCCCCCCGCCCCGGCCCCTGCCCCCGACCCTCCCTCTTGTCAGGCCAGCGGACCGGGCGCCCGCTTGGCTTCGCGACCCCCGCTGGGACCTCCGGGGAGGGGGACAGACCCCTCTGAGATGGGTCCCGGGGGAGCTTGAGAGAGCCCCCCAGTTCCGTCATTCGCCGTCCCTGGACGTCTGTCCTGTATGGGTGCCTATTGGAGCCCGGGATCCCAGGGTTAGGGGTGGGGGTTAGGAGGTGGACACGCAGACAGGCCTAAATGGGGCGGGTGACTTTCGGGTGTCGGGGGTGCAGGGGAGCGGTTTTGCTGTCCTGAGGGTAAAGGACACAGTAGTGGGACCCTCATCTCTTGCAGACGATCTGCGTGGTTAGGACACGCAGTCACGCAGAGGGGGCTTGTCTTCTACGTCCACTCCCCAGAAGAGCTGGATTCTAAGGGTGTCCTTGACTGTCAAAGCGAAATAGGCTTGCCTTGAACTCCCTTTAGCAGTTTCGTGAATTCTTTTTAAAGTGGGCAGCAGAAAAGAAATCATATTATAGGGGTACCCCCCCCCCAAAAAAAAAGTTCTTCTACAGACGTACCAGCCAGGGCTTTAATGCTTCCTCCAAATGTTAGGAAAATAAATAGCCCTTGAGCCTCAGGGTGTAGAGAGTCCTGGCCACTCAGAATCTCTGACAGGTTCTGTGTCGGTGCCTCTCCGGGCCTCCCTCGTGGTGTTCTTTTGTAAATTGTGTTCTACATCGTTTTTGTTAATTGGGCTTTATATTGCATTGCATTATAGCAACGGGTAGAGAGATGTTCACATAGAAAACTGGCTCTGTTTTAGTTTCAAGAGAACAGTCGATATCAACGTGGTCAGAGGTGTGCTCATACTCTAGGCTCTTCCTCCAGGATTTTAACAGCGCAGGACTGGATGGATACCCGCAGAAACTTAAGGAGTCATTTACATTATTTCTAGATTTGAGGTGTTTTCTTTTGTTACTCTGCAAGTTTTTATTTGCATAGCTGAGTAAATAAAAGACAAGATTTAATTCCCCTAAGATGGTGCTTGCCACGAAAAGCAAATGTTTGTTGCTCCACGGTGGTATTTGATGGAAACTGCCTATAAGGGCCTACGTGTCCGGCTGTAGATGGGTGACACCCTGCTGTGTAAAATTAGTAGCTGGCACACTGTGGATTCCCTAGAATTGCCCTTGAATTTCCTGTGCTCTGCACATCCAGGTAGATGCTTTGAACAGGCAGCCTCTTGTTTCTTTGTTGCCGTGGTTTACATTCAGGAATATGGGCTTAACAGTTACTGTTTTAAGCGCATTCTTCTGTAACTGTATTGTTGTTACCTGAGATAGAGTGCCAGATGGGTATGGCTCCTTCTATAGGACAGTTGGGGGACAAGAGAGAAGAGAGACAAATAAGAGCTCACTGGATATTATTACGTGCAGAATAATACGTCTGAGGTGAAAGAGGGCATGGTATCAAGATTTGGAGGCAGAAAGAAGAGATAACCCTCAATTATTAAGCTCTAGAAGGAGTTGTGAATGGAGCAAATGGAAGAGCAGTGACATTTATATACAACCCAGTTTGCAAATAGCCTTCCATGTGTCTAGAAAAGGACTTTTAAAAACATAAATAACACCACAACTACGTACTCTTCTGCAGCATTCTAAAATGAATAACTTATCTTCCCCAGTCCGTGCATATAGAAGCAATGATTGCGTAGTATTCATTCGCCTGGACAAACTGGTTTATTTAACCATTTACCCGTTGTTAGACATTGGACCCTTTCCAGCTTTTCATTCTTGTTAGTGCTTTACTGAAACATTTTATATTTGCCTCTTTATCTGTATGTGTGTTGTTATAGAGTGCATGCTGAGAAGTTGTATTGTCAGGGCAGTAGAATATTCATTTTAATATTCAGTTTATACTGCCAAATTACATTCTACCAACAGTGTTTGAGAATACCTATTTCTCTACATTTTCACCTCTAAGTTTTTTCATCTAATATTATAGGTGACATTATCATGTTATCATTTAACTTGGCATTTCCCTGATCTGATTAGCACTGATTTTGACCATCTTATCATATATTGATCTCTCCCCCCCTCTTTGTGAATTGCTTGTCCATGTCTTATACCCATGGTTCTGTAGTTTCCTCTTGGTTTAAATGATTTGTTTTCTTAAATTTGGAATCTTTGATTTGTTGTAAATGTTGCACTCTCAGCCTATTGCTTGTCTTTTAAACTTATGAGGACTTTGAAATGTGTACTATAATCAGATTTATCAGACTCTTCCTGCTGCCTCCGCCAAAGCGACAGATTTACTTTTCTGTGTCTCCCAGAATAACATATGGGGATTCAGTGACACTGCAACAGTTTCATAGAGAGAGGAGTTGATTCCCCCATTTACCAGAGGAACTTTTCAAAGCGGCCCCTTGATTTTCTTCACCAAGTGGCTATTTTCATTTTTGCTAGTTTGAAATGGAAAATAAAGTACACATCATTTGGAAAACACTTAACTTTTTTTCTTAATGCTCACCTGAGGATATGTGTTTACTTTAAATTGATTTGAGAGAGAGGGGAAGGGAGAGAGAGAGAGAAATAACAACCACATCAATGTCGGTGAGAACATCAATCTCTGGGCAGCCCTATCTGTTGGATGCTGACCCTGAGGCAGGTCCTGCTGACAGCATGCTGCATGTGGACTTCCTAACATTGCCTTTGCAGTGACGGGAGAAAGTTACGTTACCATGGGCTATGGGGGCCACAGGCCTGACCAGGCATGAGGTCTGGGTTGAGAAGGAAAGCCAAGACAGGAGAGAGAAAGCTCATGGTTCTCTTGTCTAGTCTTAGATGGAAGAACAAACCTCTTGGAAGCAGATGATGGAGTCATTATTCTGAATTTCCTATGTGAGGTCAAAGCTCTGATTCCTCATCGTCAGGTGGTATCATATCACCCCGGTTTTCTCTGTAAGGAAAATGAGGCTGAGAAAAATCTAAATGTCTAGAGTTAATGTTATGCCATGTTAAGACCCCAACCCTAATTTCTGCTTAGAATCAATCTTAGTATTATGGAAGGGGAGCTTCCATGAGTTTCTTATCTCCCTCACCAGACACTTTGTTCATTTTATTCATCCTGTGAAATAAAAGCTCTTGTCCTATTTTACAGATGCGAAAACAGAGGCTGAGAGATTAGCTAACATAATCAAGGGCACACAGTGGTTACATAGAAGATCCAGAGCTAAAATTCAAAGTTCATGCCTTCTCCCCATACGATCTTCTTTCAAAGTATTTGCAAAAAATGCACAAAGCTACTAGCATAAGAAAAGCTCATTTTTTTTCTTTTCCCTTTAATATTAGCATGTGTGCTACTATAGGAAATTGTCTCCACCAAGTGGCTATTTTCATTTTTGCTAGTTTGCAGTGGAAAATAAGGTACACATCATTTGGAAAACACTTAACTTTTTGATTTGAGAGAGAGGAAGGAGGGAGAGAGAAAGAGAGAGAGAGATCAATCAGTTACCTCCAGTACTCCTCCTGGCTGGGAATTGAACCTGCAACCTTTTGGAGTACAGGCCAATGCTCCAACCAACTGAGCCACCTGGCCAGGGTGAAACACTTAACTTTTAGGTAAGGGACACCTTGAAGGTTTCCTTTAACAGAATTTATTAAGGCCACTACATCTTACTAATTAAAATTTCACAGTTGAATAAGCTAGTGATTTCTGTTTATTGCTAACCCATGTTCCTTTCAAAACACCACTTGAACTTTAGCTGAGAATAATTTTCAGCCAGGTTTTTTTTTGTTTTGTTTTTTTTTAGTCTATGCCATCTATTTTTGTTAGTGGGAATGTTTGCCATTTCTTACAAGAGAATTAACTATAAATTTTACTTCAGAGAACTTCTAAGTAAATATGTTCATGCTTCAGCACCTTAATGTGTTAATTAGCTATTAACGGTGTCAGTAAATTAGACCTGTCAAAAATAATGGCCTCCTTGACTAGTTTTTACCAGCACTTCACTTGATGGTTTTACTTACAAGGTTTGCCCCGAGGAATTGTTGAAAGCAAGGTTGTAGAGGTCTGCCTTGCAAAAGATAAATTCTGAGTTTGTTGGCAGTCACCAAAGGCCTGAGTCTATGGGTGTTTTAAGGACTGGAAGCCCCTAACTTACAAAGCTCAGGCTTACCAACAACTGGACTGCCTTTACAGCTGGCAGGGGAGCTATCCCTAGGAACCCCAATTCCTGCTCTTCGCTCCCCATTTTAGAAAATCTAGCCAATGATTGTGCTGGTGAAGTGCCTTTTTTGTGCATGTGACAAATTAGCAATTTATTTATTGGTACTGTTTTCCATCCAGAGAGAGGTGCCTTGCCCTCAAATCAGGGTTTTGAGTGGTACTGAGGAAAGACCTGACCACATCAGAACCTTGCTTTCCCATCTCTACTCCAAAACATGTGCCAAGGGCTGAGATGGGAGACCTGAGTGAGAAACTCAGAACAAAGGGCATGAGTAGTTGTTAAATAAAGTTTAAAGGCTGCTATTATTTTCTCAGTCATATTAAGAACTGAATTTATCAGCATGGGATTCTAACCACTGTTCACCATCTGGGAAAATGCATTTGGTGGTCTAAATGGTCAGACTGTAGGACTTAACCTTTTGCCAGGCTCCTGCATTTTCTATTCATAAAGCCTGTAAGGTTATTAAAGTAAATGCAAATTAAAGTTCATGGTAAAGTTTTGTAGGATAGTTGTTTTTTTACACATACATTATTGAGGTTACATCATACACACGCTGTTTTGTCAGTTTAGTGATTTCAGTCAAGAGTCAGCTAAAACACCTCAAAACCATAGATTAAAATAAAGCTATAAAGAACCCACACACTGTCCCAGTAGCCCTGGTGATAAGTGATGAGGCAATTGTGGTTCTGGTAGACTCTCTTTTACCTTGCAAGGAACTAACAGGCTTTGCTGTAACTGGGCTTCCTTCTACCTGCTCCCTGATCCTGGTAGAGGGACCTGAGGGTTGAGGTTTAAAATAGAGCTAGGTCAGTATTGGGCAGCAGTCCCCCCAGAGAACCCTGCAGCATGATCGTTGCTACCAAAACAAACCTCCATTATCCCGTTTTCCTAAAAATGTTCCTGTTGCTGTTTTGGATGGTCTCACCATCAGTGAAATGATTTTGTTTGGAAGTAGTTCATGCTACAAAATAGAAGATGAGTGTCATTGCAGTCTGAATAATTTGTCAATTAAATAGAACATCTTCTGTGAACTCTTTAAAATGGATCATAAGAATAGGATTAAAACTTAAAATTTCATTCTTTCCCAAAGAAACATGGACTGGAGGCCACCTGCCAGCATTATTTTCTGAGTTTATAATTCTCATAGTCTTAGAAATATTATTCATTATAGCTTTTGTCTGAGGACACACAACAAGTAACTTTCAGTCTCTTGACATTAACAAAGTTTTTCAGATTAACAAGTTTAATTTCAAATGTAAACCTAAAGTACATGTATGTTCATTTGCTTAACAAATAGGTACTTACACCCAGTATGGGCCATCACTGTTTCAGACTGAAATATGGCATTTTTTTCAGGCTGAAATGAAAATGTCCATATGTGGACAAGCTTATTCGTTTAAATCCTATTAATTTAACAATTCTTAGTGTCTGGATGAAAGCCAGGCTGAAGTGTATCATAAACATGGCTGTGCAAATAAAAATATGTGACTAAGGAAATAAATGTTGTAGGAAGAATGATCAAACAAACCAACAGAACAAGCTTTTAGGATTGCTCCGAAAGCATCCATTTATATGTAATCAGTTAATTTAATAATTATAAGCTATTCTTGCTGTAAGTAGACAGTGCTTTTTTAAAACTACGTTTTATCATATGTGCCCTGAAAAATAATACAATGCCATTAAAATAATTCTTAATTTAGACTCCTCGTGGCTCATGATTATATTTTAGTTGCTCTCATTTACAAGCTTTCACTAATATTGGAAGCTTTCACCCTTTGGGAGGTCTTGCTGCCCAGTGATAAATTTTATAATGTCTGAACCATTCAGACACCTGTTTAAAAGTTCCTATGTACAAAGGAGTAAGAGGCTCAAGATTGTGGCAGGTGATGTTTTGCACAGTGGAAGGCAGCATCACCTGGATTTTATAGTCATATCGGTATGGAATCCATTTCTGCCCCTTACTAATTATCTCTGGCATATCATAGAAACTTTGTTTGCCTCAGTTTCCTCATATGTGAATAATAGCACCCAGAGAACTAATCTGAAGATTATGCATAAACTGAACTTAAAAGTGTGTGACATAGAATAGGCACTCCATGTAAGCTAACTTGTTTTCCTTTCTTGCTTGTCTTACCCTGTGTTTTAACAATGACAGTTATATTTTACTTTTTTTTTTTTAAAAAAAAAAAACAGAACAATCGTTCAGGAGGACAATGTAGAGCGAGGATTTCTCCCTGGACAGCCACCTGTTTTATGTTAACATGTAAATGACCTACTCTAATTGCAGGTTACATCCAGGCATGTAGAGGACTTATGATTGCTGCTGTCAGCCTGGGCTTTTTTGGTTCCATAATTGCCCTGTTTGGAATGAAGTGTACCAAAGTCGGAGGCTCAGAGAAAGCCAAAGCTAAAATTGCTTGTTTGGCTGGGGTTGTATTCATACTGTCAGGTAAATAGTAACTTTCTCCCAAACAAGGTACTTTCACCGTGTTAATGAAATAGCACTCACTAACCACGGTCCTTTCCCTCTGATACATTTTAGGGTTATGCTCAATGACCGGTTGTTCCCTGTATGCAAACAAAATCACAACGGAATTCTTTGATCCTCTTTTTATTGATCAAAAGTAAGTACTCACCTCAGTCTGTATGTTTCTAGCTCATAGGAAATGTACATAAAATCATATTCTAAATTAAGGTACGGAAAGTTTTTCAATGGCTTATGAAAAGAAAGTGAGATATAAGGGCTAGATGGTATTTGATGACATCATTTAAGAGTAAACATTTTAGGTGCTATGTTGGCAAATGATGCATTTAATTACTACGTGAGTGTTACATGTGTTTTGTTTCTAAATAACTTAAGGTGTCGGATTTAGAAATCTAAACTTCATCCACTGGACACCATTAAATTGAAGCTGAATGGAGGGAAGATGGAATAGAAGTGTAAGATGGGGAGGAAAGAATGATGAAGTGTGAGAACAGAAAAATGAAAACTTGCCTTGATTTTGTCCATCCAGAATGGTATTTGCCAGATGCTAAGCTCTAGGCCAGTTTACATCTCAAACTTTGAGATTAAAACTGAAAGGAAACTGTGCTTCTGAAGATTAGAAACATTCTAATGATATTTAAGTGAAATATTATTTTTTATTTTTTATTAACCTTTTAAATTTGCTCTGTTAACTATGGCCTTAACATGCTCCACCTAATAAACCTTTATATGTAAAAAAACCCCACTGTACGTGATGTAAGCATTTTTTTTTTAGTGCTCTGGGAGTGGCACAGACACTCAGATGTGACTGGTCTCAGTTGCAGGTGAATGCTTTGGCATTTACAGATCAGTTTGCCTGTTGTTGTTTTAACTATGGGCTGTTGCTTTTTATAGTTTCCTTGGGCATATTTCTTTGCATTGGGAAAACCCCAGGGGTACCAAATTAGAAATAATAACACATCAAATGTTTTGTCTTTCATGAGAGTATACCCACATAACTCTGTGGAGAGCCATGTGGGTATGCTGTCCACCAGGCTGGTGATTCTCTTTCAGTCTTTAGATAAAATGTTACAGAAATTTAAAAAAAGTAATCACTAAAATGACTGGTCAGGTCTACATTACTTTTTTCCAGTGCATTTAGAAATCTTCAAAAAAATTGAGTTTCTAGTTCTCTCTTTAGTATAGTTTATGCATAAATAGTAAATGCTTATATAATGAAATGCTTATATAATGACATGTAATGAAAATAACAGCTAACACATTGAGTCCCTCCCATGTAGCAGGCAGAGCATTGCAGGTATTTTTTATTTCATTCTTACAACAGCTTTATGAAGTAGGTTTTCTTGGTACTCCCTTTTTTTTAAATTGAGGAAAGAGTTCAAGTAATGTGTCCACCGGAACTTGGACTAAACGAGAAGGCTGATAGAACTACGACTCAAACCAGGTGGCCAAACTCTGGAATGCTTGCTCTAAAATGCATGATTCATAATATTGGACTACTTTATCATTTTTATTACAGTATGCTACATATATTTTTCATTAAGAGAGTTTCTTTTGTACATTTAAAAATGGCTTTTATTCTGAAATTTTATTAAATGGGAAACAACTCTTTTAGTGTATTTTTTACTCTTCTGCCTATGTTAGAAACATACATTCAGTTATAAATTTTCAATAATGATATTTGCACAGATGTACATCACACCAAACATTGAGCATTGAGATGAAAACTGAGACGACTCCTGAAGATCAGAAACATTTTAATGAAATGTTATTTTTCATTTCAATGATACATTTTTATTTCAGGGTTTAGTATCATAAATATAGAGCAAAACTGCATTTCTCTTGGTTTAGTGTATTAAGGACATTGCTGACTTTTCTGGATTATCTTTCCTACACATCACTGTTTTTATTTCCCTGACAATTATTAAGGATGTCAGAAACTTAAAAATAGTTTTGACCTTTCCTCAAAGGTCACAGCTAATTCATGTATGCACCGTAACTTACACGTGTTCTTTGTGTGGTTTTAGTCTGTGCTGCTCTATGCTCAGTCACCTTATTCAGTTTAGTACATTAGAATTTCTTATTCTTCTTTCAGATTTTAGTGAAACTCAGTTCACAAATTATGGATTCTGAAAGGTTTTCCTCTTTTCCACATTCTTGGTGCTACATTGAACTATCCTGTTCCCACTCAGCCTCCCAGCATTTCTCTTTCCATCTATGCCTACTCACACCTTCTGCGTCTGCATTCTCATCTGCAAAATTAGGCTAATGCTAGTACCCCTCACATAGAGTTGCTGTGAGAGTTAAGAGAGGTTGCTTATAGGATGTCTCAAAAAATGTATTCTCACACTTTGAATAATTTTAAAGGCAGTGTTTATCAAAGTACATTTCATTTTCAAAACTGAGCTGTCAGCTGTTAAACTGTGTATGCATTTTTTGGGGCTGCCCTTTATATATGTTCAGAACTGATTAGAAATGAGCAAACCCCTGTGTTAGCTATTACTGTATTGTGTTGGTTATTATTAAGACTAGAGGCCTGATGCATGAAATTCGTGTAAGAGTAGGCCTTCCTTCCCCCAGCTGCTGGCACCGGCTTCCCTTGCAGCCCTGACTTCGTCTGGAAGGACATCCGGTCTAATTAGCATATTATGCTTTTATTATTATGGATTGCTTTTTGAATTGCATGTTGTATTTAAGATGTGGCTTATCTTTATAGATGTCTTTATTAAGTTCTTCTGTGGTGACTTAAAATATAACACCTACAATTTGCCAATTTACCTTAATGTAATTAAAAACACAAGAGCTAGGGATTATGTAAAACAGCAGGACTTACAGATTGGTAGTATTTATAAGTAACAGGCCCTCCATACCAAGGACTTATAGAAAATATAGACTTTTTTAAAAATCCTGCTTGTTGAAAAACAGGTTAGCTCTTTGCAATAGGGACTATTTTTCTCACTCATCATGCACAAAGAAAGGCCTTCTATAACTTACATAGAATCCCTTAGATCAAAGAGTTGTCAAGGCCTGAAAGTTGTAAATATGATCAGATTCTAACCACCTATAATGATAGAATCCTATGTAATGAAAGGGTAATATGCAAATTGACCCAAATGACCAGTCGCTATGACACACATTGACCATCAAGGGGCAGATGCTCAATGCAGGAGCTGCCCCCTGGTGGTCAGTGCGCTCCTACAGGGGAAGTGCCGCTCAGCCACAAGCCGGGCTGACAGCTGCTAGTGCAGTGGTGGTGGCGGGAGCCTATCCTGCCTCCTCGGCAGTGCTAAGGATGTCTGACTGATGGGCTTAAGCCATCAGTCAGACATCCCTGAGGGCTCCCGAACTGCAAGAGGGCACAGGCCAGGCTGAGGGACCCCCCTGAGTGCACGAATTTTTGTGCACTGGGCCTCTAGTGGAGACATAAAAGTGACATGACATCTAGAGAAATTTACAGACTTCTTTTAAAAAAACTCACTTCTGTGCAAACCAAGTTGACTAACTTGACTTCATCTATTTTCCCTTTACCAACACCTCTCATAGAGGAGATGAAAATTGAGAAGACTGATAAGCTGCAAATTGTCTCTCAACATAGAATAAACGGATTTCATGTCTTAAAATATGATCTTTGAAGCAAGATTTTCATTTGGCTTATTCTAGGGAGATACACTCCTTAGCTGGCATTTGCTAGAATTTAGTGATGTGTGCCTCTGATTTAGTTTGTACATGAACTTAGAATATGTCAGGGAATCAAGGCTAAAGGCAGGGCCAAGCCCAGGTGAGCTGAAATTTGGAGGTTCTGACTTTCTTCAGTGCCTTCACTGACCTGCACGAGAGTAAGTTCCTTGAAGTCAGAAAACATCTATTTCACCTCTATTTTATTCGCCTAGCACCGTGCCTGGTAAGTGAAACTCTTACCTGTAGTGCTAGTCCTTTCATAATTAGCAGGAAAGGTTTCTGTTGTCCCAGCAGACAGAGGAAGCCTCTGAGAGGATGGATATAGAAGGCACAGTCAACTCTCCTCCTACCATCCTTAGCACATATTACTCTTCCTAACGCCAGCTACTGCCAATTAGCATCTATCCCTTCAGGCCTAGAAGGCAGGTGAGTGTCTAGGTACTTAGGAAGGGCAGTGAGAGCTGCTCTGTGCATGCCCTAGTTTAAATTTCTAGTGAGCGTATACTTGCTCTCCCATACCTAAACCCTAAAATGCACTGGAAAATGGTTCAGGCTCAGTTTTGTTATTGGCTTCTGCTGCTGTTGTTTTTCTTAAGAATTCTGTATTAAATGGATTGAATCTTCTTTGTAGATTTCCAGCATGTACTTATATAAGGCCCATCTTGGTTGCCTAAATTAGGAAAACACAGCTAAGGTCATCAAAAAGTTCCCACTACATGCCCTGGCCGGTTTGGCTTGGTGGATAGAGCATTGGCCTGTGGACTGAAGGGTCCCAAGTTCGATACCCATCAAGGGCACATGCCCCGGTTGCAGATTCGATCCCCAGTGGGGGGCATGCAGGAGGCAGCCGATCAATGAGTCTCTCTTATCATTGATGTTTCTATCTCTCTCTCCCTCTTCCTTCTTCTCTGAAATCAATGAAATAAAAAAATATATATAAAAAAAAGTTCCCACTACAATCCTACTATGTGCAAGGAACTCAGTAGGCACTTTGTTGAGAAGAAAAAAAAAGGAGTGGCTTCTAGGGTATAGTTGGACTAAAGATCATGACAGGAGCATGGCAAACACTCTCATGCTTATGTTCAGTGGCTGTTTATTTCTGAAACCCTTCCCTTCCCACCACTTATCGGGAAGGCTTTTCTTCCAGGCTGCAATCTGATTCTGGTTGTGTTCTGCCATTTCCCTATTTTTCTCCTTTGGCTTTGCTTCCTTGTTTTCATTCAAGTTACAATTATCTTTAATGATTCCTGGATGAGCTCCTGAAAAGCCTTAAAAACTATTTCTCAGTTCTTCCCTTTGGGCTGTTTCAAACTAAATTCCTTCTTTTTATTATAACAAAACCTACATAATCCCCCAAACACCCCCTGCCCCAATCTACTCTCCTGCAAGACTATGGTAACAGACACCCCTTAGTGATTCACCTTACCAGGGTGTTAAAATTTAATTACATTATTTCCACCTTTGTATTGTTGTCCAAACCACTAACTTCCTGAATGTCTTGCTTTTTTTCCTTAAATAAACTATTCCAAGTAAGATGTGATTGACATAAAGGAACTTGTTTTCAAAGCATGCAAAGTTAGAGCACCGAACCAGTTGCCCTAATTGAACAAACAGGTGATCACAATCTTAAGAGTTATTCTCCTTTACTATATGAGATTTATCATTAATGTTTTGGCTGTGATATTTTCATGCTTGGGTCTTACCTGCAGGGTTTCCTATTTTCAGAGTTTTTAAAACAATTTTTAGAATGGTTTTAAACATTTTCCTTGGTGAAGTTGAAATGAATATCGATCTCACTAGGTGACCTTGCCAAGACATTGAACTTGTTTCTTCTGTCCTTGTTATAATTTGATGAATTATGGAGGTTTGTTTATTCAGGCTTACTCCATTCATGAGGTTATTTGGAGAATGGGTTAAACAGCTCATAGATTCTTGGATAAGGGATTCCGTAGACATGCCACATGAACAAAACAATGCAACTGTTAAATAGTAAGGTTTTGTTCTGTGACTGGTGGTAGCCAGGCCACTTCAGACCAATTTATTTGATGCTTTTGTTATGCCAGCATGACTTGAAAATCAAGTGTTAGACATCTGTGTTTTGTTCTTACTGACCAGTAATGAAGTCCCCATCCATGCCAGTATGCCATGCTTTCTGGTCACTCAGCTTGTTACCACCCCTAGCCCTCCAGCCCTTTCCCTCTCCTCCTCACGTCCTGGCTAACCCCTGCTTCTCCTGCAGGACTTGCATTCTGGATGAGGGGCCTCCTGGCTGCTGATGTTGCACCTCATTCTTCTATCATAATCCTCCTGGGAGATTAGCACTTGCTTTTTGGTGCATCTCCCAAACCAGATCAGGAACATCTCAAAGCAGAGATCATGCTTGCTGATTGTTGGAGTCTCTTGCAGCCAGTCCATGCTCCATGACATTTGCAGCAAGGATGGTCAAGCAGTAGCGCTGTGTGACTGTCTGTCTGTCTGTCTGTCTGTCTGCATCTCTCTTGGAGTAGAAAGACGTGAGCATGCTTGTGGCAATTTTGGTTAAGTGAGTGAGGAGAGGAGGCAGCATAATGTACTGTTTAAGAGTGAGGACCCACATGTCCCACCACTTAGAAGAGCACCTGACACATAGCAGGCTCTCAAGAAATGTTGAATGAATTAAAAACTTTTGTTGGAAGGCATGTTTATAAATTATTGAGGTAGCCCTGACTGGTTTGGCTCAGTGGATAGAGTGTCAGCCTGCGGACTCAAGGGTCCCAGGTTCAATTCCGGTCAAGGGCATGTACCTTGGTTGCGGGCACATCCCCATTGGGGAGGGGGATGGGAGGGAGGTGCAGGAGGCAGCTGATCGATGTTTCTCTCTCATCAATGTTTCTAATTCTCTCTCCCTCTCCCTTCCTCTCTGTGAAAAATCAATAAAATATATATATTTTAAAAATTATTGAGGTAGAAAATATGTTGGTGAGGACATAGAGCAACCAGAACTCTCATACACTGCTGGTGGGAATGTAAATGGTACAACAATCACACTGAAAACCTGTGTGGCAGCATCTATGAAATCTGGACACATGACCCAAGAATTACATGCCTAGGAATATACCCAAAGGAAATGCATTCATATTTTTACAAAAATACATGTGCAATGTTCATAGCAGCACTATTGTAGTAGCCTAAAATGTCAACTACCCACATGCCTATCAGCAGTAGAGTGAGTAAACAAATTGTTATATATTCCCACAGTGGGACACTAAAAGACATGAGAATAAACAATCTACAACCATTTGGATAAATCTCAAAATTAGTAATGAATGAAAGAAGCCAGACTCAGAATACATATAACATAGTTCCACTTATTTAACTACAAGGACAGGCAAAACTAACCTGAGCTGTTAGAAGTCCGAGAGAGGAGCAGTGACTGGAAGGGGTACAGTGTGGCTCTAGCATATTGATTCCTGTGGCACATGCATGTTGAATTTGTGAAACTTGACCTGTGCATACTTGTGTATGTAAATTTATTAAAAGCTTTAAAAATTATTTTTTAAAAAAGGAGTAAGGGCCCCGGATCCAGGCTACTTGGGAGTAAACCCTAGCTCTGCCACTTACTAGTTGTGTATCTTGAAGAAGTTACTTGTCCTTTCTGTGGTCTGTGTTCCTCGTCTATAAAATGGGTAGTAGGTACTCTGAGGTTATTGTGAGAATTAGACAAGGTAGCACATTTCAGCTGTTTATAAGTGTGCCTAGCACATAATAAGCGCTCGGTAAATGTTAGCTATTATTTTAAAGGGTACTGGCCCTTAAGCAGAGTACATTAATGTACCATTTTATTACCTTATACAGTATATTAAGGCTAGCCATTGAGAACTGTAGACTGAAATGTTGGAGACCTAGTGGAAAGGATAATTGTTGTAAGATACTTGGCTCTCAAGTAGAAGGTAGGGTTGAAAGGGGTCTAGCATGAAATCGTTGTAAAGAAACAAGGCTTGTATAATTTCTTCTCTTTATTTCTCATCACCTCATTCACAGCATTGAGTTAGAGATACACAACAAATTGAAATTGTCAAATGGATAGTCTTGAAGCCCCTCTAATAAGAATCCACTCTGCATACATCTTCCCCAACACCTGGTTTGGTTCTGAAATGTTTTTGGGTAGGCTGCTGAGGATTCTGAACAAAATGCAGACATGCTTTTAATTGATCCAATTTTTTTTTTTTTTTTTTTGCTCCAAGTCCATCTGTGTATTTTTCTCTCAACACAAACAGATGTGCACACCTGTCTCCACAGATTCTTGACCTGTGCCCGCCAGTGCTGGCCTTGCCCTAAAGTGTCTCGGGACAGTGTTGGTTGTCTTCAGAATTTGTAATCTTGAAGCCCAGCCCCTCTGCAGTCAGTTTACCCAGACTTCAACATTTGTGTGTAAAACATGTTATTGTGCCTACTTGGAGTATTATAACCCGGCATATCATTTCTCACTGAAAATGCAGACTCAGTAAACTCCCAATTATCCACATGAATGGAGACCAATGGCATGGATATTGCTAAACAACTGATTTGTTTTTGAACTATGTAATTTTGGGGACATGAGATGTTCTTTGGCTAATATCATATTGTTACACTATGGATGGGTTATTAAGTTCCCATGAATAATTGGCAAAAATATGAACTCCTGTAAAGATACCTACTGAGCACTTTACAAGAGGGAAGGAGGCAGAGAGATTAAGAGGCAGGTGTTAGAGTCAGACCTCTGCTCAGACCCTGGCTGGCTGACAGAGATAGCACCTCCTGTTTGGGAAGGTTAAGGATGAAAGGAAATAACTTATAAAACACCCACCACAGAGGCACATGGTATGTGATCAATAGGTGTTACAGTGTACCTGTATCAATATATAGAATGTGTAGAATTCTGAACTACCCTAATGATAATACATGGAAAGATAATGCATGCATGCCTACCATAAACTAGCCACTGAAAAGCAATTTAGAATTGGCACCCCCCCAAAAAAAAATCAGTCTTTATTTGGGGTTTCCTAAATTTGATAATTCTCCATGAAGTTTCCATATATAAGTAGACATTATTATTTAAATTATCCCATTCTACTTTAGTCACCATTGGGTAGGCACCTGCCACTTTTTAGTAGTCTCATGTGGAGACTTAAGTGAAAAATCTTGGGGCATCTTTCAGGCAGCATGAGATAACTGTTAAATGATGTGAATTGCATAGGTGAGACTAGACTGCAACAGTCTCAGGGAGAAAAAAAAAGGCACTAAACATCCTGCTTCTAGAATGAAGAGTATTTGGGGGGAAATGTTTGTTTGTAACTAATGCCAGTAGGGTACTTATTTAATACTAGAGGCCCAGTGCACGAAATTGTGCAGGTAGGATCCCTAGGCCTAGCGTGTGATCAGGGCCATCTTCTGCCTGTTCACCAGTCCCCAGGCCGAACGCCGCCTCCACCGCCTCCACCACTGGGGCGGGTAGGTCATGGGTGTGCCCCGCAGCTTCTGGTGGCGGTGCCTGCGTGAGTGGCCTCGAGCGGGCAGTGCACTCCATCAATGGCCAGCTCGGTGCGTGCACATGGAGGTGAAGTCGCTGGTGCCCGCTTTCCTGCTGGCCTGAGCCCCTGAGCAGCCAGGGATGAGCTGGGGATCCCAACAGCCTGACAGCCAGCCTGGTCCTTCTACCACCCACCCCGGTTCCTCCATTCACCATTGTTGATCCATCAGAGCCTGCAGGTCAGGGGGAGGGACCAAGCCGTTCTGCCCACTCTCCAGTCCCCAGTCTTGCCCCACTGCCACCCACCCGCTACCTTGTGGTTCCCCATGGTTCCTGCGAGTGGGGGTTGGAGGGGATGAAGGAGCTGGAGGAGAGGAGGGACCAAGAGGAGGTCAATGCACCTCATGGCGACTGGTCGAGCAGTCATTCTAGTCGTTAAGCTTATGGTCCCTGGCCTTTTATTATATAGGATAAAATCCATCCATGCAGTTATATAGATCTTGGATTTTATAAGCCTCTGAGTAAAGTTTATTTTAGATGGTAATCTTTAAAAGAAGGCAAACTGCCTTGGCCTGTGTGGCTCAGTTGGTTGGAGCACTGTCCCTTACAACAAAAGGTTGCAGGTTAGATTCCTGGTCAGGGTACAGATCTAGGTTGTGGGTTCAATCCCCATTTGGGGCGCATACAGGAGGCAACCGATCCATGTTTCTCTCTCTTTCCCTGACCCTTCATCTATCTTTAAAATCAATGAAAACATATCCTCAGGTGAGGATTTAAAAAAATAAAAGGCAAACCAATGGAATTCAATTTTAAAATGTTAACATTGATAATATATGTGTACTTTCTAAACTTCAAATATTTTTATATGTATTTAGTTGTTTTAAGGTAATTGGAATATTTATTTTGGCTCCTGCCATTCGTTTAATTATCTTTTATTTGTCACTATTAAATGTCTGCATTTTAAACAGATTCTTGGACTGGAGGCTCATATCCATCAGCTCATTCAACTTTAGCACCTGTCTCATCCCCAGTAGCTTTTCCAGAACTGCTACCTTCACCATGAAGCTCCATGAATTTTCCTAATTCAAACTTGGGCTTCTTCAGCATTTTGATTTCTCTAACAAAGACATCATGGAGCAGATAAATAGATTGGCAAGCCTTTTCTGTGTCTTTTCCAATGCTGTCTGGAATCAGTTTCTTGACCACTTCTTTCAAGTCATTTGTCTGCACCTCTCAGGTCATGATTACCATCATCTTCTTCCGGGTTTGGTGGACCTGCTGATGCTGAGCATAAGAGGTCTTCCAAATCTGATTGTTGCTCTTTTTAGTAGAACGAACATAGAATAGACAAAACAAATAACTATCGGTAGTCTTGACATTGACATGAGCTTCAGTCATGGTCTGCTACTTCTTGACCATGGAGCACATTTTGTCAAGGGTAAGATCCACGTCATGGAAATTAGTCAGTTTTTGCCCTGAACATCCTCAGTAATTAGCTTGAATTTTCTAAACGCAACTTCATCATAATATAGATCAGTTAGGCTCACTTCAAAAACACGACCCTGAGAACATCAGATGCAATTTTGGTTCCTTGAGTTCTCATGACTAGTGTTTTCCCAACATTTCTTATATTGACCATAGCTGGTGCTTTCACATCATACCAATCTTTCTTAGAAAATGGATCAACCACTTTCTTCTTGGCTCTCTTTTTGCCGCCTTTCGTAAGGCACTTGTTCTTGCCCACGGCCATGGTGCTGCTCAGAGAGCTAAAAGGCTGGCTCCCGCCACTCTTGATTAAAATGAGGAGTAGAACAATGTGTTTTTGGGGGAGAAACACCACTATCCTGATGGTCAAAGACCTGGCTCCTAGTTCCGCGACTTTCAGCAAGGTCACTTCACTTCTTTGGGATCTTAAAAGGATGTGGTTATTTTCATTCACCAAACAGTTTTTGTTTTGCTTTTAGAGGAGCTGATTTTCTCTTGTTCAAGTCCAACATGTCCTGATTTTAATTATTGCACTCAACTTTTCTTGTGCTGGGTGAAAAGATAGCCTGAGGGAATTTAGAAAAATTCCATACCCCCGAGCTCTGAGCCACTGAGAACATAATGAGCCAGGGAGAGAGAACACACACTGCTTTTGAAATGACAACTGAAACCAGTGCACTGATCACATTTTTTATATTAATGAAGTCTTTTACTTAGCTGAGATGTGCATAAAAGGAAGGAGTGATGGCTAAGAGCTCAGGGTTTGGATCACAGTTATGGGCTTTAAATCCTGGTTCTATCCACCATTTACTTAGCTGAGATATGGGCCAAGTAATTTAATCTCCCTGAGCATCACTTTTCTCATTTGTAAAACCCATCTCTCAGAATTGCAATAGAGGTTGAATATGGTAATAGGTGTAAAAAAATCTTGGCACACAAAAAAGTTCCAGTACCATGAGCTGACAGTAATAGTAACTTTTGTCACCATGGACATTTACTTGAACCACATCTATATGGATTTGGGAGAACAGGTAATGTTTATTTTGGGGAAAAAAAATGCTCTTCTGATTCTATTGTTACATTTCATCACACTTTACTATTATTGTTTGCTTAATGTCTGACTATTCCTGCTAGATTGTGAGATCCTTGAGAAAGGAGCTATGTCTCTCTCATCTACCACGAAACACATGAATTAGCACGAGGTTTAGCTTGTAGTTTCTGTGGTGGCGACCAGGGTATGTTCCCCAGCTCCCCATGGATGGCAGATCAGGTGGTAGCAGGGGTTTGGGTGCAAGGAAGGCAAACATAGGAGGTGAAGATAAATAACAGGTGTTCCTCAGTCTATTCCCTCAGGATTACTGTGAAGGTTACAGGCTGAAATAGGGATTAAAGTATAAAAGGCATCAGAATTAAGGCCATCAAAGTGGTTCTAGTTCTGGTTCTCTCAATGTGGAATGAGAGACGTGAGCACAGCCTGGCAGACGGGAATAACTTCATCCAATAGTTTAGAGCAGTGGTTCTCAACCTTTCTAATGCCGCGATCCTTTAATACAGTTCCTCATGTTGTGGTGACCCCCAACCATAAAATTATTTTCGTTGCTACTTCATAACTGTAATTTTGCTACTGTTAATGAATTGTAATGTAAATATCTGTGTTTTCCGATGGTCTTAGGCTCTACAGCAGTGGTTCTCAACCGCTAGCAGGGTGGCCTAAGACCATCGGAAAACACAGATATTTAGGGCCAGGAGGGTATTGTTAACAAAAGAAAGATCTGCAACCGGATCAGCTGCAATTTGGATAGTCTTCTAAGGTGTTGAAGTCAGCTTCTTAGCATTACCAAAATGAAGAAAGAGTTCCAAGCAGAGACAGTTTCCCAATCAGTGTCAAGGAGGTGTCCTGATGGCAAATCTGAATGGATAGCCGATTGCTCTCCTCAGTCCTGACTTTCAATAATGGAAGTCAATTTTTGCCAGATCATGCACACTGATTGGTATGAATTTAAGTAACTGTGAGTATGTCTGCTAAACATGTCTTTTAACAGAATGAAGAAAGAAAAGTCTCTGAAAGAGAAAGCACCAAGTCACAAAAACCCTCACATCCAAATTGTTAAAAATTATTGGTATAGACATGGAGTCTCTTAAAAACTTCAACTCTAAACTGGTACTACCACTCTCATTAAGTGTTTGTCTCCTACAAAAATCACAAGGAATTCAAATGAAAATGATATTTTCCTCATATTGGAGTCTATATTCAGTAACCTTAAGAAAATTAACATATATTTTAAAAAGGAATAAGTGAACCAATTTTTAGTATAAGCCAAACTCTTGATTCTTAAATCCCTTCAGAGAGTTTCAAGATGCTTAAATAAATATAAAGACAATTGCTGACATTTGAGCTGCCTGGGTAATATATCCTCTGGTTTGTCACAACACTGCACACGTTTACATGTTCTTTTGAATCCATAGCACCGAGCTCTGGTGGTCAATTAGAGACTTATTTTTAATCGACCATGGTACCTGGCACTGTCAGAAAATCTCAGACTGTTTCTTCCAGAGTTATTTACGTTAAGTTATACTAACACATAGTTTTAGGAGAGAAGACGGCGTAAAATCTGGTGTGTGTGTGTGGTGGGGGTGTGGGGGGAGATAGAGAAAAGTGGAAAGTATCATTAAATTGTAATCTTATAACAGTGCCCTTCAAATAGAAATTTTCAGTATGCTATTCATCTAGTTGTCTCTGCAGTGAGAGGAAGAGAATGGGTGGATATGATACCAGCTTACTATAGGACTTTTAGATGCTTTAAGGTCAAATGATATGCACCTACAGCTTGGCACTGTGCTTGTTTTATTTGCATAATCTTGTTAAAACATCTTAAAAGCAGGGCTGATGTGGGAATTCCAGGGCATCCCTTGTAGAGGGACAACATATTTAATGAAGGTAATCGTTTATAAAACTGCCAATTCAACACTCTTGATCTGGCCAGCTTGCTTCTTACCTGTGCACATCTCTCTTCAGTTCTCTTTTGGACTGTTTTGTGCAGACTGAGATGTTTTTCTCTACTTACCTCCAACCTTCTGTTTCTGCCATTGCCTCTGATGCTACCAGTCGAGGTTTCTAGGTTCCCAGAGCCTAATCAGGGCTCCAGGGCAGGATGAGGTGCTCACAACTATGCCTTGCTTCCACTATCACCTTGATTTCCAAGGAAAGGCAACACAAGAGTGAGGAAAGGAGGAATCCCAGGGCAGCATGAATTGTGTGCATGTCTCCCTCCCAATTACAAACACAGGCCATGAGATTGCCTCTGTAGTCACATCTGAAAATAGGCAAATGGACCAGAAGTCCTTAATTTTGTAGGTGTTGCTTTCTTCTTGCGCCAGATGGTGGCCAGGGCCAGGCTGTTGCACTACCCACCACTGCTGTGACTCAGACCACCCAGAAGACCTGCCCAGCCTGGGTGGTGACACGGCTCATAGAAAGAGATGAGACAAATTCAGGACAGGCACGGGCCAGCTGCTGTCAGCATCATGGTGTGACCTTGATACCACACTCTGGCCCTGGCCCTGCACCTGGTTCAGGGGGTTGGGCTGGGGGGAGGGAGTTAACCTTGGCATGTCTTTCTTACCCTCACTTCTTACTTTCCTTTCTTAGTTCCTCTGTGGATTTTGTATCATCAGACCTTCCTACTGTGACTTCACTTTACAATGAAAAGCACCCTTAGGTAGGGAATGGCAACATCATTTTTTCCTTTGCAATGGAAGACTATGGGCCAAAAAGTTTGAGAACCACTTCTTTATTTAAAAAAACACTATTCTTCAAGAATATGGGATAGACAAACATGAGAAACACATAGTCCCTGAGATTTGGGTATACTCTTATTCTTTATTTCTCTGGGGATATGTAATCAAGTGATGTCTATAAAAACACTTTGAAAAAAATTTGAAGCATTATATGGATACAAGGTGTTATTACTTCCTGTACAAGCTCTAATAGCAAAAATTATAATTAGCATTCAGTAAATGCTAGCTAGTAGTGTTACTGTTTAACGCCCTCCAACCCCCTTAATAAGAAGCTGTAATACTTGTGTAATACTTCCTCACAGGTATGAATTAGGAGCCGCTCTGTTTATTGGATGGTCAGGAGCCACACTTTGCATAATTGGTGGTGTCATATTTTGCTTTTCAATATCTGACAACAACAAAACACCCAGGTATGAAAAAGAAACAAAATGGCCTTTTAAAAAGTACTATACTATCCTAAATTACTACATGTGAGACGTTATAGATAGTTCATGCTTCTTAGAAACTTCAAAAACCCAGAATTGGTAAAGGTTAGGAATATATTGTAAATATATTAAACATAGTAAATATGATATTGAATAGAATATAGTTATAGTTTGCTTGTTTTTTAAGATCATCATTCTTACATCCCAAAGCTAGTTCTGGAAGTAGAACCATGGGTCTGACTATGGGGGCATTCTTCACTTTGGCCTCATCATAATTTTCATATAGAAATTGCTGATGAAGGTCACTGTGGTCTCCTAGCTTCCGGAAGAGAAGTTTTAAATAATGGTTTTAAAGGATAATCACTGAACAAATGAAAGAGCCAGGAGTTTCTTCTGTAGAGATTATAACACCAGCAGTTCAGAACTGACTTTGAAACATTTCTTGGGAAGAAGGCTCACTGAAAGTAATCAGGGGGACTTGGACTTAGCTATGACAGAAGTAGGGGGAGAATGGATTCTTCCCATTTTTGTTTGCCCTACGTGTAAAACAGAATCTACCGAACTGTGTTTTGCCTTTCAGGATGGGATACGCATACAATGGGGCCACATCGGTCATGTCTTCTCGGACAAAGTATCATGGTGGAGAAGGAGATATCAAAACCACAACCCCCTCCAAACAGTTTGATAAAAATGCTTACGTCTAAAGAGCACTGCTGCAAGGTGAACCGTTCATAAGATGATCCCATCAGGGCTCTCCTATAATTAACACTCAAACTATTTTTAAAATAGAATTTTTGAAGTTGTTGATTGTATGGATGTAAATGTTCTTACATAGTTATAGACTAATCATTTTCTGTTATGGCTTTCTATAAAAAAAATAAACAGGTTATTTACAGGATTTGTGTATATTTTATCCCTTTCTAGCAGCAAAGGGGGTAAGGATGTATTTTGTAAAGCAGTCTTAATCAGTTTTGCAGTCTTTGTCCCCATTCCTTATGATTCTTTCTTCATACATTTAATAGAAAGTGTATAATGAGTGCTGTCTTGTAAACAGTAAGTCATCTCAGGGGGCAGTCTGAGACTATTCCTCAAAAGACGTTTGGGTTGAGCGGACATGTTCTGGCTGCATGTAGTGACTTCTAGTTTCTTGCACCTGTCTGCCCATTGTCAATCACAGTGACTGCTCAAGGAAGGGCTAAGGGGCCAAGATGTTATGGTCCATTACCTGGCTAGTCCATCTTAAATAACTGCGTAGGCTTCTCTGATTCAGAAAGCAGACTCTGGGGTGGAGCATCCGCAAGAGCGGAGCTGGAAGCGCTGGTCATGGCTGCCTTTGAAGCCCACAAAGGAAGTCCTGAAGCCTGCGGGGTACCTGCCTCCCACAGAAGTGACGGGCCAAGTTCTGACATCTCTTAGGTCCTGTGTGCGTAACTAACTGGGTAAGGGAGAGACCATTATTCAAATATGTAAATTGCTCCAGTGATTTTTGAACAAAGACAATGAATTATTCCTAGAACCAGCCCTTTTACCACACACCCAGCACTGTTCCGAACACTTTACATGCCCTATCAGTGGTTAGCAAACCGCGGCTCGCGAGCCACATGCGGCTCTTTGGCCCCCTGAGTGTGGCTCTTTCACAAAATAACACAGCCTGGGCGAGTCTATTTTGAAGAAATGGCGTTAAAAGAAGTTTAAGTTTAAAAAATTTGGCTCTCAGAAGAAATTTCAATCGTACTGTTGATATTTGGCTCTGTTGACTAATGAGTTTGCCGACCACTGCCCTAACTCACTTCAGCCTCACAACCACCCTTAGTAAAGTACCATTAGGATCCTGATTTGACAGAGGAGGAAATGAAAGCGTTTAAGTGACTTGCCACAGTCAGTGACAAATCAAAGACTCTCAACTGAGGCAGTCAAGGGTAAAATATGTAGTTTCAAGCTGTGCATAAGAGTTGGTATCTGTGTTATCTGTGAGCAAGACACTTGCCAGTACTAATCACAGCATAGGTGAAAATGACATTTTTCTTTTTTTTTTTTTTAAATAAATCTTTATTGTTCAGATTATTACAGGTGTTCCTCTTTTATTTTTCCCCATAGCTCCCCTCCACCTGATTCCCCACCCCACCCCAGGCCCTTACCCCCTGCCACTGTCTTCATCCATAGGAGTAAGATTTTTGTCCAATCTCTTCCCGCACCCCTCACACCTGCTTCCCCTGAGAATCGTCAGTCCACTCCCTTTCTATGTCCCTGATTCTATTATATTCACCAGTCCATTCTGTTCTTCAGATTTTTCATTCACTTGATTTTTAGATTCACTTGTTGGTAGGTATGTATTTGATGTCATTTTGTTGTTCATAATTTTTATATTTACCTTTTTCTTCTTCTTCCTCTTCTTAAAGGATACCCTTCAGCATTTCGTGTAATCCTGGTTTGGTGGTGATGAACTCCTTTAGCTTTTTCTTGTCTGTGAAGCTCTTTATCTGACCTTCGACTCTGAATGATAGCTTTGCTGGGTAGAGTAATCTTGGTTGTAGGTTCTTGCTGTTCATCACTTTGAATATTTCTTGCCACTCCCTTCTGGCCTGCATAGTTTCTGTTGAGAAATCAGCTGACAGTCGTATGGGTACTCCCTTGTAGGTAATTAACTGTTTTTCTCTTGCTGCTTTTAATATTCTCTCTTTGTCTTTTGCCCTTGGCATTTTAATTATGATGTGTCTTGGTGTGGTCCTCTTTGGGTTCTTCTTGTATGGGGTTCTGTGCGCTTCCTGAACTTGTAAGTCTATTTCTTTCACCAGGTAGGGAAAGTTTTCTGTCATTATTTCTTCTAATAGGTTTTCAATATTTTGCTCTCTCCCTTCTTCTGGCACCCCAAAAATTCGGATGTTGGTTCGCTTGAAGTTGTCCCAGAGGCTCCTTACACTATCTTCATATTTTTGGATTCTTTTTTCTTTTTGTTTTTCTGGTTGGATGTTTTTTGTTTCCACATATTTCAGATCTTTGGTTTGATTCTTGGGGTATGTTGATCTACAGTTGAGTTTCTGTATATTCTTTATTTCAGACAGTGTATGCTTCATTTCTAACTGATCCTTTTCCATTTTTTTGGCATTCTCATTAAGCTCCTTGAAGGTCTCATCAAGTTTCTCAGCGGTTTTAAGAAGATTCTTGAGTAACCTTATAAATGTGGTTCTGAACTCTATGTCATCCAGTAGTTTGCTTTCCTCTGTTTCTTTCATTCGTGACATGTTTCTTTGTTTCTGCATTTTGGCTGCTTCCCTGTGTTGATGGAGTGGCTTTGTGTGATAGGTGACCTATAGGGGGCAGTAGCTCAGCCTCCCCAATCACCTGATGTGGATGCTCTTGGTACACCCCTTTGTGGGCTGAGTGCAAAGTCTTGGTGTAGTTAAGCCTGAATTGCTGTTAGTACGCTGGGAGGAATTGACCTCCAGGCCAATTAGCTGTGAGCACTCCCTGTGTCTATAATGGAAGAAGTGCTGCGCTGAAGACACGCTTATGGGGCAGGACTTGTTTCAGTGGGGCTTTGGTGCTCACTGAGTCTGCCTCTTGAATGTGTCACTTATGGATGTGAGGAGTTGAAATCTGGTGTCTCACACTGACCACTAGGTACACTGGCTTCTGGATCTCCAATGGGGTGCAGGTCAGCTACTGTCTGAGGCCACTCAGCAGGAGCTACAGTGAGAGCTGCAGTTTTCTCCTCTTTGCTTGGGGTTTGGAGGTTTTGGAGCTGTCTGACTGGGGCTGCAAGTTTTCTAGGTTAAGCTGCGATAGGGCAGGCTTTTCTTATGCTAACTCGGCGCTGCTTGGAGCTTGGGTGGGTTTGTAGGTTGTGTGGGGCGGGGTCTCAGGACGTCACTAGGTTATGGCGTGGCAAACAGCAATGGCTGCTAGTTAGCTGGCTCTGTGTCCCCGATGGCGTCCTGGAGTCCCGTGCCCCAGTGCCGTAAATAATTATTCCTGCATGCAGCTCTGCAAGCAAGCCACTCTCACTGGCAGACAGTCCAGCTTCTCCCCGTAGGAGTTTGGGTCCCCCGCGTCTCCCCAGAGACTGGATTTCAGAGTAATCGGGGGCTTGTCTCCGTTCAGGTTGAAAAAAGCAACGCACTCAGTCGCCCGCCGCCAGCCCGGATCACGCGCCTCCGTACCTCAGCTTTTCAGCGCTCGTGCACGTCTCAATGCTCTTTTCTCTTTCCTTCTAGTTGTAGAACTTCCACTCAGCCAGCTTTCCCGTGGTTCTGGGTGATAGACGTTTTGTCTTTTAGTTGCAGTTTAAATTGTTGTGGGAGGCAGCAGTTTAGGTGTTTACCTACGCCGCCATCTTGGATTCTCGTCCGAAAATGACATTTTTCTGAAGTATGGAAGACTTAAAAGGAAAACCACATTGTTTGGAGGTGTTCAGTGAAAAGAAAAGGAAGTGAACACATTTGTTACCCCCCAAAATTGTGTGTGTGTGTGTGTGTGTGTGTTTATATTCAACCATTTCAACCATGTTAATACTTGAAATGTCTTTTCCAGGGATACAAATGAACTGGAAGCAATAAAGGGAAGTTAGGTACCACTGGCTGTATAGGGGCAGGGTTTTGTTCAGTGTATTTAAAACAAATTTTAAAATTTCAGAGTTGTGCTAGTAAAGACAATGTTTAGATTGTACTGAACAGTTATAGGACAGTAAGAAGGTAGGGAAATTCCAAGGCAGGAGGAACAGTTATAGGACAGTAAGAAGGTAGGGAAATTCCAAGGCAGGAGGAAACTGAGACAAGAAAATTAAAATAAGACCAAACAGTTTGGCCACCTGTAGCCAGATTATAAATAGCAAACCCTTATCTTCCCCCAACCCAGAATGCTGGAGAGCAAATTCCAAAGACTGCAGGAGAGGAAGGGAAAGGAAAGGGGGAGAGGAGGAGGAATTTTAATGCGACTAGAGAATACATACCTTAAATCACCCTGGAACTACTGAAAGACAGCAGAGAGGAGGGAAGAGGGCAAAGGAAAAGTATAGTCTTGTCTCATCCCATTATTTAAACAGAGAAGCCAGCAGTCTTGGGATTTAATTGCCAGGTGCTTCTCATAAATTCTGGGAAAGCCATAACAAAGTAGAGGGAGAGAGACCTTCAGAGTTAACCTGTACCAGGATACCTAGCAAAGGAATTTTAATATCTAGAGACAGAAGGGTATATAACCACTTGAACCCTCACCAGACTCAGATGTAGTTTAGTAGATTTGTTTGCCTTGCTTCTTTAATACATTTACTTAAATTTTTTAATAAGTTAGCTTCATCACAATGCAATTATCTGGAGTCACTCGTTTGAATTCATTCCTATGAGCATGACAAGAATCGAGGCCGGGATAGCCCTCTCCCTTTGACTCAGGGGACTGTCTGCTAGCACCTCTCTGGTGTCTGTGAGAGATGCCTATCATAGAACTATTCTAGCTCCTGAGGAATTTAGAGAGAAGAGGGAGTACAAGTATGGAAAAGCTCTGCCAGTAACCAGAGACATGTTAGCTGTGCCTCAGTGAAGGGAAATTTAAGGTGATGGTCCAAAGAAAAATGTGAACACACCAGATCTAGTAGGACAAAATGATAGGACTTAACCAATAAGTTAAAGCATTGGGTTTTACAACACAGATGTAGCGACTAAATTTAAATGTTGGGTGTACTTAACAGAAGTTCATCCATTTCCCCAACCCTGGTAGACACAGAACATCTTTAGGTTGAGGATTATCCCAATAAGTATGTCCCAAAGTTTATCTAATTAAGTGAACTAATAATGCATGTAAAAAACAAAACAAAATAAGCCCAAGTAGCTTAAGATCTCATGACTGAATGAATGAACAACTGAATGAATGAACGCAGTGGCTCGTGTGCCTGTGTGCCTTCTTAGGCACAGTGTGTTTTTGTAGGTTGCTTATCTCTGTCCCACTGCATCAAAATTTTATTCAGCTTTTATTAAAAGTTTTAGAAATTTACATATAAAGTGTGTACATTTACATAAAATGGTCCCTGTGGGAAGTTTGTAAAAGGATGACAGTGAACTATAAGTAAAAAGACAGGAGGAAGGGGACAGAAACAGATAAATTGTTCTAACTTTAGACTGGGATGTTATATGGCATAGCCAAAAAGGCAAGCTTAAATTCCCTCACAAGATTAAGTTTAACTCAGAAACCATCTCTAGTAACTCAGCCACAGTCACAATGATGTAATGGAGGGCTTTCCTTAAAAGGATGACAAAATGAAGAGACCCAAAACCCAACAAACCATATAGTTAAAATGTTACTTTTGGGAAAGAGAGTACAGATAGTATCATAAAGTATGAAAAATGCAAAAACTTTATATGAACTTTCTGACCATTGACAATGCCATTGTTAAGAATAGAACTATATTAGTTTTGAGGCATTTTATAACATGGGTTGGGCATTTTTAAAAAGTGGAACAAAAACTACATACACATATGGATTCAGTAATGACAATCTTTTCTATTAATATTTTGATAAATTGACACTTAAAATAGCTTTTTTTTTTTTTTTTTTTTTTTTTTTGAGCAAGTAAAGGTTTATTGATGGAGAAGTCCTAGCTTATTTTTAATCAACCATGGTACCTGGCACTGTCAGAAAATCTCAGACTAGAAGATGGGGAAACTATCAAATCCTTAAGAGAGTCTGGAATCCAGGCATCTATTTTTCCTAAGGGAAGGGAGGAGGGGCAAGGCAAGGAGTGGGTACTGGTATAGACAAGTAAGCCTCAAAAGGGACCCAAGGAAAAGTATGAAATTTCTCAATCCCTTTGTTCCCAGTTGGTCCATTGATGCCCACTGGTCTGAGTCCAGTTATGGCGACTCCTCTGAATCTTTGAAAAACAGTCATTACTTAGTGCATCTTTCCCCACCTCTTTGCTGAACAGGTGGGGGGGGGTTTGGGCGAGGGGGGAAGACACACTGCTCAAGCCTCAAGCAGGATTCTGCTAGTTAATTAACATATCTGTAGTAGGAGCTATTAGCCTGAAGGCTATCAGAGAGAAGAAGAATTTCATTGTTATAATTCCCCCATTCTGTTCATTCCTCAATCCTGAGGGAAATAGAGCATCTGGGCCCAGGTTCAACAAAGAGGGAGGATTAGCTTGTAGTAAGATTTGTCTGCCCATGGGTGCCTCTCTTCTGGCCCTTATAATCTCACATGCCCACCTGAGCCTTAGAGGAGCATTCTGGGTGTATAGTTTATAAGCAGAGACCACAGCAATGGTAAAAGACACAGTAGGCCAGGATACATGTACCCTAAGTAAGGATCAAAGCAAACCATAAGCCAGTCTCTGAGTCTGTAAGGCTGTCAGTCTAGAAGACCTCCAGATGAAAGGCTCAGAGCTTTATTTTTGCGGGAATGAAGGCAGGCAGTGAAAATTCGACAGATTGCACTGATCTGCAGTCCAAACATCAGCTGTCTGTGTGGCTTACACAGCATCAGTCACCTAAACTGTCAAATGTGAGCTGTTGTGAAGATTTCTCTGAAATTTACATTATATCATCTAGCTACAGTCTGCATGTGCAAGGCTCAGAATAAAGTTTTAGTTCTCAATAACTCAAAAGGGCAAAGGAAGGGAGAAAAGTAAAACACTAGTTAAGAAGGCTGCAACCAAACATTTTTGCTAGAAAAATTCAGAATCCGGTCCTGTCCACAGGTGAAAAAAATAAAATTTTGAGGATAGTTAACCAAACTATAATATCCACAATTGTACATTATGGTTTCAATTGAAACAATTTCTCTCTCAAAAATCACCCTCATTTTATCATGGACTAGAGGCCTGGTGCACGGATTCATGCACCAGTGGGGTCCCTCACCTGGCCTGTACCTCTCGCAATCCGGGACCCCTCGAGGGATGTCAGACTGCAGGTTTCAGCCTGATCCCCGCAGGGTGCACAAAATTTGTGCACAGGGGTGGGGGGATGTCCCTCAGCCTGGCCTGCACCCTCTTCAATCTGGGATATCCCTCTCACAATCCAGGGTTGCTGGCTCCTAACTGCTCACCTGCCTGCCTGCCTGGTCAACCCTAACAGCTTCTGCCTGCCAGCCTGATCACCTCCTAACCATTCCCCTGCAGGTCTGGTTGCCCCTAACCACTCCAGACAGCCGGATCACCTCGAACTGCCCTCTCCTGCTGGCCTGGTCACCCCCAACTGTCCTCCCCTGCTGGCCTGATGGCCCCTAACTGCTCTCCCCTGCAGGCCCAATCACCCCAAACTGCCCTCCCCTGCCAGCCTGATCTTGCCCCCAGCTGCTCTCCCCTGCAGGCCTGGTCGCCCTCAACTGCCCTCCCCTGCAGGCCTGGTTGCCCCAAACTGCCCTCCCCTGCCGGCCTGATCTTGCCCCCAACTGCCCTCCCCTGCCAGCCCGATCTCGCCCCCAACTGCCCTCCCCTGCAGACCTGGTTGCCCCCAAATGCCCTCCCCTGCTGGCCTGGTCTTGCCCCCAACTGCCTTCCCGTGCTGGCCTGTTCACCTCCCAACTGCCCTTCCCTGCCAGCCTGATCGCCCACAATTGCCCTGCCCTGTTGGCCATCTTGCGGTGGCCATCTTGTGACAATGTCGTGGAGGCCATCTTGTGGAAATGTTGTGGCGACCATCTTGTGACGACATCGCGCGACGCCACTTAGGCTTTTATTATATAGGATAGCCGAGTTAAGACTAATCCATTGCATAAGTCTAGTTTCAATAAATTGGGTCTGTGATTTGCATAAGTATAAGAACATAAGTATAAGTATATATCTGCTTTGCTGGAATTTCATAAGGAATCTCCAGATTAGCCTCAGGGCTGAGAAGCCAAGCCATATAGTTGCCATCAGCATTTGCCTGTAATACCTATAGATTTGGGTGAATTCTTAGGTTCTCGAGGTCCTCCAAAATGTCCTCAGGTTCTTCCTTTGCCATCTCCCAGGAAAGCAACCTTTGTTCCTTACCTGGAAAGACTGCCATGAACCATGTAAGAAAGGTGCCAGGCTGTTTTTCCAAGGGGCTTTGATCAGACTCAGAAGTCAACCTTAATTCCTTAGAGCTTTCTGGTGAGATCCAGAGTCTGTGCATGTCTCCTTCAAACATGACATTCCAGTCAAAGCCTCATCAAGGGTTTCTAATCTGTGTCCTATTATAAAGAAAACAGATTCCTACAGAATGTTATGCAAACAACCATGTTGCCGTGAAAATAATCATAATCATTCAGAGTCTCCAAACTTCTTGAGGGATTAGGCAGGGAGAAAAATATAAATGTTAAATGCTTCAAAATTGCTTACAAAGGTATCACTTACCAAACTGCTGGGGTAGGGGGTGGGAGAGGTTGCTTATATCACACAGACAATTGACCAAAGTCCAAAGATGTTTCCGTACTCCAAATATGACAAGTGCAGGAGAGGGGGAGGGTGGGAGGGAGGGGTACAGCACAATTTAGGCAGTCAGCACAGTGGGAGCCAGTCCACTAGGAACTCTAGCTCCTGGCTGGCTCACCCTTTGTTACAAGCCCAAGGCTCGTGTGCCAATGCTTCAAAAGAAAGGCCAATACTCAATAGATCAGGGTTTGGAGCAAAGAAAGGTTTATTGGTGGAGAAGGTCTAGCTAGAGAAGATGAGAGAACTAATTCTTGAATCCATCTTGAAAATAGCAACATTTTATTCATAAAATATCCAAGCTAAACATTATGCTGCAGAAATGGTATTTAAAATTATAAAATAATTGTTTTATAACAACATGCTTACAATGGATCAAAGTTGAAAGTGGTAAAGGTACTTCTGAAAAATGTATTTAACATGGGCCTAGCTATATTTTTATAGTTCTAAACTTCTATAAGAAAAATAATCAATCTACCCTTAAGATTTCACTAACTCCACTAATTCAGTTTTAAGGATATGAACAGAATTTTATAATAAAACACTTCCAATGTGATAACATACATAAGAAAGACATAAAGTTTTAATTCAAACCAAAGCCTGCTATAATGAAAAGTGTTCACTTAAAAATTAGTTGAAAAAAAATACACTGAACCGTTCTGAAGAAAAACCTTTTTATGACTTCAATGACACGCCATTTTTAAGCAGAAGTCCTAAACACTTTATATGCTTCAAAATCTGTTGACAATTTGTTTTTCAATACTGTATCAGGTGCCGTTAAAGAGACCCTTGTTCTTTGAATCAGCTTCCCAGTTATTGTGGAACATGCTCTAAGGCAGGAGCATTAGTATCAATGGCAAGTTACTGACATACTGCGATACCAGACACACTGTTGGCACCTGGATCTTCTGACCTGTGGAGCTACAGCTATACATCTGAACAGTCACTCCAGTCAGTCACAGTTACTAAGCTGCTTTTCAGCGTGCTTGATTCATCTTGAAGGCCTGTGGAGGGAGAGCGGAGGAGGAAGAGGAGGCCTCGATGATTAAACAAGCATATTTTCTAGCCTGTAGAATCCATACCTTCCTACCGCAGTTTATCACTCAGTGTCTAGGTCTGCTCACCAGTCCCCGCCCCCAGCTCGCACAGCTGTGCAGGAGCCACAGTGCAGCAACCACGAAATGGCCCCATCTCCAGGGCATTCCCCAGGACCCTTGCGTGGAAGCTGCTGTCCGCATCCCTCCTTCCCTGCATTCAGCATGTGGCCTGGATGTTGGCAGCACTTACTTCGCTTTTGTTGTTTTTGTCATAAACTCTGAGTGAATGGGTGGCAAAGAAAGAAGAATAAAATAAAAAAGCTAAATAGGGTTTAAGTAGTAAAAATAGATTCTCTAGGGTAGATGAGCTTAAATATAAAGTTTATTAAAAACTGTCTTGAGTCATTGAATAGTTAGTGAATTCCACTTGAGTTTGATTCTAGATAGTTTTCTTTGTGAGGTGCCTGGGGTCATGGCACAGGGAGAAGACAAAGGAAAAGGACTAAGAGAATCCTCTCTGCCCTGGGAACCTGGAGTCACTGTACCATAAACACGGCCTTTTGGTTTTTCAACTATTAGAATCGATTTTCAGGTGAAGCACAGGTAACTTAATGACAGTTCCAGATCAGAGGTCGATGTTATGACTTGACAATAATGTGAGAGTAAAGGCCCAGTTGACACATTGGTGGAGGGAAAAGGTGAAGTGAAAGGTAGAGGTAGCAATGGTTCATTTTACAAAGCAGGGTGGTTGAGAGAGAGTGCTGCAAGTGGCCCGAGCAAATGTTGATATTAACATGTGTTAATTTAAAATGACAAACATGGGTATAAAAATACCAATGAGAGGTGTCAGTGGAGAAAATAAGCCAAGTCTTCATCTGTTTAATAGGACAATGACAGTTAATATCTCAAGCTGCTAAGTCTAGAAGCAGAGGCACTAACAGCAGATTGATGGGGCACTACAGGTGGGATAGTCCTACTGTACAAGTTGACTTTCACCGTGTGCAAGAATTACTCTGATAAAAAACATAAATTACATTTTCTAATTTTAAAAATGTAATGCATCAAGAGTTAAGTTTCTGGCTTTATGCAGACTCTAGGACTTATCCAGGAACAATTTCTACTAATGGTTTCATTGTCATTTATCCCACTGGCTATAATGCCACAAGAGAAATCTTCCTTCAAAGACAATAAAAATACTTCATATGTAAACAGAATAACAAAGGAAGACTGTCAGAAGAATGGCCTCATCCAAGTGCATGATCAGAAATTTTAATTTCTACGGGGCACCTGCATTAAGAGTATATTTATATGGGCATTTTCAAAAATAACGTAAAAATTTAAACACTAAAGATTAGTTCTAAAAGTAAATAAAGCCCTGACTGGTTTGGCTCAGTAGATAGAGCGTCGGCCTGCAGACTGAAAGGTCCCAGGTTCGATTCCAGTCAAGGGCATGTACCTTGGTGTGGGCACATCCTCAGTAGGAGGTGTGCAGGAGGCAGCTGGTCAATGTTTCTAACTCTCTATCCTTTTCCCTTCCTCTCTGTAAAAAAATCAATAAAATGTATTTTTAAAAAATGAAAAATAAAAGTAAATAAAAATAATTAGTAAATATACACAAATCAGTAAGTTGTGCATATTCAGTTCTTATTAAAACAACATAAAGCATCAAGGTCTTTGTTATGCCAACAGTGTTTCTATCTGATGATATGTCTGCATAGTTTAATTAGATATTTATAAAGATGAAACACAGTAATTGGAAAATGGACCGAGTTTTTGCAAGACACCAAAGTAGCACACCTTCTCTCTTTGGCCCTCTAGGAGTTGGTGCACCCCAGGCAGTTGGCACTTGAGCCAAATGTGACTCATTCTTCACAGGCGGAGGTTCTCTCTGCTCTTTCCCGGTTATTTTCCCCAAAGATTTTTCTTCTATTAAGGATGATATGTCCCAGTCGTCATCATCCACATCTGAGCACTAAAAGAAATACATGGAGAATAATGTTTCCTAAAGAAATGGCACATGTCATTTTGTTGGCCAGAGGAGCCGCTAACACTGAGTGAAATGAAGATGGAAACCTCAGAGTATCCATGCTCTGGTCATTTCTGGAAATGGATTTAGAAATCCGTGTTTTGAAAACGGAAGAAAGAAAACCTTTTTTGTTTTTTGCCATAGAAATGTATATTTTTTACTCTACCAATCATAAATTTGGAAAACTCCAGAAACACTGCATTTTAGAAATAAAGTTAGGATACTCCCCAAAGTAGGAGCTAGGGCAGCTCTCGAGCTCTTACCTGCGATAACAACATTTAATTCGCACGCGGGTCCTGCAGGAATAGCCCCTACCCGAAAGGAGCTTGCCTATCTACCACAGCCTTTCTAAGGGAGGCACGTGAGCTCTGCCTTGAAATACATACATGGCTTTTTGTAATATTTGGCTTGTGTAAAACAAATAGCACTAACCAATGAAAGTAGTTTGACAGAATGCTCTGGATTCCATAGATGAACAGGAAAAGAATTAATCTAAGTGAAAAATGAAGTGAAGAATGACTACTACTAGAAGACCCTGTCAACATGTCTGAGCTGTGCCAGAAATACAAAGGGAGATTTCCCTGCAGAGAAACACTGGTGTCCTGGGTGTCAGCATGGCTCGGAATGTGTTAGGGCCTCTCCTCTGTTCAAGCAGAGGAGGAGCTCGGGCTCTGCCCTCCACTCGATTCACCACCAACTACTGAAGGATTTCTCCACCAACTACTGAGTTGGACTAAACCTTGAAAAGTCCCTATTTTACTACCAGGTCACATGGCAGGAGAAAAGTCCCTAGATTCAGATCTAGAGGCCCCAGATTCTGGGCTGTCACAAGTTTCTCAGGACAAACCATCTAATATCTACAAGCAACAACACACAGGACAGGATTCTGAAAAGCTGTAGTTTGATAAGCATATGACATTATTACCATTTATCATTCCAATATCTTTGATTCTCTATGGAATGGGAAGAAAGGCAATACTGAAAACAAGAAAAGGTAAAAATCTCAACCTCTATACTATAAAAAATAAAATTAAGATGAAATTCTCTATATTTAGCAAGTAAAAATTATTTCACCTTTAGTTCTTCTTTAAATTCTTTTTTGATGAATGCTTCAGCAATATTAATCCCACCAACTGGCTTACTCACATTTCTTTGATTTGAAACTGTCTTTTCAACTTTTTCAGTTAATGTTTTAATGGAGGTTCCTATATGACCAATGGAAAATAGGAAAAGTTTAAAAAACTTGTATCTATTTTCAGTTCCAAAATAACATAACAAGCAATTCTGAGTCTAAGCTTTGCAAATAATTATGCACTATTAAACTCAATTGATGTATTTGGGGGTTAAAAATGCTACATTAAGTACTTATAATTTCCTTAAAAAGTAATGGCCCTCTAGACTAGGAGCAGTACAATTTTTATCTTAATTATTTTTAAATTATTTTTTATTTATTAAATTTATTGGGGTAACATTGGTCAACATGAACATATAGGTTTCAGGTGTGTGGGTTTCTATGCTACAAGATCTGTATATGCACTATGTGCCCAACAAAAATTTTCATTTTAAATCAAAGAAGGATGGTCTCATTCAAGTTCTGATCAGAAACGTTAATTTCAGTGAGGTAACCTACATGAATATTCATATGGGTATTTTCAAATACAATATTAATTATTTTAAATGAATTAGTTATGTTTTAGACAATTATACAAATATATGTGTATACAAATTATATTCAATACCATAAACTAATTTATATCTGATATGGTTAAAATACATATAAAAATTATATTAAACAGAATTTTTTTTAATGACCCTAAAATACCACTTTTCTTCAGCAAATTAACAACAGTTACAGGCTTGGACCTCATGTTCCTTTAGACTTGCCCCATCTCCAAAAGGCCACAGAATGTATTAGAATAGCCATTCTTATAGTCACACAATTTGATTAGTTGACTATATCTCCCTAAATTCATATGTTGAAGTCCTAATCCCAATACCTCAGAATGTGGCCTTATTTAGAGACTGGGCCTTTTAAGAGATAATGAAGCTACAGTGAGGTCATTAGGGTGAGCCCAAATCCAGTATGACTGGTGTCCTTACAAAAATGGGAAATCTAGACACAGGCACTCTTTGAGGGAGGCCCATGTGATGATAGGAAGACAGACAACTACTAGTACAGGCCGAGAACAGAGACATGAGATCCCTGCGGCCCCAGTAAGAACCAACTTGGCCTCATTGATTTTGGCCCTCCAGCCTGCAAGCTATAAGACAGTACATTCATTTGTTTAAGCCCCCCAGTATGTGGTATGTGGTTATAGCAGCCCTAGGAGACTAATACACCCAGGCATTCCCGAATCCTTCCTTTCCACCCATGTGAATATCATTTGTGGCTAAGCCCTGTCCATTTTCCTGAGGCAGCAAAAGCTTTTGGATAAGCCCTGTCCTTTCCTCAAGCACATTTCCAGCTCAGACTGCCTGTGCTTGCTGCCCCTGGTTGAGAACCACTGCCCTAAATAAAATTTCCAAAAGGAATTTTAATGATAAAAGCTCACCCATGGGCTTGGGAGAAATATCAGAGTCCTCCATTTCACTGCCTTCGGTCCAGTCAGTGTCACTCTTGACAGTTTTCCTTCCAAAGCTACTCTTGTTGTTTTTAGAAGGCTGCACAAGAAGTAACTCTGGGGATGTGTATGCCTGGACGAGGTCGCCAGCATCCAAGTCTTCCTCCGAACTAAAGGGAGGCGACCTAAACGAATCAAACAGAGGGTGCTGTTTTCACAAGTTTCAGGATTTACAAATGATAATGCCTCTTAAAGTGTGAACTTTCTCGTAATTCCCAGGAACATAACAAACCAAGGGTGTGGCCGCAGAAGAGATGGCGGCAAGGCCAGGACTCCTGCAAAAGGCTGGAGAGTCATTTCAAATCCAGACCTGACAACCATTTGGCATAAATACCAAAATGGACTGAAGCTATGACAGTCCCCCTCTAAATCCAAACTTGTATATTCTTAACATTCTTGGTTTTTACATACTTAAGAAAAATATTTCTCAGTGAGGAAAAAATATTTTTGGCAATAAAACTACTCCACCTTTAAAAATACTGTCATTATTTATAATCTACCTCTACACTTTATCTTACAAAGCGCTTTTACAATCTCGTTTGTATAATCACATGAATTGTCACCCCATTTTAAAGTGAAATGAAAGTTCAGAGCAGTGTTCATTCATTTAAAAAATCTTCACTGAACACTTAGATTTCAGACATGGTTTAGTTATACTATATCCCATGAAATAAAGCTCTTCCCATGAGATTATGTACATGGAAAGAACTTTTGAAGGGTAAGGCATTCTTTATATTGTCTCTACTATATTATATTTCTATTGTGTTTACTATCTATATATATTTATATATGTACATAAGGCCTCAATGTACAGATTTATAGTATCTATAGCTCTAGATAAGTCAATGATGATGAAATTCCATTATAAAATTAGTTTTCCTCATAATTAGTAACAATAATATACCTATAATTTATTGAGTACCCACAAGTGCCAAGCACTCCTCAGTAAGCCCTTTTCATATATTCTTACTAAGTTATATGACTATGCTGTGGAAAAGGCAGTATCAGCCCATATTACAGATAAGAAAACTGAGACTTAACCCTGACCAGTGTGGCTCAGTGGGTTGGGTGTTGTCCTATGTAAAAAAAGGTTGCCAGTTTAATTCCCGGTCAGGGCACATGTCTGGATTACAGACTCAATCCCTAGTAGGAGACATGCAGGAGGCAGATGATGGATGTCTCACTCTCATGTCAGTGTTTCCTTCTCTCTCTCTCCTTTTCCCTTCCTTTCACTCTAAAAAAAAAAAGAAAGAAAGAAAATCTTTTTAAAAAACACTGAACTTAAAACTGGTACTCAACCCTTTATTTTATCAAGCTTATTGTAAGTTTCTAGACACTGAGGGGGATAATGGAAGTGACTCAGGGTGGTTCCACTTCTTAATGGGGGCCACAATGTGATAAGCACTATTATATTGTGTAAAAACTAATAAAGAAACAAAGAAACACCAAAATGGAATTAACAAATTAATTATGACATTTAATAATTAGGGCTTTAGTTAACCACAATGAGCATACTAATTTACAATGAAAGGGATGTTCAGTGAAAACAAATTTTTAAATGACCTCTCCCCACCCAAGTACTCTACTCACGTAATATTTGAAGACTTTCTGGGAAAATTATCTTCTATGATATTTTTCTTAATTCTAAAAAAAACCAAAAGAAAACTATTTCTAAGCAGCATGAGTGAATAATGTAATTTAACATACATTTCCATGGAATTGGTCATTTTTGCTTTTAAGTATGTTAAAGAGGGTGAGCAATAAGAGTCTCCAAGTACCAATGAGAGATGGGTAGAAATTGCAACTATGATTCTCTGTTGGTTAAACATTGTTGTGAGCTGAATGTTTGTGTCCCCCTAAAATCATGTTGAAGCCCTAACCCCCAATAAAGTGATGGTAGCTAGAGAAAGGGCCTTTGAGAGGTAATTAGGTCTGAGGTCATGAGGGTGGGGGCCTCGTGAGGGGATTTGTAGCCTTATAAGAAGAGGAAGAGAGACCAGAGCATGTGAGGATACAGCCAGAAGGCAACCAATCATCTGCAAGTCTCGGAAGAGAACCCTCACTGACTAGCTGGCAACCTGATCTTGGACATCCAGCCTACCGAAGTGTAAGAAAATAAATCTCCATTGTTTAAGCTGCCTGATCTATGATATTTTGTATTAATGTAAAAATTTTAGGGTTGAAAAATACTCACTTTGGGACAGATGGTCTATCAGTGAAAACAGGTCTTTGTTTGATCAACTGTCTGCTTTTGGGAGGAAGTTGTACAGCTTTGGGTACTTCTCCAGTTGAAAGGGTTTCCCCTTGAGAACCACTGTACCTGTCTGGAATAGTAGTGTTATTCATGAGTCTTCATTGCATGAAAAGCAGAAGACTGTAATACTGTCTACACTGGCACTAAAATGAATACACCCATCTCTAGGGTCTAGAGCCCACACTACAGGATTTCTCTTAAATGTAAAAACAAAATACAAAACCCAATACTTAATGGTTCAGACAACAATAAAGTTGCAAATTAAGTGCCAACGTTTGTGAACCACTTAAAATTATGAAAAGGTTGTTCAATTTCACTTCCATCTGCAGAAATGAAATGGCAGTTAGTTACAGCCTTACCTGAAGACAGTGCTATTCTCTCCTCAGTTTTAGAGCTGACCTGATGTTCAAGAGATTCTCGAATTTGCTGAATGTTAGGCATCTGTCTTTCTTGATTATGTCTTTTTGATTCCATGGTTCTTAGCACTCTATTCAATTGATCGCTTGGAATACCACGTGTATCCTGAAGGAATAAGATGTTAGGTTAGTCAATTATCCTAGGATGGGATAAGGGATGGTCAAACCCCACCTGAAAAAAGAGCCTATGGAAATTTAAAAGACTGACAACACTAAGAGTTGGTGAAAGAGCAACTGAAACTCTCATGCACTGATAGAGATAGTGCACTTTGGTACAAACACTGAAAAACTATTTGCTTATACCCATTAAAATGAAACTCAGAAATTCCATTCCCAGATAGATATCCAAGAGAAAAGAATGCCTATGTCCACCAAAAGACATGTGTAAGAATGTAATGGTCAAAAAGAGCCGCAAACTAGAAGTGCACATGTCCATCAACAGGGAATAAAGTGTAGCATATTCAGACAATAAAATGCATACTATACTACAAACCACTGCTAAATGAAACACTCAGATATGAATCTTATACACAAAATCATAAGCAAAAGAACTCATATACAAAGTACTACATAATGTATTGATTTCATTCACATGAGGTTCAAGAACAAGCAAAATTAAGTCAGAATAACCATTACCTCTTGTTGAAGAAAAAGGGGCGATATTGACTAAGGAAAGGGTTTTGAAAATGATCAATGTCTTGATCTGAGTGGTAGGTACAAATCACACACACATACACACACACACACACACACACACACACTCTCAGACATATACACACAAATTCACATACACATATATATGTATACATTCAGAAATACATGTGCACACACACATGCATACCTATATATATCTACATGCACATGTCTACACATAGATACATATGTGTATATACAGACCTCTTTACACAAATACTATACACATCCATATATAAATATATATATATAGGTACATAAATTCAAGTTGCTCAGTTAAGATTTATATATTTTATGTATGTCAATAAAAATGTAAAAAGCAAAGAATACATACAAGGTGTACCGGTTGATAAAGAGGATTTTTTTCAATAGATGGACTTACACATATGTTGATATATATGCGATTTGATATGTATGCTATTTTGTTGTATTGACAACACACTTCAAAACTTCATATGTCAAATTTTCTGAAGGTGTTAACATCATAGATATTTTTACGCTTAAAATGTCGAATTTCGTGCCCCCAAAAAAAGAGCATTTGCGGGAAGTTTTAATTCATTACTTTATTTTGAAGAAAAGTGCTGCTGAAAGTTATCACATACTTCGGGAAGCTTATGGTGAACATGCTCCATCTCAAGATACTTGTGAACGCTGGTTTAAATGCTTTAAAAGTGATGATTTCGATGTGAAAGACAAAAAACATCCAGGCTGACCAAAAAAGTTTGAAGACCAACAATTACAAGCATTATTGGATGAAGATGCGTGTCAAACTCAAAAACAACTTGCAGAAAGACTAAATGTTGCTCAGCAAACAATTTGCGATTGTTTACTAGTACAAGCAATGGGAAAGATTTTAAAGGAAGGAAAATGGGTGCCACATCAACTGAACGAAAGACAAATGGAAAACCGAAAAGTCATCAGTAAAATGTTGCTTCAACGGCATGAAACAAAGTCTTTTTTGCATCAAATTGTGACTGGCGATGAAAAGTGGATTTATTTTGAGAATCCCAAATGCACAAAATCATGGGTTGATCCAGGTCAACTATCAATGACTGCAAGGCCAACTCACTTCGGAAAGAAGACAATGCTCTGTGTTTGGTGGGATCAGGAAGGTGTGGTCTAGTATGAGCTTCTAAAACCAGGTGAAACTATTAATACTAATTGCTACCAACAACAAATAATCAATTTGAACCACGCTTTGATCGTGAAACGACCAGAATGGGCCAGAAGACACAGCAAAGTAATTTTGCTTCATGATGATACACCATCACACAATTCAAAACCAGTTAAAGACACATTAAAAGATCTTGCCTGGGAAGTATTAACCCACCCTCTGTATTCACCAGAACTTGGTCCTTCAGATTACCACTTGTTCTGATCTATGGTACACGCACTTTCTGAGCAGCACTTCAAAACGTACCAAAATTGGGTCTCTGAATGGTTTGTCTCAAAACAAAAAAAGTTCTATTGGGACGGTATCCACAAATTACCTGAAAGATGGGGAAATGTATAGCTAGCGATGGACATTACTTTGAATAAAGCACTTTTGAGGTTTCTCTTGAAATTATCGTTGTTTCTTTGATTACAAAATCCACATTATTAGCCGGTACATCTGGTATAACATGTTGTACCGGAATAAATCAATCTGGCAAAAACATGAAATATAATTCATTCACCCATTCATTTAACAAGTATTGCTTAAGTGCTGATTTTATAATAGGCAACAATTTGAAGTTAATAGCAGAATGTAAGCAGCACTGCAACTGCCAAGATACAAACCTTAGCTCCTTCATTGCTAGCTGTGTGTCCTGAAGCAAGTTACTTAACCTCTCTTAAAATGGAGATACTATTGTCACTTACCTCAGAGACTTGTTTCTATGTTTAAATGATTTAATATTCATGAAGCCTTGGAAAGGTGCATTAACCTCCAGTGTCCTACTGTGGACAGAATTGACATGTCTTCTTCTCATCTCTGATTCTTTCTTATTTAGAAAACAAAACAAAACCAGCAAATGTTCAAAAAATGAGTAAACTTACTGCATTAATCCCCAAGCTTTCCAATTTCCCCAACAAATTCTGCTCCAAGATTGTTCTTATTTTCTTAGTGAGAGAGGGGTTAGTCTTCCAAGCTTTCCTGACATGGTTCTTGTTGTTTTTAAATTTCTGTTCATTTTCCCTTCCTGAAATAAAGTTTCAAAAAATGCTTTAAAAAGCGATTAAACAAATACATTAAATCTCTAAGTAGAAAATGATAAAACACAACTTTTAAACAGCAAGTAAACATTTGTAATCTTTTAAGTTTTGGGATATTTTAGTCATTCAGCACAATGTATAATGCTTAAGTACTGTAGCTTTTAAAATTAAAGTCATCTTCAAAACTTCAAATATCTTTAAAGACTCTTTCTTGATCCCTTAACTGAATTATATCTAGGTAAATAATGCAAGAAGTTTGTCTCTAAAGAAGCACAATGGGGGAAAAAACACATTTAGAAGTTTAACTAAGTTTTAGTCTAAAATTATTTTACTATTTCCTGAATGATTCATTTTTCCTAAATCCAGTTAGAATTTATGTATCAATTTATGAAGAAAAAGCTCAATTTATTTTAAATAACTAAGTTTTTATATAGTAAACTTAATATAAGTTAAGTTCATATGAAATTTCAAAATGTGAAATTATCCCTCTTAAAATATTTACCAAAATGAAAAAGAGGTTAACAGAAGTCTTGGGAAATGCATGCTTTGCTTAAAACCACCTATAATTTAAAACAAAGGAAAAATAACAGCCCAGGTTCTTCCAACTTTTCCTTCCCTATTCCTCTTTTATTGCCCCCACTAAAAAATGTCTAGTTAAAGAGTTTGGAGAAGGGGCGTGTGACCTTGAAGAACTGAGTCCTTACATCAAAGAAAATTGAAAGCTTCATGAAAGAGACCCAATGCTGGGCAGCTCTAACCCTTAGAGAAGGTGCAAAGGCAGATCTGGGAGAATACAAAGTATTATCATTTGGGAGTCTAATCTCCTAGTCTCCAAACAGGAGAGTCTCACCAAATGCCATTGCCTGGGTCTGGGACTATAGGAGGGCCCCCACAGACACTCCATCCATTTCAGTAGATGGGATTTTTATGTGCCCAAGACACTTAGATTTGTAGATCTTAAGCAAAATGCCTTTGGTTTAGATGTTTTCTAAACACTAGCTCAATTCCAGTAGAAAAGAATATTGTCTATTCATTAATAAATGGTTTTGCTGATAGCAAAATTAGTCAAATTACTATTTGTACATTAAATAGGAAGGGAAATCTTGCATGATGATGCTTTTACATACTCTGCTACTGTGACTTTCTAAATCAAGTGATAAAATTGTATATGATTAAAAGTCAGAAGTAATCTTACATTTTATATTCTCAGCATGTATGCTGCTCTTTTCCCAACCATTGTTTTCCAGTATTCTGAAACCACCCTAAAAAAGGTGCTTCTGTCCTAGAAACTGACAATGCATTTTAATCTAGAGGGCTTAGCTACAACCATGCCTGTGTCACTGACTTTGGCTGCCAGTTGGCCACCGACTCTACAACTATAGGACTAAAAATAAAAAGAGGTACCAAGAGACAGTCAGAAGTCCTGGAGCCAACACTAAAATAGAAGCACCTCCTGTGCTGATTATGCAGAGGTAATGTTTTTGGCTGGTATCTGGGATATAAAAGAACCTGCACAGAAGCACAGTCTGAAGAAAAGTCTGGGCCCCTGTCTGCCCCGGGGCACAAGGAGACATGCAAGGGTCAAACAAAGCCAAGAATGGCTGGGTTACAGTTTAGAAGAGTCATAAGGTCTTGGATAGTAGTCGCTAAATTCATTGGTTGATCGATCCAGGTTCACCCTCACCCATGATGACAAGGTCCTTTTGGTGACTTAGTTTCCCCAATGACCACAGATTAAACATTTCCTCTGTCCTCAAATTCACTTTATATGTTGGCACTGGTTTTGGAAAGCCATTTATGAAAAATCAGAAAACCCTTGGTTGGAAAGACTCTTAGAAGGCTGGAGCTGGACTTCTGAAGCAAGAGAAAGGACAGGAAAATGATAATCACGTTTTTGGGAAATGATGGAATTAATCACTTGAAAACCAACAACAGCTGAAGATTTTAATTAAAGCATGTATTGCTCACCAAGATCAACAAAGCAAAACTTTCTACATATCAGCACTTAACTCTAATTACAAATGTGAAAGCTTATGAAAGCAGATGACCAATGCGCAATAGCCCACACCTGTGATGGGTCCATCAGATGTATAACATAGCATTTATGGTAAGCAAATAATTGTAGCACAAAGCAAACAGTAAAAAACAAAAGCAGAGTTTTTGAGTTGGAAGGGACTTTATCATCTAGTAAAGAGCCTCCTCATTGTTCACAGGACACCAAAACCAGAGAGGTGAAGAGACTTCCCCCAAGGATGCACAGCATTGTCACTAAACTCAATGACTTGGAGCAAGCACCTAATCCTGGTTTCAAGTTTCTGAATTAAAAAATGGCCTCTAACACCACCTCCTGGTCCTCACATTCTAAAACCCTATAAACAGCAAGATCAAGTATGCCTCTACACAACTGTCAATAAGTAAGGAAGAGTCTTCCTGATGAGTTACTTCTTGGTAATAGCCAGTGTTTTGCAAACCACTGTCTAGGGCAGTGGTCGGCAAACTCATTAGTCAACAGAGGCAAATATCAACAGTACAACGATTGAAATTTCTTTTGAGAGCCAAATTTTTTAAACTTAAACTTCTTCTAACGCCACTTCTTCAAAATAGACTTGCACAGGCCGTGGTATTTTGTGGAAGAGCCACACTCAAGGGGCCAAAGAGCCGCATGTGGCTCGCAAGCCACAGTTTGCCAACCACTGGCCTAGGGCATTAGTTGCACAGGCATTATCTGCAAGATGTTAGCACAAGCTGAGGAACTTAGGGATGGCAATTAATCTGCTGCCAGCATGCTAACTCCATAGAGGCACTGGAAGGATGTGGTCATTGCTTCTGTAACAGTACATTTGGACTCTGGGGTGATTTTGTTTGTTTATTTTTTAATACATTTTTATTGACTTTAGATAAGAGAGGAAGAAACATCAATGTGAGAGAGAAACATCTATCGGTTGCCGGGATCAAACCTGCAACCTGATTATGTGCCTTGACCAGGAACTGAACTCGGGACCTGTTGGTATGAAGGATGATGTTCAACCAACTGAGCTGCACTGGCCGGGGGTCTGGGGTGTTTTGATGGTCCTCAGTACCACCTCCCACCAGAGCCGTGTATGAACCCAAGGATGGTGGTGAAGATTTTCTTTCCCAATCTGATTACCAAAATTTGGCAACCATCAATGATGGTATTTGCCGTCCATGGTCCTAAACTCACGCCTCAAGTTTTCTGGGTAGAACTCTAAAAGAAACATGGGCAGAATGATGCAATGGGTAGACACCAGAACCGAAGTGGTGATGATGGACAAATCAGGATTCCTCTTGGAACGTAGCTGACTCATTTTTAAAATGAGTGTGAAGAATATGACCTGAGGCTCCAGTTTCAAAACTTTGGACCTTTTTAATGAACCTCCTGATACATTTCATGACTTCTTCAGAGAATAAGATATTTTGTGTTCCAGATACCAATAAATGACATGTAAGAAAGAAAAAGCATGCTACTTGAAAGTTAAATGAAAATATGCATCATATAAATATTATGGATATGCCTCATTTAGTCATTTCTCAATTTGTAGCCTTGTTAAAAATTTTTGGGAAAAAGTCTAGAGAATAATGAAGCTATAACAAATATTAAGACTCTGTATATTAGGATATATAATTTTATTACTCTTCCTAACAAAAATGACAAAATCAGAGGCCATATATATATTAACAATTTGTCTTCTTAGAAAGAAGTGATATATGGTAAAATATTATCATTACTAAGAAGAAAATTATGATAAACAGATTCAAATATAATTGTTTTAGAAACTATAAGTCTAGCATTAGAAAATACTTTAAAAAAATTTTTTTTTGTTGTTGAGAGTATTACAAATGTCCCCTTGTCTCCCCCCCATTGCTCCCTCTCCCCTTGGTTCCCACCCTGCCCCAGGCCTTCACCACCCTACTGTCTGTGTCTTTGGTTACTCTCTTTCCCCGCCCCCCCCAATCCCCTTCCCTCTGAGATTCGTCAGTCTGTTCCATGTTTCCATGCCTCTAATTCTATTTTATTCACCAGTTTATTTTGTTCATTAGACCTCTTCTTCATTTATTTTTATTTTTAGATTCAATTGTTAATAGATATGTATTTATTGTCATTTTATTGTTCATATTTTTTAATCCTTTTATTTTTCTTCTTCTTCCTCTTCTAATGGAATACGCTTCAACATTTCATGTAATACTGATTTGGTGGGAAATACTCTTAATAATGTAAAATAATTTTCATAAGCTTCAAACATTAATTTCTAGAAAATAGTTTTTACAACTGCCAAATAAAATGAGTAGGCAGTAACATTTTAATTAGCTCCTTGAACCTGTCATAGCTCTCAAATTCCACCAAAAACATTATTCTGCATATACATATTCCACATTCAGAGCTTAAATGTTATGCTTTCCTTTCTATTAAAAATAATTTTTGAAGTAGGCACTTCACATGTACATTTCACAGATTCAGGGTATGAGAAATAATTACTGTGATACAAATATTTTCATATCAACTGGCACACAACACATGTCCGCTTATCATATGATCAGAAAATATCTGCATTGGCATAAAGGCTTATTTTTTTCCAAATTAACTTATTCAGATGCTAAGAATACAATAAATCAGGGGGGAAATATAACAGCATATTAGGGGAGTAAGATGACAAAACACTATATGTAGATTGAAAATATAATCCAAACATAAACATCTTCCCTAATTTTGACACAGTGTGCTAAAAACCACTGAATCTTATTTTCAAGGCTTGGTGTTAGCATCTAAATATAACCTATGCAGGTGTAAACCCTGATCAAGACCTTTGTTACCTTTTTCTTCCTCTGAAAGTTCTTCTATTGGTTCCAGTATGTGCGATGAGAATGCCTGCTCTATTAATGAGGAAAAATAAGAATAGTACAAACAGGACAACAGCAAAGTAAAATTAGTTTACTTTCAAACAATATTGAAAGCTATAGTCCCACAGTATTTTAATCTTGTCAAAAAGAGCAAGAATTTACTGGGGGAAAATATTGAGACAGTCAATTAAAGCTGCTCACTTTTTCTTGGTATCTTCTCTTTCTACATATTTTCCATTAACTCCATTCTCAGGGTATTATATTTTTTAAAAATTAAGTTAACGTTGCACATTCATCAATCTCATGCCTGATATTTTTGTTTAAATGCACAAGGATACTACTGGACCAGGAGGTTAAACAGAAAATTATTGAAAATACTTCAATTTTCGAAGATAAAAACATAAAAAATTTCCAGGGCCCTAGGACTCCCATTTCTCACGAACCTTAAAGTAGTAGGACCAGGATGGTAAAAGGCAAGAACAGGTGGCCCTAGAGTCAGCAGCTGGACTAAGACACATTCTTGAATACCTCCCCGTCCCTAAACCACATTTCAAGTCCCAGTTCTGCTCCGAGAGGCACCAGGGGGGGCAGACAAATGACAGAGGAAGATGGGCATTTCCCAGTTCCACCCCAGAACAGTGGTGGGGAAGACAAGGCCTCAGGGCGACTTCCCCAGGAAAGGTTACTGTGCAGACACAAGGAAGCCCACAGCCAGCGTGGATAAAGCTAAACCCCATTCTATCAACAAAGGCTAAGTTCCTTCATGGGGAAAGTCAGGTTTTGGCTGAAGGTCTAACCATGGCAGTCAGGCAGACAAGGAATGAAATGTAACCAGGGAGTCTTATGTATTCTAGGAAGATGCATGGTTCACTCATTGTCACCTTGCAGATTGACACAGGGCCCCTCCCCAGGGAGCTCCCCACCTGTACCGATAGGGCAGAGGTCATTTCGTTCTACCACCAAACCCCAGAATACATGACAGGTGAGAATAATAATAGCCAGCAATTACTGATTGCTCACCAGATTGCCAGACATGGATCTAAGTGTTTAGCATATATTAGTTCATATTTAATACCTCCTACATTAAAGGCCAGGCTTTTAATTATTAAAGGGTATTTCTGGTACTCTATTTTAAGCATATACAAATACATATACATGCACACATATATACATAGGTACATACAATTGAGTACATATATTTTATATTTAGATATATATAAATAGGCTCTTACAGATTGGTCAGCAACCATAGTCAACATATCTAACACTGGCTATATGAGAGAAATGCATTTTAAAGTACTTCTTACAATTAAATTTATTGGGGTGACATTGGTTAATAGGATTATATAGGTTGCAAATGTACTTTCAAGTGAACTTTTGGTACACAGACTATTAGTAAGCAGAAGTCCACTTCAGTTTTAAAAAGGAGCACAGCCCTGCCAAGGAGCATTTAAGTCCATCCATGTACCACAACTGCTGAACACCAAAACACGTGCTTTCAAATTTCTTATTCAACATCGAGGTTTAAAGATCTACAAATAGACTATTTTACTAGTTTGAACTGCTGAAAATAGAAATTTTAGGAGGACAATCACAGGTTTTTACTATCACATGGTATATATTTTATTATACTTCATGAAAACAACAAAAGTAAGGTTATGAGGAAAGTTCTATAAAATCTCAAAAAATCATGTGCATATTTATTATCACTATATTATTACAGGGATAATTCTGTGACTTATTTCTCTTGAGTCAGGGTGAACTATCAAAATTCTGACTTTTCCTTCTGTGGTATGTAGGGCGAGGTTCTGGGGGAGTAGGAGATCCCTGAACCCGCATTCCTACTATAGAGGCTGAGGAAGTGAGGTCAACCAGACCCCAGCTCCCAAAAGAAGCAGGCTGATGTCCCAAGGGGGGAGGGTCCAGACTCCCAAGGTCCCAGTTCCTGTCCTCAGCTCCAGGATGAGAGCTGAAACACCCAGCAGATTGAGTCTCCCCTCTGAAATTGCTGAACACTTCCAGAAAAATACTTCTACCAGTTACCTACCATTACCTCCAGAAGAAAAACTACTCAGCCCTTTCTCCCACTGCTGGCTTTGTTGGGCTTCATCGTCCCTACCCTTCAAGCTAACACTGAGCCAGTGCCTGTTCAGTGGCTCCTGCTCCAAAGGCCCTGCCTCATTCGACCTTTTCCACAGCCCACTGAAGTAGCCATGACTATTCTCCAAAGAAACATAAGCCTATTGTTTTATGAGTCAACTGACACTCAGTGGGTATATCTTCCAGATTCTCTAAACAGCACCACCATCCACCCGGTATCTGAGCTCATCATGTTCTGGCCCTGTCCTCACCCTTGCACCCCAATCACTTGTCCAGTCTTTCCAATTCCACTGCACAGCTATTAGGTCCACTCCTGGTTTCATCACCATACCTAGATTCTTATGTAAGGAATCTCACACAAACTATTGCCAACATCCCCAACTAATCTCCCTAACTCTGATTCTATGAATACACTCTGGTCTGGCTAAGCTTCCTGAAGCCCCGCTCTCCGATCCAGCCTTGTCTAACTGCAGAACACCTAGTGGTTACACAATGCCAGAGGAACAGCCCTGAACAGATACAGTCAACTCAGTGGTAACCATGAACAGTCTCAACCAACTGTCTTTCCTTCAAATCTCTTCTGCAAATTCTATGTGCAGCCAGATAACTCATCTGCACCATTAATTCACACCTAGTGCTTTCCTGCTACCTTTTGCTTCTACTTTTTGCTTCATCTCAGCTGAAGGGAGCAGCCACCCTAAACACACACCATTTCCTGGGACAACCCACATCCGATACTGTCACCTCAATCCAGGAAAGTTTGGAAGTGCCATCCCAGCTCTAAAGCTCCTGGTAGGACCTGCCGAGGGCTCCACTGCAGCTGCCACCTCTCAGTCCCGCGACTCTCACGGGTGTTGTCTGAGAGCACTGCCTGCTAAACCTTCCCCCTGCAAATCTCCCCCTCAGAGTCTGTTTCTCAAGGAACCCAACCTGAGAGGACGAGTAATCATGACATTATTTATGAAGAGGAGCCTTACCAAGCTTTGAGATGGAACAAAAGGAAACACAGAGGTAATTAGGCTAATGAATGTTATGCAATACATGACTAACCCCTTCCCCCAACCTCTAAACATAGGTGGGATGGGGTAGGTCAGTGAGCTCCAGCCAAGTCTCCGCCTTGCTCCTGCCCATCGAGATGCTCACAAATCAGCTTTGATCCCAATCCAAGGTTTGCAGGCCCTGAGCCAAGCCTGCCTGGAATTTAAAACTAGCATTTCAATCCCAGCAGATGCCAGCAAGAGGGTGTGGTTGATTCCTGTGGCCCTGGAATCAGGGCAGGTCCACATGGAACACATTGCTTTAGAGCCAACAGATTTGTCAGGACCCTTGAATTAACCCCAGGTAGCTTAGCATACAGACTGCATGCGTCCTTTAGCAGGCACCAAAAAGATGAAATGAATAAAATGTGGATCTTATATGATGTTATAACCATAACAAGGTAGAAAAAAAGAGAAAAGACAACCAAACACTGTTGAAGTACAAAAGAGAAGTGGCCAGCAATTGCTTTATAAAAATCAATCCTACAAAAGGAGGCAACAGAGAAATTTTAGACTTGATATAAAATAGTATGAATAGAGAAAATTGTATTGAATATTTAAGTAAATTTATATAAATCCAACATACATTTTATGTAGTACTGGTCCAAAGGGGAAAAAAAACCCCGGCATAGTCTAAACACATAAGTAATAACATCTAATGTGTGGAGAATTTGCATTACATATTGTCAACACATGCACAAGGGAACTAGTCCATCTGAAATAATCTTAAGAAAAAAATAAGGGGCAATAAATACTTCACACGTTATTCAGAGGGCAAAGAGGACAATTACAAAGGCCATCATGTGCAGACCACGATATTTATGAAGACAAAAAGTTCAACTTAACTGATCATGGATTTAAGTCTAATTAAAAGGCTAAAAACAAATGTGGAGTGAAGTAATCATTAGGTAAAATAGGAAAAAGATGGTCCCCCTCCTGTCTTATTCATTTTTAATCTACAGCAGACCATAGGAAAATAACACATTTAAAGACATACCACAAAAAACTGTACGCTCCTAACTCTACAAAAGTAAAATATGGCTACAAATATTCACCCCATCTATTGGGTGATGTTAATTAACAATTATCACTCTGGTGGTCTGGTCCAACAACTGAATCCTGGCAGCAATTTCACCCAATGGGTCCTATTTTTTTTTCTTTGGTTTCCATCACATGTCCTTTTTAGATTTTTTCCAACCAATTGCTGAAACTGTTTATTTAAAAAGTTGACATGCTGCCACACTGAAAGTTATAAAAACAGTCACATATGCCCTGTGGCATGTACTGGTTGGCTGGTCTAGAAAGTCACCCTCTCACCCAATACCTACTACTTTCCACCCAAAATCATAAATGGTGAAAGTACTACTCAAAATTAAAAATCTCTAATCGTAGGTCCAGCAACGTACACATTTTATACTTTATGGCTCTGGTGGGCATGTTCAGTTTATGATATTAAATAGGAATATTGAAGTGTTTTTAACTGTTTTGCATTCACTAAAATGTTTTCTGTTTTGCGTAATTACCCCCACAGAAAAGCACTTTCAGTTAATAAGTAATCTAACTCAGGGTGGAAATTGTACATAAAATGCCCAGACTTTGCTGAAACTTACCATGTGCCATTGTTAGACTTGACTTAGCATCCAAAGTCTGTGGGGCTGGGGCACTCACTGAAACAGCATAAAAAAGTGTCTAATTAAAGCATCAGCAACTGAATATGATGAAAACCAAATACTACTCAAATTAGTCAAGACAGATACAGATCATAAGGGACAAATGTTTCAAATTAATCTAAACCAATTTTTAATAATAGTTTTATTGAAATATAATTCACTCTTTTAAAATACACAATTCCATGGGTTTTAGGATATTCACAGATTTGTGTGAAGGGGAGTAGAGTTTGCCACCCCAAAATATGCCTCTTTGGGATACGGATTATGTTAGGATACGGATATAGTTACCCAGTAACTATTATAAAAGTTACTGGGTTTGGAAAACTAAAGTCCCTGGGACATCTCAGCCCGCCACCTGTTTTTATAAATAAAATTTTATTGGAACACACTATTGTTCCAATACTATGCCAAGTATAATGAAAGTATGGACAATAATAACCAAGTGCCTTTTAACCTTTCATCCTTCTCTGAAATGTATTATTTTCTTTATTTCGTAAGATATATGTCCAGCTTCTGCTCTCCCCTCTGCCCTGCTCTTGGCATTTAAACTGCCATCTCCTCTTCAGCACCTCTCAACCTCTTCAGATTCCAAAAGCAACATAAAAAAGTCCTCAATAAGCATCTCAGAGGAATGAGTGGTTAAAACCATTAGCATGTTCCAGCCAATAGTGCCAAATTCCCAATCACATTCATCAATGTTCTTTTCTCTTTACACAGCGCTGGGCCCATATAAAAGGTAGCCACTCGGTGTCCAGCCTCAGTGCAGGCCTGCCCTATATTTACATCCCTGTTCACTCACACATCCTCTCTCGCCCAGGATCACCTGCTCCCTTACTTCCTCCACCCTTACCCTTCCCTAATTGGAAACAAAAATACCTCAAATTAAGAAACAATCTGTTCAATTCTAAACAGTACAGGTTATGTCTTTTTATATTATAACCAAATCCTGATTGCTCCAGGAGATAGCTGTGCTGAGCTGAACTTGACTGAATGACAGAGGGAACATCACTTCAAAGCCTGCGGCACCAAGAGTCCCAGGGAGGCCAACATGTGGTGGCCGTCACACAATCACTTCTTCACAGTGTGTTACCTTGGGAAACCCAAGAGTATGAACTGGAGTGATGCCAAAGAATTTGTAGTCATCCCTTTATTAGGTGAACTACAAAATAATAGGAATGGCTAACCAACATAACCACAAAGACACGGGAATATTTACAATCTTGGTTTTAGAACTAGGTGAAAATCAGGAATTAAAACATATTATCATGTAATCTGCAAACATGAATTTTCAAAGAAAAGTCTCTAGAAATAGGTAGAAGTTATGTATTGGTTTAGCACTTTAGAAAATATCTTTAGAATCCTGAGCTTACGATGGAAACTTACTAGGTACAGCTTGGGCAGGTGGCTTAGATTCAACAGTTTGCCAGATTAAAGAATTCCCTGAAATAACAAAAAATAAATAAATTGATAACAAAAATCACAAGCTATGGTATATTTGCCAGCACTTACCCTAATCTTTTCCTCCCACAAAACAATAAATGGCACTTACCAACATATAACGACTCACCCAATAGAGATGTTTAACAGAAATCCTTAAAAGCTAACTTTTCCTAAAAATACTTTTCAGACAAATATTTATGCTAGTTAAGCAATCATACAGGTGTTCCTCACTACCTGAACTCTCACTATTCAAAGAGAAGTTATAGGGAACCACGGCCCTTCCCAAACCTCTCTCTCAAAACAAGAAGGAAACCAGTGTGCAGGTCAATCTCTTTCCTGAGGGTCCCTGAAACAGAGAGAAAACCCAGCTCATACGCCAATTTCCAATCCCAGTTAGTCCAGTTAGTCTCTTAAGTAGACAAGGTGCCTGAACAACTTGAGACGTGCAGGAAACAAGATTGGGATCACTTAGAAGGAGATCAGCAGAAGGCAAGCTTTATGTGTTTTATTGTGAGACCCTGTACTTTTGGCTGCCAGTCTCCCATTTAGACTCGCTCTTGAATGGCACAGACATGGGTGCTACCATTGCTACAGTTAGTAGTAGGTTGTAAATGCCCTCGCTATGCTTAGGACAAACCTGTAACCCCGAATAACTGCAACTGAGAATAATGTAGTTAGCCTCTCCAATACTGTAAAATAATTGATTTTACTATCAATAACAATAGCTAACACTAATGAATGTTTAATAGGCGTACTTTTCCTCCCTGTAACAACCCTAAGATATAGTTATTATTAATATTCCAACTTTAGAACTGCGGAAACTGAAGCAGGGACTCACAAAGCTACAAAGTGCCAGAGATGGGAGTTGAGCGCAATCTGTCTCCAGACCCTTTTAATCGTCACTCCATCGACTGCACATGCGTACAGAGGAAAACGGTTACTGAACATAACAATATTCTGATGAAAAATATAGGAGATGATTCAATAATCATTTAGGTATTTAAAATTCTTCAACTTTCTAGTTTGTAATAAAGGATCTCTCAAATTAAAATAACCAGAGGAGTGCCATCTTAGCACCCATTAACCATCAGGCCCCACATTCTTCTGATGCCAGCCAATGGTGAGGGAGCCTGCCTTGCCTCCAGCACTGGGATCCTGGTCCACTTACCTTTGGGTTCAATGACACTGTTTACTGGTTTACTGGCAAATTCTTTTATCTGCAAGGAAAAACAATCTTCTAGGGATACATGTTTGAAATCAGATAGGGACATACTAGATAATGGATAGATACTGGACTTAGTAAATTAACCTTCTCTTGAAATCCTCCAAAGACAAGGGAGGACACATGGACTTTAAAGACAAGGAGACAAAAGTTTTATGAAAGCAGCATCTGGACTCGGCTACTTCTCAAAGTAGTCACTAAAGGAAATTCTCACCAACCTTCAAATTTGTTCTGAATTCTAATTGAATAAATCTGCTCTATAGTATTTTTAAATACCTTTTAAAATTATTTGATTGAATTTACTTTTACAAACAATTATAGGAAAAAATATTCCATCTTTGTCCAACTTACAAATGTTCTAAAATAAAACACACGTTCTTAGATAAACTGCACTGCTTAAAGAAAACCAGTGCCCATAGGTAGCCAAAAATACCTGTGGTCTCTGACTGGTAATTGGTTCGTTCTGTTCCTGGAATCTCTGCCCTTGCTCTTCCATCCTTTTCTTGTAGAAAACATTGTTTGCATTTAGACTGTCTATCATTAAATTTTGAAGTTTCTCTATATGTGACAGGAGCTGGAAAAAGAATTAAGAAAGGCATCAGTCTGCACATTGCATGTAAACTGTCTTCTGCAGTTTACATATGTATGCCTGGCCTTATGTTATCTGTGCATACTAAGTCATGGAGTAAATCTTTGATCACTGGGTACCAAGGCCCTGGCTGGACAAGGGGCTTCATTTCTGTCCCAGGAAGCTGACAGACATCACTGATAATGTGAACAGCTGAGTGAACTTGAGCACATTACATGAAATAACACAGGGATGATCAATGACAAAGGGTCAAGGCTTCTCCACAGAGCGGCTGCGACCCCAAGCAGTCCTGTCCTTCCCACGTCCACATGTGCTGCCCTGGCACAGATGTGCACTCCTTGGGTGAGAGCGCCCATCTTGATTATGTTTACATGTCCAGCCACTAGCACAATCTCTGGCTCTGCGGGTTCTCAATGAATACTTATTGAGAAAAGGAAGGTGGAGGGAGGAGGGTAGAGGAAAAAAGAGAAGGAGAAGGGGAAGGAAGGAATGACTGAAAGAAGAGAAAGAAAGGGAAAGATGCAAAGGACAGAGAGATCCAAAGATTCATAGACTGATTTATCTTTAGAGAATTAGTGTTGGGGGGATCATATATTAAATGAAAAGAATTCAAGAATAATTTGTTTTTAGTAATATAGGGAAAGATTATTTGTTTGTTAATCCTTACCTAAGGATATTTTTCTATTGATTTTTTAGAGTGTGGAAAGGAAGGGGAGGGACAGAAACATCGATGTGAGAGTGACACATCGGTTGGTTGCCAGACTGCAACAGAATTGAACGTGCTCCTGACGGGAATCAAACCCGAGACCCTTCAGTCCTCGGGCTAACGCTCTATCCACTGAGCCAAACTGGCTAGGGCTAGGAAAAGATTCTTAAAGCTTTCAGTAGTTGCTTAAACAGAAGGGGTGGGGGGTGGGGAGAGAAACTTGGTAACTGGAGCTGAGGACATTCCAAGCCTACGGTGTGGGAATGGAGACAGAGATGTACAGATCAAATAAAGGGGGGCGGGGGAGGGGAGTAACCACTCCTGTGGGGGATACACAGGAGGGATACAAAGGTGTCTGGAGCAGCATTTCTGACTTGCTTGATTTTTTTTACCAATCACTGGTCATGCGCTAGAGGCTGTGTTAAGCGCTTGAGAAGTAAAGTAGCTGCTGGTCCAGACTCAGACAGCTTGAGGCGGAAGAGCCCAGACTTGAACTTTCCTGCCTGGCTTCAAAGTCAACACTTACAAATTTAGTGTCTATGCTATGAAAGATATTAATAAATAATACTTGTACACAATCAAGCAGCCCCCAGGAATTCATGCAAAATGGTACAGCCACTTTACAAAAATAGTTTGGCAGTTTCTTATAAAACTACACATATTCTTACCATACAATCCAGCATTCGTACTCCTTGGTATTTACCCAAAGGAGTTGAAAACTCATGTCCACACAGAAACCTGCACACAGATGTATATGGCAGCTTTAATCAACAGTGCCAAAATTTGGAAGCAACCAAAATGCCCTTCACTAGATGCATGGGTAAATAAACTGTGGTCCATCCAGACAATAGAATATTATTCTGCATTAAAAAGCTACCATGAAAAGACTTGGAAGAACTGTAAATGTATATTACTAAGTGGAAGAAGCCAATCTGAAAAGGCTATATCCTGTATGGGTCCAACTATATGACATTCTGGAAAAGGGAAAAGTACAGAAATAGTGAAAAGATCAGGGATTAGGGGGAAGGGAGGGATGAATAGGCAGAGCACAGAGGACTTTTAGGGCAATAAAAGTATTCTGTATGAAACTGTAATGGTAGATACGAGTCACTTATCCAAACTTACAGAATATAGAATACCAAGAGTGAACCCTAAAGTAAACTTAGGACTGTGGATGATAATGACGTGTCAATGTAAGTTCACTGGTTGTAACAAATGTACCACTCTGGTATGGAATGTTGATAGTGAGGGAGTCTGTGCTTACCGGGTATGGGGGCAGGGAGTATTTACAAATTCTCTGTACTTTCTGCTCAGTTTCTTGTGAAGCTAACACTGCTCTAAAAATAGTCCAATCACATTAAACAACAACAACAACCAAAGTTAATGCTCTCAATCAATACACTGCAGGGTCCCCCATCTGAGGAGCTCTGTGCTTGCATGAGGTTGGACAAACACTGGGTTAAACCAAGTTAAAAAGGTTTCCTGAGTGAGGACTGAAAATAAACTTTCATTCCTGATGGATGCTAAGAATTTTCCCCCAAGGAGGACATTGTCAAGAATCTTCTCTACATTTTCACAAATAACTGGAAGAGTGCCCCCAAAAGCAGTTTGGGAAACACTGAGCTGGAAAAGAGAAGTAAAAGCCAGTGAAGATGTCTGGGGTTCTGGGTAGAAGTTTAGGATCAATAATATGGGGAGTCATTCCAGGCCCAAGAAGAAAGAGGGCGTAGGAAAACCTAGGGGATGATACCACTTTGATATTAGAACTGAAAAATGACCACAAAGTTACATAAAAGTTCACTAAGAAAGGAATGTGATCATCTAAGCAAAGTATAGCCATATATTACTTCAACAAACCTGTAGCTCTTGAGCCCATCTGTTATGACCTTCTACCACTTCAAGTCTTTGCTTTTTTTCCCTATCACATCATACCATCCTTCCTTTCCTGAGCATTCTACAATTTCCCAATTGGGTCAAAAGGGTATACCATCATTTATCTGTGACTCCCTTTGAACTCCTACCAATGTTATTTAAAAATAAAAATAAAACGACTGCCAACAATCTAGGTAAAGCAATAAAAAGCTGGCAAACGCAATTTCCCTTAAACAGAGAAATACAATATGTGCATTGTAGGAACAGTAGGCGCCAATCATGTGGAATAATTAATAGTTAGGTCTCAGGCAGAGATTACTAAACTGATTGAATTCACCCCTCTGTTAGGGTTTAAGGGAAATGAAGGCAGAAGTCAGCAGCTTCTGAACAAACAAAACCAACAGACAAGGAAGCAGCATAGCCTAGTGGCGGCACAAACACTCCACACTGCCAATCCGTGAAATGAGGCGCCACACTCAGAATCAACAGTTGCTCCTCTCTATCATGACTTGCAGTGGTAAGTGTAAAACTCTGCAGTGGTAAGTGAAAACAACATGCATTCTATTGTGCCAGGAGGCCACTGACTTCCCCATAGCTGCCTGGAATACAAGGTGCTTTCCTTAAAAGACCAAGGATTAAAACTAACCCCTATTAATAATGAAGACCCTAATTCTGTCCCTAGATACTAGTGCTTTAAGATGCCTTGAACAGTAAGAGTAGAACTCCAAATAATCTAAGAGCAGTGGTTCAAAACATGGATCCAAGACAGACTTGACCAGGTTTGGATTTTTGGTGTCTCTCCCCTTTCCCCCCAACCAGATATGCCTATCCCAGACTTACCTATGGAAGGGGAATCTCATGTTGTACAGTGGCACATGTGTATTTTGGAAAAGAGCCTCGGGTCGTTCTGAAGGGCAACCCTCTTTAGGAACTACCACCTTTGAGCATCTCAAAGGAAAGCTAGAACATTCTTACAGAAAAGCTGGCTAAGTTGCCCCTGTCTATTCCCCTCCCCAGCTGGCTGAGTGCCCAACACCTGAGAAGTAAGTAAGGCAGTGAGGCACACAAGCAGGGCCCTAAAGGTTAAGAGGGCGTGGGTTCAAATACCATGCTCATATGGACAGACAACTCTTTCATCCCTGCTCTTCCAAACCCTACAATTAGCATTTCTCCATCCTCAGAAACATGGTTGAATGATCCCTTTTTGGAGATCTAGCAAAATAGTTATCGAGTTTCAATCACTTTTTAGGCACATTATTGAATGTTGGCATTATAATGAACTAAATAGAACCCCTTCCTTGTAGGGCTAGGGATCTGGTTGGAGAAGAAGAAATTAAACAAGTAAACAAATAAGCAAAAAAATGGTTTAAAATAGTGATCAGAGCTACACTCACGAAGTGGTGAGAATAATAAAGGGAGGGGACTACCTACTTAGATTAAGCAGTTGCTGATGACACATAAAGCAAGGCCAGAGGAGGGTGTAAGAGGCAGAAATCTAAAATGGCTCAAGTGCGCACCACCCAGACCACAGGCCCTGTTTAATCCCTTACCCTTGACCTTATAGACTTGATGTTTGTGTCCCCCCAAAATACATGTTGAAGCCCCAACCCCCAACGTGATGGTATTAGGAGATGGGGCCTTTAGAAGGTCATTAGGTTTAGATGGAGTCTTAAAGGTAGGGTCCTCATGATGGGATGGAATTAGTGCCTTTATAATAAAAGACCTGAGCTCTCTCTCCCTCCTTCCCTTCTCTCCCCCCACCCCCACCCCTACCCTCTCTGCCATGGGAGAACACAGTGGGCCTTCTGCAAGAGGGCTTTCACCAAGAATTGAGTTGATTAACACCCAGAATCCCAACCTCTAGAACAGTGAGAAATAAATATGTCTTTAAACCACCCACACATAGACACAGGGTCCAAAAGGCTACAAAATACAAACAATTGAAAGTGAAAAAATAAAAGATTTTTGCACTAGTGTAAAATCATTTTGACACATAAATTTCTATACACTCAGCGGAAAGGGAATCAAGTGTTATAATTAAATTTTGCTTTCATAAAAATGGTTTTAATGTGAACAATCCTTGCCTTTATTTAAAAATTATTTAGACTGCTACTCTGTATGAAAAAATTAGAAATGTATTCAATAATGAAGAATTTATTAAGTAACAGTAGCGGTGGTTATCTTTGGTAACTATAGGTAAAAAAAATACTATCTTAATTATGAAGAAAAGCAAATATTCTTTGCAAAAATTACCCATTTATAGGTCACTGGTTTATTTTTTGTTTTTTTGTTTCCAGATACAGTTGACATACAAAATTATATTACTTGCAGGTATACAACATAGTGTTTTGACCTTTATATAATTTAGGAAGTGATCCTCTGATAATTCTAGTGCCAATCTGACACCATACATAGTTATTACAATACTAGAAGCCCGGTGCATGGGATTCGTGCACTGGTGGGGGCGTGGCCTGCCAGCCCACCGTGGGAGCACTGCTCATCTCAGTCAGCCCAGCAGCGCTCCCACTGCAGGAGCCCACTGACCACCAGGGGGCAGCTCCTGCATTGAGCGTCTGCCCCCTGGTGGTCAGTGAGCATCATAGCAACTGGTCGACTGGTCTTTCCGTTCCACTGTTCAGTTGTTGGGCTTTTATTATATCGGATTATTGACTATATGCCCTATGCTGTACTTTACATCCCCACAACTATTTTGTAACTGCCAATTTGTGCTTCTTAATTCCTTCACCTTTTTCACTCATCCTCCAACCCCCCTCCCATCTAGCAACTATCAATTTGTTCTCTTTAACTATGAGTTTCTTTGTTTTATTTGTTTGTTGATTTCATTTTTTAGATTGTACATGTAAGTGAAATCATATGGTGTTTACTTTTCTCTGTCTGATTTATTTCACTTAGCATAATACACTCTGGATCCACCCATGTTGTCACAAATGGCAAGATTTCATTCTTTTTTATATAGCTGATTAATATTTCATTGCAATATGTACTACATGGTCTTTATCCATCTGTCTATTGATGGACAGTTAGGTTGCTTGCATATGTTGGCTATTGTAAATAATGCTGCAATGAATATAGAGGTAGTTTCTTCATCTTACCTGATCCTTCTCTTTTTCATGTTCTTGATGAAGAGCTTGAACGCGAGCTGTCCACTTGTTTTCCTAGGAAACAGTAAAACAAGAGTAATTGATGTGCAACTATAACAATGAAATCTATTCAAAATGGAAGCTTCCTTTTTAGTGGGTACCTAGGAAACCCAACTATTTGGTAAAATGTTAGCAGACATTTTTAGAATATATACAGTCAAAATGGTTGAACACATTTGTACATTTTTAATTTATTTTTTAATTACTGACAGTATTATAGATGTCCCCTATTAGCGCCCCCCCCCTTAGCCCTTCTCCACCCAGCCCCTGCCCACCCCCACTCTAAAGCAGGTATCAGCAAACATTTTCTGTGAAAGGACTAATAGTAAATACAGGGGTGGGAAAAGTAGGTTTACAATTGCATTGTGACATTCACTTGAGTTAATAAAGCTATTGTAATAATCATAATCTGCATGTGTTTTTCCATTCGAACAACTGTAAACCTACTTTTACTCATCCCTATATTTTAGGCTCTTGGAGTTAGATGACTGGGTCACTACTTCTAGTGACAGCAGAACAGCCACAGATAAAAATCTAAATAAATGGGTATGGCTGTGTTCCAATGAAATTCTGTTTTAAAATATATTGGTGCTAACTGACCAACCTAAGAAACTAGAGGGAAACACTAAGTTTTCTAAGTCTATGGGTTCTGAATTGACAACACATCTCATAGGAAGGAAACAGGAGATATTTAGGTGGGACCTTAGGATTTTATAACTGGGTCCTTTAATTCATGAGAGACCAGACTGCTGGGAGCAACTGTCAACAACTGGTCCCCTACCACGTACCAGACACCTCGCTGGGCAGGACAGAAAGGAAGGTCCTTCCCTGTATAGGAGGGAGGTGGATCGAACAATAGAGTTCCCACATAATGCGCATGTGATCGAGTCCTACTGGGGAACGACTCCAGAAGAACTCTCTGAAGAGGTGCTGCCCCAGCTGAATCAGTAAACTGCAGGTCCTGAAACTGGGAGCTGCTTGACAAAGAAAGCCACAAGAGCAAAAGCAGAAACCAGAATGCCACATTCTGGGACCATGGCTGTTTGGTGCTGCTGGGAGTGTCAAGGGAAAGCCAAGAAAGGTGGCAGATGACGCTGGGTCCAGATCCTCAGGGACTTGGAGAGCAGGCTAAAGGATTTGAGATTTTGTTCTGTGAAAAATAGGGAGCCATTGAAAAATTCTAGACAGGACAGTGACATGGTCAGCCTGGCTGTAACGTGGACAGTAGATTTGTGGGAGGGAAGCAAGATGGGAGAGGCAAAGCAAGCTGCAGTGACTGTTGTTCATATTTCAAAAACATGCTTATTTTTTGAAATGATGTATTATTACTTTTTAAAAAATCTTTATTGTTGAAAGTATTACAGATGTCCCCTTTGTTTTCCCCCCATTAACTCCCTCCACCTCGCACCCACCCCTCCCAGACCTTCACCACTCTATTATCTGTGTCCATGGGCTATGCATATATGCATTAAAGTTCTTTGGTTAGTCACTCCCTCCCACTCCCCTCACCCCCTCCTTCTCTCTGAAATTAGTTAGAAGCTTCTATGGTATTATTGCTTTTTATTTTTTTATTAAATTTTTTTACTGTTTTAAGTATTACAAATAGTAGTACATATGTCTCCTTTTTTTCCCCCCCATTGACCTTCCCCCGGCTATTATTGCTTTTTAAAATAATCCTGAAATTGTAAACTTTGATCTCTATTTGTTTCCTGGTAATATACAATGTCCCCCTAAACCAGCATGACCAAGTAGCCAGTGTGAACATGGTGCTGATTATGGAGGTTCACTTCCAAGTGACTGCAATTATGTTTGATAAATGTAAAAGGTCATCAGTTCCCCAATGCAGTTTGTATATTTTAGCTCTAAAAATAAAGTTAGTGCTTCCATATGCTTTTCCATGCCTTTTGAAACTGAGACCTACATCTGAATAGACACTGAGATAATGTTAACCAATACAAATTAGCTGTTATCTTAAGGGAAAATGAAGCAATTTTGCGAACTGTTTTGTATCCACATCTGTTAATCAACAAGCAGCTAGTGAACACCTATTATGAATTATGCATGTATTAGAAGACAAGAAAATAGAATCAGCTGCCTTCATGGTCACTGAAAGACATAAATACTTTTTCTGGACGCTTGCTATAAATTACTTCACTAAGAAAAATTAGGCCTCAGCCACAGTTATTGCCCGATTTCACATACCTGACTATCAAGAAATTGCATCACATTTTGGAAATCCTGGGCATATTGAGGACGCTCTTCCTTAAACTCGTGGGCATCTCTTAACGTGCCTAAGTTGGACTTGATCTGCATATTGGACTTCTGGATTTCTGACAATTGCTATAAAATAAAATACAAAAATCACTGATATAAATGTTTATATTTTTGTTAAGACTGAAACAGAAAATAAAGTTGGGGAGCGTGTACCCATGTTTTAAATCTGACTATCCTATTGGATGCTCTTACTTCTCCTTTCCAGTGGTTTTCTTCTTTTGTTTCTTCCAACAAAGGAACATGCACAGGATTAAAAAGGGAAAGGAAGACCTAACTTTCTGGTCTTAGGCAATGTGTCTTAAAATTTTTGATTGGCATGTAACAGTTGCCAGAAACAGAGGAACTGGGCACAGCTGGTTCTCAGGATAATTTAGTGATGAGGCCAGCTTCATCCAGGATCACATCTGTGAATCCATTAGGGACATAACATTTTAATTTTACCCTTCGCTTGTATGTTAGTCCCAAAGTTACCAGCAGTAAGCACAGAAGGTAATACTGTATGTTACTGGGCTGCACATAGAGACTTCTTTGCAAAGAGTGAACAGTATGAAATAGGGGGAGGTTACTTTTTTTTTTTTTTAATTGTTTCAAGTATTACAAGGGAGGATACTTTTTAACGGAGAAACCTGACAAACACGACCTCGGCCAGGTGGTCAAGGTCAGTATCAACACCATAAATCATTTAGATTGTGTATACCCTTGATGTGATATAATGAAAATTGCACTCTAACTCTGAGGTCTTCTTCCCCAGACCCTGTAAGCCCAGTCTGACCATGAGAAGAATATCAAATCAATTCTAATAGAGGGGCATCCTACAATATACATTGTCCAGGTAATCAGAAACAAATCTGACTGTCACAGACAGGAGCACTAAATGTACTGTGGTGTCTAGATAAGATCCTCAAGCAGAGAAAGGACATTAGGTAAAAGTCAAAGAAATCAGAAAGAAGTATGAACTTTAATTAATACAAGTGCATCAATATTGGTTCATTAGTTGTAACAAATCCACCAATTTAAGATGTCAGGATATGGAAAAATGTACAAGGTAGGAAAGGAGAGCTTATATAGAAATTTCTGAGCTATCTGCTCAATTTTTCTGTAAACCTAACTCTATTCTAAAAAATACCCTATTTTTAATAATTTAAAATCTTTTGATAGCCAAAAAGGGCAAACATCACAAATTCCACCAACTGATGCATACACAAATAAAATATGGTTATTCCAGACAATGGAATATCATTCAGCAATAAAAAACAAAAATATTGATAAATATTAAAATATGGATGAATTTTGAAAACATTATACCAGTGAAAGATGCCACTCACAAAAGGTCACATATTGTATGATTCAATTTATATAAAGTGTCCAGAATAGGCAGATCCATAGGGACAGAAAGTAGATCCGTGGTTGCCACGGGTTGGGGGTGAGGAGTGGTATGGGAAGAGTGTCAATAGGTTACAAGGTTTCTTCTTAGGGTAATAAAATGTTCTAAAATGACCATGATGATGGTTGCAGAAGTATGTGAACACTAAAAACCACTGAATTGTACACTTTAAGTGGGTGAACTGTATGGTATGTGAATTATATCTCAATAAAGGGTTGTTTTTTAAGCTGTGGGGAAAAGTCCTATTCCACAAATTACCCTAGAGGCAGGGAACAGGGGACAGGCCCATGGAGGGAATCTCAGGCAAAAGAAAGGTAATTGGCAGTGGCTTTCATGTGGAAGACATAAGAAGTCAGTCTTAAACTGGTTAGTATCAAAAGCCACTCCTGTGGGTAATATGTCACCCCTTTGAGAAAGAGCCACAGATACGAGTTTTTGGAGAGGGCCCTGGGTGGTAGAGGAAATCATGAATAGAGACAGTACTACTGCCTGTGGGTTCTGATGCTTAGGAAGAAGAGTAGCAACCAAGGAAAGATAATATGGGGCTAAGTAAACCCACAGGAAGTTTCCTGAAGGAATCCCTACAGAAAAGACACAGAGAGCCATCGATACTATTTCCCCCAAATTTTTTTTGAAATTACAACTTTGAAAGGTAGGAGAACAGTACCATAAACATCCATTTCACCTTCACCAATTATTACCCTTCTGCCCATAAAGGAATGACAGGGGCTGTCATACTTTTCTTGTAAATAGCCAGATAGCAAGCATTTCTGGTTCTGCTAGAAGCACAGGGTCTTGGTCATAACCACTCAACTCTACAGGCCCAGCACAAGAGCACCACAGACAAAGTGTAAAGGAATGAGCGTGGTTGTGTTCTAAAAAAATTTACTTGTGGACACTGAAATGGGAACTTCATATAATTTTCCTATGTCGTGAAATATTCTTCTTTTGACTTTTTCAACCATTTAAAAATGTAACAACCTTTGTTAGCTCAAGAGCCATACAAAAACAGGGGTGGATCAGATCTGGTTCACAGGTGGTTTGCCTACCCTTATGTGAGAGTTCAGGGGGCATTTTAGAGAAGGATCTTAGCAGTATCCCAAAATATCCCTCTGTTTTAGTTTATACAATGTCTTGGCCCCTAGAGGGAGCTCAAAGATCGCCCCTTGTGTCCCTTGTTTCTTTTTCCCTAAGCACTAAGCTGTCTAACAACCTCAGGTTATTCTTAGCTGGATGACAGTGGCCACGATCTGTAGAAGCTCACAGGAGATGAAGGTCCCAGCCCAGTGAGGTTTGTCTCTGTCATCTATGCATGTAACCAGGGCCAGGCCACTCCAAAAGGGGAGAGGGGCTAATTTAGCCACATTCTGCCTGTTCCAGACCAGTCAGGCCTGGCAAAGGTTCTCCCTCTGTCTTTCTGAATTGGCTTCCTTTCCCTCCCACACTGGTGATCTGTGTCAGCCTCTCCTGGAAAGTTCCAAAACTCAGGGAATGGTTTATGGTTTAAGCTTTTCTAAACTTAACTGGCTAATGAAAGAGGGACCCTATTCTAAAGCTCCTACTTTTCTGACTTGCTATATCTTCTGTATGTTTCCAGCTCCCTCAAACCTCTCAGGGACGAGCAGTGTCTGCGCCTGGGCACAATTAAGCAACTTTTGGATCGAGTAGTCATAATGCCGCTCTAACACCACCTTTCAAGCAACAACTCTACCAGTACTATGAGGACTTCTCAGGTTAATACTTACATATTCTAATGCTGAATTCTTGGAAGTTAATTCTTTAAACTCCTTCTTACACATTTCCTTGAATTTTTCCATTTCATCAACAAATTTCTCCTTTTCTTCTTCCTTCCACCTATGAAATAACTTCAGAAATTCTTCCTCTTTTGTTTTCTGAATTTCATATTCCTGAAATTATTTTAAAACGTGGTTTTAAAAGTTCTGATATAAAGCAAATACATACAATTTTAAATCAAAGGGCACAGCTTCACCTCAAATGTGTCAGCTAGTATTGCATATTTCAGAAAGGCTTGCAATAACACTTTATACAATGGCAGGTCTGTACACAACAATTTTTACAAACCAAAGGCAATATACATCCTTACATCCTTAAAATACAAATGCCCAAAGTATCAAGAGTTCTGTGATCTGTGAACCTGTAGTGTAGACATGCAATAATACCTAAGGTATAAATATTCTTTAAAAGACCAAGTCTATTGGCCTTTCTTGATTCCATATCAATTTGGGTATCTCATCCCCCAAAACACAAATTCATATTTATATAAGGTAAATTCAAATCAGCCTTTGATTTCTCAATGATCTTCAGGGTTATTGTTTGTGTTTTATTACCTAACTGGGGAATTGAGCGAACTATATTCAAACATGACCTAACAAACATATACAGACAGAACACTGCACCCAACAAAATATGCAGTCTTGGTAAATGCACACAGGAGATTCAGCAGAAGAGACCATGTGTTAGGCCACAAAATGAGTCTCAATAAATTTTAAAAGATTGAAATCATGCAAAGTACATTCTTCAACCACAATAGGATAAAGTCAGAAATCAATCACAGAAGAAAAACTGAAAAATAAAAATATGTGAAGAATGAATGCCATACTCTTAAATTCACTAGGGCAGTGGTCGGCAAACTGCAGCTCGCGAGCCGCGGTTTGCCGCTCTGTTGACTAATGAGTTTGCTGACCACTGCACTAGGGTAATTAGAAAATACTTTAAGATGAATGAAAATTAAAGCACAACACACCAAAAAAGGGAAGCAGCCAATCAGTGCCCAGAGGGAAATTTAGAGCTGTAAATGCCTACATTAAAAAGAAATCTCAAGAGACGAAGAAGGTCATTCTATAATGATAAAGGGGTGAATTCATCATAAAGATATAAGAATTATAAATATGTATACATCTGACATTGGAGCACCTAAATATAAAAGCAAATAGAACAAAAAGGAGAAATAAATAGCAATACAATAATAGAGGATTTTAATACCCTGCTATCAACAACAGATAGATCATCCAGGTAGAAAATCCATAAAGAAAAACAGGATTTGAACAACACTATAGAACAGCAATTTTCAACCTTTTTCATCTCATGGAACACATAAACTGATCACTAAAATTCTGTGGCATACCAAAAAATAGGTTTTTCAGGATCTGACAAGAAAAATAGGTATAATTTTAATTCATTCACACCAGATGGTTATTGTTGTGTCGGCTGTTGTCATTTTTTTTTTTTTAATTTAACAATCTAAGGGAAAAGAGGTCAATGCCCCTGACTAAATAGTTAGGTATTGCATATTGCATGTTTTAAAAATTCGTGCAGCACACTGTTTGAAAATTGCTGCTATAGATCAAATGAACCAGACATATACAGAACATAAAGCAGCAGACACACATTCTTAGTACACATGGAACATTCTCTAGGATAGATCACAAAACAAGTATTAACAAATTCAAGAAGACTGAAATTATATCAAGCATCTTTTCTTTTAATTTTAATCGTTTTTTAAATTGGTTTTAGGGAGAGAGAAGGGAGAGAAAGAGAGAAACATTGATTAGTTGTTCCACTTATTTATGCATTCATTAGTTGATTCTTGTATGTGCCCTGACCAGGGATTGAACCTTCAACCTTGTCATATCATGACGATGCTCTAACTTAGCTAACCAGCCAGGGCTCAAGCATCTTTTCTGACCACAGTGGTATGAAACTAGACATTAGTAACAGGCGAAAAATTCACAAATATGTGAAAATTAAACAACACATTTCTGAACAACCAATAAATCAAAGAATGTATTTTTAAAAAGGAAATAAAAATATCTTGAGCCTTCACCAGTTTGGCTCAGTGGACTGAAGGGTCCATTCATCAGCCTATGGTCTGAAGGGTCCCAGGTTGGATTCTGATCAAGGGCACAAGCCTGGGATGTGGGCTCAATCCCTATTAGAGGGCATGCAGGAGGCAGCCAATCAATGATTCTCATCATTGATGTTTCTATCTCTCTCTCTTCCTCTCTGAAATAAATAAAATTATATATTTTTGAAAATATCTTAAGAGAAAAGAACATACTAAAACTTATGGGATGCAACAAAAGCAGATCTAAGAAACTTTAATAGCTATAAACAACTATATTAAGAAAGAAATCAGAGGAGAAATCAAGATGGCGGCACAGGTAAACACCTAAACTGCTGCCTCGCACAACAATTTCAAAACTACAACTAAAAGACAAAACGGAAATCATCCAGAACCACAGGAAGGCTGGCTGAGTGGAAATTCTACAACTAGAAGGAAAGAGAAAAGCACACTGAGACTCAGAGGAGCTGCAGAAGGCAGAGGTACTGAAACACGAACGCAGAGAGGGCTGGCAACTGAGTGCGTAGCTGGCTTTCTCAAGCAGGAGGGAGACAAAAGCTCCTGACTGCGCTGAACTCCAGTTCTGGTCAAGACTCTGGGGACACAGACTCATACGAGGGGAAACTGGACTGTCAAGAAAGAGAAAAGCACTCTGAGACTCAGAGGAGCTGCAGAAGGCAGAGGTATGGAGGCGCGCATGCGGAGAGGGCTGGCAACTGAGTACGTGGCTGGCTTTCTCAAGTGGGAGGGAGACAAAAGCTCCCAAGTGCTCTGAACTCCAGTTCCAGGCGAGACTCTGGTGACACAGACTCATCTGGGGAGGAACTGGACTGTCCGGCAGTGGGCGAAACTCGAGGTCGGCTTTCTCTTAGAGGTGCTTGCAGCAATTACCACGGGACACTGAGACACAGGGGCCTATTAGGGCAGGGGTGATGGGAAACCCATACTGTCTGCTCTGCCCTGAGACTTTGCCCCATTCAAGCTGAGCACAGAGGCTTTTGCAAGTCTTGTCTCATAAGGGTGTCTCCAGCACAGAAGTTCTCCCATCGTAGACACAGCTGATCCTCACAGCCAATTGGCCTGGAGGTCAATTCCTCCCAGTGATAACAACAACAATTAAAGCTTAACTACAACAAGACTGTGTACACAGCCCACAAAGGGGTGTACCAAGAGTGTCCACCTCAGGTAACTGGGGAGGCTGAGCCACTGGGCCCTAGAAGACACCTACCACACAAAGATACTCTACCAACTCAGGGAAGCAGCCAAAATGTGGAGACAAAGAAACAGATCACAAATGAAAGAAATGGAGGAAAGCAAACGACTGGATATAGAGTTCAAAAACACGGTTATAAGGTTTTTCAAGAATTTTCTAGAAAAGGCTGATAAATTTAGCGAGACCCTCGAGGATATGAAAAGGACCAACTAGAAATTAAGCATACACTGACTGATATAAAAAATATTATACAGAGATCTAACAGCAGACTAGAGGATGGCAAGAATCAAGTCAAAGATCTGAAATACAAAGAAGCAAAAAACACTCAACCAGGAAAGCAAAAAGAAAAAAGAATCCAAAAATTTGAAGATAGTGTAAGAAGCCTCTGGGACAACTTCACGCGTACCAACGTCAGAATTATGGGGCTACCAGAAGAAAAGAGAGAGCAAGATTCTGAAAACCTATTTGAAGAAATAATGACTGAAAACTTCCCCCACCTGGTGAAAGAAATAGACTTACAAGTCCAGGAAGTGCACAGAACCCCAAACAAAAGGAATCCAAAGAGGACCACACCAAGACATATCATAATTAAAATGCCAAGGGCAAAAGACAAAGAGAGAATATTAAAAGCAGCAAGAGAAAAACGGTTAGTTACCTACAAGGGAGCACCCATACAATTGACAGCTGATTCCTCAACAGAAACGATGCAGGCCAGATGGGACTGGCAAGAAATATTCAAAGTGATGAATAGCAAGAACCTACAACCAAGATTACTCTACCCAGCAAAGTTATCATTCAGAATTGAAGGGTAGATAAAGAGCTTCACAGACAAGAAAAAGCTAAAGGAGTTCATCGCCACCAAACCAGTATTATACGAAATGCTGAAAGGTATTCTTTAAGAAAAGGAAGAAGAAGGAAAAGGTAAAGATAAAAATTATGAACAACAAATACATATCTATCAACAAGTGAATCTAAAAATCAAGTGAATTAAAAATCTGAGGAACAGAATAAACTGGTGAATATAATATAATCAGGGGCATAGAAAGGGAGTGGACTGACAATTCTCGGGGGGGAAGGGGTGTGGGGGGTGCGGGAAGAGACTGGACAAAAATCGTACACCTATGGATGAGGACAGTGGGGGCGGGGGTTAAGGGCAGAGGGTGGGGTGGGAATTGGGTGGAGGGGAGCTATGGGGGGGAAAAGAGGAACAATTGTAATAATCTGAACAATAAAGATTTATTAAATTTAAAAAAAATAATAAAAATAAATAAATCACAAATAAACAGCCTAATATTACACCTCAAATAACTAGAAAGAAAAAAAAAAAGAACAAAGCCTAAAGTTAGCAAAGGGATGGAAATAATAATAAATTAGAGCAGAAATCAATATAATAGAGAATAGGAAAGCAACAGAAAAGATCAACAAAACTAAGAATTGTTTTTTTGAAAAAATAAAAATTGAGAAACCTTTAGCTAGACTAACCAAGAAAGAGAGAGGAGTCAAATAAAATTATATATGAAAGAGAAGACATTACAACTGATAGCACAGAATTACAAAAGATAATAAGAAACTACCAGGAACAATTATAAGCCAACAAATTGGACAATCTAGAAGAAATGGGTAAAATCCTTCAAATATACATACCTACACCAACAATGAATCATGAAGAAATAGGAAATATGAACAGAGCAATAAGAAGTAAGGAAATTGAATCAGTAATCAAAAACCTCCCAACAGCCTAGCCGGCATGGCTCAGTATTTTGAGCGTCAACCAGGAACCAGCGGTCAGGGCATATGCCCAGGGTTGTGGGCTCAATCCCCAGTAGGGGGCATACAGAGGAGAGCCCATTGGTGATTCTCTCTCTCCTTTCCCTTCCTCTCTGAAAACAATAAAAAAAAATTTTAAAAATATGTATGTTAAAAAACACCCCAAAACAAACAAACAAAAAAACTCCCAACAAAGAAAAGCCCAGGACGGGATGGCTTCATTGGTGAATTCTACAAACATTTAAAAGGAATTACTGCCAACCCTTCCCAACATACCGTTGTTTGGAAATTTGGTCTCATACCTCAGAGAATCTGACTGCGTGGGCGTGCTGTGAAGCCTCTAACTGAGACTTGGTGAGCTGCAGCTGCTCCTTCAACATGTCGATCTCATTCTGGAGCTTATGGGTCAGCTCCTTTTTCTTATACTCTGTTGCAACAGAAATATCTTGTTAAACTATTAAACCTATGTGTATGAAACCTATCTGAAAACTTACGGGGTAGAGTTCTATTGATAAGACAAAGGAAAGTGCTCTTACTTGGGAGATTACTTTTTCTATGCCACATGAGCCAATTTTTGCTACTTAGTGTTTGTTTGCAGTCCTTTGCATTATCGGGCACTGAGTTGTTTTTAGCAGATTCTTCCAGCCACCCTGTGGAGGTTGGATTATCCCACAGAGACAGTATGAGAGCCCATTCAGGAAGCATTAACGGTGACAAGGAATGACCCTAGGCCCTTCCTCAAGATGCCTGTCTCAATCAGAGAAGGGAAGCAATGACTTTCCCTGCAGGTACCACCATATTGAAATATCTGAGGTCACCATCCTTCTGCTCCCACCGAACTCCCCTGAGAACCCCTGTAGCTAAAACAAGAAGAGGCTGGCAAACTCAGGCCATAACCTGTCGACAGGGCAAAAATGTGGTACTGAAAAGTTGTAAAAGGAAGCAACAAGTGAAAGGAGGAATATTTATGTACATGTACTTACATGCAGATGTACACATGACTGAATGGATATACATGTGTCTGTGAGAGTAGACATGAAAGGTATGGAAACCAAAGTAGAAAGTCAGAATCTCAAAGATGACCTGAAGAAATAATACTCATTTCAGAGTGTGAAGTGCTCTCTGAAACGAGTATGAGATAGAATAAGATACTGAAACAGAAGAGAAAGAAAATCAGTTTCACACTGAAGAATGGTAGATTAATTAAAATATTTAATCTTTCCAATTTCTCCAACATATTGCTAAATTATATTAGTAGACCATGGTTTATAAATGGAATGTTAAACTGTTCATATTGTTTACATAAAGCTTAGCTAATTCCTATATAAATCTATTTACCTAAAATAGGCAGAAATGGAAACAGATTGGCCCAAAAGGGAAAGTAGGCACTGAGCAACAAGCTAGAAGTACACATGTCTATATACTAAAAATATGTAAGATTATAATAAGATTTTCTGTGGATTACGATAGCAGTCTACAGAATGCTTTGATCTGCTTGTGGACACTTAGACGTTGCATTCCTTACTTTAGAGAACATGTAAGTACCAGGAAACCTGGTTCCTTGATAAACCACAGAGCCCTTTCCCTCTCCTGCTTCTTTAGTTTCCCCTTCCACACACCGGTTAATTCACATCTGTATCCAAACACATCTGAGTATCTCCCACATCAAACAAAACAAACATTTCCCCTCGATCCCACGTTTCCCTCCAGGTAATGCCTCCTGTCTCTGCTCTCCTTCCCAGAAAACACTATTGAATTAAATATCTGTAATCCACATGCCCATGTCCTCACCTGATTCTCAGCTCAGCTCACTCCATTCAGAATTTTGTCCTCACCAATCCACCCAAGCTACTATGTCAAAGTTCCCCAATAGCCATCGTGATAACAACAATTAGTTCTCAGCCTTCATCTTAATCTGTGTCTCAGGAACATTGGATACAACTGACTATTGTCTCCTTTTTGAAACACTTATTTCCCTTGGTTTCCATGATCACACACTCCACAGGTTTCTCTCCTGCCTCCATAACTGCTATTTCTAACTCTCCTCAGCTGTTTCTCCTGAGATCCCAAAATGCAAACTCAGGCCATAACCTGTTGACAGGGCTAAAAACTGTTGGGAGAGCCTTGGAGCTGGCCCTTAGCTATCTCTTCTTCTCTGTCTAGGTGGCCTCATCCAATCCAGCTCTGCTAACAACTCCCATGTTTCTATCTCCAGCCTGGGCCTCCACCTTGACCTCCAGACCTCCAGCATCTTCACTTGTATGGCAATTGTATGTGTGACTTAAGTTTACCCATGGCCAACACAAACTCTCCATTCTCCTTCCTCCCTCAAACTGCCTCCTGCCCCTAGGTTTCCCATCTTGGAAAATATCATTGCCATTCACCCAAACATACAGGCAAGAACCCAGGATCGCCTTTGCTTCATCTCTGTGGGCTGTGCCTCAAATATGCCTTCTCTACCTTTACTTCTTCCATCTTCCCTGGTACCATCGTGGTCCAGTTGCCATCTTCTCTCACCTAGGCTACTCTTACAGCCTCCTCACTCTTCTACCTGCTTCCACCACTGCCCCTACAGTTTATGCTCCACTAGCCGTTAGAGGGCCCATTCTCAGGTACAAATTAGATTGTGTCTCCCCCATACTTAAAATCCTCCCATGGCTTCCCATTATGCTTATAAAAACACCCACATTCCTGCTCAGGGCATTCAAGGCCCCATGGGACTTGGCTCCTTCCTCTCCAACATCACTACATATCACTGCCTTGCTCACTCTATTCCACCAACCTTCTGTCTGGTCCTCAAAATCACTGTCCTACCTCCCCTTCATGTCTCTCACCATCAGAGTGCCCCTGGCCTAGAACATTCATTTTTCAGATTTTACCCAGACTGAGACCTACTCATCATTGTGGTTTCTGATCAAATATTAACTCCTCCGTGAAGCCTTTGCTGATTACCCAAGAGTCATTGTCCATCCCACTCTCATGACTTATTTTCTTCATTGCACTTGCCACCATTTTAAAAGAATCACTCATTCATTTAAGTGTGTTTCCTCTGCTCCTCCCATTAGAATGCAGGAGTTCGTCTGTTTCACTTGGGCTGTATCCCCACCCCTAGTACAGTGCCTGGCACATAGTAGGGGCTCAATATTTATTTCATGAATGGACAAGGACAGCGATATTTCTTTTAAAAGGATTGAGAAATGCACTGGGGAAAAAAAATTACCAGAAAGAAAACAGCTCATTAAAGTTGAGCGTATTACTTACCAAGGTGAGAATCTTCAGGGTGACGGCGCTGAATATGACTCTGTAGAAAGGCTTGGTTCATAAAGGCCTTGTCACAGAAATGGCACTGAAAAGGAGATAGTAACAAATCAAAGTGGTCCTAACGAGTGTCCTTCACCTAATTTCAATTAAAATCCAGGCACTTGAAGCACTACCTCTTGGGGGCTTTCCCCCAAAAGATATCATCCTGGCAAAGGATACTGAAAGTATGACTAAAAAGACAAATACAAAAACAAGGGCGTTCTGGAAACTATCACTTAACAGGTAAAATAGCCCATCATGGTGCTTTCTGGAAGCCCTAACGCTGCTCCCATTAGACTTGTGATGCCTAGCCTATCACCACCAACTTGTGGGGACACTCCAGCAATGCTAGTCTTTGTTTGTCTCTCCAGAGGACCAACCGCAGAGTCTTTTCATGGGCTGGTTCCCTGCCTGAACCTTCCCTAGATCTTCCCCTGACTAATCCCTACTTGACATTCAGGATGTCATTTATGAAGCATTTCCCACACTGGGGATGAGTGGCACGTCCTCAACAAGATCTTCAAGGATGGTTCTTCTGCCAGTCACTGTCCCATCATGTTGTCTTATTTTCATCATTGGACGTATTACTAGTTAACATTTTCACATTTATTTACTTTCACTGTTTATTATCTCCTGCCTAATCCTTCTGGGTTCTTAAGAGCACTGACTCTTGTCTATATTATTCGCAGCTTTGTCCCTGGAGCCCAGCATTAATAAATAATTAAACAAATGCTGTAGAAATGTTTAGCCTCCTAAAATGAATTTACTGGGGGAAAAATCAATTCTACCAGATCTCTATTTTCCATTTAAACACTGATTCAAAATTTAAGGAAAAATTCAACTTGTTTCATCTATATCCTCACCCCTGGATTACTTTGAAATAAATCCTGGATATTATATATTTCAGGTGTCATTATTTCAGAATTTATCTCTAAAAGGACTTTCTTGGCGTGTTTTTTTTTTTTGGGGGGGGGGGTGTTTTTGTTGTTGCTGTTAATCCTCACCTGAGGATATTTTTTCCATTGCTTTTCAGAGAGCGTGGAAGGGAGGAAGGGGGAGAGAAAGAGAGAAACATTGATGTGAGAGAGACACATCGACTGGTTGCCTCCTGCATTCCCTTCCCTCTCCCCCCCGCCCCCTCCCCTTCACACATACACACACACTGGGGCAGGGAGAGAACCTGCAATCCAGGTATGTGCCCTTGACTGGGAATCAAACCTGTGACCCTTTGGTACTCAGGCCTACACTCAAACAAGTTAGCCACACTGGTCATGGCATAAAAGGACTTTCTTTTAATACAATCATAGTATCATTATTCTACCTTTTAAAACATGAATATTAATTCCTTTATATTCAACAAATATCCAACCATTTGTTTGTTTTCCCCAATATTTCACACATTGTCTTAGAAAATAATTTTAGCTTGTTTTAAATCTTGTTTAATTAGACTTGTGATGCCTAGCCTATCACCACCAACTTGGGTGGTGATAGGCTAGGCATCACCAGGATCCAAATAAAGCCATATTTTGCAATTGATTGTTACATCCCTTAGTTCTCTTAGTCTATAGATTGCTGCTCCATCTCTTTTTTCCTTGCAATTCTTCTGAAGAAACTGAACATTTGTCCTGCAGAGTTTCTCTCAGTTTGGATTCCACTGTTTCATCTCCATTGTGCTATTTACATGCTCTTCCATTCCTGTACTGCCTTACTCTTAGTATGGCTGCATCACAACGTTAGTTTCTAGTGTTCCAGAAAACAAGTGTTATGGCATATTGCTCAGCATTGCATTTCAGAGAATCTCCAAAGAATCTTTTCAGCCTTTTCTGCTTATGATGCATGCTCTAGTTGCCTCACAGTATTTTAGGGACTTCCCACACTGACTCAGGTGTAAGTGTGAGCTCTGGGGCTATGCACAGCACTGGAGAGAGAAAAAAGATGAGAAACCCTAGAAGTAACTTTTAATTTCCAAAAATGAAAATAATATTTTAATAACACCTAATAGTTATGAGCTCAGGGTAAGAAGGGGTTCCTATTCCAAACAGAAAAGACAACATACACATTTTGACTACTGTATGTTGAAACTTCTGTATGACAAAAAAAAAGAGACAAATCTAAGAGGTTTACAGTTTCTGGATGGGCAGGTAGGGAGCATGAAAATCACCACTCCATCCTAACAAGTAAAAAGCTGAACAGACTGAAAAATTAACTCTTCTTAGATCTGTAAGAGAAGGGAGAAGGGAGAACACAGGGCAAACCACTGCCGTGAGCTTGGAGAGATCTCGAGTCACAGTTTACCAGAGCAGAAACTCAGCAGCAAAAAACTCCAGAGAAATCTGCAGGGTAAGAAAACCTAAACTGTAATTGACAAATTGCTTGAGGATGAGAGTGGATGGTTTGAGATTTTAAAATTCCAGGGGAAAGAGGAACTCTCACCTTAATATCCACAAAAACCTATAGCTAACATCATACTTAATGGTGAGAAACTCAAAGCTTCCCAGCTAAGATCAGGTACAAGGCAAGGATATCCCCTCACCACTGCTTTTCAACACCATACAATGCAATAAGACAAGAAAATGAAATAAAAGATATACAGACTGATAAGGAAGACACAGAAATGTCTTTATTTGCAGACAACATGCCCATGTAGAAAGAACTGACCAAAAACTAATAACCAGGTATTTTAAAATTGCAGACTATAAGGTTACTATACTAAAGTCAACTGCTTTTCTATATTTTAACAATTGTAAGTGAAACTTGAAGTTAAAAACACAATGCCATTTACATCAGCACTCCCCAAGAGTGAAATACTTGGGTATAAATCTAACAAAATATGTGCAAGATCTAAATAAGGAAAGTTTCAAAATTCTGATGAACAAAATCAAAGAACTAAGTAAGTGGATATCCATGTTAATGGATAAGAAGACTCAAAAAGGGAAGGTGCTGGTCCTTCCCAATTTGATCTATAGATTCAGTGCAATTCCAATCAAAATCCCAGCAAGTTATTTTGTGAATATTAACAAACTGATTCTAAACTTTACAGGAAGAAGCAAAAGACCCAGAATAGTCAACACAATATTGACAAAGGACAAAGTTGGAAGACTGATACTACCCAATTTTAAGACTCACTATATAGAGTTAGAGTAATCAAGACACTGTGGTATTGGCTAAATACCACATAAATCAATGGAACAGAATAGAGTGCCCAGATATAAACCTATATTAATATAGTTTTCTGCTCTTTGACAAAGAAGCAAAAGCAATACAGGGGAACAAAGATAGTCTCTTCAACAATGGTGCTAGAACAAATGGACATCTATATATAAAGGGAAAAAATGAATCTAGACACAGAACATATATACTGATATCCTGTGCAAATCTAACTCAAACTGGATCACAGACCTAAATGTAAAACTATAAAATTCCTAGACAATAACATAGGACAGTGGTCGGCAAACTCATTAGTCAACAGAGCCAAATATCAACAGTACGATGATTGAAATTTCTTTTGAGAACCAAATTTTTTAAACTTAAACTTCCTCTAACGCCACTTTTTCAAAATAGTGAAATACCACGCCCAGGCCGTGGTATTTTGTGGAAGAGCCACACTCAAGGGGCCAAAGAGCCACATGTGGCTCGCAAGCCACAGTTTGCCAACCACTGACATAGGAGAAAACCTAGATGACCTTAGGTATAGTGATGCCTTCTTAGATACAACACCAAGTACACAGCCATGAAAAAATAATTGGTAAGTAGAACTTCATTAAAATTAAAAACTTCTGCTCTGCAAAAGACAACATCAAGAGAATGAGAATGCAAAACACAGACTGGGAGAAAATACTGGCAAAACACACAACTGATGAAGAATTGTTATACAAACTATACAAAGAACTCTTAAAACTCAACAAGAAGAAAACAACCCAACTAAAAAATGGGCCAAAGACCTTAATAGACACCTCACCAGAGAAAAGATACAGATGCCAAATAAGTATATGAAATGATGTTTCACATAATATGCCATCAAGGAAATGCAAATTTAAGCAATGAGATACCACCACACACCTATTAGAATCGTCAAAATATTGACCACTGACAATATGGTGGTGAGAATGTGGAGCAGCCAGAACTCTCCTTCACTGCTGGTGGAAATACAAAATGATAGAGCCACTTTGACAGTTTCATACAACACTAAACACAGTCTTACCATACAACCCAGCAATCACATTCTTTGTCATTTACCCAAAGGTATTAAAAATGTATGGCCACATAAAAACCTTCATAAAGATGTTTATAGAAACTTTCTTAATAATTGTGCAAGCATGGTAGCAACCAGGGTGTTCTTCAGTAGGTGAATGAATAAACTATGGTCCATCTAGATAACAGAATATTACTCAGCACTAAAAAGAAGTGAGCCAGCAAACCTTGAAATGACATGGAAGAACCTGAAATGGCCTGGCCGGTATGGCTCAGTTGGTTGAGCGTTGATCATGTACCAAGAGGTCCTGGGTTTGATTCCTGGTCAGAGAACATGCCTCGGATCCTCAGTAGGGGGCATGCAAGAGGTAGCTGATTAATGTTTCTCTCTCATTGATGTTTCTATCTCTCCCTCTCCCTTCCTCTCTCTCTAAAATCAATACAAACGTATTTTTTTAAATCTGAAATGCATATTACTAAGTATAAGAAGCCAATATGAAAATGCTATATCCTGTATAAGTCCAACTATAGGACATTCTGTAGTTGCCAGGTTTGGAGGGCAAGGAGGATGAATAGGCGGAGCACAGAGGGTTTTTAGGGCAATGAAAATACTCCACATGTTACCAAAAAGATGGATATAGGTCATTAAACATTTGTCAAAACCCATAGAATATACAACACAAGAGTAAACCATAAATATACTATAAACTCTGGGTGATAATGATGTGTCAATATGTATAGGCTCATCAATTGCAATAAATTTCCACTATGGTGGAGGATATTGTTAATGCATTTGTGGGGGCAAGGGAATATATGGGAACTTTCTGTGCCTTCTCAATTTTGCTGTGAACTTAAAATTTCTATAGAAAACACACACACATAAGTTCACATAAAAACCTGCACGTGAATGTTCATATCAGAATTATTCATAATAGCCAAACACTAGACCCAGGCAAAACATCATTCAAAGGTTAAAAGTTAACAAACTTTGATACATGTACACAATGGAATACTAGCCAGTTAAAAAATAAATTATTGATACACATCACCAACTTGGTCTGTCAGGCCCCAAAGCCAACACTATCTGATCTACCATCACTGTGCTTTATAACAGATCTTACAGTAATTAGAAACTTAATAATAGTCAGATCATGTTTTTCAATGAGAAGAAGCAAGAGGTTTAGGAATCCTATTTCTTGCACAAAGACTCTGCCTTAGAAATAAGATTAACAACAGAAAAGAAATATTTTTTTATTTTTAAAATACTCTTGTTATATTAGTGAGTTTTCTTGTTCCTAGGAAATATACACATTGAAATATGTAGAAGTATAAAACTTACTGTCGAATGATTCAATAATATGTATAGAAGCAAAGGAAATAAGCAAATGTTAACTGATGAATTTGGTTGAAGGGTATATGGAAGTTCTTTGCACTATTGTTGCAACTTTTCTGTAAATGTGAAAAGATCTTGAAAAAAATGAGAAAAATGCACAAATGTAATAATTCCAGATCTTGGGGGCCAATCTCAGTTGCAATTTGTACATGGTTTATTTTTCATTACTCGGATTAGGAGAAGGAAACAGCTTCTCAAACAACCAGCATGTACATGGCTTAAAGCACTGCAGACCACGTTACTTGTTTAATCATTAATCCTATGGTACTCGAAAGAAAATAATGAACCATGTCATCTGTTAGTTAAAATTACTGTTTTGGTTTATTTAAATACATTGTTTTTCTAATATACAGTACAAATCTTAAAAAAAAAAAAGCAAACAACAACAAAAAGGTGATATAAAGGGCTAGCAATATCCCAGCTAGTGGGAATTGAGGTTTTGGGAGGTTATGAATTATAATCACAACACACCTGGTAATAGCTGGCTTTGGCCTCCATCATCATTTGCTGAGTGGCGATCATCTTTTTCCTGCGCTTGCACTCTTCCTTGAGGAACTTCATCTCGCCGGCCTGCTTGCTGAGGAGCTCCTTGCTCTGCTCGCAGTTGGCCAGGCTCAGGCGCAGCCGCTCCTCCAGGGCGTGCAGCTGCGAGGTGAGGAACTCCTGCGAGTGCATCAGGTACTCGATGGACAGCTGCGCCAGGCGGATGAGCTTCAGCAGCACGGGGTCCACCCCCGACTGGCAGTGCGGGCACTTCTCGTCCTCCAGCTTGCAGAAGGTGATGTTCATGATGTTCTCCTGCAGCGTGAGCACGTCCACAGCCCCCGCCACCTTGTCCACGTCGATGGCGCTCAGCCGCCGCCAGTCCACACTCTCCAGCCGCGGCCGGAACTGGAAGAAGGGCAGGGGACCCGTCGCCGCGCTGGGAGGGAAACAGGCCATGGCGGCCGCGCCTGCCGCGGCCCCTCCGGAGGCGTCAGAACCCTCGAGACCGTTGGTGAGTGGGTAGTAGACCTGCTTGTGAAAGGGCTGTGGGAGGGAGACAACAAAGCGGGAGTGGCAGGGGAGCTGAGTCCCGTGGCCCCGCCTTCCGCGGCTCCCCCTTGCCTGGTGTCCGCAGACGAGCATCCAGGCCTCCAGCTCTTACCATGCTTGCAGCAAATTGGCCACCACCTCTGCTGGCATCGGAGGAGAGGGTGGACACAGCTACTGGGTCCGGGCCGCCTCCCGGACCGCCGCCGCCCCACTCCTCACGATCAGGAGAAAGCCAGCTCTCAGGAGGCGGCGGCGGTGGAGGCAGCGGCCTAAGCTCTGAGCGTCTCCGCCGTTGCTATGGCAGCGTCCCCAGCCCCAGGGACTGGGAGCAAAGGGCGCGCCGGCCCCCCCTCGTGGTCAGCGAGCGCCCAGGGCCCTGTGGGACCAGAGAAGAACTCCTGGACGAGCCTGAGTGGACACACCCGTCCACCCAGAGACGGCACCTCCTGAGCGTCCGCTCCCCGGGGCACCACCCTCCCTGGCCTTTGGGCAGGACGTGCCATGTCCCTAAAGCCCAGGGATCCACATCCCAGGGCCCTGTGGGTCCCAGTTGCCATACTCAGGTTATTCACTGCTATTTTCGCTTTAGGTTTTATGATCAGAAATATCTATTCATTCTTATTTTTTACACATGATTTAGAAAACAGTAAGCAATGAAACTATGTAAAATTAACTGGGATATAGGGGGACTGGCTTCCAAAGGGCACAAAGACACTTTGGAGTATAATAAACAACATTCTATATTTTGATTGTTTTGTTGATTCCCCAGGCATATACATTTGACAAAATTCATCAATTGTATTCACCGAAAATGAGGGTGCATTTTGTATATGATAACTCAATAAATTTGTGATGTAGTTAATTGTATTTGATAATACGCTTTTACATTTCTTACATGAAAGATACTTTTTAAAATGGACTCTTTCTTCTTCTACAGGTTGGCCACCTAAGTTAACATTCTGATAGAAGTACAAACCAAAAAACTTCCCCAAATATTTAATACTTTGTCTTTCCAAAAGGATGCATTTTTCAAAATGTGAAGGTAAAAAAAAAAAAAATACATGGAGGGGAACTTTAACCATCAGCTTTACCATCAAGTTTTACAGGGCTCTGGTATCTACCTTACAAACTTGTGTGGCAGCTGCATTCTGTTTTTTGGAGAGGCTAAAAAATTTCTAGCAGCAACTTGTAGACCTCGGGCCTCTCATTCTTGGGGTCTTCTGAGGGCTGCCTGTGGCTACCATAGAGATCAATGAGCTGAGGAAAAGCCAGACATTCCTCAATCCACCAGGGAGCCCTGGCTTGGACCAACCATCAGGAAAACTTTTGTCTTTCCTAACAGCCAAAGAACAGAGGAAAGAAAAATACAATTCAGAGTAACCAGAAGCATAGCTGTAATATCCAATATTTTTACCACTTTCCAGATATTGTAACTACAAATAAGCCTACATAAAAGCATCCAGGAAACAGGCATACACTTCATATGACTTCATAGAAACCATACATGCAAATAACGTTTAATGGAACTTGGGGGCAAGGGGGGAGCAGGGGGAGCTATTACGGATTCACTGCACCCAGCATAAAAGTCTTAAAGATCTAGGTTCAAAGTTTGAGTCTTCCATTTACTTGCTGCCTGACCTAGAACAAGTTATGTCAGCACTAGGCCTCAGTTCACAGGGGATCAGGATACCGACCTGGCAGGTCTGTAAGTTGTGGACTCCATCCACTGGGCTGCAGGATCAGCGGGAACAAGGGCCGAGGTCTCTCTTGCTCACCGTTATATTCCCAGCACCTAGCATAGGACAAACAGGCAGGCAGAGGCGTTAAGAATTTGTCGAAGGAACGCGTGGATAAAGAAGGTCCAAAAGAATTAGGCGCTTAAAGTAAATGTCAGCTTCCACCCCTTTTCCCTGTTATTTTCTGCCATGCTCTAGGACCAAGCCCTTGGAGCTGAGCGTGGGAGACTGTTCACAAGCCCCCACTACAGTCTAGGGAGGAGGCACGCGGGCCAGAGACATCCATTTCTTTTCACCGCCACCACTCTGGTCCCACTCTGGCGCCGCGGCGCTGGTGAGTCTCGCTCCTTGATTGAATCTGGTCCCGCAAGATGGCCGGACCAGGAATGAAGGGGGCACGCTTTCCCTTTCCCTCTGTGCCCCATCCCCCAGCAGGGCCGCCAGTGGGGCAGGCTCCCGAACCCGCAAAGACAAAGCTTGGGAGACGCTGGTTCCACTGGGGCCTTGGTGTCGCCGCTTTGCAGGCAAATGGAATGGGGGCTGCGGCAGCCATGCTAGCGGGGTCTGCTGCGACTCTGCTCACAGCCTGGGAAGCGGGAAGAGGACCCGGCTGCACGGACACCAAGATGCTCCATCTGCCGCGGACTCCTGGAGCGCCTGGCGCATCCCAGGTCTCGGCTCACCCCAGCTGCGCGCTCCAGGGCAGACGCCGGGCGCTGCAAGCGGACGAGGCGATGCTGGGGACCCAGACCCCAGGTGCGCTGCTAGTACGGGCAGGTCCACAGTTGCCCAGGAGCAGCTAAGCGGGAAGCAGCGAGCCGGCTCCTTGCAAGATGTAGGTTGAAGCTTGTCTGGTCTGGGCAAGTTGTGGCAAGGCAGCCGCCAGGCTCGGCTCCGGGCCCTCCCAGATTCCAGGCCGCTGACGCCTGTGGATCCCCCACCCCCCTCCCGCCCCCCTCCCCTCCGCGATCTTTCTCTGGCCTCTTCTCTCCGCTTCCCAGCTCTTCTGGCAGCTGGGCGGGACCTTGCATGTCTAGACTGCAGCGATAAAATGCGCTGGGCCAATCCGGCTGTTGGTGCAGACACGTGGTGCTGGGCCCACTGGGTTGCGGGTGTGGGATGCTCGCTCCAAAGAGGTTTTTCAAAGGAAACCAGATTCACTCTAACCCTGCAGTTGGCCTGGCCTTCAGCTAGCTAATGTCATATAGGGGCTTGATGTGAATTTACTCCCAAGAAGAGACTATTTTTAATCGCAGAAATGTGCAAATGCAAGGGACCTTGAAGAGGCTGCGTAATGCAGCCCTGCATTTGAGTGATGTGTGACGTGGAAAACGGATTAGGCACTTTGCAAATGAAGCACACTAGGTTTTGGTGTCTCTCACTTATGCCCACTTTAGGAGAGACATAGATCGCTGTTGAAAGTTCCACTGTGTGGGGAGAAGGGATTTGCGGGTTAAGAGTAGTGTGACCATTTATTTAACCTACTAGTAAAGTTGGAACATATGGTCTGACAATGGGGCAAAATTCCGTATTTTAAAATAACGAGTAACCCAGAAGGTATTCATTTTTAACAATCATTTTAACAACCATGAGGTTGACTCAGATTGAGAAATTTGATGCCTCTTTTGCAAAATCTTGGTGTCTGCTGTAGCAAAAAAAAAAAAAAAATGTTCTTCAATTAAAAAAAGAGTAACTACAGAATTTTTGCTGTACAACAACGGGTTACTTGTGCTTTGGCCTGACTGAGTCAACTTTGTACCATACTTTATTTAGCAAAATTCTTCCAACGTGGTAATACAACACTAAGTATTTATGTTGAATTCCATGCTTTAGTTTTTACTGGAAATCATAAAGCCTAGGACAGCCTTGGTGGGATTTTAAAATTTGTCTAATTTTAAAATGCTTAAATTTGAAAGAGAATCCAAGATCCTTCTAAATCCTCCATTGTGGTATGACAAACATTTCTGGATAGAAATTTCAGGTACTAAAAGGTAAATAAGGCCAATATCCTTTGAGGTGTGTGTGTGTGTATAAGATGATTGCTTAATTAACATTGTTTGATGATACACCATTTGAGTTCCTTGCATTCCCCATCCCCCATTGTCAGTATATTATCCCACATATGTAGAGTTGAAAGAAAGAAGATAAACCAGTTGACATGGCATAGCAGCAATCATACATTCTTCATCCTTTTAAATCCTTTATACCAGTTATCACAACTGATTGGGGAGTGACCGTGATAATTAATTAAAATTTTTAATTATTTGGGTATGTTTCTTCTCCACCAGACTATGAGATCCTCAAGTGTCTAGCACATTGAGCACATTTAGTATGTGCTCAAATAAATATTTGGTTTTGTAGACAGATATGAGCCTTAAAAAGGATCAAAGTATAATCAAATGATGAATATTGATTATACTTATGGGAAGCAAATAAAAATGTAGCTGAATTTATTTCAAATTGTTCCTATTTCTCTTATTTGAAAGTAGCAAGTATGAGAAAATGTCTAGTCACAACTTGCAATGTGTCAAGTGGCTGTTGAGATAGCAGTGGCTACACTGGCTTTTTTATCAGAGGATCAAAGTCCTGAACTTAACAGTTCCAATGCTACACTTACCACCCCACACTCCTTTAACTCCTTCAATGATTTGCAAGCATCTAACTGGGTGCAGTTACCTTTTTGCTTGAACTACCTATAATGGCTTTGGCATCTACACTAAAGCTACTCTGATACCCTATACTGTTGGAAGCCGCCCATTGTCCTCACTAGCAGAGAGGTGTTGACAAAGAGCCCGGAAGGCTGGAGACCTTGAGCTCTGAAAGGTCAGAGCTCTGCACCCACTGTTTAGTTGAGACAATGGTAGCTGAAGCAACTTCCACCTTTTAGTTTTATGTAAATCCTTGCTGATTGGCTATTATTGGAATTGCCTGCCTAAGGGCTATGGGTGTATGCCAAAATCTGAATAAAAGGGATAGCAAGGCCAGAGCAAAGCGGAGTCTTTCCTCTTGAGCTGGGCTCCCGCCTGGCCCCCAATTCCCAAATTTATATTTTCTTGTCTAGTCTCTTTCATTTGTGTGCAGCCTCCTCCAGAACCCAAACCCTGAACCTGAACCTGAACTATGCAGGATGTGGGGGGGACACTCACACCATACCAGTCTATATTTTTTATTACTAAAGTAAAAGTTTGTATCAAATATGTGAGGAAGTGCCTGGACTAGATGAGCATAATCTATCCAAACCTTTATTCCCCATTTCCTGGAGTTTTAAAATTCCTTCTTTTATACTTGTTAAGGGATTTCTGACTTTTGTTATATAATTTGTTGGGGGACAAAGTTCAGTGCACGTTTACATTGAACAATCTTTCCCTAGCTTGTTACACACTGAATACACAACCACTGGCAAGTGCTCACAATTATACTTTTCTTTAAAAAAGATACTTTTATTGATTTCAGAAAGGAAGGAAGAAGGAGAGAGAGGTAGAAACAACCTGGACATGTGCCCTGATCAGGAATCAGACCATGACCTCCTGGTTCATAGGTCAACACTTTTTTTTTTTTTTTTTTAGAGAGAGTGTAAGGGAGAGGGAGAGAGAGATAGATACATCAATGATGAAGGAGAATCATTGATTGAATGCCTTCTGCACTCCCCACACTGGGGTTTGAGCCCACAACTTGGGCATGTGCCCTGACCAGGTTCATAGGTCAGGCGTGTGACCTCCTGGTTCATAGGTCGACACTCAATCACTGAGCCACAGCAGCCAGGCCACAACTATATGTTTTACCTGATCCAAAATAAGGACCATGTGAAAGATGAGACAGAGGGCCGGAGACCAGGACACAGGCTTTATTAGAGGAGAAGACCCTGCCGGGCTATCTTCCAAATGGAAAAGAGCACATGTGCTGGGGTGAAGGCACCTTTTGAGGGGAGGAAAGGGAAGGGATGGGGCTTAGGGTACTCAGCACACGCTGATTGGTGGTTTCATATAAGGCACATAATTAGGGACTTAGAAATCGGGGGTTAGGGTATTTCGCAGGTGCTGATTGGTGATTCAATGTACAGTCCATATAAGGTGCATGGTTAGGTGTTCAGGAATGTTCGGGCTGCAGGTGGAGTTTACGTCATTCTCTGTCCATCAGTTGGGGGAAGAGAGGATCTATCATTCCAGGCTTCTGGTAATATTAAAAAAAAATTGAGAGTCTGGGCAAGGCCAAGGGATGAAGGTCCATCTTCCGTAGCTACTTCCAGCTGAGAGGGGGCATCGTTAGGGGCGTCTACCCAGGGACTCAAGGATTCTGGTGTTAGGTTCTGAATTCAATGCCAGATAGATCTCTCCCACCTTCTGGTTGGCGAACGCCTGCATTCTGTTCTGCAAGAAACTAGTGAAACAGCGCATGAGACAGGGGCCAAAGAGCAAAATTAAAAGAATAAATACCAGTGGGCCTAATAGTGGGAGGAGCCATGGGGTAAGTGAGTGAAAAACAGGTAGTGTTTTCCGTGCTGGCGAGGGGTGCAGCAGCATGATTTCCCCAAGAGACTGGTTGGTGAAGTCTGGAGAGCGATCCTGTTGAGTCACTTGGGAGGTAAAAGCTGGTCCTGAGGCTGCCACAGCATCACTTGTCTGGTTTTGCTGCTTTTCTGGAGCTAAAATACAACTGAGACCTAGATGTTATTTTTAGGGGGAAAAGAGTAGGGGTCTCAGTTGCCTCACTAGTGATATGAAAGGGGAGAATAGGTTACCCTAGGGGTAAGGTTCTTGTTTTCCCAGTTTTTCCCTTTGCTGGGCATCCACATGTTTCTTGTAGGTTCTGAGACAGATAGAGCAGTAGTTAAGCTCCCTGTAGAAGTTCCAACCCCTGCTGTGATGCCGAGGATTAGGAGGGAGGGATTATCTGGACTCCTCTTTTGTGTCAGATATGATGGGTTATGGGGACAGGTAAAGACTGATCATTGGGGGCTGCATCTACATTGGGTGAGAGATAGATGAGAGTACAGGTTCCTGTCCAGCTAATGGGGAAACAGATGTATGTGTTTTCCCCACAGAGGAAGAAAAATCCCTGATCACAGAGACAAGCTGATAGGTGTAAGGAGAAGAGGTAGACTAAAGGGTATGAGATTCCTTTTTTTAGTTCCACACTCCAAGCTGAGAGGGTAGTCACCATGGCGCTACCAATAAGGGGTGACAGATGAGTGATTGAGATTGTGTTGCAGTGAAAGTGGAAAGGAATATTAGAATGGGCTGTTATCCAAGAGAAAAGAGAAAGGGAAGGAAAGGAGCAGTGGAAGATGAGGCTGGAGAAAAGGCAGGGGGAGGAGGGAGCAGGCCCCAAACCCTGTTTCCAGGCCTCTGGCCGCTTGAATTTTAAACCGCACATTTTTCCTAGAGATAATGATCATAGAGGAGATAAGGAGATAAGTCGTTTACAGTCCAAGGAATGGCTTGGCCTTGTGGGGTGAGAGAGTGAAACTGAGGTAGGTGACTGTGGTTTGGGATAACTGGGTTTTATGAGGGGATGCATGGTAGTCCTGGCCGGGCACCGAGGTAGAATGAGAAAAGAGTGAATGGGGGAATTTAGTAAGATGCAGTGTAGACGTGAGGTGGCTAATGGCTGTGAGACTAATCCGTCAACCCCCATAATAGAGACTGAGGAGTGGACAAGGGTCCCAGCGAATTCGGAGGGCAGAATAAGTGGCCCTGGTGTCAATTAAAAGGAGATCAGCTTACCTGCCACCACAGTCGTTATCGAGGCTCTGTCCTGGTGATGTAAGTCTGTGGGGCCCTGTCAGGGCCTGGGCAGCTTCTTCGGTGGCCAGTCCCAGGGGGTCTGGAAGCTCCAAACTGGATCCAGAGGGCAGCCATGCTGGACTGGCTAAGGCCAGACCCAGAGGAGCCAGACCACAGTCTGATTTCCAGTGGCCTTCCCTTCCGCACCTTGGGCAGGGCCCAGGCGGAGGTCTCGGGTTTGAGCAGGACTTGGCTCAGTGTCCTTCCTTGCTGCATTTGAAGCATGGGCCCCGAGGAGGCTTAGCCCCTGACTTACCCATGGTTGGAGGACTGGCACTTCGTTTGGGGTTTGAAAGTGGTGGCTAGGAGTCGGAAGGCCCCCTACTGGGCCTCGGCCTTGGCCTGATCTTGCCTTTGATTTTGGATTTGGGTCTCCTTGTCTCTATTATTAAAGACCTTAAAAGTCAGGTTAAGGAGGTCTTTTTGAGGGGTTTGTGGACCTGCATCTATTTTTTGAAGTTTGCGGTGTATGTTGGGGAGTAAAGGTGGTCAGGTCAGTGGAAAAAGAAACCTGAGATGCCTCTCAATCTGTGAGGCTGAACATAGAGAATGGGACATGGACTCAGACTCTGCCCTCAGTTCCTGCTGCCTCCCTCAGGGGTAGAATGGACTTGGGAATAGAAGAAGCTGTTGTGGAAGGCAGTCTCTGGGTGGCCTGAGAATGAGTGTTAGATGGGAAAGGCTGTTTTGGAGCTCACGTTCTCAGGATTTGGGCTTTCAGGAAGATCAGAAAGTGAGAAGGGAATGGCCAGCCACCTGTGAATTTGGTTGCTGGTGGTCACGGGGCCAGAGATTCGGTGGAGAGTGCACAGGGGAAGGCGGGCGGTTAGAATTCTCAGAGGTAGAACGTGGGGTGCGGATTCTGCGGCAGGGTTGTAAGAAGGTGGCGGGAGTGAGACACGTGGATAAGAATGATCCGCTGGGTCAAAAGAGCAGTCAGAAGACAGAGAAAGGGGCTGAGGACAGGTTTGAGAGGGCAAAGAGGACTTTGCAAGGAGGATCTGATGGGTGGAACATGAGGAGTAAAGCGAGGAGCGAGAGAAGAGGAAAAAGAAAGCCTGTACGTAGGGAATCTCGAAAACTTCCCCTGTCCGGTGGCAAAAATTATCTAGATCTTGGAGGATATTGGAATCAAAAGTGCCATTTTCAGGCCACAAAGAGCCATTATCAAGTTTATATTGTGGCCAGGCAGTGTTACAAAAAAATATGAGTTTCTTTGGTTTGATGTAGCCGGAAAGACCAAGGGTCGAGAGATTGGCAAGGAGACACCCTAAAGGTGTGTTACGAGGGGGTTTGGAATGAGAGGTTCCCATGACCAAAGAGAAGGACCATCGGAAAGTTGGGGAGAAAAGAAGGAGCGTCCTCCTTTTTCCTCAGCCAACCTGTAGAGAGAGAGAGACGAGAGAAGGTTCCAAGGTCGTCACCCTGAGACCTTTCCCGTGGAGTAGAGCAGGGTTTTCCCGGCTAGGTACCTGGGCTTTCATAGAACGTAGGACGTAGAACGTGTAGCCAAGTGGACGGGAAAACTCTGAGGCCCTTCCAGGTCAAGGGAACGAGGTGGGGGGGGGGGGCTGGAAAGTCCCTGAAGCCTACCGGTGAGAAAGCGACAAGATCCCCACGTGTCCTGGTACAGCAGGGTTCAAGAGGTGTTCTGAGCAGGCCAATCAACTCAGAACCATGCCACCGAGCAGAGCCAGAAGCTCAGGGCTAGGTCTGAGGATCGTCCACACTCACCCAGGTTTTTGGCACCAGATGAAAGATGAGACAGAGGGCCGGAGACCAGGACACAGGTTTTATTAGAGGAGAAGACCCTGCCGGGCTGTCTTCCAGATGGAAAAGAGCCCACGTGTGGGGATGGAGGCACCTTTTGAGGGGAGGAAACGGAAGGGATGGGGCTTCTTGCCACACGCTGATTGGTGGTTTCATATAAGGCACATAATTAGGGACTTAGAAATCGGGGGTTAGGGTATTTGGCAGGTGCTGATTGGTGGTTCAATGTACAGTCCATATCAGGTGCCTGGTTAGGTGTTCAGGAATGTTCGGGCTGCAAGTGGAGTTTACGTCATTCTCTGTCCATCAGTTGCGGGAAGGAAGGATCTATCACCATGCTCCTTGACCTAGCAACCTCAAAATGTATTCTCACAAACATTCTTCCAGTTTTGCGGGTGATGTAAATTAATAAATGTCTACAACTTTTAGATTTCTAACTATTTTGTACCAATATCCAAGATTGTGTCACTTCCACACTCTTACCCCCAAGGCCATGCTAAATTTGTACTATGGTTGCCATAGCAACAATATGGCTTGGTTCCTGCTAGGAAAATTGTTAGTTCTCACATGCAAAGGTGACAAAGCTTTCTCAGCTAAGAAAGCAGAGTGAGGAATTAATTCAGTATGGTTTGAGGACTTCAAATCCTTTACCTCAACTGCTCTCAAACTTTCTTCAGAGTCCCCTTGAAGATTTGTTAAAACACGGTTAGCTGTGCCCACCCCTAAAGTTTTTGGTTTAGCAAATCTGGGCTGGGGCCAGAAAATTTGCATTTCTAACAAGTTTCCAGGTGATGCCATTGTCTGGGGGGGGGGTCCCACTTTGAGAACCACTGCATTCAGTATTATAGATCCTCTTAAATGTTGCCATTTGCATAGATTCCCTATCTTCTGATCAATTCTCTCATCTATACTAATAAAAGAGTAATATGCCAATTAGAACGGGAGACCTTCCAGAGTCCTTCCAGAAGTCCTTCTGGACAAAGCCGGGGGCTTGGCCAGCCTGCAAACTGCCCCAGCTCCTTGCCCAGACCAGCACTGGCCCCAGTGGGGACCCTCACCCTGATCTGGGACCCCCTTCAGGGCAGACCAGCAGGCCCCCACCGTACACTAGGCCTCTATCTATACTAATAAAAGGGTAATATGCTAATTAGACCAGGGGTCCTTCCAGACAAAGCCATGGTGGCGGGGCCAAGGCAGAGGCAGTTAGGGGTGATCAGGCTGGCAGGCAGGTGAGTGATTAAGAGCCAGTGGTCCCAGATTGTGAGAGGGATGTCCAACTGCTGGTTTAGGTGGCATCCCCTGAGGGGTCCCAGATTGGAGAGGGTGGTAGTGCTATCAGAGACTTGCACAGGTGTAATGTCTCCAATGCTAGTGGGAGTGGGGTTCTTATGACATGCTGAGGAAGAAAAAAAATCGAAGTCTCACACAGGAGAATGAGTGACTTTTATTCACATGAAATTACATCCCTCAGTTTCCAAAGTCCCATTTCCCTTAAACTAGTCTTGGAAAAGGTGCAGCTGGGGATTCAACAGAGCTAGAAGCGGAGTCGGTGTCTAGAGTTTTCGTTCCATGGTGGAGTTAATGCCAGCAGAGCATCAGGCTCATTGTTATCCATTAGTCCAATTGTGGAGAATGCAGGGAAGTGTGTCCCCTGCAACAAGAGTCCTAAGAGAGCAAGAGGGCCAAGAAAGAGAACTCCCTTTGTTCAGGAGCGTATGTATCTCAGATTTCGAACCCTTGCAATGACCACGCCTATTCTGACTAATGCCCTGTTCCCAGGTGTGACTGATAGGTAGTCACATTTTCCCACATCACTTAGATTTTACTGGTCTTGCATCTATTCTTCGTTTGTCCAGTCCCTTCCTCCAGGATCTATGGGAAGCAGATCTGGAGAATGTTAAACTGCAGCTTTCTGGCAAAACTGTACAAATGGCATACCTGTAGTATCTGGCCTTCCCTTACCTTTCTTGTTAGTTAATAACCAGGTTATTATAATGGTATCAGTAGCAGCAAAATGGGCTGTGATGGAGATACCCATCAATGGTACAGCACCCAACAGAACTGCATGCAGGGAGTGATAGTTCCCAAAAGAAGGATATTCTGAGCAGATGAGTAACAGATGTCAAGTCTGAACAGCATCAACTTACCCCCTTACCACCCATTCGATGGCCTGGCCTTTGAGAAAGATATCGTGCTGCTTTTCTTCAAGATTTGAAAATAAAGACAAGGCAGAGGAAAGGATATCAACTATATATCCCTTTGAATAATCTGAATTTCCTTCTCTTAGGGAGATTCTTTTCCCCCTCACCTATAGCTTCTCCATCTAGAGTCTGGGATCTTAGCTTCCTTCATCCAGATTTTAGGATCCTACCAGCTTCACAAGACAAGAAGACAGTCACTGTTGTTTAGAAAAGGAGATAAATTCTTTTCCTTTTATAGATAAATACCATTGCTCAGTTTCCCCTCCTCTCTTATTCTCACTTGGAATGATAAGGGGAGGCAAAGTTCAAGAATTGGTCCTAATTCCCGCCCCCCTCTCTCTTTCTCTCTCTCTCTCATCAAGTCTTTATTCCAACTGAGCAAGATGGATTTCAGGAACTCATATACAGTGGCTGGTAAGCAGAAATGGTATTAGTTGGTTTATGGTAGATCATGCTGAGGTAACAAACAGTCCCCCAAATTGTTATATTTATGATAGAAAGGTCTATTGTTTATGCTATACATCAGTTGTTATATGTTTGTTGTGACTTTACTCCATGTGGTCTCCTTACAGAACCCTGATAAAAGTAACAACCCCTATCTGGGACATGCTTTTCTTTTGGCAGAATAGTTACATCATAACATCGTCTCTTGAGATCTCTGCTGGGAACTACATTACTTCTAATCACATTCAATTAGCCAAAGCAAATCACATGACAAAATCCAAATGTGAATAGAGAAAGGAAGTATACTCTCAAAGCAAGTCACTGAAACTCACAGGAGTACAGCCAGGAATATAAATCCTTTTATAAGAAAGGAAATAATGTGAAACAATAATAAAATCTACTATAGAACTATAAGATAGATCAGAGATGGTAAGAACTACTTGGGATCTACAAAAAAGAATAAGATTTAAAATTTTGCTTGGTGTCAACTTGAAACTACCTCAGGCTAAAACTTTGAACAGCTTAATGTGGCAATTCACCCAGATAGCACTAAGGCAAAGAGAGGAGACTGCAGTTGTTTTATGAGTAACTTCCAACATCCAAACCAATCTATGGCTAGATTGTAGTTATGCAAGAATAAGGAAACTGCTCAAAATAGTTCAGCATGTCTAGGTTTATGTATTTTCTTTCTTTGGGGTATAATTGTTTTTGCTCTGCCCTAGTGTTCCAGGAAAGAACCTTTATAACAAATTCAGTATTTTTTTAAGCTGAATGACCAAGGCATATAGGCATATTAGGCTGCCCTTTGAGATTAATCATAGAGGTGACAGTAATAGAGCTAATAGGACAAAAGGAGAAGATCTGATAACAACAAAACACCCTGGGAAATGCCAAAGATAGCTTGGGGAACGACAATATCACCTGAACTGCTGTTAGGACATAGAATCAGTCCCCTAAGAAGGCATTCTGTCTTGCTGAACTGAAAGACTCAAGGAACTAAATGTACCCCAAGGTGTTAAAATATCCTTTTAAATTCATTGAGAAAATGAAAATGTTCATTTTTTATGGAAGATTAAATACAATAAAAAAATTGCAATGTGATTTGCAAACCCAAATTGACAGACATTTCCAAAATAACTGGCCTATACTCATCAAAATGTCAAGGTCATAAAAGACAAGGAAAGACTGAGGTATTGTTTTAAATTAAGGGAATTTAAGAAACATGACACCTGAATACAACTCATGATCTGGGATTTTAACTTTCTATTAAGGACATTTTTGGGGCAGATGGTAAAATTTTAATAAAATCTGATACCAAGAGTATTGAGTATTGTATCAATATTATTTCCCCAATTTTGATAGTTGTATTGTGTTATTGTAAGAGAATGTTTGTTTTTAGGAAATAACACTGAAGTATTTAGTAATACAGGGCAACTTCCAAATAAATGAGAAAAGAAAGAGAATGATAAAGCAAATCAGAGGAGCAGCCTGAGGTCCCCTGGCCCAGCACTGGGGTTGGGGGGGTCGCACCTTGAGTTCCCTTGTCAAGCCCCGTTGGGCGGGGGGCATGGCTTCAGGTCCCCTGGCGTGGCACCAGGGTGGGGGGCTCAGCCTGAGGTCCCCCGTCAAGCCCTGCCAGGTGGGGGGCATAGCCTGAGGTCCCCTATCAAGCCCCACTGGGCAGGGTCGCGGCCTGAGGTCCCCCAGCCTGGCGCCAGGGTGAGGGGCATGGCCTGAGGTCCCCCAGCCTGGCGCTGGAGTGGGGGGCATGGCCTGAGGTCCCCTGTTAAGCCCTGCTGGGCCGGGGTCCACGCCTGAGGTCCTCCAGCCTGGCGCCAGGGTGGGGGGCGCTGCCTGAGGTCCCCTGTCAAGCCCCATGGGGATGAGGGGGGCACAGCCTCAGGTCCCTCCTGATTGCTCATTAAGGCTCGTTACAGGGAGAAACCAAGATGGTGGCATAGGTAAACACCTAAACTGCTGCCTCGCACAACAATTTCAAAACTACAACTAAAAGACAAAACGTCTGTCACCCAGAATCACAGGAAAGCTAGATGAGTGGAAGTTCTACAACTAGAAGGAAAGAAAAAAGAGCATTGAGACGTGCACAAGTGCTGAAAAGCTGAGGTACAGAGGCGCGAGAATCGGGCTGGCAGCGGGTGTCTTGGTGCGCTGCTTCTTTCAACCCGAAGGGAGACAAGCTCCAGCTTACTCTGAACTCCATTTTCTGGGGAGACGCTGGGGACCCAAACTCCTACGGGGAGAAGCTGGACTGTCTGCCATTGGGTCAGAAAGTGAGGGTGGCTTTCTTGCAGAGGTGCGCCCAGCAATCATTGTTTAGTGCGCTGGGGCGCGAGACGCTGGGACTTGGAAACACGGAGATGCAGAGACAACTGACTGGCAGCCACCGCTGTTTGCCACGCCCTAGCCTAGTGACTCCCTGAGACCCCGCCCCACACAATCTACTAACCCACCCAAGCTCCACGCAGCGGCTTTTGCATATAAATGGCCTGCCCTATCGCAGCTTGACCAAACAAACTGCAGCTCTGGTCAGACAGCTCCAAAACCTCCAAACCCCAAGCAAAGAGGAGAAAACTGTAGTTCTCCCTGTACCTCCTGCTGGGTGGCCTCAGACAGTAGCTGATCAGCACCCCATTGGAGATCCAGAAGCTAGTGTCTCTAGTGGTCAGTGTGAGACTACACCAGATTTCAACTCCTCACATCCATAAGTGACACATTCAAGAGGCAGACTCAGTGAGCACCAAAGCCCCACTGAAGCAAGTCCCACCCCCTAAGCATGTCTCCAGCACAGCAGTTCTTCCATTATAGACACAGCGGGTCCTCACAGCCAATTGGCCTGGAGGTCAATTCCTCCCAGTGACACCAACAACAATTAAGGCTTAACTACTACAAGGATGTACACACAGTCCACAAAGGGGTGCACAAAGAGTGTCCACTTCAGGTAACTGGGAGGCCGACCCACTGGCCCATATAAGACACCTAGCACACAAAGCCACCCTACCAACTCAGGGAATCAGTGAAAATGTGGAGACAAAGAAACAGATCACAAACGAAAGAAATGGAGGAAAACAAGCGACTGGATATAGAGTTCAAAACCACGGTTATAAGGTTTTTCAAGAATATCCTAGAGCCCTAACGGGTTTGGCTCAGTGGATAGAGCATCAGCCTGCAGACTTAAGGGTCCCAGGTTCGATTCCAGTCAAGGGCATGTACCTTGGTTGTGGGCATATCCCCAGTGGGGGTTGTGCAGGAGGCAGCTGATCAATGTTTCTCTCTCATCGATGTTTCTAACTCTCTATCCCTCTCCCTTCCTCTCTGTAAAAATCAATAAGATATATTAAAAAAAAGACTATCCTAGAAAAGGCGGATAAATGCAACGAGACCCTCGAGGATATGGAAAAGGACCAACTAGAAATTAAACATATACTGACTGAAATAAAAAATATTATACAGAGACCCAACAGCAGACTAGAGGATTGCAAGAATCAAGTCAAATATTTGAAATACAAAGAAGCAAAAAACACTCAACCAGGAAAGCAAAAAGAAAAAAGAATCCAAAAATTTGAAGATAGTGTAAGAAGCCTCTGGGACAACTTCACGTGTACCAACGTCAGAATTATGGGGCTGCCAGAAGAAAAGAGAGAGCAAGATTCTGAAAACCTATTTGAAGAAATAATGACTGAAAACTTCCCCCACCTGGTGAAAGAAATAGACTTACAAGTCCAGGAAGTGCACAGAACCCCAAACAATAGAATCCAAAGAGCACCACACCAAGACACATCATAATTAAAATGCCAAGGGCAAAAGACAAAGAGAGAATATTAAAAGCAGCAAGAGAAAAACAGTTAATTACCTACAAGGGAGCACCCATAGGATTGTCAGCTGATTTCTCAACAGAAACGATGCAGGCCAGATGGGACTGGCAAGAAATATTCAAAGTGATGAATAGCAAGAACCTACAACCAAGATTACTCTACCCAGCAAAGTTATCATTCAGAATTGAAGGTCAGATAAAGAGCTTCACAGACAAGAAAAAGCTAAAGGAGTTAGTTCATCACCGCCAAACCAGTATTATATGAAATGCTGAAAGGTATGCTTTAAGAAGAGGAAGAAGAGAAAGGTAAAGATAAAAATTATGAACAACAAATACATATCTATCAACAAGTGAATCTAAAAATGAAGCGAATTAAAAATCAGAGGAACAGAATAAACTGGTGAATATAATAGAATCAGGGGCACAGAAAGGAGTAGATTGATAATTCTCAGGGGGAAAGGGGTGTGCGGGGTGCAGGAAGAGACTGGACAAAAATTGTACACCTATGGATGAGGACAGTGGGAGGGAAGTAAGGGTAGAAGGTGGGGTGGGAACCGGGTGGAGGGGAACTATGGGGGGGAAAAGGAGAAACAATTGTAATAATCTGAATAAAGATTTATTAAATTAAAAATAAAAAGGCTCGTTACAAGAACTCGGCCTCCCCTGTGGGTGCAGCCATCTTGTGTTACGGAAACCCCAGCCTCTGCTGTGGGTGCCACCATCTTTGTGGCGGAGTGATGGTCAATTTGTATATTCCTTCTTTATTATATAGGATGGCAAGTTGGGGACTGGATGAAGGGTCTCAGAAGATATTTTGTACTAGCTTTGTAACTTTTTTTACAGTGGCATATAAATATGTCTCATTTAAAGGCAGGCCAGCGCTATCTGGTTGTTCAGTGGTTAGAGCGCCAGCCCTAGAACTGAAGGGCCGCAGGTTTGATTCCGGCCAAGGGCACATACCTCAATTGCACACTGGATCCATGAGGGAGGGAACCAATGTTTTTCTCTGTCTCTACCTCTCCTTTCCACGCTCTCTAAAAATCAGTTGAAAAGTCCAGTGAAGATTAGCAAAAACAACAAACATAAATAAAGGAAGGCCAGAAGGAGGCAGTGTGGGTCTGTATGGCAGCTTCATGTTTTAGGCACCCACGCGTCTTCCTGCCCTGTGTAATAACCTTAGATGTGTCCTGCCTCCTCATGGTAGAAAAGGAGTGCTGCAGTTTCTACAATATTCTCAATGCAGGCATCTGCCCAGAGAATATCCTTGTAACATTTAAGTGTTAAATTGTGTTAAAACGAAAAGGTAGGAAAAACAAGTGATATGTGTAAAAACATTTCTTTTTCAATGAAATATTGATAAAGATATCAGCTAAATAATATAATTGTGGCTCTGACAGTAATGAATCCAACCCAATCTGGTGGAGACTAGAAATTTAGGATTGTGATTAAAGAGGTTGGGAAAGAATCTACTCTTAAATGAAACCCCAAGAGACCATTTCTCTTAGAGACAAATATAATATATGAATACAAAAAATTATTTAGGAATGACTCATAGGAACAATATTCTGGTGTTCTTGCATATCCAAAATTGCTGATCTGTGGCCTTTGTTCTTTTTGTTTTTGTGATGTGGATTTTAATTAATTAATTAATTAATTAATTTTTTAATCCTCACCCAAGGATATTTTTCCATTGATTTTAGAGAGAGTAGAAGAGAGAGGGAAATATCGATGTGAGAGAAACTCGTCGATTGGTTGCCTCCTGCCCATGCCCTGACAAGGGCCCAGGCCTGGGAGGAGCCTGCAACTGAGGTACTTGCCCTTGAGCAGAATCAAACCTGGGACGTTTTGGTACATAGACTGACACACTATTCACTGCGCCAAACCAGCTACTCCTGGCCTTTATTCTTAAATAAGTTTTGCTCAATTGTCTCATAGCATTGAATGTTTAGAAATGACTGACCCATCCTAAATTTATTTCCTCTTATAAATGACTTGAACTTTTTGTCTGGCTATCCATAGTATTATTTCTTTTTCTTTAGAATTTAGAAAAAATTAATTTTACCTGGATATGTTTCAAGATTTGACAGTTTTGAGAATTTTTCTTGGTAGAAAAAGTATTCTTTTAATGTACAGATTCAAGTCCTCCTTTTTTCTTGGAAATTTTTCTTACATTATATTTTGATACATTTATTCGCTTGTTTCCATTTTCTCCTTTGGAAACTCTGAAATGTATAATTGGAAATTGTTTGCCTATCTTCCCACATCAACTTTTTCTGTCAATCCTTATTTTAATAAACATTTTTACTTAAAGTATGTTAGACATATAGAAAACCACATAAAAAGTAAATGTAAAGCTCAGTTGAATTCTCACAAGTTAACACACCCAGGTAGCCACCACTCAAATTGAAATCTTTTTAACATTTTGCTTAATTTCATTTTGCTTACTTTTCTTATTCCTATATCCTAGTTCTCTTACTAGGTGTTAGCAGGATTTTCATTTCCAACTTGTTTTGTCAGCTTTCAATTAATCCTAATTTTACTTCTTCATTTTTTTTCTAGGCTCTTTATCTCTGCTTTGTTCTTTTGATATATTATACATATATAGGAAAGTGCTAAATATTAGGTGTACACCATATATATATGTGTGTGTATATGTATATATATGTTTCACAGTATATGTACCACATAAATATATAATGATCTGTGATCCATCACCTAGATTGAAATATATAACAATTTCAGTATGAAAGCTGCCTTATTTGCTTCACAGATAATACTTCCAACTCATAACTAATTTCTATTCTGACTTCTGTCACTATAGATTAGTGTTAGCTCTTCTTGAAATTCTTTATGTAAATGGTATTATACAGTACATAATTTTATTATTTTTTAAAGTTGTAGTAAAATATACATAAAAATGTCACAGTTTTAGCCACTCTTAAGTGTACAGTTTAGTATTGTTAAGTATATTCGCATTGTTACATTGCATAGTGTTATGTTTGCATTTTTAAAATGGCAAAAGATTTATGCGATTTGAAGAGAAATCAGAGTATGTGTTTGCATTTTAAAAATTATTGTATGGATGAATTTGTCAAAGTTTGTAGAGAATGAACCATTTTCAATTTGTGACTATTATACAGAAAGCTGCTCTGTAAACTATTGTATAGGCCTTTTGTGAACATGTGTTTTCATTTCTTTAAGATCAATACCTCAGTGAAATTTCTAGGTCATTGAGTAAATAAAGGTTTAACTTTGAGCACATTATCAAAACAATTTCCCAAAGTGGTTGTACCATATCACACTCCCATCAATGTTTGAGAGTTACCGTTGTTCCAAATGCTTGCAACACTTGATATTGTCAATTATTTTTCATTGTAAGCCATTCTAGAGGGTGTGTAGTGGTATCTCATTATTATTTCAATTTGCATTTTCCTGGTGACAAATCAGGTCGAGCAATTTTTCCTGTGCTATTGGGCATTCAATTTTGTCATTTTAAATTACTTATCTTTGAACTAGAGGCCCAGTGCATGAAATTCATGCATGGGGTGTGTGTGTGTGTGTGTGTGTGTGTGTGTGTGTGTGTGTGTGTCCCTCAGCCCAGCCTGCACCCTCTCCAATCTGGGACCCACTGGGATTGGGCCTAAACGGGCAATCGGACATCCCTCTCACAATCCAGGACTGCTGGCTCCCAACTGCTCGCTTGCCTGCCTGGCTGATTGCCCCTAACCACTTCTGCCTGCCAGCCTGATCACCCCTGCCAGCCTGATTAATGCCTAACTGCTCCCCTGCCAGCCTGTTCACCCCTAACTGCCCTCCCCTGCAGGCCTGATCACCTCCAAATGCCCTCCCTTGCAGGCCTGGTCCTTCCCAACTGCCCTCCCCTGCTGGCCATCTTGTGGCGGCCATCTTGTGTCCACATGGGGATGGCCATCTTTGACCACATGGGGGTGGCCATCTTGTGTGTTGGAGTGATGGTCAATTTCCATATTACTCTTTTATTAGATAGGATAAGGAGAATTTTTCCTAAAACTACATTTTTAGGAAGTTTGTATAGAGGAAGAAATCGGGCTGTGTTCCACACCAACTACAATTTTCCTTCTGATCTAAGCTTTTGTATGAATTAGTCTAGCTTTTATTTCTCCAGAAAAGGGAGACAGGCTGTTCATCACATAAAATTTCTCTTCTTTTGCTTCTTGGAACCAATCTAAGAAGTTTCTGTCACCAACCAGTACATGCTATTCTCCTTGTTGTAAACAAGGAATTTGGGTTTTTCACTTCAGGATATGCCTCTAACCCTGGAGAAGAATCTTGTTGAATTTTTCTAAAATGTGCATTAACAGGCATCCTTTTTTTGATTCCTGTATTGATTGTCATCCCTCCTACTTTGGGGATTGGAGTTTTAACAGTCTCCTGTATTTTGCTGAGGTTGTACTTTGCTTTTCTCTTAGTTATTATTTTGGCTTTGTGTGATTTCCAAGAAGCAGAGAAGGAAATACTGATTTGACACTACTATCCTCAAAATAGAAATTCTGGTAAATACCAATAATTACTGTCTTAAAGCAGTTTTCATTCTTCTCTGAGATTTTTTCTTTTAAACACTAATGAGCACTGTATTTTATCTAAAGAGTGAATCTGTTGAAATGATTTTTCATCCACATGTTAATTTTACGTATTTCATTAAAATATGCTTTGAGCCCTGCCTGGTGTAGTTCAATTGGTTGAACATTGTCCCATGCACTGAGAGTTGTTGGTTCTATTTCCAGTCATAGCACTTAAGGCTATGAATTTCCCTCTAAATACTTGCTTTAGCAGCATTCCACACATTATAATATAGCATTTTCATTATCATCTAGTTTTGCATAATTTGGAATTTTTGTGATGATTTTGCCTTTACTGTGACTAATTTAGAGACATTCTTTTTCCCCCCAAGCACATGAGTCAGAAAAATCTGTTTATTGTTGACTTTCAATTTAATTGCATTGTGTTCAGAGAACATGAAATGTATGATAACAATTCTTAGGAATTTGTAAAATTTCCTCTGTGAACTATTATTTGGTAGATTTTGAAAATGTACCATACATTTGAAAAAATTCCCTATTGATAGGCAGATCATCATCTCTCTCTTCATATAGAGCTATTAGATAAAGTGCTAGACAAAAACTTGTTAAAATTTTGCTCATATTTTCTAAGGGTTTCTAATCATAACTAAGATTTTTGTGTGTGCTTAGTCTAAGAGTTTTTTAAAAAAATAATAATATGTTTTAAAATGTCTTATAATGCCGGGGTTCTTGTCCCAGCATTACAAAGCGTTCAGCAATCTGGAGAAAGGGGATGATGCGTACATTCAAGAAGGAGTCCAAGGATGAAAGATAATTTTGAAAGGCATGGGGGGGTCAGAGGATCTTCAGCTAAAGGAACTGAAGACTGCTCCTTGTCTAAGGACCCCGTGCTATATTTATTAACACAATTTGTCCTAAGGCAAGGTGGAGATATACACTTCAAAGGGTATTTCAAAGGCTAGGGTTCAGAAGCATTGTCAGTTTGGGGAATAGCCTACAGCTGTTCAGGTGTTTGGCCAACAGGAGGCAATAAAATGCCCTGAGCTGTCTGACAGTTAACAATTATCCTATTCAGGCATGGGGGAGATGCTTTTTAGCTATTCCAACAGGTAAACTACATTTGTGGCTCACCCTTGTTGAGCCTCCCAAGCTTCACCAACCTTTTGGTGAAACTCTTGTAATTACTACATGCTGGAATTGGTTCCTGGCATTATAATACTAATTCTTTCACTTTGTGTTCTAGATCTTATTCTGTCCATTAGGTTCGTGTGTGTATGTGTGTGTGTGTGTGTGTGTGTGTGTGTGGTGTATTAGGGTGTGTTTTTAATTTTAATTTCAGGGACTACTTTGTGTTTTTTTAATTTTCAAGATTATTTATTAATTATTGTGGTGGGTTAATGCTCCTTATCTCAAATTTCATGTCCACTCTGTGACTTTATTTGGAAATAGCCTTTGCAGATGTAATTAGTTAAGAAGCAATGGAGAGGACATACCAAAGGATCGATGTAAAGGATAAGGCAGAGGCTAGAATGATGCAGCTATAGGCTAAGGATTACCAAAGATTGCTGGGAGCTACCAGAAATGAGGTAAAAGCACCAAGAATAGGAGACAGTCTTTGCATTACTTTTGATCAAAGTTGTGGTTTTCCCCACACCCCGCCTCCCATTCTAGCCCATGGAAATATTTATCTTGGCTTAGGCTCCGGCTAGGTCCTTTTGTTTGCTTTTTTTTTTTTTTAATTTTCATTTTAGTTTCCATACCATTGCTATGAATTTGTAATAGAAGTCCAATAAGTGAATCTTTTATATTTTATGTACTCTTGCCAGTTGGTTTTTCCAGAGCCTAATTAGTATAAAAATATGTTAGGCTACACTTTTGTATTGCAGTTAGAGACTAATTAACTGAACAAAGGTAACCTGGTAAGTCACTTGGTCCTACTCCCATCAATCCCATTTATTAGCACCAAAATACATGCCACATTTGTTTGCTTCTCTGCATCTCCATCTCTGTAGTTACCACATAGTTCAAGCTACCATCATCTTTCACCTGGCCTACTGCAATAGCCTCCTAACTGGGCACACTGCTGGTCCCCCTACAACAAATATGTCAAACTCATGGCCTGTGGGCTGCATGTGGCCAACAATGAATATTTTTGCTGCCCAGCCAATATAACGGTATATAAGAAACGTTTTAATAAAAATTTCATAAGTTAATTTTTACAATATCCTATTATACATAATCTATATATATAAAAGCCTAAGCAACCAAATGACCCGACTGGTCAACAGGTTGCTATGATGTGCACTGACCACCAGGGGGCAGACACTCAATGCAGGAGCTGCCCCTGGAGGTCAGTGAGCTCCCACAGAGGGAGCTGCGATGGCACGAGCCTCTCCCACCTCTGCAGCAGTGCTACCAAGGGGCTGCAGCAGGTGCAGCGGTGCTGGGATGAGTGGGAGCGGCGTGATGCCCAGCCTGGGCTTGGGTTCCTCTCTGGCCGCCTGCTACTTGTGCACTACTACATCCCCTGAGGGGTCCCGGATTATGAGAAGGCACAGGCCAGGCTGGGGGACCCCCCTGGTACATGAATCCGGGCACCAGCCTCTAGTTATTAATAACAAACTACAATGTTCACTAATGACTGATTACTGTAATCGTGTTGCATTCATTTCTCTTATGCACCTTATGCACAGGTATACCATTTCTCTCCACTAATACTAGCAGCGAATATTTTAGCAGCAGATTGCCATGTTATGTCTTGGACTGACTTGTTTGGTGTGCACAACAGGAAATATTTCACTTTTAGAGAATAAGAAAAATAGGTTTATTTGCATTATGCTTATTAATTTGTGCAGTTATTCAGTGTCTGGTAAGTTAATGTTCAAGAAAAGATTAATTTTTATTAAAATGTTCTATTATCTTATGTTAACGATTACTCGTTTATTTCAGCCCTTTGTATTCAGCATGTCTCTATTGAAATAAACCTACATTTATTTGAAGCTTTTGTTTTTTTGCAGCCCACATAAACTTAAACCTTGTTTTTTGGCCCGTGTTAGCCTTTGAGTTTGATATGCTTGTTCTACAATCTGTTTTAAATTTAAATTCAATAATGACAGATTTCTGTATAAAACCCTCTGGTGACTTCCTGTTTTTTAAAGAATAAGTTTAGGGAGAAAAATCTATAATACTATCAATAATAAAAATATTTTTAAAAATAAGTTTAAAACTCCCTTTTAATAGCCTAATTTCATTCTTAGAACTTTTTTTTCCCAATTGATTTCAGAGAGAGGAAGGGAGAGGGAGTGAGAACATCAGTGATGAGAATCATTGACTGGCTGCATGCCCTTTACTGTGGATCAAACTGGCAACCTGGGCATTCCTGATCAGAATCAAACCTGGGACCCTTCAGTATGCAGGCGACACTCTATCCATTAAGCAAAACCAGCTAGGGCCATTCTTAGAACTTCTTTAGCTCTGCTTTTATTATTATTCATTGTTTTTGTTAATCCTCACCAGGGGATTATTTTTTCCATTGATTTTTGTGCTCTGCCAGCACAGCCAAGGGTTCAGTGAGCTTGAGGTGGGGTGGTGAAGGATTAAAGAAAAGACAAAGAGAATATAGCTGGGGCTCGGTGGATCTCCTGTGCCTGGATGAGGCCACAGAGAAGGATCCAGCCAGCAAGCTGAGACTTTATTTTACAGTCAGACAAAAACAAGGTAGTAGTCAATATAGTTACAATATTCTTGTTTCATTTGTTTTGGCAGCACTTGCTGCACCTCCCACAGACCATTAGCTACCCAGGAAGGATCTAGGGGGCAGCCATAAAGTCAAGCTTAATTATGCTAAGAGGGCTCTGCCCTCTAAGCTGGGGCTTGTTTGTGGCTCTGCCACAGGTTAATCTGAGGCTTAACTCTAGAGCTTCTCCCTACAGAGTTTTAGGCAGTGGAGGAGAGAAACAATGATGTGAGAGACACATGGGTTGGTTGCCTCTCACACCCACCTCAACCAGGACCTGAGATCCAGCCTGCAACTGAGTTTCATGCCCTTGACAAGAATCAAACCCTGAGCCCTTCAATCCATGGGTGAACACTCTATCCACTGAGCCAAACCAGCTAGGGCTATTTATGCTTTTATTCTTAAGACCAGAATCACAAACAGTATTCTGGTGATGATTCATGATCTAAATTCAGCATTTTGTTGGCTGCCTTGACCACAGTACATAATTTAGTTGTTGTATCCACTAACTTGTAGACATTAAAATCATCTGCCATTTTTGTCACTAACACTACCTTGTGATGTCAGAAGGAAAAGGGCAAACCAAATATATGTATATGTATATTCTAAGGAATTTCCATAGAGGAATTTTTTCATTGTTCTGTTAGAAGGATGAGTAACATTTGTCTAATGCTTTATAATTTACAAGAATCTTTACACTTCATGAGACATCAAAACAAACCTTTTAAACAATTTTATTGATTTCAGAGAGGAGGGAAGAGGAAGAGATAGAAATATCAATAATGAGAGAGAATTATTGATCAGCTGCCTCCTGCACACCCCCTACTGGGGGTGGAGCCCACAACTCGTGCATGTGCCGTAACTGGGAATCGAATGGTGACCTCCTGTTTCATAGGTTGATGCTCAACAACTGAGCCATGCCGGTTGGGCTCAAAACAAGTCTTTGAAGTAATCAGGATCATACCCACTTTACAGATGAAGATAATTTAGATAATGGCCATGGTTTGAGGTTACATTTCTTGGATCTGAATCCTATGCACTTCACATCTATCTATCTATATATAAAAGGCTCATATGCAAAAGTGTCCCCTTGGGAGTTTGACCAGGAGTTCTATAGCTCGCTATGATGTGTGCTGACCACCAGGGGGTGACAGGGAATGAAGAAAGGCCCCAGCTGGCAGCCGGAAGGCCCCGATTGGACCTGATCACCAGCCAGGCCTAGGGACTCTACCCATGCACGAATTTCATGCACTGGGCCTGTAGTCTATAATAATAGAAGTGCAATATGCTAATTAGACCAGACGTCCTTCCACCCTTCCAAACGAAGCCAGGGCTGCGAAGGAAGCCTGGGTCCCAGGTGTCAGAGGGAAGCTGGTGCTGGCGGCCAGGGGAAGGAAGGCCTACTCTTGCACAAATTTTGTGCATCAGGCCTCTAGTATTTATATAAAAAGCTAATATGCTAAGTGTCCATCTGGGTAATGACATCACGTAGCAACACCCGGCTTCATCTCCCTAGGGACTAGCCTCCTTGGAGTTTCTTCAGCCCAGGAACACGACTTGGTTTATAGCTAGTAAACATTTTACACTGTAATCAAATGCCTGTGAAGTGTTTTCCTGTGCTTCATCTCATTTGATCCTTACAGAAGTCCTGGAGTTGGTAGATGGGAGACTCAGTAGAACCCTATTTTCTTTTCATTAGCTGTAAAACAAAGATTTAGAAAGCTTAGAAACTTGACCCAATTGAAAAGAAGAAATGGTGGGCCTTGAAAATGACTTCAGTTTTTCTCACTGCACAGAATATAGTCGAATACTGCTGCAGTTAAATATTTTACCCTTTGTTCTCCCTGTGTGATTTACAGTAATAATAATCTGCTTCATGTTGATGTTTACTGCTGTGTTGCTGACAATTACCTGAAAGAGAAGTAGGGGTGGTTCACTGGGCTGGAAAAAGTTTAACTAAATCAGAAAGCAGGTCTAATTAAGCAAGTTTGTTCTATATCTATAAAAGGCTAAGTTGACTCGTGCATGCGCGATACATATAAAGCTCTTGCTGGTGCCAATCACACGCGTGTGTTTCCATCTGTCATTGTTGATCATGAAATTGGTTGACACTTCTATTATAGAGAAAGGGTGAATAAGCAATATTACTGGTAAAATAGTTTTTCTAATTAATTTCTTTTCAATGTGCACGAATTCATGCACTGGGCCACTAGTTATATTATACACATTCTACTTTCTACCACAACTAAACAGAGACTTGGGTTTTGTTTCTTTCCTCAAAACCATTTCCTTTGCACTAGTTTCCTTTGGAATAGAAGCCTTTCTGCTTTTACTTTCCTTATTGTAGCTTCAGGGAAAACAGGAATTCACTATGCTATTTATAATTCGAGTTCTTCTAAAAGTGTGAAGTAGCACAGAAGTAGCAAATACATATGCTCCTATATAATAAAACCCTAATATGCAAATTGACCCAACTGCAGAAAGACCAGTCGCTATGATGCGGACTGACTACCAAGGGGCTGAAAGGGGCAGACGCTCAGCGCAGGAGCTGTCCCTTGGGGGTCAGTGCACTCCCACACTGGGAGCATTGCTCAGGTAGAAGCAGAGAAGCTCCTGCCTCTGCTGCAGGTGGGCGACAAGGAGCGAGGGTTCCTGGACTGAGAGAGGTCACAGGAGGGACTGAGACCCCCCCCCCCCCCCCCAACCACAGTGCATGAATCTCGTGCACCCAGCCTCTAATTCATTGATAAAGGTATATGTTTTCACTTCACAATGCTTAACACAGAAAAGCATTACTGTTTTACTTCAAGTAAAACACCACTGGGTATATAGTGTGCGTGTTGAAGACGTCAGAGTAAATGACTGTGAACAGGCAAAATGCCAAATTAAGTAACTTGAATTTTATCTTGTTCAAGATCTTATCTCTTTCATTGAGTCTCCTCTGATGAGCAGCAGATGCATGATCCCTTTTAACAGGTGTTTTCCCCCTTATAGCTGACCTTGGCCACACTCTCAAGAGCCCCTTGCTCTCTTAGCTGCTGCACCTCCCTGGTTTCTTCTTCACAGACCCCTCCAGGATTCTGCTCTCTTTTCTGGACATGCTGGTCCACTGGACAGTCGGGGTGTAGGGAAAGGTCCCCAAACTTCCAAGCCATTCTCAATAGGTGCCTTAGGTCAGTAATGTGTACTTCTCTCTGGTTGTCCCTGAAATGCTTTGGCCTCCATCAGCTCATCCAGCTTCTCCTGACCGTTTCTCTGGAGCTTTTTTTTTTCTTTTTTCAGTTCAGTCTGTTATTTGTTCCAAGATGCTCAGGGGCAGGTAGCGAACTCTGTGATTCCTCGTGGTAACCAGACCATTCTAGGAGCTTTAAAGCTCCCTTCTTGGGAGGAGGTTTCGCCTTCTCATTTCGAAGCCGCGGCTTCACCTTCCTCTCCAAGCAGCACCCCGGTAAAAAACCTCGCATGGCTGACCTCCTCCTCCTCCTCGCTAACGCAGCACGCCGGACCGATCCAAAAAGGCTTTCGCACCCTGCGCATGCGGATTCGGCGGCTGCCATCCAGACTCCCGGCCGCCTTCCCCGCCCCGCGCCAGCGGCCGTCCCGAGCACCCTGACAGCTCCACAACCGGCGGACGCAGCCTTGTCTCGTGCTACCACGTTACCCTATCAGAGATGGGGCGGGCGATGGCCTCCGCAGCCTATCAGCGCGAACCACGACCCGGCGAGCCCAGAAGAAGAGCGGATAGGAAGAAGGCGATTGGACGGCGGCGGCGCTGGGGGCGTAGCGTCGCCCGGGTCCCGCCCACCGCAGCTTCCTCCGGTGGGCTCCAGCTGCCGCTTAGGCCTGAGCGAGAGCCGACGGCAGGCGGGCGCAGCAGCTGCCGGAGCGCCAGCGGGGACGTGTGGGCCCCGCACTCTTGTTTCTTCTTCCCGCCGCGCCCTCGGACATGGTGGCCCCCGGCTCTGTGACTAGCCGACTGGGCTCGGTGTTCCCCTTCCTGCTCGTCCTAGTGGACCTGCAGTACGAAGGTAACTCCTGCCCTGCGCTGGCGTGAGGAGCGGGCTCTGGGGTCAGGTCCCCCGGCACTTCCTCGCCATTGCCCGGGCGCGAGTCTCCGGGCGCCCCGGGCGATGGGCGGCAGCCGGGGCGGCGCGGCGCGGCCGGGGCCTGAGCCTGCCCCTGGGTGGGGGCCGGTGCCTGGTTCCGGGCTCGTTTGGGGAAGAGGTGCCGGGGCCGGCAGGCGCGGGAACTGGGGGTTTGGAGTATAGCCGGGGCCGAAGGGGTCCGAGGAGGCAAGGAAAGCAGGGCCCGGGGAGCGGCCTCTGGAGCGTCGTGGGGCGCAGAGACACGAGCAGCCCTCGGGTCCGGCCTCGCTTGGGACCCTCGCCCGGCGACTGGCGACACTGTTGGTCAGTGGTACTGGGTGGAGGCGGTAAAGGCAGCCAAACGGGAGCCTACTTTCGCTTTGGAGTTCCGTGGGTGGCGGGAGGAAGTATGTCCCGCTGAGTGAAGTAAGGGGACAGTGTTGACTGTTAAAAGTGAGTAACCTCCACAGTATTTATTATTCTGTGTCTTGAATAGCAGTTGTTAGGCTGCTGCGTGGAGCCAGTGCTGGAATTCATGCACTCGGAGAGCAAGGCGCAAAGTTTGTGGTTTTACAACTCCTGGCATGGTGTCATTCAGGTTAGGGTTGGCTTTCCTTTTCTGAGTTTTCTGGGGAGGGGGATCCCCTTAAAAAGGTTCGAACGTTTAACTTTTACTTAAGTCCTACGGCGTTGGATGTTGGTTACTGTAAGAATGTCAAAAATAGAGGGCTGTCTGCTCCATCTTAGATATCAGCGGGAGGAGTAAGAATTAAAGCCCCTACTTTGGTTACTGTGCAAAATAATCGAGTATAATCACGTATCAAATGCACTGCTCTATATTCGTCTAAAGGCTAGTATGGAGGTAAAACTAAACATTTTAATGGGAGACTTTATATTAGACAGAGGGAGTAAGGAGCTGAAACCAGGAATTGTTTCTGATAAAATCACCTCAAAATTCTAAACTTAAAAAAAAAAGTAATATTTTCCAATTTTTAAGTCTCATGTATGGCAGCGATTTATTTTTATTTTTTGGTTGTTGTTATTGTTTGGGTGCCCCTAGTGACTATATATATTTTTGAACCAAAAATCAGAACATGTATGGGGAGAAGATTGAGATAGGGAATTTGACAGTGATGCTGCCCCAGAAAATCTAGGGAATTGGAATTTGAATGCCCGGACCACATTAATATGGGTCATGTATTCCAGATCTCTTGGATTTTCTAATGCTAACCCCCTCCTCCCCAAATGTAGCATTTATGTCCAGTTATCATTGACTTATTTCGGCCACTTAAGAGAAAGTTGCCCATGTTCTGTTTAATGCCAATCATTTTAAGTTGCAAAAGGTGCACGCTTTTGTATGATTTGCTTTTCCCACTAGCTCTTGGATTACCTTTTTAGAATTGCTGTTTATATGATTCTTTGGATTCTATCACTTCATTTACATCCTGTGATACTTTTCATGAGAAAAAAACCTCGTTGGAGAGCTTTTCTGTGTAGGAGAGCTTGGTGACATTTCTCCAAGGAGTGCCAGAGTGCTATCTTCTTTAGGCGCATTACCTATGTAAAGTAGCAGGGATTTGGTACAGGCGGTAGGGCAGAAAGGTAAAAGATCTTAAAATTTATTGAAGGTCTGCTGTGTGCCAGGCACCTTTCTGTAAGCGATCTCTTATTCATGGAGGTATGTGATATTGTTCCTACTTTACTGACAAGAGAACTGAGTCTCTGAGTTTAAAGAATATGTATAAGGTCACATAGCTATTAACTCTAAGATCTTTAAATTGAACTCAAGTTATTTGACTCTAAAGTCTATCTGTGTACAGGCTGGAGACAGAAGTTAAATGGTTGATAGCATCACGTGGGCCCAATCATTTGTAAGCGGTGGCAGCTGAGAAAAATCAAGTTTTTTGCTTGTTTGCTACCAGTAGTAATGCACAAGAAGGTGATTTCCTGGCATGTTTCATACAGCAGTTCTCAACTTTTTTTTTTTTAAAGATCTGTTTTCATAATTTATTTATTTTTGTTAAATCTCACCCTAGGATATTTTTCTATTGATTTTCAGAGAGAGTGGAAGGGAGGGAGAGAGACAGAGACAGAGAAATATCGATTTGAGAGAGACACATCAATTGGCACCCTGACCTGGGATCGAGCCTGCAACTAAGCGAGGTACATGCCCTTAACCAGAATTGAACCCGGGACATGTCTGTCCGAGGGCCTATGCTCTATCCCACTGAGCCAAACCATTTGGGGCCAGTTCTCAACTTTGAGTGTGCATCAGGATCTCACCCTGGAGGACTTTTAAAAACAGAGTTCAGGTCCCCTCTCTAAGAGTTTCTGATTCAGTAGGTCTGGGTGGGAGCTGACATTTTGCATTTCTAAAAAGAAATCACTGATGAGAATCACGGGTATAATAAGTTACATAGAACAGTTAAATTAGGTGTCTTCTATGTACTAGATACTAAGTTTGGTAATGGAACTCAAAAAGAATCTCTGACTTGGGTTAGCAGACTGTTAGCTCCTATTTTCCCAAATAAGATCTTTGTCTGGTACAGGTGTAGGAAAGAAAGGAAAAAGATCTTAAATTCATTGAAAGTAGGCTAGGTTCGGGTTCAGTAACATCAAAGTCCTGGAAGCATTCAGAGATGCATGATTCCACTACTGTGCCTGAGGCTTTGGAGAAAGAAGAAATAAAGGAGAATGGGTTTGAGAAGAGTGAATGTGAAACAGAGTTGCATAGGATGGAGAGTGTCACCAATAAGTAGGTTAGTTGGCCTAGTTTTTTCTGATTTGAAAACATTCAACTCCCCCCTTGCTCCCCCTTGTTCATTGTAACTGTGGATGAAAAGGGTCACATACTAAACCTGACAAGCTCAGGTAAGGCCTGCATGGCAGCCTTACAAACTCAGAGCCTAAAGTAACCACAAAGAATGGTCTGAAATTAAAACTTTTTAACTAAAAGCAGATTATTGCAGGTTGTCATGTCCTAAGGCAGTATTTTTCCCTAACAAATGTCAATCTTTACCTTAATTGAGCCTGTCTATTTTTTATTTATTTATTTTTGCATATACAATAACATGTAGAATGTCAAAGTAATTTTCTTTTTCCAGACCCTTCAGAGGCATAGCTCTGGGAAGAGCATAGACTCTCCTCATTGTTATTGTAATGTTAATTGTTGACTATTAACTAACATGTATTCACCCGTGTAAAAGAAGTGTGTCTATCATTTTGCTTTCTTTAAAAAAATTTTTTTTTTAAATTGATTTCAGAGGAAGGGAGAGGGAGACAGAGAAACATCGGTGATGAGAATCACTGATCAGCTGCCTCCTGCACGTCCCCTATCAGTCCACAACCCAGGCATGTGCTCTGACCAGGAATTGAATCATGACCTCCTGGTTCATGGGGTCCATGCTCAGTCACTGAGCAACACCAGCAGGGCTGTCAATGGATTTCATATAACCCATTTACATCTTCTTCTCTTTTGATTGTATTGTATAAAATAAGGTTCATAACTGCCATTCTCTGGAGCATCTTCTCAATCTGTTAAAATTTTGCTTCCTGGCAATTGTCGACAGTTGAGTTGTCAGATAAACTCACAAAAATTCTCTACAGGTTTGAATGTTCCATAAGTTGACATGACTCAGTGAAAGAAAATATGTAATATTTTTATGAAAGTTTTAGCACACCGTTTCAAAAAGACCTTTGAAAGAGGGAAGTCCAAAACACTAGATTAGGAATAGAATTTTTGTAGCAGAGAGAAAACTTTAGTAGAATATACTTCAGTATTCTCATGATACAGATAAGGAAGCTATTTTAATTCTTTGCTAATGGTTTGTTCTGTTTGGTGCCTTCAGTAGGAACACAGCCTGGGAATCAACCTTCTTTTATCTCTTTTTCTTCCTTAACATGCTACCTGGACCCAGTATCTAGACCCAGTTTTCCTTCCCCTTCCCCTTCCCTTTCCCCTTCCCCTTCCCCTTCCCCTTCCCTTTCCCCTTCTCTTTCCCCAGCCCCTTCCTTTCCTCTTTTTTTTTTTTTTTTTTAAGAAGCATTGATTTTAGAAAGAGGAAGGGAGAGAAAGAGAAATAATCATATGTGAGAGAAACCTGGATCAGGTGCCCCCTGCCTTCCCACAACTGGCCTAACTAAACCATGTATTTGGCCATAGGGAAAAGAATAGTTTAAAATGAATAAGTATAAAAGATGGTGATTTTATATGAACATACCTACTAAAAGTATGCTTTGTCTTCTCTAGGATTTTCTTGACATTATTTAATACTAGAGGCCCGGTGCATGAAATTCATGCATGGGGGAGGGGGTGTCCTTTGGCCTGGCCTGCACCCTCTCCATTCTGGGACCCCTGGGGGATTGGGCCTAAACCAGCAGTCAGACATCCCTCTCACAATCTGGGACTGCTAGCTCCTAACTGCACACCTGCCTGCCTGCCTGATTGCCCCTAACTACTTTTGCCTGCCAGCCTGATTGCCCCCAAATGCCCTCCCGTGCTGGCCCGATCGCCCCCAACTGCCCTCCCCTGCTGGCCTGATCACCCCCAACTGCCCTCCCCTGCAGGCCTGGTTGCCCCCAACTGCCCTCCCCTGCCGGCCTGATCACCCCCAACTGCCCTTCCCTGCTGACCTGTTTACCCCCAACCCTCCCCTGCTGGCCTGATTGCCCATAACTGCCCTCCCCTGCTGGCCATCTTATGGTGGCCATCTTGTGATGATGTCACACGAGGGCATGATGCCACCTAGGCTTTTATTATATAGGATGGGAAGAATAAATATAATAGGGAAAATGAATGACTTTCAGTAATTTATATAAACTAAGTATTCTAGCAGATGGTCAGGTAACTTCTAGAATTAATTTAAATTCTTTTAATGAGATAGGCTATAGTTAGCAGTAGTGCCAAAGTTTCAATTCACTTGATAGGTTAGCATTGCTGAGTTAGTGCCTAGAAATGAAGTAATTTTAATTCTGTAGGTCAGGGTGAGTTGTGCTAAGATAGGATGCCTTGAAGTAATTAGGCTTTATTTCCCCATATGAAGTGAATTAATTGAGGTTAAGTTTACTTTCTATTGCTATAGTTTTCCTTTGATTAATGTCCAGCAATTAATCTTTGTTTATATGGAAATATCATGGGAATCTAGTCATCTGCTCTTTAGAACATATTTCAGCTACAGATTTATTTTTATTTTGAGATCTTTAGAAAGCTTCTTTAAAAAAAGTCTAATGAGTTTCTGTCATTTGGAAATTTGAAATATGGGGAATACTCACTTAATTAGTCAGCACAGGCTTAAACGGTAGTGCTCTTTGGTGAGGTACACGTAGTATAAAACTCACCGTTTTTGTTGTTGAGTTTACAGACCACTTGGGGGTATAAGACATGCTTTGTGAAGCATCCATGTCCTCTTCCCTACTTTCTCAGTATAGATTTAGTGGTTCTGTATTGAAGTTACTCCATTGCAAACACCCTTTAATCTCCTTGCCCCCCTGTATGTTTTGTTTTATTCATTTGGCAGAATTTGACACTGATTAAATCCAACTTGGCCACCAACTTTGTTGTCCTGCAGAGCTGAACATGGGGGGAGGAAAATGGAGATAACCTTGCCTACTGGTCTCATTTTAAGCATATAATCTCAATTTCAAATGCATACTTAATACTGCCGACATACCTACAATTCTCTAGTATGTCTATTTTGAATACCAGTATTTCAAACCTTTTCCTCTTTCCTTAAATCTCCAATTTAACCTCCCCCCCCCCCTCGCCTTTCTTCCTTTACCTCATTCTTTTAGCTCTTGCCTTTATTGAGAAAATGAAAGATATCACAGGGCAGTTTTCATTCTATCACTACATTCACTAGCCTACTTGTATTTGTTCCTACTCTGCTACTTTTATTTTTCTGTCACCATTTATTCCCTCTACTTTTCTTATATTAAAATGGATAAAGTATCTCTGTTCTCCTGGAAGATTCCAATTTCCTTATTTTTAAAAAATATGCTTTTATTGATTTTAGAGAGGTGGGGGGAAGAAGGGAGGGAGGGAGAGAAACATTGATATGACAGAGAAACTCCACTGGTTGTTTCCCACCTACATTCCAACCAGGGATTGAATCCACAACTTGGGCATGTGCCCTGACCTGAAATTGAACCTGAGACCTTTTAGTGCACAGGATGATGCTCCAACCTACTGAGCCACACTGGCCAGTGTGGCAATACATAATTTTAAATGGGATGAATAAAGTTGACTATTTGAGCAGTTTTAGCATGGACTCTTCTAAACTTAAAGTTGAAATTCCTTGAGTAAGGTATTTCATTACAGTATTTATGCTTTCACAGTTCATTAAAGCAAAGACAGATTAATGTCTATTGATATTGATTAAACCTGGTTACAATAAATTTTATTTTCCTAGGAAGATTTTAATGCATTTTTCAGATATCATTGTTCAGATGTACATAGCTACTCAGCCTTTTCTTTCTTTTACTTTGGCTTTGTAGACTAAACCACTTTTTAGATCCGGGTGATTGGAAAGAGATGCTTAAGGTTTCCAGATCAGTGTATTTTTTTGGAAACTGGTCATTGGTCCTCACTTAACTATGGAATTGCTAAGATAATGAACTTCCTGCTCTTTCTGTGGCCAGATTCTACTGTTTTCTGTGTTCCTGCCATCTTGCCATTTTGCTTGATCTTTTATACACAGTACTTTGCCATTTTTGCCCATGTTTCTTTCTAGAATGATCTTAACATTCCTCATATTCTGAGTGTTCCAACCTGAATAAGCATCCCTGGGCTTGCTACTGCCTCTGTCAGCTGGCTTCAGCTTGAAACTTCGTTTTTCTGACCACCAGTTCTTGCCTTTTTCAGCCTGTTCTTCCAGTATTGATTGTGACTCTTACCATATCATACTTTTAACCCCTCAGTTTAAAATTCTTTATTTTTTGCTCTTCAAAACATGACAGAGTCTAATAACTTTAGACTACTAGCTACTCCATCACTTTTTCCAACACTTCCTGTATATTTTGCTGACCTGTGGTTATGCTTGTCCAAGGAGAATCCTCTTATTTAATGCTGATTAGAAAATGGCATGATATTTGGTAGCTTTATCTCTCAGAAAATAGGAGACAGCTCTCATTGTCACTGTCTCCCAGGATGTGGCAAAGGAATAAATATTATCCATAGCTCAAAATAGAGTTGAGACATTGCAAAAATAGCCACAATTTACATATTAGTGTCTTTATTAGTTTGATTTTATAATTATTATATATCTTAGACTCTGTAATTCTGATGAATTATATATTTAAGTAAGAAGAAAAGTAGTTACGTTCATTCAATAAATATTGAGTGCACTTCATTCAAGATACTGAACTAGGTGATGTAAAGAAGAAAAGATAGATTCTCACACTTGGTTTTGGTCTGAGAGTTGAGGGGTTGAGAGGCTGGGCATTGTGAGAGGCAGGCAAACTGTAAAGATCAATATATTGCAACAGTGTTATTGCAAAGTGAAGCCATGTACTTGTGAGTGTGGGGATGCAAAGTATAGTAGGAACATAGAAGGGACTTTTTCTCACCATCTCACTAACGTAGTTTGGGAAGGTTTTACAAAAGGAGTCAGCATTTGAGGGCAGGATCCTGATGGAAGTAGAAATTTTCCTGGTGGGCAAGTGGGAACCTTTTTATGAAACTCCAAGTGCAGAGGGATGTGGTGTGAGCACATAGTATGTTCACAGAAATATAACCAGTTCATTATGATATGGAAATATAAAGTAAGAGATGGAGGAATGAGAGATTATAAGTTTGGACCTACATTATGGGATCTGATTATGAAGGGTCTTGTTTGCCTTTAGATCTGAAGGGATTTAGTTTAAACCTAGCCAGTGATGTGAAATTACTGAAGAATTTTTATTAGGAGTGTATTTTGGAAGGATTGGCAGCAGCATGGGGGCTAGATTTGGAGGAAGAAGGTGAGGGAAGATCCCTGTGGGACAGTAGTCGGCAAACTCATTAGTCAAAAGAGCCAAATATCAACAGTACGACGATTGAAATTTCTTTTGAGAGCCAAATTTTTTAAACTTAAACTTCTTCTAACGCCACTTCTTCAAAATAGACTCGCCCAGGCCGTGGTATTTTGTTGAAGAGCCACACTCAAGGGGCCAAAGAGCTGCATGTGGCTCACGAGCCGCAGTTTGCAGGCCACTGCTGTGGGAGCACACTGTGTTGAGTGTCTGCCCCCTGGTGGTCAGTGTGCATCGTAACGACTGCTCCTTCTCATGTTGGGTTGATTTGCATATTAGCCTTTTATTATATAGGATACTGTTTGTGGATATTCTTTAAGAATTTTCAGTTGCAGGTGATTATTTAATCAGCAACATCTTTAACAAAACACATTCCTAAGTCTACTTTGTTAAATTTTTATTATATTAGCAGTGCGTGAATACATTCTTAATGGAAAAAGTTGGACAATACAGAAATACATACTGTATTTTCTTTTAAAAGCATAAATGAAATCAGAATATAGTATATACTGTAATGCAACTTGTTATCCTTATGTTAGTTCACACTACTACAGTTTTTTCCATTCTTGCCTGTCTCCAATATCTTTTCCACACTACCCCCTAAAGTGATCTTTTAAAAAAAAAAAATCCCCATTGATTTCAGAGAGGGAGGAAGGGAGAAGAAGAGATAGAAACATCAGTGATGAGAGAGAATAATTGATCGGCAGACCCCCTCCTGGGGACTGAGCCTGCAACCTGGGCATGCACCCCTACCTGGACTCAAACCGTGACCTCCTGGTTGATAGGTTGACACTCAATCTCTGAGCCACACTGGCCAGGCCTAAAGTGATCTTTTTAAAATGTAAATCAGGTAGTCAGTTCCTGGCTAAATGGCTTCCATTCTAATGACTTCTCTTTGCACTTAGAAATAAAATAGAAATTTCTTACTGTGGCCTTCAAGGCCCAATGTGATCTGTCTTGCCTACATCTTTTATCCTTCTTCACATGCTGGAGCCTACTTTGGATTGGTTGAAGTGGAGCTTGGTCCTACCTAAGCGTTTTGCACTTGTTTTGTACTCCTTGGGAGCCTAGTAATGTTTTGGCATCTGGAGGCTTCTTGTCATTCAAAATCCCCCTACTCCCTTATATTTTAATACAAACACTATCTTCTCAGGGATTATAATCCCTTCGTCTTAAGGACTCTTCCTCTTTTCTTCTGGCAGTTTATCATGGCTTTCGAAATTATCTTGTTTATCTTTTTCTTCATTGGTAGAGCAGCCAGTGCATAAATACTTGGTTCTGTGTTTTTTTCCCCCCTTTTAATGAATGTTGCACCCTTTTAATTCTGTAAGAATGTCAATTATATTCTTTTTTAGAATTATTTTCTATTTGCTCCACTGGTTTTTCCCCCTTAATTTTCTTATTTAGTGTTGGTTTTCTTTAATTGATTTTCTAGAGAGAAAGGAAGGGAGAGGGGTAGAGAGAGAGAAACATTGATGTGAGAGTGGTTGGCTGCCTCCTGCATAACCCCTACTGGGGATGGAGCCCACAACCCGGGCATTAGCCCTGACTAAGAATTGAACCTCAACCTTTTGGTGAAGCATATCGACCAGGGCTGGTGTTAGTTTTTAAAGGTTGATTTAATGTTCTGTCTTTATATTTCAGAATTGCTTAATGCCAATCTTTGCTAATTGTGGCAGAAGGTAGATTGCCAGGCTGGAAGCTGGCTCATACCCAGGGTCCCTTCCTTTTTCTTATATCACAGTTGGAGCACTTAAAAGAACTGTAGCCACCTCCATGACCTGCTTTCCCTGGGAAGAGTTCTTGGATGTGGTTTGCCCACCAGTTCAATCCTGTCCTTTTTATGTTTTCTTTTTTTTTTTTTAATTTTTAAAATCTTAATTATTGAGGGGATTACAGATGTCCCACTTTTTTCTCCATTGTAATGCTTAGAAAGCAGCCTATCTCCAGAGTCAATTATGAGACCCCTGCAGGCTGGAGAGTTCTCATAAATGGCTAAAGCCTTTGGGATTCTCTTCATTGACTCTTTGCAAGAGATTAACCTGTTCATCTCTTCCTATGGCCACAGTTTTACATATTAGTATGTATTTAGTAACATTTGTTAAATGAAGCACATTAATTTCTATAATCTTCATTATGAAAATCAGGTTATATTTCTGGATATGGTATGGAGTTGGGTGGAACTACAGGTGACTTTCACTCTACGAATATAATCAGTTTCTACATTTATATTGTATAGTGAATTTTCACAGAGTAGGAGCCTATATCCTCATTTTAAATGAGAAAAAAAAATGCTTTCCCAGCTCATTGAAAACACCCAACTAATTTCTCTAAATGTTACTCATATTCTTAAATACCCTAGCTCTCTTTACATTGTTGCCCAAAACAAATAGGGCTCTGCAGGACCCTAACTTTTTAAGGCCATCAAGTTAAGGTTTCCTCTCGCCTTTCCTCCTTGTTTTTCCTTTTTCCTTGGAGGGAGTCCAAAAGGCAGCCCAGGTAATAAGACACTACACAGAAACTTCCAACTAGGGATACTAAAAGCCAAAAAAGCTACTTTGTTTAGTAGGGCATATAGCAAGATAAAGTGAATTTTGTTCAGCTTTTTGCTTGTATTAGATGAAATAAGAATTCAGTTGCTTTTGATGACTAGAATGGCAAGCAGTTGCTCAAATAGTTGTCCTGTGTATCCTCTTAGACTCATGCTCTTTCTTCACTTGACCTCCATATCCAGTCAATACAAGCCAGGTGGTCTTCTTTCTGTCTGACATTTCTTTAAACAGTCTATTTTTCTCTATTTGCACCACTACTACACAGTCAAGTCACCATAATGTCATTTGGATAATTGTAACAGATACTTTATTGACTTTTGCCTTCTCTGTTGGCTATTTACTGTAATCACCTAGCACTTACTAGTAAGTGACCCACTCCAGAATAATTAAATTACAATGGAGAAGAGAGCTATTGCAATACTTGGCTTTAATTTCTTTGAAAACCTCATTAATTTTTTGACTACTGGGCATTTAGATATGATGTTCTTTGCATTTGGAATGTTGGTTTCCCTCTTCAGCCTTTTCACATAGAGATATTCTTCCCATTTTTCCTTCAGGTTTCAGGTGAGACCTCAGGAAAACTCCTGCCACCTCAGAAGCACTGTCCGAGAAGTTTCTTTGAAAATGGGAAATGTTCTGAATAATCTGCACTGATCCATATACTAGCCATTAGCTATGCAGTACTTAAACTGTGATGTGACTGAGACATTGAATTTTAAATTGTATTTAGTTTTGGCTATACGTGTTTGATACCTTAACTTGTGTCCTACAGCACCCTGTGTGTTTCCCCCATCATAATACTGATTTTATTGTATATTTTCCCAACGTTTTATTACTAAAAGTTTTGCAAGCTGAAAGAATTTTATAGTATACACTTCTGTATTCATCACCTAAATTCTACCATTAATGTAATTACTATACTTGACTTAAACACATGTCCATCTGGGTATTTCTTTTTTTTTCTTATAAATCTTTATTGTTCAGATTATTACAGGTGTTCCACTTTTTTTTCCCCCCTAGCTCCCCTTCACCTGATTCCCCACCCCACCCCATGCCCTTACCCCCCCGCCACTGTCTTCATCCATAGGAGTAAGATTTTTGTCCAATCTCTTCCCACACCCCTCACACTTGCTTCCCCTGAGAATCGTCAGTCCACTCCCTTTCTATGTCCCTGATTCTATTATATTCACCAGTCCATTCTGTTCTTCAGATTTTTTATTCACTTGATTTTTAGATTCACTTGTTGGTAGGTATGTATTTGATGTCATTTTGTTGTTCATAATTTTTATCTTTACTTTTTTCTTCTTCTTCCTCTTCTTAAAGAATACCCTTCAGCATTTCATGTAATCCTGGTTTGGTGGCGATGAACTCCTTTAGCTTTTTCTTGTCTGTGAAGCTCTTTATCTGACCTTCAACTCTGAATGATAGCTTTGCTGGGTAGAGTAATCTTGGTTGTAGGTTCTTGCTGTTCATCACTTTGAATATTTCTTGCCACTCCCTTCTGGCCTGCATAGTTTCTGTTGAGAAATCAGCTGACAGTCGTATGGGTACTCCCTTGTAGGTAATTAACTGTTTTTGTCTTGCTGCTTTTAATATTCTCTCTTTGTCTTTTGCCCTTGGCATTTTAATTATGATGTGTCTTGGTGTGGTCCTCTTTGGGTTCCTCTTGTATGGGGTTCTGTGTGCTTCCTGAACTTGTAAGTCTATTTCTTTCACCAGGTAGGGAAAGTTTTCTGTCATTATTTCTTCTAATAGGTTTTCAATATTTTGCTCTCTCCCTTCTTCTGGCACCCCAAAAATTCAGATGTTGGTTCGCTTGAAGTTGTCCCAGAGGCTCCTTACACTATCTTCATATTTTTGGATTCTTTTTTCTTTTTGTTTTTCTGGTTGGATGTTTTTTGTTTCCACATATTTCAGATCTTTGGTTTGATTCTTGGGGTACGTTGATCTTCAGTTGAGTTTCTATATATTTTTTATTTCAGACAGTGTATGCTTCATTTCTGACTGATCCTTTTCCATTTTTTTGGCATTCTCATTAAGGTCCTTGAAGGTCTTACTAAGCTCCTCAGAAGTGTCATCAAGTTTCTCAGTGGTTTTTAGAAGATTCTTGAGTAACCTTATACATGTGGTTCTGAACTCTATGTCATCCAGTAGTTTGCTTTCCTCCGTTACTTTCATTCATGACATGTTTCTTTGTTTCTGCATTTTGGCTGCTTCCCTGTGTTGATGGAGTGGCTTTGTGTGGTAGGTGACCTATAGGGGGCAGTAGCTTAGCCTCCCCAATCACCTGATGTGGATGCTCTTGGTACACCCCTTTGTGGGCTGAGTGCAAAGTCTTGGTGTAGTTAAGCCTGAATTGCTATTGGTACGCTGGGAGGAATTGACCTCCAGGCCAATTAGCTGTGAGCACTCCCTGTGTCTATAATGGAAGAACTGCTGTGCTGAAGACACGCAGGACTTGTTTCAGTGGGGCTTCGGTGCTCACTGAGTTTGCCTCTTGAATGTGTCACTTACGGATGTGAGGAGTTGAAATCTGGTGTCTCACTCTGACCACTAGGTACACTGGCTTCTGGATCTCCAATGGGGTGCAGGTCAGCTACTGTCTGAGGCCACTCAGCAGGAGCTACAGTGAGAGCTGCAGTTTTCTCCTCTTTGCTTGGGGTTTGGAGGTTTTGGAACTGTCTGACCCGGGCTGCAAGTTTGCTAGGTTAAGCTGCTATAGGGCAGGCTTTTCTTATGCTAACTTGGTTGCTTGGAGCTTGGGTGGGTTTGTAGGTTGTGCAGGGCGGGGCCTCAGGGTGTCACTAGGTTAGGGCGTGGCAAACAGCAATGGCTGCTAGTTAGCCGGCTCTGTGTCCCCAAAGGCATCCGTGAGTCCCGTGCCCCAGTTCAGTAGACAATTATTCCTGCGTGCAGCTCTGCAAGCAAGCCACCCTCGCTGGCAGACAGTCCAGCTTCTCCCCGTAGGAGTTTGGGTCCCCCGTGTCTCCCCAGAGACTGGATTTCAGAGTAATCGGGGGCTTGTCTCCCTTCGGGTTGAAAAAAGCAACGCACCCAGTCGCCCGCAGCCAGCCCGGATCACGCGCCTCCGTACCTCAGCTTTTCAGCGCTCGTGCACGTCTCAAAGCTCTTTTCTCTTTCCTTCTAGTTGTAGAACTTCCACTCAGCCAGCTTTCCCGTGGTTCTGGGTGATAGACGTTTTGTCTTTTAGTTGCAGTTTAAATTGTTGTGGGAGGCAGCAGTTTAGGTGTTTACCTATGCCGCCATCTTGGATTCTCTCTCTCCATCTGGGTATTTCTTGATCCATCCATTATTTTTTCTAAAAAAATACATTTAAAAATGACATCAGTACACATGTCCCTAACTACTTTAACATACATATCATAAACAGCTGTTTTGGGTGTAAAATTTACATACATAATAAAATGTCCTTTTTTTTGTTTAATACTCACCCAAGGATCTTTTTTCCCATTGATTTTTAGAGAGAGTGGAAGGGAGGCAGGGAGGGGGAGAGACACAGAGAGGGACAGAGAGAGAGAGAAAGAGAAACATCGATGTAAGAGTGGCACATTGATTGGTTGCCTTCCTGTAACCCAGGTATGTGCCCTTGACTGGGAATCGAACTCATGACCCTTTGGTGTGCGGGCTGACGCACTAACCTCTCAGCAACACTGGCTAGAGCAATGACCATATTTTAAGTTGCATTTGCTGAATTTTGATAACTACATATACCTGTGTAACATATATATCTATCAAGATCAGAACATGATTGAACCCCCAGAAAGTTCTCTTCTGCCCCTTCCCAGTCTATCCTTCCACTTTCCCAAGTGATTACTGCTCTTATTTTTTTTCCCTACAATGTCCCCGTAGCATTATAGCTTTCATCCTGTTCATTGCAAAAGAGAGATACTTTGGCTACTGAGTTTTCATTTGCACCCTTCTACACACATTTCAACTCCACTGCAATAAAACGACTGTATTTCCTACCTAGCAAGATACAACTATTCTTATAAGTGAAGAAATTCCCACTTGTACCCCAATTGAAAAGACACAGTTCTAAGTCATTGTGTCCGTAACTGGCTATATAAATTACAATTATCTTATTACTATCCCACTTAGCATTCAGCTACATAAAGACTAAATTGTAAAGTTAATTTCAACAATTGTATATAAAGTAAAAATGCAAACTAGAGAAAATATGGTCAATACAGTTGATTCTGTATAGTTACTGTGGTAGTTATGTTCTGTGAAGTCATTACTACACTGAGTAGTATCCTGTAAGCCTCAGGTCACTACATTTTTGTCAACAGATCAAAACTTAACCTTGTTTTATGTGTGTTTTTGTTTAAAAATATTTTATTTAATATATATCGTTGATTTATCAACATTGAACTCATGGCCAACAGCATTATCATTCATGTCTGAATGAAACTTTTCTAACACATATTTTCTATGAAAGAGTACATCACAACCTCTTTTACTTAGAAACACTAGACAGTACTATATTTGGGGGCCATTTTAACAGTGAACTAAAAGTACAAAAATGTGAAAACCACTATCCTAAATATACCATAGGAAAGTCACTTATTTATAACTCAGAACAGAAAGAAGGCAAAGTATCGCCTTGCTTGACTTGGGAATTTGTACTACAAGTGACTCAAGTTTTTCATCATTCTGCACATGCACATGTCCGTGAATGACTGCCAAGGTGCCCCAAGTATTAATTTTAGGGTTATAATTGAATTTTAGGGGGTTACAAATGAATTATTATTGGGCACATTCACAAATACAGAATCTGTGAATTGTGAGGGTTGACTGTATTTGCAAATAAATAATGTGTATAACAAGCAAAGAGAAAATATACAAAGCTACTGCAGTCTTTCTGTCTGGTAATGAGGTTGTTGATACGTATAGCTTTCTTTTTCACTGCTGTTCCATACTTCTTCTCTCAGCTACTCTGGCTTCTTTACTTCATGGTGTGACCAAAACTTTTATTCCTGAGAGATCATAGTGCTTAATTGTTCTGTTTTCTGTAGTTTTCTTTAACCTTTGGTATTGGAAGTACTTAAGACCCTAGAGAATCCTCTGGGTAACCACCACTGTGTAGTGGCAAGAAAGGTCTTTAGTAGTTGACATTTAAAAAAATTTTTTTTTTTTTTTTTTGGCCTGTCGGTTTCAGTGCCATAATGGGTACAAAATGGCAAGGTGGCATTCTAATTTTCCAATCATTGGAACCATTGTATATCCTCTGTGGAAGCATTTACCCTTTGGGGAACAAGAATGTCAAAGCATCAGAGCTCATGTTGCCAGGACTGGAAGCAAACATTTTGCAAGTGGATTATTAGGAGTAATAATAAAAGGAGTCACTCCCACTTCTGCTTCTTGATTCCTATATTATGGCTATGGGGGAGATAGCACCATCTAATAGTCTGTCACCGAAAGTGTAACCTGTAGCCTTCAAAATAGTTTTTTAGGTTTTTGTCTCCCAACTAGTGCTGCCATTCCTTTTTTCAAATGGGCATGCTGCTTCTGGGTGAAGGAGTATATTGTAAGACCAATTCTATGGGCATGAGCAAATTGCTGCACTTTCTTTGCTGGGAAATGAGTAAATGTGTTTATTGATTAGAGACAAAGCTATATGGAATGCCATGATGATGAGTCTATCAATGGTGGTGCTGGCAGAAGTGTTACAGGAAAATCCATATGCTGAATATGTGAAGGTGATCCATATGGAAGAGAGCCAGTATAATCTGCTACCAAGTGGCTGGTTTGTCCCCCCACCTTCACTCCTCTGGTGCTGTATTGGGAATTCAGGTTTGTTCTCTAGTGTTGTCAGATTAGGTACTCAGTCAGCTAGATTAGCTTTGGTTAAGAGTAGCTGTGTTTTTTGAGCCCATTCATGTCCTCTATTCCTGCTGCCATGGCCACTTTGTTCATGGGTCCGTTGCATAGGCACCGGTATCATGGGGAAGGAAGTTGACTGATATCCACAAAGTCATTTTATACCTGATTGTTAAGATTCTCCTCTGTAGTTGATGCATTTATAGTTGATGTGCTCACCTGGTCTATGGTGGTGAAGTGGTGCTAATTAAGCTTCAGCTACTTCAGGATCCCATCATCCCCATTGAAATCAGAAAGCCAGTCTCAATGGTGGCATCCCCTATTCATACCTGTCCTACAAAGGAGAGTGACCACAGAGATTTGAAAAGGTTGCAGGTGGTATACTAATATATTTCTGAACACATTAGTAAATGGAGTGTCTGCTGGGCCCTGTTTGGAACATAAGTGGGAGGTTGGTGTGTAAATGATAAATCCAGTCCAACTTTCCTGTCTCGTAAAGGTTTTGAATCCCTCCTTATTGTGCTAAGAAATTTTCTGGAATCTTAGTTTTATTAAAACATAGGTCATTGTTGGGTCCAATTTGAGTCAGCCAACCAAGTAAGTTTTAGAGCTACCTTCATCTGCATGAGCTAATACAATTAAATCTGGGATTTCCAGTACAGGAGCCAGCAAATCTTTTCTGTAAAGGGTCAGATAGTAAATATTTTAGTTTTTATGGGGCATATGGTTTTTGTCAGAATTCCTCTACTTTGCCATTAAAGCATGAAAGCCATAGAAAATGTGGGATGAAAGAGTATGACTGTGTTCTAGTAAAATTTTATTTACAGTAACAGTTTGCTGACCTCTGCTATAGTAAGTGGGCACATATCAGTGAATTAGATCAGATATAGTGTTATATTTCACCCTGCTTGGTTTAACACCTTTAGAATCCACTTCCACACATGTTCCAAGGGTTTCTGTTAGTTTATCATGAAAGTCTTACAGTTCTTTTGCTGTATAATCTATTTCCTTTGGTCATAGTGTATACCTGTTTAGTGACATTGGGAGTGGTTAGGGTAGGCTTTAATGAAAATGGATATCTCCTTTCATGGTATTTGCCCTAGGTAAGGTTATGCTAGGAATTTTAAGTGGTGGAAGGCTAGTCTTCTCTGATATGGGAGGGTGAGCTACTTTTGGTAAGGGAGGCTGAGAAAGGGGTTTAAGTTGGTTAGTTTCATCTGGGTCAAACTAAATGTCTTCATTCTAAGTTTTAGAATTCCATTGTTTACTAATGCATGTCCTAAATTTCAGAGGAGAAATTGGGTGATTCTGTGATTTCAACTATTGTTTTAATTTAACAACCCTCAAAAGGAAACTTTTTGTTTTATTTTCAGCTGAGTTAGCTCTGTGGCTTCAAAAAATAAGAGATTGTTTTAGAGCTGCTATGGCGCTATTAGAGAATTGAGCTGAGAGTTAGACCTGAGCTTGTTTTTTTTGTTTTTTGTTTTTTTTTCCTAAGTGACCTTGTTACTCAGAAGAATCTCCCTCCTCATCACTTTTCTTTATGGTCTAGAGCAGCAGCCATTTGGGTTTCCAAGGCATGTGCCTCAGCACTTGCTCACTGCAAACCATTGTGATATCTTGATTAATTTTTATTCCAAGACCTGCAATGGATTGCTAATAATGTTTCTTATGTATCAAGGAGCTCATGACTGTACTTACTAGTAAGCTCAGGGCATGACCAAAACAATTGTCAAATTCCATCTTTGTGAGTCTGTCTCCTGGGGCCATTCCTATTACCAATGTGTATAGGTCTGTGTTGTCTCAGGAGACAGAAACCACATAGTAATTTAAAAGGGGAAGTTTAATATAAAGAAATGTTAAGTTGTGAAAGGAGAGTAACTATAAACATGTAAAGGGAACTGTAAAGGATATTCTTATAATTGGCTGGGGTTCAGATCTCATTGAAGAAGGTATAGCTGCAACCTGAGTTTGCTGGTAGAACAGTTTGCTGAGTTGCTGGGGCAAGAATTGGTCCACAGTATCTGGGCAAGCAGGAAACAACCCTCTCAAGTATACTAGTAGGTGAGCCCAGGTTGGTTAGCTGTATGCAGGGGGAGTCAGGGTGCTGTTGTGGGTATGAAGCCTCAAGTGCATGGTGTCCTTGTAGGGAGGTGGTGTCTGGCCAAGGCTGCCAGATTGCTGAGGGACTGGATCCCTGGGCATATAGCCATATGGCAGTGTGTACCACTGGATGTCCTTCCCATGCATACCATGAAGCAGGAGCCAGAAAAAAGTAAAGGCAGTAAGGGGAACCAGAAGGTGTCCTTCCTGCAATGCCCCTTCAGTGCCCTTTTCTAACAAAGTGTAACATTGTGCTGTATAAAGAAATGCTTAAAAACTTAATTTTTTACAGCCAAGTACTAAAAGATGAATTCAAAGCAGAGAGGCATCACATTATTATAATAATTGGCTTGGCCAGGCAGATCATGTTATTCTACTCACAATTCCTCAGTAGCTCCCCGTTTTACCCAGAGTGAAACCGAAGCCAGACATAGACCCTCTATTTTGACTTCATGTTATACTGTGTTCTCCCCTGTTGGCTCTGTGGTACACATTCTGGCCTTCCTGCTGTTTCTGGCACATGACCTGGTTCTTCTTGAAAAGCTCTTTCCCTAGATACTTGCATGTTGACTTCCTCACTTCCTTCAATTAAATCTTTGCTCAAATGTCAGCTTCTCAATGAAGCACACCATTCACCACCTTATGTAAAACTGGAAGCCCAGCACTGCTGACCCCCATCACACAGTTCTGCTTTTTCCATAGTACTTTTCCCTAACATGCTATGTAACTTACTTATTTCTTATGTCTGTTTCCTCCTTTAATGCCAAGCACTGTGAGTGGCGCATTTTTTTGTTTGCTTTGCACTTATCTCAAATACTTAGAATAGTGCCTGGTACATTGTAGGTGCTCAGCAAGTACTTGAACATTATAGTGGTCTTGATAATAATCATTAAAGTGAGAGTCTAGTGTAACAAAGCAGTTGTAATTTCGTTGTTCAACATAGGTTTGCTACTACTGTGTTGTATAGTTTCCCTTATATTTTGTAGACTGGTTGCATTCTTTTCATTGACTAGGTTAATATGGTATATTTTGGGGTTGCTTATATTCTATAAAATGAAGGATGCTTGTGCCTTATTGTTACTTTCTTTAGGTCACTTTTCAGCTCCTTTTACTTTTCTCATCTGATAAATTTCTGAGACAGATAATTATAGCTTTAACATTTTATTCTTTAGAATTAAATCTTGGTCCATGGACAATTAACTTATTTTTTAATTTGTTTTTAGGTGCCGAATGTGGAGTGAATGCAGATGTTGAGAAACATCTCGAATTGGGGAAGAAATTGCTTGCTGCTGGACAGCTAGCTGATGCGTTATCACAATTTCATGCAGCAGTAGGTTTGTATCTTGGAAGTAAAAAACTCAGTGGCCATCTTAGTAAATTTTAATTAATAGCTGTTTTTTAGAATAACATTTAAACATTATTTAATGCTTAAATACAACATTTAAAAATATTTGCAGGATTTTCAGTGAAATAGATTAGTAAAATAAGTGCATAACACTTGAATGCATGTGTATTTAGTGTGAGAGAACGTTCCAGGTAGTAACTGAGATTTGCTACTATAAATACCAAGAATAATTCAAGATAATTTTGACAGGAAACCTTTTCAATGCATTACATGATTTTCTGCCTCTTAAAATATTTTACTAAATACAGTTTAATTTTCTTGATAACTTAAGATAATCAATCTAATAGTTACTTTTCTGGTGATTTGAACTGTCTTAAGTGCTGCAGCATGGTAATTAAAAAATACTCAGTTATTTTAGATAAAACATGTCTTAAAAATATTGATTCTTCCTACAACCACAGAAAGTTATGCTTTCTACCTATTTTATATTTTATGATTTGTATTCTTTTTTATTTTTTTTAAATCCTCACCTGAGGATATTTTTCTATTGATTTTTAGAGAGAGTGAAAGAGAGAGGGAAAGACAGAGAAATATCGATGTGAGAGAAACACATTGATTGGTTGCCTCCTGCATGCACCCTGACCAGGGCCCAGGCCGGGGAGGAGCCTGCAACCAAGGTATGTGCCCCTGACTAGAATCGAACCTGGAAAACAGGCTAGGGCTATTATTTGATTTCTTTAATCAATTAATGGAAACATTATGGGCCATGGTGTGTGTGTGTGTGTGTGTGTGTGTGTGTGTGTGTGTGTATATATATATATATATATATATATATATATATATATATATATAAAAGCCTAAGCGACCATTTGACTGTTCAACTGATAGCTCTGAAGCGCACTGACCACCAGGGGGCAGATACTCAATGCACAGACATGGAAACATGGAATAGACTGATGAATCTCAGAGGGAAGCGGGGAGGGCAGGAAGAGATTAACCAAAGATCTTATATGCATACTAGAGGCCTTGTGCATGGATTTGTGCACCTCGGTCTGGCCTGCGGGGACCGGGCTGAAACCAGCAGTCTGACATCCCCCGAGGAGTCTCAGATTACGAGATGGTGGAGGCCAGGCCGAGTGACCTCCACCAGTGCACAAATCCATGCACTGGGCCTCTAGTTGTTAAAATAATTTAAAATGACTTCCAGTTTTTTCTTTCTTTTTTTTAAATATATTTGTATTGATTTCAGAGAGGAAGGAAGAGGGAGAGAGAGATAAAAACATCAATAATGAGAGAGAATCATTGATTGGCTGCCTCCTGCACGCCCCCCCATTGGGGATCGAGCTTGCAACCCAGGCATGTGCCCTTGACCGGAATCGAACCTGGGACCCTTTAGTCCTCAGGCCGATGCTCTATCCACTGAGTCAAACTAGCTAGTGCTCCCTAGTGTTTTTTAGCATCACTGCCATTCAAGAATCCTTGAGCTGGCTTTTCCCCAAAATACCCAATAAAATATTGTCTTCACTGAAAGATGTAAACTTGTAAAACTAAAGTAATTTTTTGTGAATGTCAGTAAAGAGAAAAAGTAAAACACTGGTTGCATCCAGAATTCGAATAGCTATGTCACTTGGTTCATAATTTGATGAGTAGCAATGATTTTCAAATGGTACAAATGTCATAATTTCTGAGGAAGACCTATGTGGTTTCAGACATTCATCATTTTAGTTTATGTAAAACACTGTTGTTCATAACTAACTATAGAAAATAGAGTTTAAATTATATATGATGACAATATATAGCAGATAGTGATAGGGTGATGTGGTATCATGGCCTACTGAATCTCTTAGGAGATATGTGTTTATCAGAAAAGAAGTGTAGATCCTCTTGCAGTTGTCTCATTTACCAAACATAACATTTAGTATGGCCACGTTGGCTGCTTCAGGTAACCCAGTGATTTGGTGAGAGCCTTTAGCTAACAGTGAATTGTTCTAGACTAACAAGCTATGCACAGGTTACAGCTGTGGATCATAAGGCTGTGCTACTTCAAAATGAATGCTAATCTTTTGTGTTAAAATGTCATCTATGTGCTAATACATTGCTTTAAACTAATTATATAAAAAGTTTGTTAAATGTTTATTTATTCATAAAAGTGTTCATACCTCCCAACTTCTAAATATTTTTAAAAAAATATATTTTATATTGATTTTTTACAGAGAGGAAGGGAGAGAGATAGAGAGTTAGAAACATCGAACAGCTGCCTCCTGCACGCCCCCTACTGGGGATGTGCCCACAACCCAGGTACATGCCCTTGACCGGAATCGAACCTGGGACCTTTCAGTCTGCAGGCTGATGCTCTATCCACTGAGCCAAACTGGTTTCGGTGCAACTTCTAAATTTTGTAATGTACTTTATTTCTTTAACTTCATCTTTGGTTAGAAATTGATGTTAAAGTTTTTTATTTTTTTAATTAAGGTATTACATATGTGTCCTTATCCCCCTATTCCTTGCCCCTCTGTCCCCCCCACCCCCACCCCCTGTTCATGTCCTCACCCCCCTGGTGTCTGTGTCCATTGGTTAGGCTTATATGCATGCATACAAGTCCTTTGGTTGATCTCTCGCCCTTACCTTCACCCTCCCCTACCTTCCCTCTGAGGTTTGAGCATCTGATTGATCCTTCTCTGTCTCTGGATCTGTTTTTGTTCATCAGTTTATGTTGTTCATTATAATCCACAAATGAGTGAGATCATGTGAAATTTATCTTTCTCTGACTTATTTCGCTTAGCATTGTGGTCGGCAAACTGCAGCTCACGAGCCACATGTGGCTCTTTGGCCCCTTGAGTGTGGCTCTTCCACAAAATACCATGGCCTGGGCGAGTCTATTGAAGAAGTGGCGTTAGAAGAAGTTTAAGTTTAAAAAATTTGGCTCTCAAAAGGAATTTCAGTCGTTGTACTGTTGATATTTGGCTCTATTTGCCGACCACTGGCTTAGCATAATGCTCTCCAGCTCCATCCATGCTGTTGCAAATGGTAGGAGTTCCTTCCTTTTTACAGCAGTGTAGTATTCCATTGTATAGATGTACCACAGTTTTTTAATCCACTCATCTGCTGATGGGCCCTTAGGCTGTTTCCAAATCTTAGCTATTGTAAATTGTGCTGCTATGAATATAGGGGTGCATATATCCTTTTTGATTGGTGTTTCTAGTTTCTTGGGATATATTCCTAGAAGTGGGATCACTGAGTCAAATGGGAGTTCTATTTTTAGTTTTTTGATGAAACTCCATGCTGTTCTCCACAGTGGTTGCACCAGTCTGCATTCCCACCAGCAGTGCACGAGGGTTCTCTTTTCTCTGCATCCTTGCCAGCACTTGTCATTTGTTGATTTGTTGATGATAGCCATTCTGACAGGTGTGAGATGGTACCTCATTGTCATATTGATTTGCATCTCTCGGATGATTAGTGACATTAGTGACTTTGAGCATGTTTTCATATGTCTCTTGGCCTTCCTTATGTCCTCTTTCGAAAAGTATCTATTTAGATCTGTTGCCCATTTTTTGATTGGGTTGTTTATCTTCCTTTTGTTAATTTGTATGAGTTCCCTGTAAATGCTGGAGATTAAACCCTTATTGGAGATAACATTGACAAACATGTTCTCCCATGCAGTGGGTTTTCTTGTTGTTTTGCTGATGATTTCTTTTGCTGTACAGATGTAGTTATTTTGATGTAGTTCCATTTGTTTATTTTCTCTGTAGTTTCCACTACCCTAGATGTTGTATTGGTGAAGATACTGCTTCGGCATATGTCTTGAGATTTTGCTGCCTGTGGATTCCTCTAAGATTTTTATGGTTTCCCGTCTTACGTTTAACTCCTTTATCCATTTTGAGTTTATTTTTGTGTATGGTGTAAATCGGTGGTCTAGTTTCATTTTTTTGCATGTATCCAATTTTCTCAACAGCATATATTGAAGAGACTGTCTTGACTCCATTGTATGTTCTTGCCTTCTTTGTCAGATATTAATTGAGCATAGTGGTTTGGGTCGATTTCTGGTTTGGGTTCTCTATTCTATTCCATTGGTCTCTATGTCTGCTCTTGTGCCAGTACCAGGCAGTTTTGAGAACAGTGGCTTTGTAATACAGCTTGATATCTGGTATTGAGATCCCTCCTACTTGGTTCTTCTTTTTCAGGCTTGCTGCAGCTTTTCTGGGTCTTTTTTTATTCTAGATGAATTTTTGGAGAGTTCATTCTAGGTCTGTGAAATATGCCGTAGGTGGGGAGTGCATTGAATCTATAGATTGCTTTGAGTAGTATGGACATTTTAATGATGATGTTAAAGTTTTTAATTGAATTTGGCCAGCAGCATGTTGTGTATCAACAAATAATTTTTTATAATGTTGCAGACATTATTTATGTTGTGTTGTGACACCCTTCCATTTTTATTTTTGAAAAATTACTTGGTACGCTTTGAAAATTACTTGGGCATGGTATGTTTTATGATTACATTTTTACACAATAAAAGGTTTATGTATTAAAACTGCAGAGTAACACAAGTAATTATTTCTACCTGTGGTACGGATCTGTCAGTGACTTAGTTTGAAATATTTTTGTATCTGTCATATAAATATTTTTTGGCAGGGGTTTTAAGATTCAGAGCTGATTGGGAAATAGTCTTGATCTGTTGGAAACATTTTTGATTTAAGAAAGAGTGTAGTTTATCACTTTTCAAGTAGTTTTCTGAAACAGTTGCATCCATGTTAATGTGATGAAGGAGTTTTATTTAGAGATTTATCATTAGAGAACACTACAGTGCCGGTATGAAGATGGCCCCACCTCTTATTCCCACAACATGTCTTATGTTCTGTGTGTCTGAAATGTATTCTAGGATGTGAAATCATTTCTTTGATAGACCTTACAGAGTGTCTTAAGCCTATCTGGCAGGAATGAATGTCTGAAGTAGATTAAATGATGGGCATGTCTGAAATGATAGGTTTCTCCATTTGCTTGGTAAAAAAACAATAGTATTACACTTATGTAGTTTTGCCAAATTAAAAAAAAACACCCAAGTCTACTTTTATTTGTCACTTGAGCATATGGTGCTTTCTCATGACATTTGAGCATCACCTGTGAAATGGGAATGAACATTCCTGTTCACATTTAGACAGTAGGAAACAGAGAATGCTCTGGTGACCTTCCAAAGGTCACATTCCAGGTCAAAAGATTGTGAACTTCTTAAGGATAGGTACTATCTCATTATTACTGTGCCATTTTCTTTTTTTTAATATCTGATTGTGCCCAGTTAAAGTTTGAATGAATGAAGGAGGAAGAGTTGGATTAGCTGGGAGCCAGAATAAAAATAGTTGTTGTACCCAGGCAGGGGTGGTGTTCTTCTGCTTCCTGCTAGCACTGTTTACAACATCATTTGTAATTGACTTCCTGATGTGTTTTCTCCAGGTAGTAGTTGTATATTCTTTATTAGAGCTAATTTTCTCATATTTGAATTGTTTGATAGTTTTAGGATTAAACCTTAAATTCATCCCTCATGTTCAAATTTTGAATCAACGAGTGTAACAATTTGAATGACATGTTTTAAAATGAAATCAAGTATTTATATGCAGGCTTTCAAGTAATTTAAATAATGAATTGTATTGTATATTGAGTGGATAATAGGAAAAGTGATTTTTTTGAGGTTATCAAATCTTATATTTATCAAGATAATGGTGTGTGGTTTGAATGTCAAATTTAAAAGCACGAATTTCTTAAACTAATTCTTGTTCAGTTGCTACTTTATATACAACGATATAGGAAGGGACACTAGTTCTAAGAACTGTTGGTATTTTAAGGTGAAGAGTCAGGCTATTGTATTTTGCCATTCAAGTGACTCTATACCACTAAGCAAATTGTTACTTGATTCATGTATTTTGAGCCATTGTTATTTGATTTCTTATTTTTGTAGTTTCATTGTTATACATTGAAATGAGGTCCTAACTCCATTTCATGTCTTAAAAATACCTAAAAACTGAATAGTAAAATACCTAAAAACTGAATGGTAAAATACCTAAAAATTGACTAGAAAATAAGTGAAAGTGAATGCCCCAGAAATATTTTATACAGACATTTTAAATATGTGTGTAATCAAATACTTAATACAAAAGTTATGTCATGCATAATCCTCTTTGGAGGTTTTCCTGCACAGACTGAAATTATCAATTTTTTCTTTTTTATAATTCTTTATTGTTGAAAGTATTACATGTGTCTCCCTATCTCCCCAATTGACCCCCTCCAGCCTGCCCCTGCCTCCCCTCTCCAGGCCTTCAGCACCCTGTTGTCTGTGTCCATGGTTTATGCATACATGCATACAAGGTCTTTGGTTGATTACCTCCCACCCATCCACCCTCCCCTGCCTTTCCTCTGAGATTCCGCACTCTGTTCAATGCTTCCATGTCTCTAGATCCACTCCTTTCATCAGTTTATTTTGTTGCTTAGATTCCACATGTGATACTTGTCTTTCTCTGACTGACTTATTTCACTTATCATGATACTCTCCAGGTCCTTCCATGCTGTCTCAAAGGGTAAGAAATTCTTATTTTTTTTTACTGCTGTAATAGTATTCTATGGTATAAATGTACCACAGCTTTTTTATCCATTCATCTATTGTTGGGTATTTGGGTTGTTTCCAGATCTTAGCTATTGTAAATTGTGCTGCTGTGAACATAGGGTGCATACATTCTTTTTGATTGGTGCTTCGAGTTTCTTAGGATATATTCCTAGAAGTGGGATCACTGGGTCAAATGGCAGTTCCATATTTAATTTTTTGAGTAAACTCCATACTGTTTTCTATTGTGGTTGCACCAGTCTGTAATCCCACCAGCAAGTGTACTAGGGTTCCCTTTTCTCCACATCCTCACCAGCACCTGTCATTTGTTGATTTGTTGATGGTAGCCATTCTGACAAGTATGAGTTGATACCTCATTGTTGTTTTAATTTGCATCTCTCTGATGATCATGACCTTAGCATTTTTTCATATGTTTCTTGGCCATCTGTGTGTCCTCTTCAGAGAAGTGTCTGTTTAGGTCCTTTGCCCATTTTTAAATTGGATTGTTTGTCTTCCTTTTGTTAGTTGTATGAGTTCCTTATATATTTAGGATATTAACCCTTTATCAGATGTATCATTGCCAAATATTTTCTCCCATACAGTGGGCTCTCTTCGTTTTGTGTGAAATTGTCAGTTTTTCCAAATGAAAGTCCAGTGCAATTTTTACTGATGGTGCCTTCTTGATAAAATACCCCAAAGCTAGCCATAAGCATTCTTTTCTTTCCTTGAAAGTTTAAAATAAGCCACATCTACTTTTGAAAATGCCGTTGCTAATTTCATGTGGGAGAATGGTCTGAATATCTTGGTGAGGCACGTCTGCTTAAGAGCCATGTGTGTCTCTGCTGACTTCTTTGGGTCCCTTGCTTGCCCCAGACAGGTCTCAGTGTTGGCATTGATGTGTGAGTGTCCTTTGTTGCACTGATCAGGAATTTTTTTTTTCATTTCCTTTCATTTCTGTACCTGTGGACCAGGTATTAGCTATGGACTCACAAAAATGAATTCACTCAAGGAATTTATTTTCTCTAGACTGAAGTGTGTATATAAATAATTGATATTGGGAGTGTATATATATCTGTGTGTGTGTGTGTGTGTGTGTGTGTGTGTGTATGTATATACACACACATATACACACATACATATACATATACTAGAGGCCTGGTGCATGAAATTTGTTCATTGGTGTGGTCCCTAGGCCTAGCTGGTGATCAAAGTGTGAGTGTCTGGTGTGGACGGACAGGTCCCAGCTGACCTCAAGGTCCTGGGCAGCACCTGGGCCCCCAGGCCCCCATTCGCCCCCCTCCACCTGAGACATTGGGTCCTCACCTGGCTCCCTCAGTGCCTGGGAGCCAATGGCAGCCCCGCCCCCCGTGGGATCAGGCCTAAACTGGCAGTTGGACAACCCTCTCGCAATCCGGGACTGCTGGCTCCTAACCGCTCACCTGCCTGCCTGCCTGATCGCCCCTAAGCACTCTGCCTGCTGGCCTGCTCACCCCCAACTGCCCCCCCACTGGCCTGCTCGTCCCCAACTGTCCCCCCCTGCCGGCCTGCTCACCCCCAACTACCCTGCCCTGTTGGCCTTCTTGCCCCCAACTGCACGCCCCCCCCCCGCACCCCCCCCCCCCGCCGGCCTGATCACCCTAACTGCCCCTGCCTCAGCCCTACCACCATGGCTTTGTCCAGAAGGTCTCCTGGTCTAATTAGCATATTATCCTTTTTATTAGTATAGAAGATAGAGGCCTGGTGCCTGGGTGGCGGCCAGCTGGTCTGTCCTGAAGGGGGTCCCAGATCAGGGTGGGGGTCCCCTTGGGGTCTGGGGCTGGCCTGGGCGAGAGGCCTGGGGTGGTTTTCAGGCCAGCCACACCCCCATTGGGATGGGGGTCTCCACTGGGGGGCGTGGCCAGCCTGGGTGAGGGGCTGTTTGCAGTCTGGCCTTGCCCCAGTTGGGTGAGGGTCCTCGCTGGGGGTTGTGGCCGGCGAGGGCCATTCGCTACACCCCCATCAGGGTGGGGGTCTCTGCTGGGGGCAGGCAGGCCTGGGCAAGGGGCTGAGGGTTGTTTGCAGGCCATCAACGCCCCCATCAGGGTGGGGGTCCCCACTGGGGAGTGAGTGGCCTGAGCGAGGGTCCTGGGGCAGTTTGCAGGCTGGCCAGCCCCCTTCTGGGGTGGGGGTCCCTGCTAGGGGTGGGGCAGCCTGGGCTGGGGGGCAGGGTGGCCTGAGCGAGGGGCCTGGGGTGGTTTGCAGGCCGGCCAGCCCCCTTCTGGGGTGGGGGTCCCTGCTGGGGATGGAGTAGCTTGGGCTGGGGGGCAGGGCGGCCTGGGTGAGGGCCTGGGGGTGGTTTGCAGGCCTGCTAAGCCCCTGGTCTAATTAGCATATTATTCTTTTATTAGTATAGACTAGTGGCCTGGTGCACAAAATTTGTACACATTAAAAGGGGATTAATTAGAGGAAATATTTTAATATTGCTATTTGCCTTTCTCTATAATAGAAGTGTCAGAGATAAAAGAAAAGTAGTAAAATGTATATGAAAATCTTCCTCCTATCAGACCCTGGGGCACACTGTGGGATTCAGAGTCAAGTCCCTGCCCACCTGTGGCACCTCAAAATTGCACGAGACCCAGACCCGGCCGGCCCCACCCCCATTGGGCGAGATCCAGACTTAGCCGGCCCCACCCTTGTCAAGCCCCGCTGGGCGGGGGGCACAGCCTCAGGTCCCCTGACCTGGCACCGGGTGGGAGGGTGCAACCTGAGGTCCCTCATCAAGCCCTGCTGGGCGGGGAGTGCAGCCTGAGGTCCCCTGGCCCAATACCAGGGTGGGAGGTGCGGCCTGAGATCCCCTGGCCTGGCACTGGGGCGGGGGGTGCGCCTCAACCCCCGCTGGGCCGAGGGCGTGGCCTGAGGTCCCCTGGCCTGGTGCCAGGGTGGGGGCTGCGACCTGAGGTCCTCTAGCCTGGGCTGGGGTGGGGGGTGCACCTTGAAGTCCCCTGTCAAGCCCCGCTGGGTGGAGGATGTGGCCTGGGATCCCCTGTCAAGCCCTGCCGGGGGGGGGGGCATCGTCTAAGATCCCCATCAAGCCTCTCTGGGTTGGGGGGCGCAGCCTCAGGTCTCCTGGCCCAGTGCTGGGTGGGGTTGTAGCCTCAGGTCCCCCAGCGCAGGGGTGCGGGGCATGGCTTGAGGTCCCCTGGCCCAGGGCAGGGGGAGCAGCCTGAGGTACCCCGGCCCGGCACTCGGGTGGGGGTGCAACCTGAGGTCCCCCGTCAAGCCCCACCAGTGGGAGGCACAGCCTCAGGTCCCTGCTGATTGCTCATTAAGGCCCATTCGGGAACTCGGCCTCCGCTGTGGGTGCAGCCATCTTGTGTTACGGAATTCTGCCTTCCCTGTGGGCGCTGCATCTTTGTGATGGTGTGACTGGCAATTTGCATATTCACTCTTTATTAGATAGGATTTCAAAGTTGCTTTCTGGAAGGATTGTTCAGCAGCATGAGGTTTGCCTCTAATTGATTTCACTCTTTCCCCAATTTGTAGGTGCTGAGCAGAGTGGAATTAGCTCAGAAACTTAACTCATCCATCTGCTTTCCTTTGTTCAGATATTTTTGACTTACTAGTCTTGCTCTTTAGTCTCACTCATTCTTTGTCTAAGCATTGCACCTTTATTTCTTCACTGCCATTTTAGTTGGAGTTTGTGAGGGAGCAGAGGTTGCACAATATCAATTTAATTGTAAGTCTATAATATTCTAAAATCCTGTGAATAAGTGCATAGTCCATATTTTCAATCAGTACTTTACTTAAGAAAATTTCAGTAAAGACAAAGTTATGAGTTGAATATAGTTAGTATTTCAGACTAGAGGTGGGCAAACTTTTTCTCTCAAGAGCTAGATAATAAATATTGTAGGCTTTGTTGAATATTTTTCTTTTTTGACAACTCTTTAAAAATGTAAAAACTATTTTTAACTTGAAGTTTGTGGATTGGGTTTGGCTGAGAGACCAGTTTGATGACCCCTGTTCTGGATTTATTTGCAGTGATCTTGCTAGGCAACACGATTCATTATTGATAAAGAAATTATTTTTTTAATTAACCTTTCTTAATAGAATTGCAAATTCTAATATTGTTCAGGTGACTTGGATTTTTAAATAAATTACTGAGTGCTAATATTTATTATTTTAATCTTCAGATGGTGACCCAGATAACTATGTTGCTTACTATCGAAGAGCTACTGCCTTTTTAGCTATGGGAAAATCAAAAGCAGCACTTCCTGATTTAACTAGAGTGATTGAATTGAAGATGGATTTCACTGCAGTAAGTGCATCTAAACTTTCTTTATGGTTTAATTTAAGGGAACTTGAAAGAGGTAATTTGTTAAGGTGAGGACTGGCATTCTGGGTAGGCATAGCTGGAGGATATAGAAAGCCACTATGATGTAGTGGACTGGGACTGGGCAATAAGAGCCTTCCAAAGTCGCTGACATCAAAGGTCTATGAAAGAGGAACAGTGGGTACATTAGATAATTTTTAGAAGTGTGGCAGTGATGTTCACTCTGTCATTTAGGAAGACCTCTGTGTGGAGGATGAAGTGCAGGGCAAGAAGTGAGGCTGAGAAATGAGTTGACTCAGAGGCTGTTAAATTAAGAGGCTGTCTGGTTACTAATGACAGTTTCAATTAGTCAGTAGCAGGAACAATAAAAGGAGATAACTAAGCAGTGGTTTGTGGTGAATTAGAATTCTCCCTTAGGACCAACACATAGACTTCAGAAGTGGAGGAATTTACAACCTAATGGGATATTTTGACAATTGGCCGGTCAGTGTAATGGCTTAAAATAATAGGACCAATTAGATGGTTTCAAAATTAATTTGATAACTTATTTATTGTTTATATCCTGCCATATTTCAAAAAGAATTTGCGATAATTAGATATGGGTGAACGTTTGGTTTGAAATATTACTATTATTTTAAGAGGGAATTCCCAAGTATCTAATTTTCTTTAATCTATTTGTAAGAAACAAAGTGAGCCCCCAAATTCAGGGGTCCTGGTAGCATACAAAACATACTCGGGAGCCAGGCAGCAAGGCAAACATCTTTAGTTCTCTGTAGAAGGCTGCGCACACATGGTCTGGAAGCACGCGCACACCAAGCAGGCAGTCTGCTTGGCTTTTTAATTCCTGACACATGTGACCTGTCCCTCACTCTTGATTGGAGCTCAGGCACACAGTCTTGCGCGATTGGCTAATTCAAAGGGAGGGGTTGGCCTTTGCTGTTTTAAGATGGTGGCCCCCAAGGAGCTGCAAGTCATGTGGCCAACATGGCGGCTGTCTAAACTGTTTATTGACAGAAAAGATGACTTGTTTATTCTCACATATTACTTTACGTAGCTAAGCACAACCTTTCACAAAGGTTAAGTAGCTCATTATCCTAATACTATAGTAGCTATTAGCTGGTTGAAGAAGCTTTAATACTGCTTTTTATGTGTGTTGATGCTTTTAACAGAGAATTGGGGAAACTTTATGTATCATAAAAGTAACATAAATTTTAATGGAACATGTATGTGGTTTCTCTCTTTTAAAACTATATTTTAACTTTTCAATTACAGTTGACATACAATATTAGTCTCAGGTATATAACATAGTGATTAGACATTTATATACTTTACAAAGGATTCACAAAAATATTGCTAAGAGCAATGTCAAAGTACCTATCTGACACCATATATAGTTATTAGAATACTAGAGGCCTGATGCACGAAAATCGTGCAAGGGGCTTGGCCCTCGCAGCCGCGGTGGCTACCACAGTCCTCGAAGCCCCAGCTTCATCTGGAAGGTCATCTGGAATGACGTCCGGAAGGTCGCTCGGCTGTCCGGTCTAATTAGCATATTACACTTTTATTATTATAGATTATTGACTCTGTTCCCTATGCAATAATTTACATCCCCATGATTTTTATACTTCTTAATTTTGTACTTCTTAATTCCTTTCACCTTTTTCTCCCTTCCCCCTCAACCATCCTCCCATCTGGCAACCATGGATTTGTTCTCTGTATCTGTGAGTTTTTTTATTTGTTGTTTATTTATTTATTTTTTTTAAAATTCCACATGTAAGTGAAATCAAGTGGTATTTTTCTTTCTCTCACTTTTTCACTTAGCATAATACTCTCTAGGTCCATTCATGTTGTCACCGATGGCAATATTTCATTCTTTTTTATGGCTGAGTAAAACTCTAATCCTCCTATATAATAAGAGAGGAATATACTAATTATCCATTATGCCCTGACGTGTAACGGCCAACTGCATAAGGAGGGGGCAGGGCAGCAAGCTATGAGTGGGGGAGAAGAGGGGAGGGGGCGGGGGGAGCTCCAGGAGGGTGGGCCAGCAGGCAGAGAGCTCCTGGCAACCACTTATTTTTCTGTCTCTGTGGAATTTGGATATTTCACATAAATGAAATCTTATATAGCCTTTTGTGTCTTTTTTTCACTTAGCATAAAGTTTTCAAGGTTCTTATACTTTATTCCTTTTTATAGCTGAATAATAATTCCATTGTATGGATTTTATCACATTTGCCTATTGATTTATTAGTTGATGGGAATTTGGGTTGTTTTCCACTTTTTGGCTATTGCTGTGAACATTCATGTACAAGATTTTGTGTGGACATGTTTTCAACATTTTGGGTATAGCAGAAAGTATTTTTAAGGAAGCATACTTTATAAAAAATTAAACATATTTGTTGGTTCCAGGAAATATTCTTACAGTGCCAAATCAAATAGGCATTGAAAAATAATTATTTCATTAATACTTTATTAGCTTATTTAATTTTATTCTTTGTGTTTAAGAACATTTAGAAATGCATAGTACTCAGAACACCCTTTCTATTTTTTTTTCCCCCCCTAGGCAAGATTACAGAGGGGCCACTTATTACTCAAACAAGGAAAACTTGATGAAGCAGAAGATGATTTTAAAAAAGTGGTAAGTTAAATTTGTGTTTGGCTCTTTGAACATGTTATTTTGAGTGAATATATTCGACTTATATTTTATAGGAAGACATTTAATAATAATTTTATATCTAAAAGGGAAAACATTTCATTTGTGTATATAAGAATCACAGTTCTTGAATTAATATTTGGTGGCTGACATCAAAGAATCACTTTAATAGATGGTAGGTAAAGTCTGAGGAATAAATACATAATCCTGACTCAGTTTTTGTAGCTCACATGCTCTGTTTTGTCTTCTGTGAGAACCTAGGGATGTCAGCTGAGCTATTTTAACAGTCCTCTAAGTAACTTGGAAACCCCTTTATTTGATTTGAAAGGAGTAATGACACAAATTATTTTTTTTGTTAATCCTCACTGCAAGTTATTTTTCCATTGATTTTTTTTTTTTTTTAGAGAGAGTGGAAGGGAGTGATGGAAAACGGAGAAAGGGCGGAGGAGAGGGGAGAGGAAGGGAGGGAAGAGGAGAGAGAAGGAGGGAGAGAAACATCAATGTGAGAGAGGCACATTGATTGGTTGTCTCCCATATGCCCCCCTTCCTGCCCTATGACCATGGAATAAACCTGAAATGATGTATGTGCCCTTGACTGAGAATCAAACCCATGACTCTTCGGTGGTGAGGGTTGATGCTCTACCACTGAGCAACACTGGTCAGGGCCATAAAACAGATTCTTAAAAGGGATTTTTTCAGTTTCCCATATGGCTACTTTACGCAGCGTAAAGTGTTGTTGAGGGTTTCATTCAAGAGGACAGAATAGCATCCAGAGTCTCTATGACAAACTGACCTTTTACTTGCTAATGCTGGCAGCCTTTCCTGACTAGCTTTGTTGTATTATTTTACTAAAAGAACCTGTATCAGGCAGAGATGAAAAGTTAAGAAACTGGGTGAAGAAGACAGAGAACTCTGTATTCCCACTTGATTTGTTCATTTAACAAACCTTCATTTTGCTAGACAGTATAATGTTAAATATTTGATTTCTGTCCAAAAAAGTGTAAAGCATTTTGGATTTTTTGAGGGAATGTAAGATAATATGTAATTGAAAGGGGTATATCCTGAAAAATGATTTAGAGAGAGATAGCTAGCCCAATGTCTTTATGCCTTCCTTGGGCTTGTTTTAAGACCTGCATTTTTGTTCTACATGGATTTGTTTCTGGAATGGTTTAGAAAGGCCATACATGTAGAGTCCATTATTCATTATTTGCATTTTTGTAGTTTATCAAAATGCTTAGGTACTATGATACCCACTCTGACAATAAAATTAAAATTTCTAACATTTTCATAGCCTTATCACAATGCTCAGTCATATGTAGAAAAGTCTAGAAAACATAATAGTTTTGAATCAGAAGCTTGTTTCATGATCTCAGTAACATTGGATGTCATTTTCTGTTGATCTAATCTTCCTTGCTACTTGAGAGCAGGCTGAAGGATATGTGGTGGAGATACAAAGGTGCTGGGAGCATACCTTTCTCCAGCTCAGTCCTTTGTATATAGCAAGTGTTGTATAGAAATCTGTTGAATGGATAAATAAATGATAAAACACAAGGATGTGTTTTTTTTCTTTTTAACAAATACTGAAATATATTGCTTAGAGTTTGTTTTTTTCAATCACACATTAATAACTCTATTTATGTATTATTTTTATTTTGTTGTTAATCCTCAGCTGAGGATATTTTTTCATATACATTTTTTAGAGAGAGTAGAAGGGAGAGGGAGAGAGGCACATCGATTGGCTGCCTCCTGCACAAACCCTGACCAGGGCTGGGGAACCTGCAGCTGAAGTACCTGCCTTTGACTGGAATTGAACCCAGGACCCTTCAGTCCTCAGGCCAACGCTCTATCCACTGAGCCAAACCAGCTAGGGCGAAATAGCACAATTTATAATAAAGCTTTAGCATAAATTAATCCTTATTGGGCATTGAATGTATCTTTTTGGAAACTTGAGTATTTGGGACTTTGGGTATGTATTGGGTTAATTACTGCCCTTTCTGTGATCAATATGAAAACCTCCCAGAAACAAGAAGGGGAACTTTCATGTCACTTTTCACTTTTAGATTGTTCTCTGACAGGCTTCTGCTGATGTGTTTTTAACACAATCCTTGCTGTTACTGTTACAGGATTCTTCCATGAGAATGCACATCAGTACTGAATATTTAATTTTTAAAGTTTTGAGAAAGTCGTAGATTCCCATGAAATTGTAATTAACACAGAGATTCTTTGTACCTTTTACCCAATCCCCAGTTTCCCCCAATGATAGCATCTTATAAAACTACTAGAGGCCTGGTGCGTGAAAATTCGTGCACTTGGGGTGGGGGGGAGTTGGGGAGCTCAGCTCGGCCTGCCACCTCTAACAGTCTGGGAGCCCTCAGGGGATGTCCTACTGACGGCTTAAGCGGGGAGCAGGCTCAAGCTGCAGTCTGGCATCCCTCTGTGGGAGGCGACCGGGCCGATCAGGGGAAGGCACCGCCCCCATCACCCAGCTGCTGCTGCCACTGCTGGCCGCCATGGCTGCCTGCCCTCGGCCTTTCAGCCCCTGCGGCTTTGTCCGGAAGGATGTCCGGAAGATGTCCTGTCTATCTGGTCTAATTAGCATATTACCCTTTTATTAGTATAGATACTACAATACTACAACCAGGATATTGACATTGATACAATCTACCAGTCCATTTAGGTTCTCACAGTTTTACTAGTGTTCATTTCTCTGTGTGTATTAACTCTGTACACTTTTTTTTTATATCTATCATCACAGTCAAGGTACTGAACAATTTATTGCCAGAATGATATCCCTCCTGTTGATCCCTGCTGTTGCCCGTTAATAACCACACCTACTTCTCTTCCATAATTCTTCAGCCCCTCATCCATAACTCCAAGCAAACACTAATTTGTTACTCATTTCTTCAATTTTGATATTTAAAAAATTTTGTGTACATATATGTGTTACCTTTTGGAAATGACTCCCCCCACCCCTCTCGGGATAATTCCCTGGAGAGTCATCTAGATTGTTGCCTATATCACTTAGCTTATTCCTTTTAATTGCTGAGTATTTCATGGTATGTGTAGGACACATTTTATTTATCCATTCATTAATTGATAGACATGTGCATTGTTTTCACTTTTTGCCTATTATGAATAAAACTACTCTGAACATTTTCATATAGGTTGTAGTATAAATGTAAATTTTCATTTTGCTGGGATAAATAAGTACCCAGGAGTGCAATTTCTGGGTTGTAATTGCACGTTTAGTTTTATAAGAAACCACCAACTTGCTTTCCAAAGTGACTGAGCCATTTTATGTTCCTTGGCATCCTTGCTCATATTTGGTATTGTTACTATTTTTTATTTTACCCATTCTGAGAGGTGTGTAGTGATAGTGCATTGTTGTTTTAATTCACATTTCTCTAATGACTAATGATCTTTTCATGTGTTTATTTGCTATCTGTAAGTCCTTTTTGGTATAATGGCTGTTCATGTCTTTTGCCTATGTTCTAATTGGATTGTTTGCTTTTTCACTATTGTGTTTTGGGAGTTCTTTATATATTTTAGATACATTTTAGATACTTTATCACATATGTGGTTTGCAAATATTTTCTACCAGTTTCTCTTGTCAACTTTTTACCAGATCTTTCAGAGAACAAAAGTTTTTAAGATGTTTATGAAGTCTAATTTATTAACTTTTTTTTCCCTGTGGGTAGTGTTTTGGTATGATGCCTAAGACTTATCACCAAGCCTTGTGTTTCAAAGATTTTTCTCCTATGTTTATCTCTGAAATCAGTAAAAAAATATTTAAAAAAATAAAAATGTATGTAACAGTTTTGTGTGTAAGAATAATTATAATTAGATTGGATTTGGTTTAGAGAAAAATACAAGTACATAATTCACACATTTTAAAGTATTTAAAAATTTAAAAAAAATTCTTATCCGAGGATATGTTTTTCACTGATTTGAGAGAGAGAGAGGGGAAGAAAACATCAATGTGAGATAGAAACATTGATCAGTTGCCTCCTGTACATGTCCCAACTTGGGATTGAACCCAAAACCTAGGTAATATGTGCCCTGACCAGGAATCAAACCTACTGCCATCTTTCTGTATACCAAATTATCCTCCAACCAACTGAGCCACACTGACCAGGGCTTATGTTAAGTTTTATTTGAAGTATGTCTGGGTTATCTGGAACACCCGGATTTAGAATTCAGGTTAATAATTAGAAAATCTCAAATTCATATCCTTTGTCTGGATAGAAGTATAGTGTCCCAAGGGTATACCAGTAGATGGCAGAGGAGGAGACAAGATCATAAAATGGGACTATTGAGAAGAACTTAACATTATATTAAATTGATTAAATTTTAAGCATTTATAACCTAGATTCTGCTGGACAAATGATAAAAGAATGTTATCAGGTGAACATCACAGAGATACAAATTCAAAGCCAATACCTCCATTATTCAGTCTTTCTAAGTGAGGAGATAAACATTGGAACTAATTAGAACTATTTAGAGTGACCACTGTCTGTTACATTAAGCAAAAATAAATAATATAGAGCCTAATGTTGATGGAATTTGAAGGAAATGTTTCTAGTCATATATAATACTGTTAACATTGCAAATATAAACAACTTTTGCAGAAAAATCTGTATTATGGAAGGAAAATATTTTCTCAAAGATACTAAAGAATATTCATTAACAAGAATTATATAGTATATATTAGAGGCCCAGTGGACAAAATTTCGTGCACTGGGGGAAGGGTTCCCTCAGCCTGGCCTGCCCCCTCTCACAGTCTGGGAGCCCTCAGGGGATGTCCTACTGACACAATCTGGCTTCCCTCTGTGGGAGGCAACCGGCTGATCAGGGGAAGGTGATGCCCCCTTCACGCCTCTGCTGCTGCCACTGCCAGCCGCCACGGCTTGCCTGAACCTTGGGCCCTCGCATCAGCAGCTGCCATCCGTGGCCTGCCTGGGCAGCCACTGCGGCTTTGTCCGGGAGGACATCTGACCTAATTAGCATATTACCCTTTTATTAGTATAGATGGTGTTGCTTTATAGACCTAGTTGTGGAAAATAAAGTTAGTTAAAAGGCAAAATAAAAATGTGTAAATGTTACCACTACAGAAAATATTTACGTGTGCTAGATTGGTATAAGTGGCAATTGTTTAAAGCTTATAGCTTGCCTTGTCCACTGACTTTCCCCTCTCTCACCTTCCAACAAAAAAAAAAATTGTGTGGAAGAGACTAGACTGTAAAGATTAGGAGAGGAAAGATGCAAATTTCATCCAGAAGAGGCACTTTCTAATACATTCCAATACAATCTATCCAAAAGGGAGCAGTGGTGAACATATAGAAAACAAGTTATCAATAAACTTCTTCTTTTACTGAGAGCAAAGAGACAACACACACACACTTGTACTTCTTCCAATGTAGTCTATCAGAAATATTTAAGACCACCCTAATAAGGATGATAAGATAGTTATAGACAAGCATTCCATGGCCGTAATGCAACTCACCTTCAGCTGGATAACTCAGTCATGCAGTGACAGTCCACTCCCAGCCAGAGCAAGCTGAGGTGACCAATTCCTTCCTAGTTACCTCTGACTACTTGGAGTCCTGTCTATTCCTTCAAAAGCCAGAGGTTATGCAGACGAAATAGAATACCTAAAGTATCCTAAAAACAAATGGAGAAATATAGAGCCTCTATCAAGTGATAATAATCTTAATGTTTCTCCTTTGGAGTATTTTCTCCTACCAGGTGATTCTGGGGGTGTTTTTACAAAATAAATCCACTAAAAGGGGAAGCAGTATGATTGGTCAATTGAAGGAGAGACATTTTTAGAAATCAACTATTGTCTTCACCACACCCAAAATTGGAACCTAGCAACTACAATTCTCATCTTAATAAGAATATTAGATTTCAGGAATTATTACATAACTAATCTTAAAGAAAAAAGTCCCCAAAAAAGTCAGCAGCTTTTAAAAAAAAGTTTAAATTCTTTATTGTTTAAAGTATTACATGTCTCCTTTTTCCCCCATTGACCTCTCCCCAGCTGTTCCCACCCCCCCGCACATGTCCTCACCCCCTGTACTGTCTGTGTCCATGGGTTATGCTTATATGCATGCACCTCCCCTGCTTTCCCTCTGAGGTTGGACGGTCTGTTCAATGCTTCTGAATCTATTTTTGTTCATCAGTTTATGTTGTTTAAAGTCAGTAGCTTTTTAATGTAGCACTGCATTTTTCTGAGCCATTAAGCTTAATGTTTTCCATCTGGAGGAAGAAATTATTGAGTCATTGTGTATGAGACCAGGCTGGGAGTGGGGATGAACTGTAAACAGACACAAAGAATCTTATTAGGGTGACATAAATGGTCTAAAAATGCAGAGATGGTTGCATACATGGTTAATTTATTAAAAATCATAGAATTACACACCCAAAATTAGTGAATTGTTGATATATACATTATACATGGATAATGTTGTTTAAAAAGAGACAAGGGCCCTAGTTGGTGTGGTTCACTTGGTTGAGTGTCATCTTGTGCATCAAAAGGTTGCCAGTTTCATTCCTGGTCAGGCCACATGCCCGGATTGCAGGCTCGATCCAGGGTGTGCAGGAGGCAGCTGATCTGATTGATAGTCTGCTCTCACATTGATGTTTCTATTTCTTTCTCTCTCTCTCTCTCCCCGTCTCCCTTCCTCTCTTTTTCAAAATCAATAAAAATATCTATTCGACTGGTTGCTGTGACGCACACTGACCACCAGAGGGCAGGTCCTCAATGCAGGAGCAGCCCCCTGATGATCACTGCACTCCCACAGTGGGAGTGCTGCTCAGCTGACTGACAGGTGCCAGATACCAGGCTCACAGCTGTGAGTGCAGCTGCAGTGGCATGAGCCTCTCCTTCGGGCATTCCTCCTGCGTGCCCCTCCCCCATCTGAACCGGGACTGGGATCAGGACCGGCATCAGGACTGACTGGGCGTGAGCCCGCAGCTGCTTCTTGGTCACGGGCGTGCTGTATCGCCCTCGGACTGGTGCGTGAAGACCGCAGCAGAGTGACAGTGAGCTTACCTAGTGGCAGTGAGCTTACCTAGCAGGGCTGGGATGAGTAGGAGGGGCGCAGTGCCCAGCCCAGGTTCTGGCTCCTCCCAGCTGCCTGCCACTTCGCGCACTACTGCATCCCTCAGGGATGTTGGAGTGCTGGTTTCAGCCCGATCCCCGCAGACCACGCCAAGGGACCCCATCGGTTCACGAATCCATGCACTGGGCCTCCTGTTTAAAATAAAAAGAGACAAGGTGTAAACCTCTTAAAATCACATGATAAGCCTTTTAAATAGGTATTACTAATGCTCTTATTTTTCCTTATATATTCTTTCTTTCTTATTATACATTAGCCCCTCCGGCATCAAATGCTTTTCTGTCTTATAAGCTCTAAAAAATGCCCTCTGTCTCTCTTTCCCTGTTTTTTTGATTATTTTGGTAAAATTGTTTTATACTTAAAAATACTTAGGAAGTATAACTAGAAAGCAAAATACATAAAACTCATTATTTTCCTCTAGAGCTATACATAAGAAAGTGAGAATGGTGCTTTCCTTTATTCTCCATTCTTCTCTACCCTCTCATGTTTCTAAATATATTTGTTTCCTGTGTCTGGGGGTCCAGGTCTTTGACCCTCGCTCCACTGCTCACTCATGCGCACCACACTGGTGGGAGGTGCCTTTGCTGTTGCTTTCCATGGTGGTCAGCACTAGGAGCAAGTCAGTGGACAAGACAAGCCAGGTTTGCTGGTGTCTCGATTCTTTCTCCCCAATGAACTTAATTAGGAATGGTTAGATCATTGTGTATACTATGGGTATTAGACTTGAGAGATGGAAAAACCTGTTTAATTTAATTTATTATTCCTATAGCTCAAATCTAATCCAAGTGAAAATGAAGAAAAGGAAGCCCAGTCCCAACTTATAAAATCAGATGAAATGCAGCGTTTGCGTTCACAGGCCCTTGATGCTTTTGAAAACTCAGATTATATTGGTGCTATAACCTCCCTTGACAAGATTTTAGAGGTAAGTTTCTTCAGTATTGCAGCTGACAAGCCTAACACTTACTGCTTTTTACAATAAGGTATCTTTATATACTTTGATATGTAATGTACCACGGAAAACCTAAATAGTATAAAATCAGACTGTCTTTGGGCTTTTGGCTCTTAAAAGAAACATGGTCTTTATAGAGAACAAAATTTGGAACTGAAGTTTTCAGTAAATGTAATGAATGTGCTATGAAATGGGAGTTACATATTTTTACACATTGCTTGCTTTGCTATATTTACTTTACTTTTTTTCTTTTTTTGGGAATGGGGAAGAAAATTCTAGAGGTTAAATAATGGGGTACAAGATGAAAGAGTTGGTTAAGAAAAAGGAAAAAAAATGTTTGGGAGGAAAGAGGACTGCTTAGAGTGAGAAGTTTCTAGGGAAGAAGGCAGATGAAAGAGTTGATAGGATCCAGACAGTTCTAGAATGGGAAAACAAAGTCTATAGTTTCCTTGCCTCCGAAGGACTTACTAATGACAAGTGGTTTCAGAAGGAAGTCTACTAAAATATTCATATGAAAGCAATCATAATTCATGCTTATTTATCATTTTTATAAGACTTTGATATACAGTTTCATTTCATCTTTATGGTAAACTTTTATGTAGAATGTGCACTTTGACAGTTTTATAGAGGAAATTGTGATGTGATCCAGTAGAATTCATGTTTTGCTAAATCATTTTGTAAATGTTTTATTAAGGAAAAATAGTTATAATTTTTACCTTCCAGTATTTAAACTGTCCATTTTGACCTAACTTATTGTTCATATTTAATTGATGTCCAATGTTGTCTTTGATAACTTAATATATGTGAGAAGTTGACATGATTTTAGCATAACTTTTAAGAAATGTGTACAGACACTTCCACAGACCTTACTGGTGAGCTTTTGGGTTTACATTTTGAAGAATACCAGTGCATTTACTACACATGGTAAACTGTTCAATAAAATGGAAACGAAGCTTCCACCTTCTCACATTGTTTTTCTTTTTCTGATATGAGGACTTAATTTCAAGATGACATTTTACAAAAGAGAATTTTACTTAGTTATTAGTAGAATAAAAATACTTTGCAAATTTAGAACCTAGATTTTTATTTTTTGTTACTAGAAATTAGAATTGTTGGTTACAAAAATCCAATTACAGAATACCCTCTTCAAAATCAAATATGTTTCATTGGGAACAACCTTCTACTAGTAAATGCCATGCGTTCTTATTTTCAAAGTTTTACAATTACATCATTGAAGGAGGTAGGAAAAGGGCCTTGTCAGTATATGTATATCCTTCCCCTGTTAGAATTTATTTACAATATTCTTAGAGAAATTATTTTATTACATTTACTAATTTTTGTCATATCTAAATTGTATCAGATGTTTAAATACTATTTACCATATAGAAGTTACCATATTAATTGAGGATTTTTATATTGATAAATATGTGGGTAAAATACGTGGGGTGTAAGTATAAATGTGCATAATTTATTGTTTCTTAAAGTCTAGTTCTTTTGTTTCTCAAGGTTTGTGTTTGGGATGCCGATCTACGGGAACTTCGAGCTGAGTGTTTTATAAAAGAAGGGGAACCTAGGAAAGCAATAAGTGACTTAAAGGCTGCATCAAAATTGAAGAATGACAATACTGAGGCTTTTTATAAAATCAGCACACTGTACTACCAACTAGGAGATCATGAACTATCCCTCAGGTGCGTTCTACTGGCTCACACATCTTATCATCCTTTTGTTGTTGGCAGTAACATAATAATTCTATTTTCTTTTTAATTTTAAATTAATAAAATTGTGGTGAAGGCTGTTTTTATTTTTGCTTATCTGCTTATATATTTTGTGTTTATATTCTATTATCTATATAGACATTTCATGTTATTCTAGTTCCACATAGTTTATTTTCATGAACTATGCTTATTAAAATAAATAGGGATGTTATTATTTGTAGAAACAAAATGGAGTATTTAATGTATAACCCTACTTAAGTCATTTTAATTTGAATAAGTGTGTGCATGTTCCAATACCACATATACAAATATATGGTAAATTATTAAGCCAGTATGTTTTAATTGTTACACACAACAAAATACCTTTTATTGTAATTTCTATATTTAGTATGGAGAACTACTCATTGATTATTTTGACTTGGAATATTTTCTTCTTTTTAAATACATGAGCAGTGAAGTTCGGGAATGCCTTAAACTGGACCAGGATCATAAAAGGTGTTTTGCACACTATAAACAAGTAAAGAAACTTAATAAGCTGATTGAGTCAGCTGAAGAACTCATCAGAGATGGCAGGTAAGCATATGCTGTCTAGACACTCCAGCATTCCCTCATGTGTCCTTTGTAAGCACAAAAAAACCATTGAACTGCTTGCTTTTTTACCCCTTAGCAATCAAGGATGGAGTTATCTTAACACTGGGCTTTAACAAAAACTGTACATTTAAAAAAATACGGTAGAATATAAATAATAGTACCTGCATAGTATTCTTACCAGATTTATTTATATTTCACCAAATACTTATTGAGTATTTCCTGTATCAAGCACTGACTATGTCTTGAGGTTGCAGAAATGCATATGACTAGTTTTTTATTTTAAGAAGCTTTTGGTATAGTTAGGGAGACAGACATATAAATTATTAAAAGGCAATGTAGTCTCTAGAGTGATAGAGATATATATAGAGTATACAGAGATTTTTTTTCCCCCTCCAAGGTATAGAAATCTCAGTTATAACAGTTCCTTTGTTATAGTACCTGAAAAAATTTGTACCACTTTTTTCTGGCCTCCATGATTCCTGATGAGAAATCCATTGTCATTTCAATTGCTTTTTTCTCCTAAAGATAAGGTATCATTTTCCTCTGACTTCTTATAAGATTTTTTCCCCTTGTCTTTAGTATTCAAGAGTTTAATTATGATGTGCCTCAATGTGCATTTCCTATGTTTATCCTTTTTGGAAATATAAACCTACATATTTCATTTCTAGAATATGTAGGTTTATATCTTATGAGATTTGGAAAGTTCCCAGCTAATATTTTTTGGAGTGTTTTTGAGCCCTTCCCTCTCTATACTTTGCTTCTTAGACTCTGATTGACTTAAAGGTTAATAACTCTTTTGTTATAGCCCCACAGGTTCCTGGGCTCTGTTCTTTTTTTTCCAATTTATTCTCTCTCTGTTAAGATTTGGTAATTTCTGTTGTTCTAATTCACTGATTCTTTCCTTTCTCTTTCAATCAGCTGAGCACATTCAATTACCCTTTTATTTCATTTTTTTCTATTTTTCAATTCTAAAAATTGGTTATTCTTTTATATCTTTTGTTTCTTTGTTGAGGCACTTTTTTTGTTTTTGTTTGTTTTAAATACGTTTTTATTTTAGAGAGGAAAGGAGAGGGAGAGAGAGAAACATCAATAATGAGAGAAAACTATCAATTGGCTGCCTCCTGCAGGAGCCTACAACCCGGGTATGTGCCCTGAGGGGAATTGAACTTTGACCTCCTGGTTAATGGGTTGACATTTAATCACTGAGCTAAGCCGGCTGGGCCATTCTGTTTGTTTTTTTTGGTCCCCCCCCCCCCCCCCTTTGCTTTAAGCATGTTTATCATTGTTGCTTTTTTCATGGCTGCTTTCAAATTTTTGTCAGATAATTCTAACATGTCTGTCCTGTTAATGTTCGAATTTATTGTCTTTTTCAGTTTGAGATTTGTTACTTGGTATGGGAGTGGTTTTTAATTGAAACGTGGACATATAAGACTGTTTTTTTCTGTTTTGGCTGGGTTTTTCTGATATTGTTCCAGCAAAGTGAGGGTGGGCAGTGGAGGTAGAAGTTTCCCACTCAGCCTTCATTGATACTCGAGGTGTGGGGGCTTCTTGCTACTGCTTGGTGCAGGTGAGAGCTTAGCGGGGACTCATTTTCAGCCATGGATGAAATTCCTGGCTCTTCACCTGGCCTTCTCTGACAGCACCTTGGTATGGGTGTGGTCACGGCTCATTAGTCTAACCATGGAAGAAGGCTGGGCACTCTCCACATGACCTGCTGGTGTTGATGGGGGTGGTGCCATAATTTTCTCTGGTGTTTGGCTGGAGTAGAGCCATTATTCCGTCTTGCCAAGCTGCTCTTTCCAGGTCTTTGGGCTTGGGGCAGCAGGTTTTTGCTTTTTGCTTGTTTGTTTTATGTACGTGTGTGTATTTGTACCCGTTAGCATTTCTGGGTTGCTTGCTGGCTTCCTCAGCTCCAAGTCTGGGATATATGAAGCAAAAGAGAAACCCAAGGACTTACCACATTGTTCCCCCTCAGGTCTAGAGGTCCTAGCTGTCTACCATCTTTCCCTTTCTTAGTCTTTTAATATTAAAAAAAATGTCTAGTGTCTAGGATATTCATTTGTACCTAGGTGGACAAATTGGGGAAAGTACATTTATTCCACCTTCCTAGAAGGTAGTTTTTGTTTTTTAGTGAGGTGCAGTATTTTGTAATTGAGCTTTTTATTTTGAGCTAATTATAGCTTCACACGTAGTTGTAAGAAGTAAAGCAGGTCTCATGTACTCTGTGTAGTTTCCTACAGTTGTCTTAACATCATGGAAAACTTTAGAACCATATCCCCACTAAGATTTTGACATAGCTAGCTAGCTTCTGTTTTAAATATTACATTGAAAGCTGTGTTTTAATTCATCTGCATTTAACGTGAAGATCGTAGCACTTTGGGAATAATGTGCCATATTATATATCTTTTCGTTTGCCATTACTGAGGAAAATAACAGGATGTGTAACATGATTAGTACTTTTCAACAGTTTTAAAAATGCCAAAATAGCTTTTATTGTTCTTAGACAGCTAGTAAAGTTAGCAATTTAAACAGGTTCCTTCTGCAAGGATGTACACTGCATACTTATTTGTGAATATTAACATTAATTATATAAAATAAGCATGTATATAATGGGTTCCATGATTTCATGAAAGTTAGAGTAACCAAAAAATAAAACCTTACCTATAAGTGCTCTATTAAGTCAGACTTTAACAAGGTGTTTTATTATGTTTCAAAATCATGAGCATTTTTCTGTGAAGAAATTCATCAGGTGGTTTAATTGGTACAAGTATGCTCTGAGTTACCATTTTCTGTGGCCATGTGCTTTATATCTTAACTCTTTATTGCTGGTAGTGCATTCCTTACTACTGTAGATTAGTAAGTAAAAGCAGTGTTTGAAGGCATGTGCTCATTCAGGTAAACAGATTAAGCAACATATAGTGAAAAATAGAGGTTTTTTCTGTGGCTCTGGAAATAGAATTTGTTGCTCATCATGATTTGCTCATTTAATAGATACACAGATGCGACCAGCAAGTATGAATCTGTCATGAAAACAGAGCCTAGTGTTTCCGAATATACAATTCGTTCAAAAGAAAGGATTTGCCACTGCTTTTCTAAGGTAACAGTTGACCCATTCCCAGAAATGCAGAGACTTAACATATGGAATAGAAACCATAAATCATTTTCTCACATTTACTTTTAGGATGAGAAGCCTGTTGAAGCTATTCGAGTGTGTTCTGAGGTTTTACAGATGGAACCCGACAATGTGAATGCTCTGAAAGACCGAGCAGAGGCCTATTTAATAGAAGAAATGTATGATGAAGGTAAATCTATTAGGAATTGGATTTTCAGAATCTAAAAATTGATATATATGAAAATTAGCATATGTTTAACATCCTATTGTTTAGAACAAGTTTACCAGAGTACCAGGAAATGTTGGCCATTTTAGAAAAATGGTAGAGAGCTTCAAAATTATTCTTCCTTAGTAGAACTTGAAAGGTATACCATATAAGGAAAAAGTTCTGCTGTTGAAACCAGTTCAGTGGAGTCTAAAAAAAATTCAGCCTTTCTTTTAGACAAGTTAGAAAAGATAAATAACAAAATAGAAAATTTAAATTATAGATTTTATATCATCCAGAGGTAATCACTGTTCATTTTGAAATTAATCTCTTTCAGACTCTTTCCTATAAGTATATATTCTATACATGTTAGAATATACATATTCTATGCATATATAGTATACATATTATACATGCAGCATCTATTTTTATGTCATATATTCCTAAGTAGACTGTGATCTTCTGTGATCCCTAAGCTATTTATTAACATTAGGATAGCTGCTTACCCTGCTTTGTTTAGTTTGAAGTAATAGAGGTTTCTCTGTTGTAAGGACCTTGAATAAAGGCAGTGCCCTATTTTTGAAAGATAACTAAGGCATATATATGAATATACATGTTTTGAAAACTAGACTTTTTCTTATGTTCTATGAACATTTAAATGAGATGGTTTTTAAAAGAAGTAAGCCTGTTTGCCCTTATTGCAAAGTTTTCATTGCAAATCAGGTAAATTATTTTAAATTGAAAACAGAGTATTTTTCTGGTGAAATTTAGTTTGTGGTACTCTATTTTTTCACTTAGGTACTGAATATTTATTTCATAAAAGAGTATGGCTATTAAAATAATACATATTAATTTTAACGTAATGCAAAAATAGTCATAAGTGGTAATCGTGGATAAAATTTTAAATGCAATAAAGAATGCATCACAGCTATGATAAAACCTATCCTAAAAAGGAGATAAGTACACTTCTAATTAAGAAATGTTTATGATACTCTCTTTTTAAGGGAAAGTAATCATTCAGTTTTTCTGCTTTCTACAATTTGAAAAGAATTTTGCTCTTAAGTGGTTTCCTGGGAGTGATGACAACTCTGGTTACTGCTATTTGTGGGACATATTTATAGTATAGTCTTGAAGTCTGATTGAAGCTTGAAATGTATGCAGTCGGTATGATAAGTTTTAATATATATAAGAACACTTTGGTAAGGCAGGTAATCTACATGGAAGAATCAATTAACATATTGTTCTTTTCACTTTTGAGCTATTGTGTCTACTCAGTACTCTAGAATTTTCATTCCAGTTAGTTTTGGGAATGTTCCATCAAAGGAACTTTTGTCATCTCTACTAATAAAAGGATAATATGCTAATTAGACCGGTCGACCAGCCATCTTCCGGTTCTGACCTCCTTCCAGACAAAGCTATGGTGGTGGGGGCCAAGGCAGAGGCAGTTAGGGGCGATCAGGCAATTGGGGGCGACCAGGCCAGCAGGGGAGGGCAGTTGGGGGCAAACTGGCTGGCAGGGGAGGGCAGTTCGGGTCCACCAGGCTGGCAGGGGAGGGCAGTTGGGGATGATGAGGCCGACAGGGGAGGGCAGTTAGGGGCCACCAGGCCAGCAGGGGAGGGCAGTTGGGGGTGACCAGGCCGGCAGGGGAGAGCCATTGGGGACATTAGGCAGGCAGGCAGGTGAGTAGTTAGGAGCCAGTGGTCCTGGATTGCTAGAGGGATCCCGGATTGGGGAGGGTGCAGGCAAGGCTGAGGGACACCTCCCCCTGTTTATGAATTTCATGCACCGGGCCTCTAGTCTGTATATAAATCCTCAGCTCTAATTGTGAAATTAGAGAAGCTGCAGAATATAAAAAACTTAGCTTTAAAAAAAGGTTAAATCTTGGCGGCTGCTAAATATAATTTGAAAGGTGCCTTTGTGAATGTCAAACTGACTTTTTTTTAGGGAAATGACAACTTTTTAAAAAAATTAATTGGGGTGACATAGGTTAATAGGATCATATAGATTTCAGAACAGCTTAATTCTTGAAGAAAAAGATGCTTAATACTAATTTAATAGAACAGATGTCTTTAAAGTCTGTTTTTTCCTTTAAAAATTTATTGTAAATAGGAGTTTATTTTTTTGGGGGGGTATTTTATTTTATTTATTTTATTTTTTGCATTTTAATTTGTTTATTGATTAAGGTATTACATATGTGTCCTCATCCCCCCATTACCTAGGAGTTTATTCTTTGTCTTAGGGGGAGGGCTTAGATTATACACTGGTACCTTTCTGAATTATTGTTTTACGAGAGTAGTATTGTTTGAGTCTCAGGTATGGAAATTTAGGCAACCTCCTGGAGATTGCTAGGTCTCTAAATTTGGGGGGATGGTGAGGAGGCCTGTTTAGTTGAAACTGAAAGGTATTATTTGACTTGTTTAGATCTGAATCAGAGGTTTAGTAAATGATGTAAATGGCTAATAATCTTATTCAACTAGGCTAAATAATATGTTGAAACCCTCAGTTAAAATATGAAGGCTTTCCATATTCTGTTACTATTACCTTTTTAAAAGTAAATCAGCAATTTAAAATGATAGTAGGTATATAATGAATAAAGAATAAATAGGTTTAGATTAGTGGATAATGGAATATGGAGATTAATTTTGGGCTTACAATAGAATTACCGGGAAAGAGTACTGTATTCCACTCATTAGGAAGCAAGTAAGGTACATTGTTTGAGGATGCCTCTGAGACCATGAAAAATGAAGCATAGTCTTTCTATGCTTTGTCTTTCTATGACTGATTCTTTTAATAGTTTTTGAGAGGAACAATTTGACATTGAAGCAATAGTGAGTGGTTGGCAGATTTCTTTGAATATAGGGTGATTTAAGTGTCCTCATGAGATAAGCAGTTATACTCGCTTGAACTTAAGCTACCTGTGTCTTTTTTATTAACTGGTACTTGTGCCTGGCACACAGGCAGGTACTCATATATTTGCTGAATGAATAAATGTAGTTAAACAATAAGGTCAGAGTGAAAAGATTGTGGAATTTAGAATTAGTGCTGAGTTTGAGTTTGGCTTTGCCATTTTACTTATTTTTTTGTTAATCCTCATTTGAGGATACTTTTTCCATCGAGTTTTAGATGGGGGGAAGGGAGAGAGAAGGAGAGAGGGCGGGGGGGGGGAGGAGAGAGAGAGGGAAACATCTATGTGAGAGAGACATGGATTGGTTGGGATCATCCAGTGTGTGGGCCGATGTTCTAACCATAGCGCCATGCTGGCCATGGCGATTTATTATTTTTAATCATAAATACACATAAAATCTGCCATATTGATTTTAAGGGTACAGTTCAGTAGTGTTAAGTATATTCACATTGTTGTGGAGATATTCTTCAGAACTCCTTTCATCTTGCAAAACTGAACACTATACCCATTAAACCACTCCCTCTTCTTCCCCACGCCCCCTCCCAGGTCCTAGCAACTACCGTTTTGCTTTCTATCTCTCTGAATTTGACTACTTTAGATACCCTTATATGTGGAGTGTACAAAATTTGTCTTTTTGTGACTGGCTAATTTCACTTAGCATAATGTCCTCAAGGTTCATCCATGTTGTAGCAGCATGTGTGAGAATATCCTTCCTTTTTTAAAAAAATGTTTATTATTCATTTTTAGAGAGAGAAGAAGGAAGAGGGGGAGAGAGAAACATCGATGAGAAAGAAACACCATCTATTGGCTGCCTCCTGCATACCCCCTAATAGGGATTGAGCCCGAAACCCAGGCATGTTCCCTGAACAGGAATTGAACTGTGATCTCCTGTAGGAAGCAGTTACATTTATGGAAGTTTGTCTTTAAATTATTTAGCCCTTTTTAATGTCAGAAATAGCTCACAGTTCGCTTATACTTCTGTGACAATGAAGCTCCATGAATTCTTGGATAAAACTTTCCCTTTGTAGTCTAAGGATGAATATGTATAAAACAGTGATAAAGCCCTGGCCTGTGTGGCTCAGTTGACTGGAGTGTCATCCTGTACACTAAAAAGCTTGCAGGCTTGATTCTGGTCAGGGCACATACCTAGGTTGTGTGTTTGGACCCCAGTTGGACCGTGTAGGGGAGGCAACCAATCGATATTTCTCTCTCTCCTGCTCTCTCCCTTTCCTTTCTCTCTCTAAAATCAATTAAAAAAAACACCAGTGATAGAAGATATATTTTCTTTATATTATGAATGTCATAATTTTATTATGAGAAATTTCAAAGATAGAGAGATATTGAAAGTTTTATAGTGGACACTCATGTCCTTACCATCTACATAATAAAATGAACATATCACTGTTTTATCACATTTATCTATCCCTCCATCTATCAGTTCATCATTTTTAGATACATTAAAAAAAAAGTTGTAGACTTTGGTTTATTTTCCTCCAAGTACTTCGGCGTGTATTATTAATTAGAATTTATCGTCTTCCTTGTTTTTTTTTTTGGGGGGGGGGGATTTTAGATAAAGTGAAATATACAAATCTTAGGGATACCAGTTCTGAGTTTTAATACTTGTGCCGCCTGTTAAAGAGAAAAATTATTCACCACACTTTTTAAAGACCTTAGGGAAGACTTTATTTAAATGGGGGTAAGAGGGAGTGTCACAATAGGTACAAGGACCACTGCAGTGGAAGATTGGGCTCAACTCTGACTCCAGCAAGGACCAGTGGGGAATTATAACCAAGCAGCAGGGTGGGGTGAGTGGATGGAAAATACACTAAGAGGAAACATCAGGGAAAAGGGACATTCTTGCTAGATGGACTCAGTTCTTGCTGAAGGCAGGGCAGGGAATAAGGAATTCGATCAGACATTAAGTTCAAATTTGGTCAAGTACCAAAGGTGGGGAATTTTAGCCAAAAGGACATAGCAGGATTCTTGCTCACACTGGATTTTACAAGGTCTGAGAAAGAAGCCCAGGGTTGAGCCTTAGTCAGAAAGAGAACTCAGAGGAAGCTGACTAAAATTTGGGTCAAAGGAGAGAGTCATGGTCAAACCCAAACTCCTATAAGATACAGAATGTTCCTTCCTTCTTGTCCTTTACTAATCAGTCCCCATCTCACTGTCTACAGGGAGCCTTTGTTCTGATTTTCTCTATCATAGATTAGTTTGGTCACTTCGAGATCTTCATATCAGTAGAACCATATACCCTTGAACAACACAGTTATGAACTGTGTGGGTCAACTTATACCTGGATTTTTTTCAATAAATACTGTAAATGTTATTTTCTCTTCCTTATATTTTCTTTAGCTTACTTTATTGTAAGAATACAGTAAATAGTATATAACATACAAAATATATGTCAATCGACTGTTTATATTATTGGTTGGGCTTTAGTCAACGATAGGCTATTAGTAGTTAAGTTTTTGGAGAGTCAAAAGTTATATGTGGATTTTTGACTGCACCAGGGTCAGAGCTCCTAACACTTGTGTTGTTCAAGGGTCAGCTGTAGTTTGTCTTCTTTTATATAAGGCTTCTTTTATTCAAACATGTTTTTGAGAGTTATTCATGTTCTTACTGGCAAAATTTTTCTTTAAAGGGCGGGGAGTAAAAATTATAGGCTCTATGCACCATAAACTGTGCTGCTACTACTCAACTCTGCTACTTTAGTGTAAGAACAGCTCTAAACCATACAAATAGGCATGCCTGTGTGCTAATGACTTTATTTTAAAAATAAGGGTCAATTGGGAAAAATGAGGACATACATAATACTTTCAACAATAAAGATTTAAAATATCTGGAAAAAAAAGCATGTAGTGTGCTGAAAGCAGTTTCTTTTCTGTATTTTACCATTAATCTTATTCCTGAAAACTATTTCATTTTATGACTACACTTTATTTACCCATTCTCATATTAATGGACACCCAGGATGATTTTAGTTATGAAAAAAATGGCTATGAGCATTATTCTGCAAGGCTTTTTTAGACCTAAGTTTTTCATTTATCTTGTGTACGTACCTAGGAGTGGAAGTGCTGAGTCATCAGGTAAGCTATATGCTTAGTTTTGAAAGAAACTATTAGGCTCTTTCCTAAAAAGTAACATATTTTACACTGACAGCAATAAAGTCTATAGGAATGTCAATTGCTATATATCAGGGATGGGGAACCTTTTTTCTGCTAACGGCCATTTGGATATTTATAGTATCATTTGAGGGCCATACAAAATTATGAACTTAAAAATTAGTGTGCTGTATTTGGTCAAACATTTAATTAACTCAGCCCAATGCCTTGGCAGGGCCAGACCAAGTGATTTTGTGGCCTTATATGGCCCTCAGGCCGGACGTTACCCACCCCTCATCTCCTTGCAAACATTTGGTGGTGTCAGAATTTTAAATTTTATACATTTTAGTATCTCATTGTGGCTTTAATCTGTGGCATTTTTAAATTTAAATTTTATTTTGTTGACCTTAGAGAGAGGGTGGGAGAGAGAGAAAAACATTCATCAGTTGCCTCCTGTACGTGCCCTGATGATCGAATTTGCAACCTAGGTGTGTGCCCTGACTGGAAATTGAACCTGCTACCTATTGGTGTATGGGACAATGTTCCAACCAACTAAGCTACACCAGCCAGGGCTTAATCTGTGTTTTTGTTGACTAAGGTTGTTGAATACTTCTTCATATGTTGCCTGTATATTCAAATATCTTTTCTTGTGATATGTTCAAATATTTATTTACCCACTTAACCACATGTGTTGTTTCTGCCATGGCTGGTGTGGCTCACTTGGTTGGGCATCATCTGATGCACCAAAGAGTTGCCATCTTAATTCCCAGTCAGGGCACATACACAAGTTGCGGATTTGATCCCATTGGGGTGCATGTGGGAGGAAACTGATCAATGTTTCCCTCTCTCTAACAACAACAAAAAAATGTTTAAGTGTTGTTTCTTATGTTTTACTGAGTTGTAGAATTTATGTATATATTTGTATTTTTCTCCTTTACTTTATTGTGATAAATTAACACTGATATTTCTAAAGTTAAATCAACCTTGAAGTATTGGATTAAACCCTTCTTGGACATGGTGTCCTATCATCTTTAGATATTGCTGGACTTGATTTGCTAATATTTTAAGTGTGCATCTATATGTTCACAAGGGATATTGCTCTGTAACTTCTTTTTTTAATGTCTTTGTCAGATTTTAGTGTTAAAGCTGTCCTAAACTCAGTTACAAATTGTTCCTTTCTCTGAAAGAGTTGTGTAAGATTGGTTCTTCTTTAAAGTTTGAGAGAATTCACTAGTGAAATCATTTTGGTCCTGGAGTTTTCTTAGTAGGAAGATTTTTTTGATTATGTTGTTTCATTAATCGATATAAGGCTATTTATATTTTCTGTTAGATCTTGTGTTAATTTTTGTAAGTTATCACTGTCATGGAATTTGTTCATCCAGATTGCTGAATTTGTTGGCATGAAGTTTATATCATCTTTTTTTCCCCCTCTTACTGTCTATAATATCTGAAGTGATTATCTTTCATTTCTAATAGTGATAATTTGTGCTTTCTTTTTTCCCTCTTGATTAGTCTAGCTAGAGTTTGGTCACATTTGTTGGTCTTGAAAGAACCTATTTATGGATTTGTTAATATTTTCTATAATTTTTCTTTATTATTTTTTCTCTACCTTCCTCTGACTTTGGGTTTACTTTGTGCTTTTCCAGCTTCTTAAGGTGGAATTATCATTGCTTTTAGTCCTCTTTTTATTTGTAATATTAGAGGCCTGGTGCACGAAATTTGTACACTTGGGAAAGGGGGAGGTGTCCCTCAGCCTGGATTGCGAAAGGGTGCAGGCCAGGCCGAGGGACCCCACCAGTGCATGATCGGGGCCAGGGAGGGATGTGGGAGCTTGGCCAGCAGGAGAGGGACCGTGGGAGGGCTCCAGGGCATGTCCGGCCCATCTTGCTCAGTCCCGATCGGTGAGACCCCAGCAGTAAGCTAACCTACTGGTTGGAGCGTCTGTCTCCTGGTGGTCAGTGCACGTCATAGTGAGCGGTTGAGCAGCCTTAGCATATCATTAGCATATTATGCTTTGGTTGAATGGTCGGCCAGACAACCAGACACTTAGCATATTAGGCTTTTATTATATAGGACTAGTGGCCTGGTGCATGAAAATTCATGCACTGGATGGGGGATCCCTCAGCCCGGCCTGCCCCCTCTCACAGTCCAGGAGCCCTCAGGGGTGATCAGGAGAAGGCAACACCCCATCACACCTCTGCTGCTGCCACTGCTGGCAGCGCAAGCCTCTGCTGGCCCTGGTTACCTGAGCCTCGGGCGGCTGGGCAGCTGCCATCCAAGGCTTGCCTGCACCTCGGGCCAGCCCTGGAGCTGAGGGGACTGGGCACCACCATCTTGTAGCTGTGGGCGCTGCCATCTTTGAGGGCATGACAATTAATTAGCATATTCCCTTCTTATTGGCTGTGGGTGCTGCCATCTTTGAGGGTGGGGCAGTCAATTAGCATATTACCTCCTTATTGGCTGTGGGCACTGCCATCTTTGAGGGCGGGACAGTCAATTAGCATATTCCCTTCTTAGTGACTGTGGGTGCCACCATCTTTGTGATGGCGTGAGGGTCAATTAGCATATTCCCTCTTTATTTGATAGGATAAGCATTAAAAGCTGTACTTCTCACATTGTTTTATTTTCATTATCATTTGGTTTGAAATGTATTCTAATTTTCCTTTTGACTTTTTTGTTAGATGTAGTTTACTTTTCAAATATAGGGTAGGGCAAATTAATTATCGTATTCAAAAGTGGTTACAACTGTAATCCTACTTTTGCCCCACCCTGTATTTGATGGTTTCCTAGGTACCAGATTATTTTTTTTTAAATGTATTTTTATTGATTTCAGAGAGGGAGAGGGAGAGATAGAAGCATCAGTGATGAGAGAAAATCATTGATTGGTTGCCTCCTGCAGACCCCCTACTGGGGACCAAGCCCACAACCCGGGTATGTGCCCTGACTGGGAATCAAACTGTGATTGCCTGGTTCATAGGTCATTGCTCTACCCCTGAGCAACATCGGCTGGGCCTGATTATTGGTTTCTAATTTAATTCCAGAGAACATACTCTGTGATTTCCTTTCTTTTAAATTTATTTAGATTTGTTTTCTTTAAAACTTACGTAGATGTGTGTTATAGTCCAGCATAATATCTTGCTGAATGTCCTGTGTGCACTTGAAAATAATGTGTATTCTGCAATTGTAAGGTGTAATGTTTTCTATTAGTTTTCCCAGCAGTTGCTGAAAGTTGTTAAAATCTTTTAATTACCTTTTTGGAAATTGTAAACTTTCCTATCTTCCCTTTAAGTGTCCAATTTTTGTTTATACATTTTGAGGCTCTGATATTAGCAGCCCACACATTTAAGACTTAAATTCCTGATGAACTTTTCTCCCACTCTCTCCCCCTATTAATTCCAGAAGGGAGTATTGCAATATTCTCAAAAAATTCTGAGGAAAATAATTTTTAACCTACACCTTGTTTCAGGTATATCTCTTGCATAGAGTTGTGTTTTTATTTGTGATCCCATATGAAATTCCTTTAAATAGGTGAGTTAAACACATTTACACTTATTGATATGACAGACATATTTGGTCTGAATTCTGGCATTGTGTTTTGCTGAGAAATTTTGCTATTTGGCCTGTATCGTTTTGTATAATATTTTGATATCTAGGAACGTTTGTATTTTTCTTCTTATTTTTATAGTTTTGTTAACTTTGCTCTCTTCCTCTGGACAGTATTTATTAGTTTTCTGCAATGAGGAAGAATATTAGCATGCTTCTTCCTCTTCTTTCCTTTTCCTCTACCATATAATACTTGTTAATGAATTTCTCTCTAGTATTTGCCTTTGACTTACCAGTAGTGATGTTTTCTGATTGCTTCAGCTGTAATTGGGGGAATTAATGAATTCTCCCATCTTTTGTTAGCTGTATTCCTCCTGCCTTGTCAGGGCATGCATTCTTCTTTAGCACTGAACTTCTTTCTGTTTTGTTTCAGTCTCGGTTCTATATTAAATATATTCAATGTGTGCCATCCCTCCTTTGGCTGTAGCTTCTCTAGACTATTCTTGGTGAGTTCATCCCATAGTAGTTTTCTTGATGGGCTCCTGGGAATTTTTTTTCCTGATTTCTTCTATGTTCAAAGCTATTTGTACCTTTTGTACTTGAAGGATGGCTTGGCTAGATAATAAAATTCTTCGTTCACAAATTTTCTGTATATTTTAGTTACTATTACATTCTTTCTGGGCACTGAATATTGCTATGGAAAATCTGGGGCCAGGATTTTGGTTTTGGTCTGGCCACCCACAGAGCCCTTATCTTTCAAGTGTGTTACTTACACTAGGATATTATCTTAATGTTGATCATTCTCATCCTGTCTGCCCTGTTACCTAGTATGCCCTTTGAATTATATAGGTTTATCTTTAATTTTAGAAAAGTTTTCTTAAATTTGATCTGAATTGTTTTGTTCTATTACTTTTCTGCTTCAAAGATTACTCTTTGCTTATCTGTAGCTACATTTTTTCTCTCTAGTCTTTTTGAACTCACTATATCCATTTCGTTTTGTTGGGTCCTTAATTTTTCCTCCTATGCTTCTACCTTGTGCTCCTTCTCATTTCGTCTTCAGTTCTGTGAGAGTTTTTATTGTATTTATTTTTCTCGAGTGTTATCTCCCCCTTGTCTCACTCTCTCTTTACTGAGCTCTTACTCTGCTTAGTGATTTAATTGTCCTTATTAGGGGTGATTGAATTAAAATTTAAATATTCATGTCAGTATTTGCTCAGAATTTTCATGTATTTTTTGGCTGTTGTCCTGATGTGTGTTCATCAGGTAAGTTACAGTGTTCTTTTCCTGTTTTAATTTAAAAATTAAATATCTGTGAATTGATGCTAAAAAAATATTACCCATCACAAAATGAGTTATATTGCCCTTTTCTATCTATCTGTGGGAAAGTCTTTTGGGGAGTATGTGTGTAAGTGGGTGTTGGGGACAGGGCAGCCTTCTGTACTTAATTGCAATACTCTCTGCTTCACTGTTTCCACAGACATTCTGCTTCCTGCTAAAATGGCCTTTCTGTATAGCCATGCCCTCTCTGCTTCTCTGAACCAAACCGTGTCCAGGAGGTCGTCTGCTGCCAGTCCTGCTGCCCCTCTGCCCACTTCCTTTGCTACACCAAAGGGGCATATCTTTTGCACTTCAGGGTGAGCCCCTCACCTTCAGAGAGCACATAGTTGCTGAGTTTCCTGACATGTGCTGCCCAGGGTTATCTGTTATTCTCCCTCATTGCAGTCCCTTCTTTCCCCATCTTCTCTCTAGTAAGACCTCTGCTTTATCTTCAGTCGGCTTTAGATTTCATGGTTCTTGTAATAATCAAGGATACAGGTTGTCACTTCAGGGAGAGCCCATACTCATAAAAAGTGTACTTTGCTGGCATTTTCTGTCATCTCTTGCCATTGGGCCTTTCTCACTATTTGCTTCCCCTCTCATTTTAGATTTATGGCTGATATTAGCTAATATTTGCAGCCCTTGTACAGTGTGAATTGTTTTGCTGATAGTGCAGCTCTCTCCTGTACTCCTACCTGTTTGTTTTGTATGATATCCAGGATGAGAAAGTTGGTGTTCCATGGGGCATATTTATATTGGAGGTGTGATATAATCTTAAGTGTAGACTTTTAGGGGGAAATAGGGATGGAAGCTGAGGAGAGCTGTTATGAAGCTATTACAGCTATTCAGGTGTGTCAGTGATGGACTTCTTCACAGTGGTAACTGTGGAAATGGTGAGTAGTAGTTAAATTCTGTTGGAAGGGAAGCTGATTTAGGATTTGCTAATGGATTGGTGAAATGAAAGAGGGAAGCCATTTGCAACTGCATGTTTGTTTTTCAAGTGCTTCTCTACTGGGGAGTCACTGCAGACTGCAAGGGGCAGAACCTGCTCACAGGAAGACTTCCCCTGCAGTGCTTGCCATCTTGCCCTTATCAGGTGGAGTCCTTTGGTATATTTAAATTCTGGACTGAACGACTTTTCCTTTGTTTGTTCTGGGTCTGCTGTGGAGGTCTCAAGTGCCTGCAGGCTCAGTTCTGCATCTCTTCCTGGTCCCAGCAGCCACTTCAGGGGTCCTCCAGATGCACACCCTCCATTCTGCTTGGAGGCTGGGTCTTGGGCCCTGGTAGGGTTAATGCTGTATCTGCTCCACATAAAAAGGGAAAAAAAGGGAACATCTGCTCTTGCTTGCTAAACTGAGGATCCTTGGCCAAATATAACAGCCTCCAAATTTGATAGAGCCTCTCAATGTATATTCTTTCTACTTAGGTTAAATCACTATTAATATGATCCCATTTGCTTTCCCTTTTCCAGAAACAGATAAACATTTCTACTGTTTTCAGTGCTGCCATGGTTATGTTTTTTGTTTGTTTGTTTTTAAATTTTAGTCAATTTGGTGGGATAGTGGGATAGAGGGCGGGCAAATGCTTTTGCTTTACTGCCTGCCATCTTGATCTGGTTGCATTGCTCCTTAAGAATTAGGAGAATATGGGAGAAAAAAATTTGAGAGAATAAGATTTTTTATATTCAGAGGTTAGTTAGAAACTGAATTGGCTAATATGTAATATTAGAGGCCTGGTACATGAAATTTGTGCATGGGGGGCGGGGAGTGTCCCTCAGCCCAGCCTGCACCCTCTCCAATCTGGGACCCCTTGAGAGATGTCCAACAGCTTATTTAGGCCCAATCCCACCAAGATCAGGCCTAAACGGGTGGTCGGACATCCCTCACAATCCGGGACTGCTGGCCCCCAACCACTCGCCTGCCTCTGCCTGATTGCCCCTAACCGCTTCTGCCTGCCAGCCTGATCACCCCCTAACTGTACCCCTGCCAGCCTGATTGACGCTTATTTGCTCCCCAGCCAGCCCAATTGCTCCTAACTGCACTCTCTAACTGGTCATCCCTAACTGCCCTCCCTAACTGGTCACCCCTAAATGCCCTCCCCTGTGGGCCTGGTCACCCCTAAATGACCTCCTTTGCCAGCCTGGTTGCCCTTAACTGCCCTCCCCTGCAGGCCTGGTTTCTCCCCCAACTGCCCACCCCTGCAGGCCTGGTCTCCCCCAACTGCCTTCCCCTGCAGGCCTGGGTCTCCCCACCCAACTGTCCTCCACTGCAGGCCTGGTCCCCCCTAACTGCCCTCTCCTGCAGGCCTGGTCCCCCTAAATACTCTACCCTGAAGGCCTGGCCCCCCTGCAATAGCCCTCCCCTGCAGGCCTGGTCCCCCCAACTACTCTCCCCTGCAGGCCTCCTCTCCCTCCCAACTGCCCTCCCCTGCAGGCCTCCTCTCCCTCCCAACTGTCCTCTCCTGCAGGCCTGGTCTCCCCCAATTGCCCTCCCCTGCAGGCCTGGGTTGCCCCCAACTGTCCTCCCCTGCAGGCCTGGTCTCCCCCACCCCCAACTGCCCACCACTGCAGGCCTGGTCCCCCCTACCCCCCCCCCCAACTGCCCTCCCCTGCAGGCCTGAATCCCCCCAACTGTCCCCCACTGCAGACCTGGTCCCCCACCAACTGCCCCCCACTGCAGGCCTGGTCACCCCCAACTGCCCTCTCCTGCCAGTCTGGTTGCCCCTAACTGCCCTCCCCTGCAGGCCTGGTACCCCCCAACTGCTCTCCCCTGCAGGCCTGGGTTCCCCCCAACTGCCCTTCCCTGCAGGCCTGGTCGCCCCCAACTTCCCTCCTCTGCTGGCCTGGTCACCCCCAACTGCCCTCCCTTGCAGGCCTGGTCCCTCCCAACTACCCTCCCCTGCTGGCCATCTTGTGTGTTGGAGTGCTGGTCAATTTGCATATTACTCTTTTACTAGATAGTTTATTAGATAGGATAGAGGCCTGGTGAATGCTGGCTCGTTTGCCCTGAAGGGTGTCTCGGATCAGGGTGGGGGTTCCCTTGGGGCATGGGGTGGCCTGGGCAAGGGGCCTGTGGTGGTTTGCAGGCTGGCCACGCCCCCCCACCAACCCAAGTGGAGGCCCTGGTATCTGGGATTTATTTATCTTCTATAATTGAAACTTTGTAGCCTTGAGTGGAGGCCTGGGCCTGCCAGGGCTACTGAAGCTTGGCTTCCTCCATCACTGGGGAAACCCAAGCCTCCTGCTTGCTCCGGGGCCGCAGCCATCTTGGTTGGGGTAGTTTGCATACCCACTCCTGATTGGCTGGTGGGCGTGACAGAGTGATGGTTAATTTGCATATTACTCTTATTAGATAGGATACTGTTCATTTGGGGCCTTAGTATTTCTGGCTTACTCTACTTTTCATAGCTGCTCAGTGTATGTCATATACGTAACTAGATGGCATTTAGTATTTTTTTAGGATTCCCACTGAGAGTAGAATCTGAAATATAATTAAAAATTATTTGTTTATGTCCATGGAAAGTCTTACATCATCCATATTAAGTTTAAGAAAGGATGTAGAAGACTACTTTGGGGAGATACTGTGAACACTTAAAAATGCAAGCAAACATGTTTTAAGTGTAGAGTTTGTATAAGTAGCAAAATTGCATATATTGAAACATTTCCCCGTATATTAAATTCCTTCAAAGTAATTTCCTTACTAGGTTCTGATATCAAGTGCAATGGGTATTAATTGCAAAGTTAAACCTTGCTACTATTTATGATGGATTTATGTACAAAATTGGAAAGATACTTTAGGTTGTCACTGTGGATTGGGTGACTGGTATTTAATGTTTCATTAATACTTAATATGTTGAGGCAGGAATTAACATATAATAATATGTTAAAGCAGCCCCCCTATGTTCGCGCGGGGGGGGGGGGGTCATAGCGAGGGAGGCAAAGGTAGTGTTGGTTTATTTTTCTATGTAGTTCAGGCTTATAAATTTGAATATCTTTCTCATTTTAACCTTGCCCAAGATTAAACCCTTTCCGGATTATCTATCCTGGCAAGTTATCCAGAGAGTTGTCTTTTTCCAGAATGAAATGTATTTCCATAAATACTAGAATTTGAAACCAACAATCTATTATTTGAGATGTCTGTCCAGGGAGAACACTGGGAAAAATTTGTGTTGGAGCTTCCCAAGCCCACCCCCAGATTTGGTGATTCAGGAGGAGGACACATGGGATTTAGCATGTAGTTGTACTGAGACCAAGATTTATTCCAGGGAAAGGATACTAAGTAAGATGAGCAGAGGGAAAGGCTCATGGGGCAAAATTCAGAGGGAACCAGGTGAAAGATTCCAAGCATCTGTGAAATCATACAGCACCAGCTAATTCCTCAACAAGTGAAGGGCTGTCTACCAGGGGGCTGCCTAGTTAATACCCAAATTCTAGCCTTCCAGAAGGAAATAAGATGTTTCATATACATTATAGTTGTTTATACAAATAGTTTCGACATGGTGAGCCAGTCTTACCAGGGAATGTTGGGAACACTCCTGAAATCCAACTTTCCAGATGTTTCCAACCTTTCTAATGACACTCCTTTCTGCCTGACATTAGGTATCCAGATAAATGCCTGTTTAAAAAAATATTTTAAATAATCTAAAAGAAAGGATACAATATGGATTATCAGACCTCCCATACCAGGTCTGTAGGTGGGTTTCTATTTTGATTGATACTTAAAAAAAAAAAATCAGGTTGTAATAGTTTGTGTTGAAATCTATGGGTGACTTTGTGATTCTGATTGCTGATGGTTCCTCTTGCTCCCTTTCTAAGCCTCTAATTCTTCTGTACTGTGGACCCAGTAGCTGACCAAGCAGATTTTCTTTGCCACTGTCTTGTTTTCCTGTGTAACAATCACTTTAATCTTACTGATGGTAAGATTGCTTTGTTTCAAGTGCTGATGTTAAAACATCTACAAGGCTAAAAGTATGGGTAAGATAATGTGGGAGGGAAAGTATACAAACAACAGTGAATTTTATTGAATGGGAGTAATAAGGTACTAAATTCTTCCTTAATTATGTCTTTTGTAAGTTTGTGAACAAAATTACTAAGGTTACCACTTCTTAGGCTCTTAGCAGTAATGGCAAAAGAGTGAAGGGATTGGGGATGGTGACTTCAATGTCAATTTTGCAGGATAAGTAAAGGTGTTATAAATAAATTGTAATTTCTCTTAACAGCATTATCTTAAACATATTTTGACAGCTATTCAGGATTATGAAACTGCTCAGGAACACAATGAAAATGACCAGCAGATTCGGGAAGGTCTAGAGAAAGCACAAAGACTATTGAAACAGTCACAGAAAAGAGATTATTATAAAATCTTGGGAGTAAAAAGGTGAATTATTAATTTAAAATTTGCATTTTTATTTTAATCAACTGTTTTAAAGCTAATCATTGCTCCTCTTTTTCAGATTCCTTTCCTAATAGCCTAACATCATAAAACTATTTTGAATATATTACAGTTTTCTTTGATGATAGAGACTAGTAATGCAATAATGGAGAATTAGTAGTTGGTGACAAAGATATGACACTGTAGCATGAATAGATCCTAGGCCTAGATTTCCTTTTAAAAAATATATTTATTTGATTTAAGAGAGGAAGGGAGAGAGAGAGAGAAATATCAATGATGAGAGAATCATAGATCAGCTGCCTCCTGTATGCCCCACACTTGGGATCAAGCCTGCAACTTGGGCATGTGCCCTGACTGGGAATCAAACTGTGACCTCCTGGTTCATAGGTTGGTGCTAAACCACGGAGCCACACCGGCTGGGCTAGGCCTATATTTCTTAAAGGTAATGACTTAGGAGTGAGATTTTTTTTTTTTTTTTTTTTTTTTTTTATGGGGATAGGACGGGGAGAGGGGATGGGGAAAAGAAAACGTATCTAGGCCTATAAATAAAGTGGCATTTTAAGAATCACCTTGTAGGTACTAAGATATTTAATTTAGTCAATATGTACTTTTGTATAAGATCACCGTCCTTGAATAAACATCATTCTTTTAGGTAATTGTTCTTATTAAGTAAACTAATCCAGAAGTGTTAGGTACTTCTTAACTAATGATTATTAATAAATTTTAATACCCCTTAGAAATGCCAAAAAGCAAGAAATCATTAAAGCATACCGAAAATTAGCAATGCAGTGGCACCCAGATAACTTCCAGAATGAAGAAGAAAAGAAAAAAGCTGAGAAAAAATTCATCGACATTGCAGCTGCTAAAGAGGTCCTCTCTGATCCAGGTAGCACTTGCCTTTAACATTTTCTATTCTCTTGAAATGGCTGAATCGGTGACTTAGCCTCCCTCTTCCATTGCTTGTCATAGAGGCAGTGTCGGAATGGATTGTAAGCAGCTCTGTCTGGGCTCACTTCATGGGCTGGTGACTAGTGTGGGCTTGCCAGTTTCAGAAGTCCAGTTTCATGTCTGCCCCGTCAGACTCAGGGACCCACATATTCTTGGTGCAGTAAATGAAAATTCCTGAATTTGACATTCGTCTTTTTTTTTCATCTGTGATATGAAAGCACAACAGTGAAGGGATCTCTTAGGTTTCACCCAGTTTCATAGCTCAGGGATGAATTCTTCATACCAAACTGACAGGAGCTCGATTAGGAAACCAGCTGGACTGTGCAGTGGTGGGAGAGAAGCTGCCTGCCAGTGTGTGCTCCCCTGGAATCTTGTCCTAAATCAGATGTTCATTTGATTTACTGGCTACTAAGTATTCTTTAACACATGCTAAAATGGCCTGGGAAAGAAGAGTGAAAGAGCTAAGAATTTAGGTATTTTTGAACAACACTGACATTTCCAGGGGGAACTTAATGTTAAGCTAGTATCTACTGATTCTTGTGCCTTTCCATGTCAGGGGGAGCAGAAGCTATGGCTTGAGCTAGACAAATGAAGGGAAAAAAAATAGAAGGAAATCAAGTTGTATGTGTCAGGGCCGGCCTGAGAGGTGAACCGGGCTGAGGTAGGGAGGTGGGAATTAAGAAAAGAAAGACATGAAAGTGGGATCGGGAGGACTGCAAGCCATCGACAGACTGCAGCAGCTTTATTAACTGCGCAATACCTTTTATACACAAACACTGCCTGGGAGGTCAGTTCAAAAGGAACGTACTCTCTGTTCTTCTTAATCTCTAAGGGAGAGAGAAAGCAGGAGGGCAAATTCTCAGTACGGCAAATCTCAGTAAATAGTTACAGACTTCTGGGAAGCCATGAAAGGTTGCTCTCTTTCTGCTGACATTTGGAAATCGCCATCCAAACGAGTCAGGGAACACTGTGTGGGTAGGGGACTGAATCTTATCAGTCCCTTTAGGTGCAAGGACTCTGTCAGCTTACACCGTCTCCAATATGTATGCCCATTTGACAAATCTTTCTTGAACACCTCACTTATGCTATGCACCTCAAGTGAAACAATTTTTTGTTCTTAAGTAATTTATAATCAAGCATAGGAGACAGAGTGTACTTTTAATTAGTAGGCTACATACGGTGGTTGTTTTGTTCTGCAGAGGATGGTCTACCACCTCTCTGGAGTGGTTCTGTCCCCTGGCTCGTACAGTGCACAGGTGGGGGGCTCCGCAGCTGAGCACCATGGGAGCTGGGACCGGCAGTCACAGAGGTGCCCATGGAGAAAAGAACTGCATTTTTAATTACTATGAGTTCTTTTTTTTCTTGGTTCCCTTTTCTTAGCCCCCGTTCTTATTTTAAGGATGAAATGGCTTTTTCTAATCTCTAAGGATGAGCTTGCTCTCCTGCCATCTGCAGTGTTCCTTTCTCCCATTTGCCTGCACTGGTCTCTGGCTCATCAGGGACTTTCCTTGGGACTGACAGGCACAGCCGTGGAGGTGGCCTCCTTCCCCTCATGTCTGAAGAAATTCAGATTTAATAGTGAGGCTTTAGAAAGCTTATACCAGGCTGACTTCATTGTTGGGCTCAGGATGGTGACAGGGCTGTTTTGGAGGCCTCTTTCTCTGTAGTGATTTTTTTTCCAGAGAAGCATCTCCTTGGGTAGCTTCTTGTGAGGAGAGAAGATTTATGGGACCTGATTTTCAATGATACCATTTTCAACCCTGGCCCTCATCCCTTTCTTTGTGACTGGTGCTTCTCTAGTCTGTTTTCCTGAGACCAAACCTCTAATCTAGGAGAGCCTATTTTTGAGTGTCAGGGATATCTGTTTTAATAACTGAAAAGTAAGTAGTCCCTCGGTCCACCCCCTCCTCCACATCTTAGTCCATACCCGAGTCTTACTCTGCTGGTTTCTTTTCTAGAAATGAGGAAGAAGTTTGATGATGGAGAAGACCCCCTGGATGCAGAGAGCCAACAAGGAGGTGGTGGCAACCCTTTCCACAGAAGCTGGAACTCATGGCAAGGGTTCAATCCCTTCAGCTCAGGCGGACCTTTTAGATTTAAGTTCCACTTCAATTAAACCAGCTGTTTTTTGTTTTTGCTCTTATTCCTTAAATTTTTTTAAAGATTAAAAACAAACCTTGTTCCAGGATCCTAAAGAAGAAAAATTCAAATATTTTAGTTTGTCCATGACCAAAGAATTGTTTTAATAAGAAAAATCTGTTCTTTTCCATTTTACACTTGAGGTGGATGGGTTTGTTACGGCCGGGAGCTGAGGACTGTCTGGGGAAGTGGTCTGAGGCAGGCTCACCTGGTCTGTGTTTTTCTATGCTGCAGCATGTAGAAATGATTTTCTTCACAGCCTTGTATAGTATGTCAGTGCCTATATGTATAAGAAGGAGCTGTACGTAACCTTCATGAGAATGGGTTATATTTCAGTATTCTTAAAGAGAATATTAACATTTTGGGCTATTTGTTCTTAGGGACAATTTTGTTTAGATTTTGGTCAATACAGTCACTTGCAAATATTTGTTAAATTACAGAGCCTCCTTTAATCTGCATGCATTTCCATCTCCCCACCAGCATGAACATGGCTGACATTGGGGGGAGGAAGGGACTAGAGCTCATGATAGAGAACCTGTTACCCAATGGTAGTCGATGTAGCCAGGTTTAGACTTTGGATTGATGGTAAGCATATACTTTGTATTTTGTTGTTGAGTATCTCTGCAAGAGAATACTAAAAACCACTGAAATAGAATTAATTGTAAAACCTATGGGCCTTTTGTTTAACATGAAACATAACAAATTAACTTAAAAGTTATGCATAAAATAGGTTCAGAGAAGATAGCAGTGCTTTTATGTAAAATAAATTTGCTGAGATGGCAGAGTGAACTGCTTCAACAACTGAATTTGAGTTAAACCGTTTCCTATAACAGGATTGTCAGAAATGTAAAGTTGCTCAGTTAACATCAACAGAATGCCCTCTTGCCCACCTTTAATACATACAGTGGGGCAGGTTCTCTTACCTTCTAGCTGACCCTCTTGTTCTGTAGTAACGCCCACGTGGGGCCTGTTTCAAGTGGGCATGAAACAGCAGACCCGCCCCTTTACCTGCCTGAAAAAAAAAAAATACAGGCTTACAGATCTAGTCAGCTCTGGCTATAGTTCCACTATCAAGATGGCATCTCTTCTTGGGATTCCTTCTTCTTACCTTTGTTATTTGATAATTTTTCCCCTAAAAAAATGAGTGTTACTTTAATCAAGAATATTAAATATTTATGGAACTATTAATACTGCATTTAAAATCTAAGAGAATTACTTTAGATAAGAATTAGTACCTTTACTCTGGAGAGGTTTTTCTATTTGCCTCAAAGCATGTTGAAGCATTTTAAGCAATACGAGTCTGATATTGTTTTTATGAAATCAAGCATTTTAGTTTTAGTTCTAGAAGGCATCCTGACTAGTAACGTCCACAACGGGCAAGCACAAATCATTTTCTTCCACAGTCATCCTGAAACATACGTGGAAAAAATTTTCTTAACTGGGAGACAAAAACCACATAGTTGAGTTGGGTAAAACACGTAAGTGCTTTTTTGCATCTATTTAGAAGTCTATTTCTTACCAATAAACTTAACAATGCATTTTGAAAACTAGTGAACATCTTGCAGCTTTCATTTTGTTTTAATGTCTCAAAATTCAAGCTAATGTGAAAATAATTTCCAAAGGAAATTCCTTTTTATTTAATTTCAGTAATCTCATTATATAGCAGAGATTTCTTTTCAATCTGGTTCTTTCGTACATGATGTCACTGTGACCTCTTCGATATCTAGCAATGGCCTCTACTTTCAAAAAAAGGATTTTCACACACATGACAACAAAGGAAATATCAAATTGCCCTTCTATTCAGAGGAGAGGATGAAAAGTCAGGAGGGTTGAGAGCTGGGCCACATGGGAAATGCATCTGGGACACAGGTTACCTCGCTGCCTGCCAATTGCTGCCCAGAGGGTTGTTTACATTGTTTTTTCTCCACTTGTAATAACCGCAATTCCTGTTTATAAAGTCTTACCATGGACTTAATTTAGTCATCGTACTGAAATGTGCAGAGTTACTTGCCTGTTTTCAGTGAAGAGAGTAAAATTTGTGATGCCAAGTGCCAACGCTACTGAGAGAAATTAATTCTTTGGAATTTGTTTTGCCGATTAATGAAGAAAACAATGACCTTTACATTCCAGCCTGGATGGGCATCAGCAGTCTCTGGCATCCACCTGAAGGGAAAGACGGTCACTCGATGTCTCCTTACGTGACTGAGGAAAACGTGGGTGTGTAGAGAACAGCGAGTCTCTGCTGGCCTGAGGATCGCTGTGCAATGGAAGGCGATGACTGAGGAAGCATTCGACTGGTTTGGGGGCTGCTTGCACTTACCACTTTCGAGTCTCTTTGGAGACTGCAGTGCCCAGTAACCTTCATGGCTCTTTCTGGGAAAGTGAATGCCGAGGGGCACGTCACCTCACCTGTATTATATTCCCTTCTTAACGCCTCCCTTTTGGAGAGCTCCACAAGTGAAGTATTTCTGGTCTGTACATTGTGGATCTTTTCCACAGCAGCAAGTATTAAACACAGCCTATAAAATGTGAAAAAGTTCTGAAAAGAGAATAAATTAATTGCCCACTTCTGAAAGTTCGTGCTTGCTTACCATGGATAAATGAAAATTTGAGAACAACTTTAATAGTTTACTGATGTGAATTGGATATAACTACTAATTTTAAAATGTCTTTCTCTTTAGTCAGTATTAAAAGTTTATTCTAAATATCAATATGGAAACAGAACTTTTTTGGGACTTTGATAATAAAATGCAAACAATCCACCAAATTTTAAAGAGAAAAATAATAACTGAGTAGGAAAAAAGTTAATAGAATCACAATTTAAAATTGGCACCATTTTCTATTCATGGTGGAAAATGAAAGATTCACCTTTTAAAGGCATGAAGCTAGTCAAAAATTGTGAGGTTTACCATGAAAAAAATGCATGAGATGCCTAAGTTAAAAATGGTTCCTCAGGTATTTATTAGAGCCGACTGCCTTAAAAGTACAGGGCCCTGGTGACAGGCCTTGCAAAGAGTTTTTGAGTAAACAGCAATAGTATAACCTAGAGAGATCCATAAAACTTTGTTGAACGCAATTTACTTTTCCATATTTATAAAGGAAGGAAGAAAGAAGGCAAATGCTAATCTGTCAATGCATAATATCCTTATTCTAAAACAGATTATTCCTTTTAAAGTAGCAGAGTTTATTCTGTAATTGCAAATTATGTTAATAGGTGGGGATACTTTTTTTTTATTTTTATGAATGATCTCATTTGCTGAATGATTTAGGAGTAAAATTAGCCACCGCGTGGCTTGTGTATAGTTAACAGGTTTTGTTGCAATCATCTGTGGTTGAACCTCTTACCTGCAGTGGAAAGCAGAGTGTGGAGAGTGTAAAAGCTGGAGATGTTTGGGGAGTTAAAATAGTACTCCTGTACGACTGTATAGTTGGTTTTGAATGAGAAGACTAAGTAACTTAATCCATCTCAGTTTAGTGTTTTAATAAAAAACTGAAAATTAATTGAAATGGGTCTCAGATATATCTACACATATGGGTACTATTTTTATGCCCTTGTATTTTCACATTTAATAAAAATATTTATGGTCAAAATCAGTACATTTTTTGCTTTTGATTAATTTTTAGTCTTTTGGAGAAGTCTATTTTCCCACTTTATTTCACATATAATCAGTGATTACAAGGGCTCCTGAACACAAGCTAAGGAAGATCAGAGCACCAAATGTAGAAATGGCTAAAATCTCTTAATTTCAAAAAGTCCTAGGGCAGTGGTCGGCAAACTCATTAGTCAACAGAGCCAAATATCAACAGTACAACGATTGAAATTGCTTTTGAGAGCCAAGTTTTTTAAACTTAAACTTCTTCTAATGCCACTTCTTCAAAATAGACTCACCCAGGCCGTGGTATTTTGTGGAAGAGCCACACTCAAGGGGCCAAAAAAGAGCTGCATGTGGCTCGCGAGCCGCAATTGGCCGACCACTGCCCTAGGGCGTTCAAGTGGATGGTTCTTCAATACAATTAAAATTGGCTTTGTTTGAAGACTTTCCCTTTTATTCTATAACTAGAAGCCCAACGCACAAATTCGTGCTAGAGTAGGCCTGCCTTCTCCCAGCTGCTGGCACCGGCTCTCCTCTGGCACCTGGGACCCAGGCTTCCCTCAGGCCGCCAGCAGGCACCCGGGACCTGGGCTTCCCTCGCAGCCATGGCTTCATCTGGAAGGATGTCTGGTCTAATTAGCATATTATGCTTTTTTATAGATTGGTACATTTCTATTAAAGTCTTTAAAGGGGTGGTAGGGGACACACATATCTCAATCAAATTTCTAACAACAAAAGAAGCTTTCTTAACTCCATATTCTGCATACTCTAAAACTAAAGGACAGCTAGAATGCTTATATAGACCTTTCCCAGAAAGCTCAAAGTTTGCAAATTCTTAATCATATCTTTGCAATATATGAACAACTGGTCCTAGTCTGAAGACAATAAGGGCTTCCAGGAGAACAAAGAGGAAGCTCCCTGTAGAATATTTATAAATCTAGATTTTCAGATAAAAGGTATCAGCCATGTGGAAATGAGATGTAAATTTAGCCACTCAAATCACAAGACAAGCTGGGAAGGGAGCCATCAAGACTTTATATTATTCTGCAATTTTAGCTTCTGCTCTATGAAATACAGAATCTAGCAAATTGGACGTAATAAGCATGGGAATCAGGTGTCTGCCTAGTGGCCCTAGCCCATCCTTCTTTCCACAGGATTCTTACAAAAGTGGAAACAGGCTGACAATAAAGGAAAACAAAATACCATCTTGCAGTTGGGGCTTCTGCGCAAAACACTAAACCATGAACTCAGAATTTCTTACCTCTCATCAAGCTCAGATGTTACTCCTGACTCCAAAGAGGAATGAGCCGGAGAGTACGTGGAGTTGGTCACCTCAGGCCAAGTTACCCATGAGGCCTTTGATAGCATCCCTTTGGGATCCCTGGAAACCACAGGAACATTCTAGTTCCATCAGGTAGGCCATATCTGGAACACTCCATTTTATCATAGACAAATATAAACACATAACAAAGGGAGGGTGACCAGGCGAGGGAGAGGTTTTGTTAGTAATGAATGAAGCTACTGGGAACAGAGAACTTATTTGCAAATACTCTGGGCTGGGCTGTCAAATAGAGAAGAACTAGACTTGTTTAGAAGCGCTCAAAGGAGCAAGACTAGAAACTGCCAATAGACAGCTCTGGCTCACTGGGACCTAACTATACAGAATTGTCCAAAGATGGACCACCCTGTCTATCGGCCTGGAGGGTACAGAGATGGCCTGAGGCTCTACTTGACAGGGCCTTGTAAGTGGGGCTGGCACACTGGCTGGGGGCTAAACTCTACTGGATGTTCCCCAAACTTTTCAACAGAATCTTCTGGGGAGCTTTTTAAAACAATCATGATTTCCCATGCTCACCTCTGCCCTATTACATTAGTCTCTTCAGGGGATGGGGTTTTAATGACATTGAACTCTCTTTCAGTCCCCAAACCCCATGATTCTAGAATAGTTGGATTTTTTTTGAACACTGACTATACCTATTTCTCCTATTAATAATACAGGAAAACAAAGTTTACATTCTTAGTTTCTATAAAAGTAGACAGTTCTTTTAAAAAAATATGCACATACCCCATAAGCCCATAAATATCATTTTATGAAATAAAAATTAGAAATTTTAAAAAAATACAAATAGAGCATAAGATTAAAACATATAATGTAAGATAAAGTAACATTATAGTGCAGCACTACCTTCCATTTTACAATAGATAAGGTATAAATGGGATTATTTTTTTTTTTAAATTCAGAGATAACCATGCATCCCTTTCCTTTCTCTAATTTTAAATGCATTTTGTGAATAAGAAAATATAAATGCACACAGAGCTGAAATACACAAAAATGTAGATGGTTTGGTAAATCCCCACTAGTCACATGTTTTTTACTGGGTCATCTGGCAAAATACCACTTTGGTAAAATCAGTGTTTTAAGCAATTAGGAAAAAGGAATAAACTTAGATTTAAATACTCAGTGGTCATTTCTTATATAACTTAAATTTATTCAATAATTAAGTACATGTATTTTTAAATAATACTTTTAAAATTGAGGAGTATGTACTGATCTTTAATGAACCTTCCAAAAGTCTTAGCAGTAGTTCAACACTTTCCCAGCAGGTGGCAGATTTCTCGTCACACTTTCATCTTCCTTCTCATGAAAGCCAGTGCTAGAGTTCATCATGTGTCAAAACTGTAGGGAAGGAAAGTTTCTTTCATGAAATCTTAAATATCAAATTAGCTTAAACCTTACTGATGTCTGAGACATAGAAAAAGCACAGATGCTGACTGAGGATCCTTCTGTTGGTTAATTTAGTACTATCTATTCGGTTCAATTATGTGACATGAGAACAGCTCTTTGTACATTATGGTATTGGTTAGATTGTACTGTAAATGACTACTTACCTTTGTCCCCTCCTAGAAGTGAGCTCCCAGGAGTCTTGGAGGACAAGAACTATGCCTTATTTATCTGTTATCTCTAGGACCTAGCACCCAGCCTGGCAAGGAGGCCATGAAATATACTACTAGATTACTCACCTGCACAAAGTATTAGTGTAATGGAACAACAAAGAGCAAAAGACATACATGGTATTCTATGATGGGAGGAGAGAGTATCCAAACATAGACACAAGTACCACACAAATGTGAGAATAACAGTGAAGACTCTTAGAGACAAAAAATGGGTTCTTTTCTTTCTGCATCATTGAACTGTCACATACTAATTGATTTAAGAACACTGAGAATTCAAAACGATATTTTCAGGTAGAAATTAAAATACAAATTAAATGTATTCTATACCACAATTCAAGATGGAAGACTATGATAATATGTTCACTAAGTTCCACTTTATCTTTTTATTTTATTTTTTGTAAAATATATTTTTATTGATTTCAGAGAGGAGGGGAGGGAGGGGAGAGAGAGAGAGAGAGAAACATCAATTATGAGAGAGAATCATTGATCGGCTGCATCCTGCACATCCCCTATAGGGGATCAAGACTGCAACCCGGGCATGTGCCCTTGACCAGAATTGAGCCCAGGGCCAGAATCAAGCCCAGAATCAAGAGTCAGTCCACAGGCTGACTCTCTATCCCATGAGGCAAACCAGCTAGGGCCACTAAATTCTACTTTAAAGATAATCCTATCTAATAAAAGAGTAATATGCAAATTGATCATCACACCAACACACAAGATGGCTGCCCCCATGTGGTCAAAGATGGCCGCCCCCAAGTGGACACAATATGGCTGGCAGGGGAGGGCAGTTGTGGGTGATCAGGTCTGCAGGCGAGAACAGTTGGGAGGAACCCAGGCCTGCAGGGGAGGGCAGTTGGGGGGTACCAGGCCTGCAGGGGAGGGCAGTTGGGGGCAACCAGGCCTGCAGGGGAGGGCAGTTGGGGGCAACCAGGCCTGCAGGGGAGGGCAGTTGGGGGCAACCAGGCCTGCAGGGGAGGGCAGTTGGAGGCAACCAGGCTTGCAGAAAGGGTAGTTGGGAGGGACCAGGCCTGTAGGGGAGAGCAATTAGGTGTGACCAGGTTGGTAGGGGAGGGCAGTTAGGGGCAACCAGACCTGCAGGGGAAGGCAGTTGGGGGCAACCAGGCCAACAGGGGAGGGAAGTTGGGGGCAACCAGGCCAGTAGGGGAGAGCAGTTAGGGGCGACCAGGCCAGTAGGGGAGGGCAGTTAGGGGCAACCAGGCCAGCAGGGGAGGGCAGTTGGGGGCAACCAGGCCTGTAGGGGAGGGCAGTTGGGGGCAACCAGCCTGCAGGGGAGGGCAGTTGGGGGGAATCAGGCCTGCAGAAAGGGTAGTTGGGAGGGACCAGGCCTGCAGGGGAGGGCAGATGGGGGTGACCAGGCCTGCAGGGGAGGGCAGTGTGGGGTGGGGGGGACCCAGGCCCTACAGGGGAGGACAGTTAGGGTGAACCAGGACAACAGGGGAGAGCAGTTAGGGGTGACCAAGCCAGTAGGAGAGAGCAGTTAGGGGCAACCAGGCTGGTAAGGAAGGGCAGTTGGGGGCAACCAGGCCTGCAGAAAGAGTAGTTGGGAGGGACCAGTCCTGCAGGGGAGGGTAGTTGGGGGCAACCAGGCCTGCAGAAAGGGTAGTTGGGAGGGACTAGGCCTGCAGGGGAGGGCAATTGGGGGGAATCAGGCCTGCAGGGGAGGGCAGTTAGAGGGGACCAGGCCTGCAGAGGAGGGCAGGTAGGGGGGACCAGGCCTGCAGGGGCGGGCAGTTGGGGGGAACCAGGCCATCAGGGGAGAGCAGTTAGGGGTGACCAGGCCGGTAGGGGAGGGCAGTTAGGGGCAACCAGGCCAGCAGGGGAGGGCAGTTGGGGGCAACCAGGCCTGCAGAAAGGGTAATTGGGAGGGACCAGGCCTGCAGGGGAGGGCAGTTGGGTGGAATCTGGCCTGTAGGGGAAGGCAGTTAGGGGGGACCAGTCCTGCAGGGGAGGGCAGTTGGGGGGAACCAGGCCACCAGGGGAGAGCAGTTAGGGGGACCAGGCCGGTAGGAGAGGGCAGTTAGGAGCAACCAGGCCACCAGGGAGGGCAGTTGGGAGCAACCAGGCTTGCAGGGGAGGGCAGTTTGGGGCAACCAGGCCTGCAGGAAGGTAGTTGGGAGGGACCAGGCCTGCAGGGGAGGGCAGTTAGGGGGGACCAGGCCTGCAGGGGAGGGCAGTTGGGGGTGACCAGGCCGGCAGGGGAGGGCAGTTGGGGGCAATTGGGCTGGCAAGGAGAGCAGTTAGGCGTTGATCAGGCTGGCAGAGGAGTGGTTAAGGGGTGATCAGGCTGGCAGGCAGATGTGGTTAGGGGCAATCAGGCAAGAAGGCAGGCAGGCGAGTAGTTGGGAGCCAGCAGTCCTGGATTGTGAGAGGGATGTCCAAGGTTGGAGAGGGTGCAGGCTGGGCTGAGGGACAACCCGCGACCCCCCCCCCCCCCCCGCCCCGGCCCCCATGCACCAATTTCGTGCACCAGACCTCTAGTAAAGAAATATAAAAGGGGATGCGGGAAGTGGTTATGAAACATCATTGGAGCAGAGTTATTAATGAATTTCTAAAAATGGAAAAGTGAGTATGCGGCTAAATACATTAGCACACAGCTGAGATGTGGTGGTGTTCCTGACAGTGGAAGCTGGGTAAGCCTAACAGAAACGCTGGTGGGGACTGAGTCAGACAGAAGCAATTAACTGAAGGACTAGTCTGGAGTATCTGTGCTGGCCGCTCCCCTCCCATCCTACTGCATACCAGAGGAAATCTGACAGCCTGCTTATTCCCAGAGATAAAGTAGAAGACTTTTTTTGTTGTTATTATTCCTTACCCAAGGATATTTTCCCCACTGATTTTTAGTGAGAATGGAAGGGAGAGAAGACAAGGGAGGGAAGGAGGAGGAAGGAGAAAGGAAGAGAGAAATCAATGTGACGAAGACACATTAATTGGTTGCCTCCCACACATGCCCCAATCGGGGCCAGGGATTGAACCTGCAACCCAGATATATGACCTTGACCAGGAATCAAACCCTTGGCGCATGGGCCAAGGCTTTAACCACTGAACAACACCACCAGGGCTAGGAGACTATTCTTAAAAACAAATTGAATAATCTATTGAGAGAGGGGTGGGGAGGGGAAGGAGAGAGAAAAGAGAGAGACAGGTAGATTTTTTTGTGGGATGGGCTTTGATCTATTCCACGCACATACATCTTGAGGGAAGTCTGCCAGTTCTACAGCATGCTAATATACCTAGAGCTATCAATCAACCCTCCAAGAAGCCCTTGGAGAAACAGACACATTTACACCAAGGCAAGGGAAACGTATGCCAAAGCCTTAAAAATAGTTGCCTCTTTAAGTATAAGAAGACTTCCAATTATACTCCCTATCTTCCATGTTGTTTTAATGTTCATAATGAACAGCTATTATGTTTACAAATCAAGTGAAGAAACCAATAATCCCTTTTGTAAAACTTCTCTTATACACATAACCATATACAGACAGACATGCAATTTTTCTTTAAGATGGGGCCAATCATATTTATACATATTCTATAACCTATTTTTCTAACTTGAAAATATGATGTCACCACATTTATTTCTATTCTCTTGGAAGGCTACACTATATTTGTATGTATCAATGTTTATAGAATCAATCCTCTATGGACAGGTTATTTCTATTTCATTATTAAAACAATGTTATAACAAACATGTATACATGTATTATTTTTCTTTTAAATGTAAGTTTCTTGAAGTAAACTGCTGGGTCATAGGGTATACTTATTGTAAGTTTTTATACAGCTACTACATGATGAGTAAATGAGTGTTTATGTGTCAACACCCTCATTAATGCTGGATATTTTGATCCTTTAACTCTTTTCAGTTTGATAAGAGAAACATTTGATTCAGTTTTGTGCACTTGTAATTATGTAAATTTTCCTTTCTTCCTTCCTTTTTTTGCTTACTTTCCTTCTCTTCTACTATCCTCTGATTTATCTTTCTCTCCCTTTAAAAAGTTATACCACTTACAGAATAATATTACTTCTGAACTTAAACAGATTATTAAAAATACATGGGTATGTTTTAAATATGGAACATCTCAGACAACACATTGGTTTTGTTAAGGAAAACACTAAGTCAAGATGAAACAATTTCATGCTTATGTAAGGAAGTTTATATATAACATTTTAGCTTCTCTAAAAAATAAAGCTGAGGAAAAGAAAAATTATATTTTGAACTACTGGGAAGAATTATTGTGAGAGTAGCAAATATAACCTGTGAAAGTCTCTTAACATACTGACTGAAAAAGCTCAGTGCTTTTCTTTTTAATCCTCACCCAAGGATGTTTTTATGGATGTCAGAGAGAGAGGGAGACTGAGAGGGAGAAACACTGATGTGAGAGAAACAGCAATTGGGTGCCTCCCATATGTGACCGGACTGGAAACTGAACCCGCAACCTTCTGGGTATACGGGACAACGCTCTGAACATTGAGCCACCAGGCCAGAGCCTTAGTGCTGTTTTTAAAAGGGGTGAAGAACAAAGGGGAGACAGACACTGGCAAGGAGAGCGAATTATGAGGCTTAAAAGAATACTCAGCACACATTGGTTGAAGGTTTATGTAGGATGATTAGATGCCAAGGTAACCAGTTTTTTAAATCTAAGAAATGGAAGCAGATCTAATTCAGTCACCCTCCAGCCAATGAATAAGGCTACTAGAATCAGGAACACGTGGGGAAACCTCTATTTACTATGAGATTAAATTTGGGAAAGAGAAGATAATATTCTTAGTTAGCTATGTAAGGCTTTTATTAAACTTCAGAGCTTGGATTTTCATATTTGAGAAATTCAGTGTGATCTTAAAAGATAAACATTTAAAAAATTTTTTATGTTTATTTCGTGTCAGGAGGTGACTTGTATACTACGCATCTATGTGGTACAGATTATATGAATTGAAGCTATATCCATGGGGGAATAGATTCTCTATCCATATATTTTGTAAAAATATGTTTTTATTGATTTTAGAGAGCGAGGAAAAGGAGAGGGAGTAAGGGATAGAAATATTGATCAAACATTGACCAGCTGCCTCCTGCAATACCCCCATTGGGGATTGAGTCTGCAATCCAGGCATGTGCCCTGACCGGGAATTGAACCAGTGACCTCCTGGTGCATGAGATATCACTCAACCACTGAGTGACACTAGCCAGGCTTTATCCATATTTTAAATTTGTGAGCTTAGTCCACATAAAAATATTCTTAATTATGTCATAGACTTTCTTAGAGAAATTCTGACCTAATCACTTGATAACTTCACTATGAAATAAGTATATAATCTATTCTAGTTTCATTTAACGCAACATGTGGCTCAGGCGCCACTGCAGAATGATTACTTACTTGCATTTTTCTTCTTGTTTTCAAGGTGATTTAGCAGTTGTCGTATCTCAGTATCATACTCCACCCATTCTGGGACAATCCTGGCAGCAGCTTTCAGTTTGGGTTCTTTTGTTTTAGGATTATTGCACTGAAAGTTTAAATAAAGTTTTGTTAATAAAAAACCATGCTCCTGAAACAGAAAGGAAATACTTGAGGACTCTGATGTGTCACAGGAGCAAACAAAATGCATTTTATAAGGAGCAGAGTCCTAAGTCCTACGTCCTTGAAATATTGGAATTCATTTAATGGACAGGAACAAGTGAAATGACAGGCCTTAGTTTCTAAAAGCAGTAAGTGTTCAATGCAAATACTTCAATCAGAAATTAAAAAAAAAATTGTTTAAAGACACTCGCATGGTTCATAAGAAGTTTTTCAAACAATTCTGTAAAGTATTTTGTTTGACAAGAGGTCTAAATACATGACCATTCTGACAAAAAACATAGCAGACTATATTAATAAATATTTTCTTACCTTTTCTTTGGACTAAAAATTTGGTTTAATATACTTTACGTTTTCCACAGACAAAACCATTTGTCAGCCTTTAGAAAAGTCTTGAGTTTCTTTAGCAAAAGTATTCATTTCCTTTCATATGCCTCTGTTCTAGTCAGCAATGGGGCTATATTAAAAGTCAGTTAACTGGAACTCATTTGTCCAAATAGTAATAGTGGTGAGATTCAGAGTAGTCCATAAATCTCAGTCCACATGGGTCCAACTTACTGGCAGAGTAAGACCCATACATGTTAACTTTGTGTATATGTGTGTATGTGTTTGTGATCTTAGTTTCTTCATCTACAGAGGAGGAAATTAAACAAGATCATCTTCAAGGTTACACTAATATAAGGTCAATTGAAATTACGTAACAACCGACTCCACTATAGAGTTTCTTGGGAAAGTAAAGTTTAAAAGGTGGAAGGGCACGGCCAGTGTGGCTAAGTGGTTGAGTGTTGACCTATGAACCAGGAGATCACGGTTCAATTCCTGGTCAGGGCACATGTCCAGATTGAGGGCTTGATCCCCAGTGTGGGGAGTGCAGAAGGCAGCTGATCAATGATTCTTTCTCATCACTGATGTTTCTCTCTCTCCCTTCCTCTCTGAAATCAATAAAAAGATTTTTTTTTTAAAGGCGGAAGGTATAGGAGACAGTTGAGAGGATCTGATTCTGAATGTATTGAAGGTTCAGTTGACAAGAGTTGCTGATGGGCTGAATGTGAGATGCATCAAAGGTGACCCCAGTGTCTTTGGCTTGAGCTCCGTAAAGAATGGAAGTGCCCTTGACTGAGACAGGAAAGACAATGAGAGGAGCATAGACTTCACAGAGTTACAGACATCCATTTCTAATTACAAAGCATTAACAGAAAACGTGTCCTGAGGCTTACTTCCATGTGACTTACGGTTGCTGAAATTTGCTCACCCCCATGCCTCATGGGAAAGCTATTAATTATGAGCCATGAACCTGTCATCTTAATCCTTCCCTCACCAGATATTATCAGTTCATTCCACTGTGGAATTTTTCTTTTTACAGTAATATATTTCTTAAGTAGTGGAAATAGGATTTTCTTTGCAGAAATTAACTTTACAGGCAATAAGTTCTATAATGTGAAGATGAAACTATTTTCCCTCTTTTTGTGTCAGAAACTATTAAATAAAAATACTATGTTTTTCTTAGTTTTTTGGTAATACAATTTTTTGCCCTACAATCTAGATCTGTGGTGCTTAATTGGGCCTATCATGTTCCTTAGGGGAACCGTGGCAAGGTCTGAAAACGGTTGGTTGTTTGTCATGGCTGAAGGTGGTGGGGTGCTGCTGCCATCTAGTGGGCAGAGGCCAGGGATGCTGCTAAACATCCTAACAAAGAATTATCTGGTCCCAAATGTCAATAATGCCCAGACTGAGAAATCTTTACTGAAATAGAGTCTCACCTTCAGTTCCATTATAAATCTTTTTTTCTTCCAATTATGCCATTTTCTTGGAATTTTTCTGCATTTCCTTAACATTTTCCCCAAGAAGCTAGCTCAAAATAGCATGTTCTCTCATTCTTAAGTGTTTCTGTGGGACAACTGGCTAAGCTGTCCACCAAAATTTATGCCACTTGTCCTTTTCCTACGCAGACCTATTGCCAGGACATAGCTTGCCACCCAGGAATGACATTTATCATGTGACCACATGAGCAAGTCCCACCAAGGGGTTAAGGCCATTAAGAGTCAGGATGCATTCTCCACATTCCCTTTTCCCTTTACTCCAGATCATACTATCCAACAGAAAAATTATGGAAACTGCATATGTAATTTAAAAATTTCTAGTAGCCACATGTGAAAATGTAAAAGGAACAAGTGAAATAAATTTTATTTTATTATTTTTAAAATATATTTTATTGATTTTTTACAGAGAGGAAGGGAGAGGGAGAGAGAGTTAGAAACATCAATGAGAGAGAAACATGGATCAGCTGCCTCCTGCACACCTCCTACTGGGGATGTGCCCGCAACTAAGGTACACGCCCTTGACTGGAATCAAATCTGGGACCTTTCAGTCCACAGGCCGACGCTCTATCCACTGAGCCAAACCGGTTAGGGCGTGAAATAAATTTTAATACTGCATTTAACTATGTCCAAAATGTTATCAATCAATATGTAATCAATATAAAAATCAGTAATGAGATATTTTTACATTATTTTTATTGCACTGAGTTCTCCTAATCTGGTATTTTACTTCTCATAGTACATCTAAGTTCAGACTCCCAACATTTTAGGTGCTCGCTGGCCACATGTGGCACATGACTGCCACACTGGAGAGATGCATACAGGTGATGATGACCCTAGAGGATGAATAAGCCACAAGCTGGGCAGAGACTATTCCCTGAGTTATGATACACAGGGAAGCTACTTACAGACATGACACCCACTTAGATCTGTACTTGGGAGAGTGCGAAACCACTAACATTCGGGGGTTTGTTACAGTAGCTGAAGTTAACCTAAGTGCTCCTAAAGACCTCAAGGATATCTCATGTCACTAAGGTACGAGTCACAACCTTTTATGTTACAACCTTAAACAATATGTTAGCTACTGTAAATAACACTGCTATGAACATAATAGTACATATACTCTTTCTGATTGGTGTTTCAGGCTTCTTAGGACATATTCCTAGGAGTAGGATCACTGGGTCAAATGGCAGTTCAATTTTTAATTTTTTGAGGAAACTCCATTGTTTTTCATAATGGCTGCACCAGTCTGCATTCCTACCAGCAATGTACTAGGGTTCCTTTTTCTCCACATCCTCACCAGCACTTGTTTGTTGATTTACTGATAGTAGCCATTCTGGCAGGTGTGGTGGTACCTCATTGTCATTTTAATTTGCATCTCTGATAATTAATGATGTTGAGCATTTTTTCATATGTCTCTTGGTCATTTGTATATCCTCTTTGGAGAAGTGTCTATTAGGTCCTCTGCCAGTTTTTTTAATTGGGTTGTTTGTTTTCCTTTTGTTGAGTTTATGAGTACTTTATATATTTTGGAAATTAACCCCTTATCAGATGTATCATTGGCAAATATGTTCTCACATACAGTGGGTTCCCTTTTCATTGTGATGCTTGTTTCTTTTGCTAAAACTTCGTATTTTGATGTAGTCTCATTTGTTTATTTTTTCCTTTGTTTCTCTTGCCCTATGCCTTGTATCAGTGAAAATTCTGCTATGTGAGACCTTGCTTCTTTCTTTTTTTTGTTTATTTTTTTTCTTGCTTCTTTCTTAATATCATCTAATTTTTCTCTCTCTGTGTGTGTGTGTTTTGTTAATCCTCACCTGAGGACATTTTTTCCATTGATTTTTAGAGAGAGTGGAAGGGAGAGGGAGAGACACAGAGAGGGAAACATCGATGGGAGAGAATAAGGACTGGGGATTTTAGCCTATAACTGAGGTACATGCCCTTGACCGGAATTGAATGGGCAACCATTCAGTTCACAGGGCTGGCGCTCTAACCACTGAGAAAACAAGCCAGGTCATGCCATCTTATTTGTTTTTGTTACCTTCTATCATCTACAGTTGCATTCCAACATGTTGGCATGCTATTTTTTTCTATACAATTCTACACATATCTATTATCCTGTCTTATTTTGTTCAAATTCAAAAACTATGAATTTTAATATTTAGACAGTTTATTCTTCAGTGAGGATCTTATACACAAACTAGAGGCCCAATGAATGAAAATTCATACACTGGAGGGGGGGGGTCCCTCAGCCCAGCCTGCCCCTTCTCACAGTCTGGGAGCCCTCAGGGGTGGGAGGCGACCTGGCGATCAGAGGAAGGTGACGCCCCATCACGCCTCTGCTGCTGTCACTGCCGGCAGCACCTCGGCTGGCCCTGGGCAGCCGACATCTGAGACTTGCCTGCGCCTCAGGTGTCAGCTGGGCAGCCATCTACCGAGGCTTGCCTGCACCTCGGATCAGCCCTGGGCGGCTGAGGGGCTGAGGGGACTGGGGGACTCTGGAAGCAAGCATGCGGAACAGCTGGGCCCACCTGGGGGCGGGCCTGGCCTTGCCACATGCTTGCCACCCCAGCGGGGCTGAGGGGACTGGGCACTGCCATCTTGTGGCTGTAGGCACCATCTTTGAGGGCGGGGCAGTCAATTAGCATATTCCCTCCTTATTGGCTGTGGGCACCTCCATCTTTGCGACGGCGTGAAGGTCAAGTAGCATATTCCCTATTTATTAGACAGGATATTTTATACTTAAATTAGTACATAGAGACAATATGATCAGAAAAAGAATGATGATATCTTGTAACTGTTAGAGACAATGAATAAGTTTAAAATGTTTCATGTCTAGGAGAGTTAAACTGTGTAGCATAGTTAAAGTGCTTAAAAGGAAAATGTAATTAAAATTCTTCTCAAAAATAAGGAAGAAAATAGACATGTATTGCATAATTTGAGTAAAGGCAATTATTTTGGTTATGTGTACTTGGGAGAAATTTGGCAGAAGAATTAAACTGATGATATGCTAAGATGATAGCTAACTCATGAACATGTCAGCCCATGGCCTTTCTTTCCAAAGCCCTTGTGCACAAAGAGTTAAACAAGAGGCCTGAGATTGCTATTCTTTTTTTTAAAATTCTTCATTGTTGAAAGTATTAGAGATTGCTATTCTTAGAAAGGCCTGCTTGCAAGGCTGGCCCGTGGCTTGCGTCTGGAACTTGCATTTCAGGAGTGCTCCCACCATTCCCTGGTAAGAAAGGCTCACTGTGCCTAATCTGTGCAAACAACATGTTTTATGCTGACTGACCATCCCCCAATAGGAATCCTGGGAACTGGGTTTCCAGTAGCTTCCCTGGTCGATATTTCATATGTGTTATGAAAATTTTCGTAGCTTAAGGAATTCAGCTTGTCCCATGTAACTTCACAGGCTGAGAGCTCTTGGAAGCATGGTTTTCTCTGGACTTCACCCCATGTACCTTTTCCCTTCGCTGCCTTTGCTGTGTATCCTTTCACTAGAATAAATTATAGCCATGAGCATGACTATATTCTTTTTTTTTTAAATATATTTTTTATTGATTTCAGAGAAGAAGGAAGAGGGAAAGAGAGAGATAGAAACACCAATAATGAGAGTCATTGTTTGGATGCCTCCTGCACGCCCTGCACTGGTGATTGAGCCTGAAACTCGAGCATATGTCCTGACCAGGAATCCAACTGTGACTTCCTGGTTCATAGGTTGGCACTCAACCACTGAGCCATGCTGGCTGAGCAGCATGACTATATTCTCAGTCCTGTGAGTCCTCTTCACTAAACTAAGAAATCATCAAACCTGGGGTTGACTCAGGGACCCCCTGACACATCCTATACTTGTCAAGCTAAGTAAATACCATAGTAAATACTAGACTGAGCAGCAGTATGCCAGGTGTGTGCCATTCCATTTGTAAAACATAAAATATTTCTACTGAACATTATCATATTTGCTTATACACAAATGAAAATAACCACAGACACTCACCAGATCAATTGTTTTGGCTCTTTGTTTGGATTCATCATCACACCAGGTTTCACACCACAGCCAATCTTGAGGAAGAGACTTAATGGCGACTTGGTAAATCATATTATTGGGAAGATCCTACAGAGAAAAAAAAGATTTAAACAGAGGTATAGGGATTGGAGTCATAGGAAAAGAAGGTGAAGATGTGATTTAGAGCAGTGATCACCAACCTTTTGGACCTCATGGACCACCAGTTGGCAACCACTGATTTAGAGTATAAATAGATCATTAAAAACATGTAAAATTGAGATCTATTTTTAAACTTTAAATACTTAACTTGACCCAATCATCTTGTGTCATGAAAAAACCCATGCAAGGGAACTAAGTCCACACCTGCCCCGGACTTGACCCCTAGCATCAGGCTGAAGAAGAAGGCCTGGAAACCCATCATTTCCCATTTCCCAAATAGACGACCTCTATCTGCGTTGAAACCCCTGGATCAATCACTCACACTGTGCTTGCTATTACTGTTTATGTTAGTCACTACCACATTCTCCAGATTCTGAGGGGACCTTTCATTTCCCTATTAGAAAACCATGACCCAAGAACATTTTCACATGTCTGCCTGCTCAGGGCTTTCTAAGCAAAGATTGCTGGAATCTGAGTTAAAGGATGTTTAAATGGCAGACGAGCACAGTAATTTAACATTAGTGACCTCTGGAGAGATTTAGAGACATTTTCCCCAGAGATGCTTATTCATAGGCCAGGGGATGTAGAGTCCTTCTTTACTCTCCCCAGAGAATGTTGGTTTACATTCCAGAGCAAAGGGCATGCTTCCTCTCTCTCCCAGAGGGCACAAGGGATACCTGTGTTAGCTGAACCATCTAAGCTCCAAAATTCACAATTTTAAGGTTCTTCTCTCAACACTCCTATTAAACATCAATACTGGAAGTATTAGCTAATGCAACAAGAAAAAGAAATAAAAGATAAATACATTGGAAAGGAAGCAATAAAACTGTCTTTGTTCACAGATGCCAGGATTATTTATGCAGAAAGTCCCAAGAATCAATAAAAAAACCTCCTGGATAGAATACGTAACTGTAGCAAGGTTTTAGGATACAAAGTTAATATATAGAAGTCAATTGTGTTCTGGCCCAGGTGGCTCAGTTGGTTGGGCGTCATCCCATGTACCAAAAAGTTGCAGATTAGGTTCCAGTCAGGACATAGGCCCAGGTTGTGGGCTTAATCCCCAGTAGGGGGTGTGCAGGAGGCAGCTGACTGATGTTTAGCTCTCACATTGATGTTTTTCTCTCCCTCCCTCCCTTTTCTTTCCCCTTTCTCTAAAAATCAATTTAAAAAGTATTAAAACAAAACAAAAAAAATAATTAGCTATATACCAGCAATGAACAATTGGACTTTGAAATAAAAAAATACATTACCATGACATTAGTATCCAAACCAAACAAACCAAAAAAGACAAAAAATAAACCCAGGTAAAAATCTAACAAAATATGTTCCTCTATATGAGGAAAGTAAACTATAAAACTCTGATTAAAGAAATCTGAGAAGATCTAAATAAATGGACAGTCCATGTTCATGAATAGGAAGACTCAATATTGATAAGATGTCAATTGTTTCCAACTTGATCTACAGATTCAATGCAATTCCAATAAAAGTCCCAGCAATTTTTATTTTGTGGATATTGACCAACCTGATAGTAAAGTTTATATGGAAAGGCAAAAAATCCAGAATAGCTAACACAATACTGAAGAACAACAACAAAGTTAGAGGACTTATACTACTGAACTAGTAGTCTTGCTATAAAAATCTATAGTAATTAAGAAAATGTGGTATTGGCAAAAGAACAAACAGACCAATGGAATAGAATAGAGAGCCCATAAATATGGGAATTCTTTGTACTTTGTGCTCAATATTTTTTCTGTAAACCTAACGCTGCTATACAAAAGGAAAATCTATTCAATAATAATAAGAATAAAAGCTACATTGTTCCTTTCAAAACCCTTTTCCTTGGAATCCATTCCTTAAATAACCTGGTCTTTCATCTTATCCCAGCCACTTTTTCACTTGGCCATGTCCTAGCCAAGTCCTCTTCAATTTCAAATTCATAATCCCTCTCTCTGACCTCCAATCAACTGGTCCTATTTCATTATCATCACCCTTTGATATCTTTGCTCCCTTCCTTTCATAACTTAATTTCCATAGTTAATCATTATAGTTAATCCCTTGAATATACTCTCGATTGTCTTACCCTTGTTTCACTTAGTTATATTCACTTGGCAAAATTATAGACCTGGTTAAATCCAAACCTCTGCACTTTCACCCATGCAATTAAACATGGCTTGCAAACAAACCACGCTGTTTTCATTTTAACCTCATGAACATGAGTCTTAAGGATACTGTTGAACAATTATATATGTGCTTATTCATGTACAAATCTTTGTGTAGACAATAGTCGTAGGATGGAAAAGTGAAGATAAAATACTATTATTTTTTTTTAAATGTTGAGCTTGAAGTTAAAAAAATTATATGTAAGTCTAGATTTTCAATAGATAATTCTATAAAAAGAAAAGGCTGAAAATATAAAACTTTGAAGTCTACAAAATGGGAATCGGAACAGTCTATATCTATATACTGATCATTATTCTATGAATATTTTACTTACCTGATCTAGGTTTGAAAGACTGTTTGGATCGTGACTGAGAGCTTGGTACTGGCCCCGGAGCCTGTCACCTGCTGCAATTCTTCTGAACCTCTTGAGATCCACTACGTATAAGGCACTGCAAAAATTGAGCACTCCTTGATAGCCTGTTATTTATAGATTTTTATCCCGCCCCCCCCCCAGTGTTTGTCTACTTAATAATATTAACCCTAGATATCCCTGATGTAATAATAATAAATCCTTTTATAAATCTGCTCCCAACATCTAATACTGTTTCCAAGGGGTTTGAAGTTTGTTATAATACTGTTAGGGTCCATATCCCCTTAAGAGTCACCTCAAATTTTTCCAAGATCTCATGAAACTCATGGCCCTACAAAACAGTAACAGATTTGAGGTCAGTATCTTGATTTTGTTTTTGACAAACCAAGTTTAAATCTTCTGTGGTAGTCAGGAGCATATTTCTTAAGCTATTTCACATGCGTTTAACTTGGTTTAGTTATGTAAGCCTGGCCAAGTCACATTAAGTGCTATATGCCTGTTTCTACATCTATAAAATGGGGATAACAACAATATCTCAGAAGGTTGTCATAGAGGTTTTATGACTTAAATTATGTAAAATCTTGTAAGAGTGACTGCCATGTAAAAGCACTATGTAATTGGTTGCCATTGTTGTATAATTTCTAAGAGAACTGAATATTGGTGATTCAATAATTAATTTATTTACTAAAGGGTAAGAGTACAGATTTTCTTACCTGATGTGGTATTTCCTTCTTAAAAGATGTGATGCCCAATATCCTTTCTTCCAGAAACGATATCCATCCATGTCAGTGCGGCTATCACAAAATGGAGTATACCCATAAGGAGCTCCACCCAGATCGAAATCTCGAAGTTCTTTCAGGTCGTGTCTCACAATCTAAGTAATTAAAATAATTTTTCTGATGAAAACTATAAAATAAAGTCATTATGTAAATCTCAAGTCATTACATTATTGTAGAAATATAGAGACTATATTTTCTTCCAGTTCTTCCATTTAATGAGTTTACAAAGTTTCTATTTTTTTCTCTTGTCCTCACAAATTAAAAAAACCTAAAATTTATATACCTAATCAACATGACTCATTAATAATTATTACATAATTTTTATCAATATGTTTTATTTATTTATACATTTTTATTTATTTCAGAGAGGAAAGGAGAGGAAGAGAGATAGAAACATCTATGAGAGAAATCATTGATCAGCTGCCTCCTGCACGCCCTCTACTGGGGATTGAACCTGCAATACGGGCATGTGCCCTTGACTGGAATCGAACCTGGGACCCTTCAGTCCTCAGGCCAATGCTCTATCCTCTAAGCCAAACCAGCTAGGGCTCATCAATATATTTTAAAAGAAATATATTTGGGAAGGAATCAAATATTAGACAAGTGCATAGCTCTAAGTTTCTCAAGGTATGGATTAATAATTCAAAATCATTTTTTGATAAATCTTCATTATTATATATTGGCAACTATTAGTTTGAATCATAAAGAAAAATCTCCTGATTACCTTCAATGGCTTTAATGCAATAATGTTTGTATGTTTCATTTTTTAATAGACGGCAGCCTATTGGAGAAATATCACTGTATATGTTGTGGGCAGGTAGGAGAAATAAATGTTGTTAGATCACCACCTGTATTTGCCTGCTTTCTTAGTTCTTAATTATAAGGATTTACATTTATCAATTTGGAAAATAATACAAAAATAAGAGTTTATGATGTAAGTAAAATCTAATATAGAATTTGAAAATATACTTTTTGTCCTAAATATAAATACTACCTTGTGCATTTAATTTATATAACATTAGTATTTACATGCTACTGTTATTTTTTTAAAAATTGGTGTATTTTTCAATTTTTTTGGCCATTAATGATTACAAAGGTATGCAAGGAGGAAAGGGGAAAAGTCATAATTTCTGGATATATAAATTCTGAAAGCTGAGAACCATAATTGTTTTTGGGGCCAGCTTTGGGACATTTTCCCCCCATTAAATAATAGGATGATGAGGATTTGGTTTCTGGCTAAATGCCAAATAATACTATTGCAAATAGAAGAGTGAGAGTTGTGTGTAATCCTAACTTTTCCAGCAAGAATAGCTCATTATACAACTATCGGCTCATATTCATATAATTTTTATTATGACTAATGTAAGTATTTGTTTTATTTTTAATACCAAAATTAAAAAACTATTACTTCAGAGAGAAAACTGCCATGTCCTAAATAACAATGGTCTTCCTGGCAATACCTTTAATTTTCCCCTGGAATTCCGAGTTTTTTTAAAAAATATGCTTTGCCTTTGTATCACAATTATATCTTATTTATGTAGCATGGCAACAAAGATAATGATAAATATCAGCAACACAAATTGAGTCCCTATACTAAGATAGACCTGTTAAAAAGAGTTTAAGTACTAATAAAAACAACAGTTTATCTATTTACCTGGTCAGCATCAACGAAAATGATTTTGTCCACTGCTAGAGGAAAAAGGACATCAAGGAAAAGAATTTTGTATCCCCAAATAATCCTTTGTTTTTCTGTCTGTTGGTGAAGCCAGCGAGGCCACTTATATTGAACCAGTTCATATTGGAATCCATATTCCTTAGCCATGTAAGGAATTACCTCCTAAAAAATACACAAACACACAAATCAAAAAATATGTTCAAGGAAGAAAGCATTTTTTGTTTTAGAGAAAAAGTTATCATTTTTAAAGGTAGAGTTTCATATATATATATATATAATACATAGACTCAGACAACAGTATGGTGATAGAAGGGAAAGGGGGTGGGGACTAGGTGGGGGTGGGAATTAGGTAGAGGTGGGCAAAGGGGAGGAAATGGGGATGAAAAGAGACTGCTTAGGGTGATGGACACAGGATGCAGTGTGCAGATGTTCTATTGAGTTGTACACTTGTAACCTATATGGTTTTATGAACCAATGTCACCCCAATAAATCTATATATATAAAAGGCTAATATGCAAAGTATCCCCTCGGGAGTTCAACCGGGAGACTGGGAATTCGATCGCTTGCTATAATGTGTGCTGACCATCAGGGGGCGGTGTGGAACATGGCAGACGACCAGCAGAGGCAGGGTGCTGAGGGAGCGAGGGAAGGAGGAGGCAGGGAGGCGGGGGGGGGGGGGGACCTCATAGTGGCGGCGCATGGGTGGCAAGGTAAGGAGGCAGGGAACCTGATCAGCCCTGATCGCTGGCCAGGCCTACGGACCCTACCCATGCAAGAATTTAGTGCACCAGGCCTCTAGTTAAAAAATAAAATAAAGGTAGCGTTTACTATAAAATGGTTACAAATTGATAAATACTACTTCTACAACTTATACCTATTAATGACAAATATAAAAATGCTGGCAAATATAAAGAGACAAGTATACATACAACCATATAATTAATTGACATTAAAAATAGATATATTATATTAATTAGCAAGCTTGGTTAAGTTTGCTAAGATCCCAAAACCTGAGAGGGAGGATGATAAAGGAGTGGGGTGAGATGGTTTACCAAACATGGAATTTGCAATCATCTCCTCAGTTCTCATCTGTAGCTAGTTTCTGATTATACACTTATTTTAATTTTCTACATTTTTTGTAAGAACACTGTAAATTTAAATTATGTTCCTTATTGTAAGCATCAGTGAATTGAAATGTTGTAATTATGGCTAGACCAGTTTCTGGGAATCATTACTTTGGTTTAAAATTTTTAAAAATATGAGATGAAATTAAAAAAAACTTTTTTATTCAGCAAATATATATTTAAAAATATTCACTGAGCATGCATTACATGCCAGGTACTATTCTAGGCCAAAGGGATACAATAGTGAACAAAACAGATACAAATCATGGCCCTTACAAACTTTCATTTTAGAGGTAATAGACAAAAAATAAAGTTAGTAATTTATATATTGAAGATAGCTATAAAAAAATAAAAAGAGAAAGGAAATAGAGTAATAAATCAAAAGGGATTGTAATTTTACATATTGTGGTCAGGAAAGAATTATTCTCTAAGTAGATATATTTAGCAAATATTTAAAGGAAAAGAGGAGGCATTTTAAAAAATATATTTTTTATTGTTAACAGTATTACAGATGTATCCATTTCCCCCTCTTTACCTCCTCCTCTAAACCCCTACCTACCCACCCCCAGGTATTCACACTCTATAGCCCATGTACATGGGCTATGCATATAAGTATATAAGTTATTTGATTTATTTCTTCTTGCCTCCTCCCCCCCAACCCTGAGGAGGCATTTTTTTTTTAACTGAAGGAAAATTTTCATAATTTCTGTTTCTGTTTCTGGCTGCTGGACACAGAGATGTAGACACAGGTGTTTTAAGTTTGTAAAAAATTCATCAAACTGCATACTTATGATCTGTACACAGTATAAGTCACCAAAAAGTTGTAAAAAATTGAAATTTTGAGGGAAAGAAACAAAATTACAAAAAAAGGAAAATATTAATTCAGGTATGGTATTACTTTTGACCATGTAATACAAGGCTTTTATCCAGATGTAGCACTGTATTTCTAGTAAATATCATTTCCCACTAAGAGACTCTAGATAGTATCATCTTAGTTTATGTAGTGTTATATCCCCACTTACCTAGTAGAATAACGTTAAAAGTTTAGTGAAACCTACTGTGACTTCTTGGTTATGTCTATGGTTTCTTTTGCAGTTTTTTGTCTATTGCTCAATGATCACATGAGGGTTAAGCACCTGGGCTTTGAGGTCAGAATGCTAGAGTTCAAATCTCAGCTATATTCCTAATTAGCCGTTTGATCTTGGATCTGTGCTATAAAGGAAAAATCTTGCTTTAAAAAAGGTTGGGATCTTTGCCCCTGCCTCCTGGGAGGTAACCTGTACCCTTGGAATGCGCTGCCTAATAAAAATGCCTTGATTGATCTGGGCACCTCAGGCCATGCCAATCTTTCCAAAGATGTGATTTATAGTAGGGACCTTGGGCCACTAGGTATTAGCTCAACCTCTTGAGAGACTGGAGGCTAGAGTCAGCCACTGTGGCCATCAGGTGGGACTATGTAGCCAACCCCAATAAAAACTCTGGAAACCCAAGTCTGAGTGAGCTTCTAGTTGGCAATACCCCACATGTACTGTCACACATTTTTGCTGGGAGAAATAAGCTCTGTCCACATGATTCCACTGGAAGAGGACAACTGGAAACTCTAGGTCTGGTTTTCCATAGACCTTGTCCTATGCATCTCTTTGCTTTGCTGATTTTAATCTTTATTCTGTAGCTGTAATAAACTAAAACTGTGAGTATAATTGCTTTTCTGAGTTTTGTGAGTCCGGCTGGTGAATTATTGGACATAGAGTGCTCTTGGATACCTTCTGACTATGTAAGCCAGTTATATAATTTCTGGGTCTTGGTTTTCTGGTCAAGGACTTTATGAACCACAATTGAATAATGTAGGTAAGTTAGCAATGTGCCTTAATGTGCAATATTAAGGAATAAAAGCATGGTTGGCTATTTTTATGTCTGCCTTTACCACTGGTTTAGGTTTAGAAAAAGTGAACTCCTTTGAACTGTTGCTAAATGAAACTCTAACTTCATGGAATCTAATTAATTTATAGGGAGGAGAGAAAAGAACAGGACATACTTTGCAGCAGGATTGTAGGGGTGAGTAAAGGGGAACATATGTTGGCCGTCTGAAAACTTCTAAATATAAAATGACTCAGACTTCTAAATATAGTGTCTATACTACCACACCAATAAATGCACTGCACAAAGATAAAGGAGCTTGTTGTTCCTGGTACTGTCAGACTACGTATTTTCTATGGTACAATGCTCATTTGATACTACTGTTCCTGCCTATCTTCGTAAAAAGAATCTAATTCTTTTTGTTGACAATCTGTACATATTTTTCATTGCTAAATATTATTAAATTATCATTATCATGAAAAACCATTAATCCTTCTGATTTTGAGTTCACTTAAAAATAAGCCATCTTCTGCTGTCCTTTTAAACACTTCCTTAAATAAAAATGGCATAGAAATTTTCTTAAGGTAGATAAAAAATGATGAATACCAAAGTTTTAAAAATGATAAAAAAAACAGAAATTTGAGTAAATATACATTGAGTAAATATTTATAGATTACCCTCCAAAGCTATCATTTAGAATTGAAGGACAGATAAAGAGCTTCCCAATGATAGCTTTGCTGGGTAGAGTAATCTTGGTTGTAGGTTTTTGCTGTTCATCACTTTGAATATTTCTTGCCACTCCCATCTGGCCTGCATAGTTTCTGTTGAGAAATCAGCTGACAGTTGTATGGGTACTCCCTTGTAGGTAACTAACTGTTTTTCTCTTGCTGCTTTCAAGTTTCTCTCTTTGTCTTTTGCCCTTGGCATTTTAATTATGATGTGTCTTGGTGTGGTCCTCTTTGGATTCATATCATTCAGAATTGAAGGTCAGATAAAGAGCTTCACAGACAAGAAAAAGCTAAAGGAGTGCATCACCACCAAACCAGGATTATATGAAATGCTGAAGGGTATTCTTTAAGAAAAGGAAGAAGAAGAAAAAGGTAAAGATAAAAATTATGAACAACAAAGTGACAACAAATACATATCTATCAACAAGTGAATCTAAGATCCGAACCAAGATGGCGGCATAGGTAAACACCTAAACTGCTGGCCCGCACAACAATTTCAAAACTACAACTATAAGACAAAACGTCTGTCACCCAGAACCACGGGAAAGCTGGCTGAGTGGAAGCTCTACAACTAGAAGGAAAGAGAAAAAAGCATTGAGACGTGCAAAAGCGCTGAAAAGCTCAGGTACGGAGGCGCGCGAATCAGGCTGGCGGTGGGCGACTGGGTGCGCTGCTTTTTTCAACCCGAAGGGAGACAAGCTCCTGATTACTCTGAACTCCAGTCCCTGGGGAGACACCGGGGACCCAAACTCCTACGGGGAGAAGCTGGACTGTCTGTCATCGGGTTGGAAAGTGAGGGTGGCTTTCTTGCAGAGTTGCATGCAGCAATCATTGTTTACTGCGCTGGGGCATGGAATACGGGGACTTGGAAACGCGGAGATGCAGAGACAGCTGACTGGCAGCCATCGCTGTTTGCCACGCCCTAGCCTAGTGATGCCCTGAGACCCCGCCCTGCACAATCTACAAACCCACCCAAGCTCCACACAGCGGCTTTTGCATATAAATGGCCTGCCCTATCGCAGCTTAAACTAACAAACTGCAGCTCTGGTCAGACAGCTCCAAAACCTCCAAACCCCAAGCAAAGAGGAGAAAACAGTAGTTCTTGCTGTAGCTCCTGCTGGGTGGCCTCAGACAGTAGCTGACCTGCACCCCATTGGAGACCCAAAAGCTAGTGTATCCACTGGTCAGTTTGAGACTGCACCAGATTTCAACTACTCACATCCATAAGTGACACATTCAAGAGGCAGACTCAGTGAGCACCAAAGCCCAACTGAAGCAAGTCCTGCCCCATAAGTGTGTCTCCAGCACAGCAGTTCTTCTATTATAGAGACAGCGGGTCCTCACAGCCAAATGGCCTGGAGGTCAATTCCTCCCAGTGTACCAACAGCAATCAAGGCTTAACTACACCAAGACTTTGCACTCAGCCCACAAACGGGTGCACCAAGAGTGTCCACATCAGGTGATAGGCTGAACCACTGGTCATCTACCACAGAAAACCACTCCATCAACAGAGGGAAGCAGCAAAATGCGGAGACAAAGAGACATGTCAGGAATGAAAGAAATGGGGGAAAGCAAACTACTGGACAAAGAGTTCAAAACCACATTTATAAGGTTACTCAAGAATCTTCTAAAAACTGCCGAGAAACTTGATGAGACCTCCGAGGAGCTTAGTGAGATCTTCAAGGACCTTAATGAGAATGCCAAAAAAATGGAAAAGGACCAGTCAGAAATTAAGCATACACTGTATGAAATAAAGAATATAAAGAAATTCAACTGTAGATCAAAGGACCCCAAGAATCAAACCAAAGATCTGAAATATGAGGAAACAGAAAACACCCAACCAGAAAAACAAAAAGAAAAAAGAATCCAAAAATATGAAGATAGTGTAAGGAGCCTCTGAGACAACTTTAAGCGTACCAACATTCAAATTATTGGGGTGCCAGAAGAGGAGAGAGAGCAAAATATTGAAAACCTATTAGAAGAAATAATGACAGAAAACTTTCCCTACCTGGTGACAGAAATAGACTTACAAGTCCAGGAAGCACAGAGAACTCCAAACAAGAGGAATCCAAAGAGGATCACACCAAGACACATCATAATTAAAATGCCAAGGGCAAAAGACAAAGAGAGAATCTTGAAAGCAGCAAGAGAAAAACGGTTAGTTACCTACAAGGGAGTACCCATATGACTGTCAGCTGATTTCTCAACAGAAACTATGCAGGCCAGACGGGAGTGGTGAGAAATATTCAAAGTGATGAACATCAAGAACCCACAACTAAGATTACTATATCCAGCAAAGCTATCATTCAGAGTTGAAGGTCAGATAAAGAGCTTCACAGACAAGAAAAAGCTAAAGGAGTTCATCATCACCAAACCAGGATTATATGAAATGCTGAAGGGTATTCTTTAAGAAGAGGAAGAAGAAGAAAAAGGTAAAGATAAAAATTATGAACAACAAAATGACAACATATGAATCTAAAAATCAAGTGAATAACCACGAAGACAAGAGGAAAAACAGTCCAGAGATGGAAGACGCTGACAAGGCCTTGCCACGCAAGCAGTCAGCAGCTGTGCAGTGGTGCAGGTTGCCTAGGACCAAACCAGAGAGGGTCGGACCTACATTGCCACCATGTGCTCACCATCCAGATATCATTGCTGACATGTACACATAAGGAACTGTTAGACATTGAAACGGGGACTCAGAACTGTTGGACAATGAAATTGGAACTCAAAAATTTTTTTCGTTTGTTTTGTTTGTTTTGTTATTATATGTTTATTTCTAGTCTGCAAAGGCAAAACTTTTTAAAGGAAAGAAATGGTGGGAAAAAGATACAGAGCCAAAGAAGCATTGAACAGACTGTCAAACTACATTGGGAAGACGGGGGAGGGTGGGTGAGGGGGCTGTAAGAGACCAACTGGAGGACTTGTACGCATGCATATAATCACAACCAATAGATACAAGACACTGGGGGGGCGGAGGGGAGGGCGGGCAGGTGAAGGCATGTACTGGGGGGTAGGGGAGGTTGGAGGGAGGTCAATGGGGAAAAAAAAAGGAGACATATGTACTACTATTTGTAATACTTAAAACAACAAAAATAAATAAATAAGTAAATAAATAAAAAATAAAAATCAAGTGAATAAAAAATCTGATGAACAGAATGGACTGATGAATATAATAGAATCAGGGACATAGAAAGGGAGTGGACTGACAATTCTCAGGGGGGAAGGGGTGTGAGGGGTGTGGGAAGAAATTGGACAAAAATCTTACACCTATGGATGAAGAGAGTGGTGGGGGTAAGGGCATGGGGTGGGGTGGGGAATCAGGTGGAGGGGAGCTCTGGGGAAAAAAAAAGAGGAACACCTGTAATAATCTGAACAATAACGATTTATTTAAAAATCAAACAAAAAAACCAAGTGAATCTAAAAATCAAGTCAATAAAAAATCTGATGCACAGAATAAACTGGTGAATATAATAGAATCAGGGGTATAGAAAGGGAGTGGACTGACAATTCTCAGGGGGAAGCAGGTGTGAGTGGTGCGGGAAGAGATTGGACAAAAATCTTACTCCTATGGATGAAGACAGTGGCAGGGGGTAAGGGCATGGGGTAGGGTGGGGTGGGGAATCAGGTGGAGGGGAGCTATGGTGGGGGAAAAAAGAGGAACATCTGTAATAATCTGAAAAATAAAGATTTATTTGAAAAAAAAAGCTTCCCAAACAAGAAAAAGCTGAAGGAGTTCATCACCACCAAACGAGTATTATAAGAAACTAGAGGCCCGGTGCATGAAATTCATGCCCGGGGGGGGGGGTTCCCTCAGCCCAGCCTGCACCCTCTCCAATACAGGACCCCTTGGACATCCCTCTCACAATTCGGGACCACTGGCTCCTAACCACTTGCCTGCCTGCCTGATTGCCCCTAACTGCTGACCTGATCACCCCTTATCGCCTCTGCCTGCTGGCCTGATTGCCCCCTAACTGCTCCTTCCTGCCGGCCTGGTCACCCCTAACTCCTTTCCCTTGCCGGCCTGGTGGCCCCCTAACTGCTCTCCCCTGCCGGCCTAGTGGCCCCTTAACTGCTCTCCCCTGCTGGCCTGATCGCCCCTTTACCACCTCTGCCTTGGCCCCTGCCACCATGCCTTTGTCCAGAAGGATGTCCGGTCTAATTAGCATATTACCCTTTTATTAGTATAGATGTTAAAGGGTCTTTACTTGAGAAGATAAAAAATATGAACAATATATACATATCAACAGTTGAATCTATAAACAAATTGAACAAACAGAACAGAAACAGATTCATAGAGAACTTTTTGTTGGTTGCCCGATGGGAGAGGAATTGTGGTGGGTGGGCAAAAAAAAAAAAAAGGTGAAGGGAATAAGAAGTACAAATTGGTTGTTACAGAACAGTTATGGGGATGTAAAGTACAGCTTAGGGAATATAGTCAATAATATTCTAATAGCTAGATGTGGTGCTGATGGGTGCAAGATTTATTGGGATGATCAAGTATTAAGTTATGTAATGTCTAGTCATTAGGATGTACAAAAAATTAAAAAATATAAAAAATTAATAAAGATAAAAATTTGAGTAAATATACATTTCAAAACTCATTCTGAAAAGAAAAAGTTATATGAACTTACAATGATATAAAGAATTTACTATTCAAACATTAACCATTCTATAATAAAAAGATTAATGGACTTACTTTAAATGTTGGTGAGAGATAATTTTTTAGGAACCAAAATTTCACTGGTGTTTTGGTGTTACGTAAAACAGAAAGCATCATAATTCTGTAAAAAAGAGCATTAACCAACGAAGTTAATATTAACAGTTTATCCTACTTTGCATAAGGCTTTTAAATATTTAAAGGTATTATGAGAAAATTTTCACTATGTATTATAAAGAAATAAACTGAAGGACCTTCAAATATTATGGTTGTTCATCAAGTATGCAATGTGTAAGACTATATGTTTACCAAGGGTTTCTGACCTATGATGGTTTGATTTATGAATTTCCAACTTTACAATGGTATAAGCGATACAAATTCAGTAGAAACTGCACTTCAAATTTTGAATTTTGATCTTCTCTTAGGCTAGTGATATATGATTTAATGCTCTTTCAGGATGCTGGGCAATGGCATGACATGTTTCTGTCTAATTGTACATACTCTAATGCAAGTGTACTGAGCACATTTAAGGTAGGCTATATTGATAAATTCACTGGACAGGGCACTTGTTTTGAATTCTAGTTTTCTGACTGGAGAAGGTATCTAAAGTTCCATCTTAAAATATAAACACACATTCAAACATTTCTGAGGCATTCTCTAAGATTCTTCTATATAAACAGTTAAACAGTGCTTTGTGGTATGTAAATATGCTTTTCTCCTCTCACTGCCCCTCCTCCTTTTATGTAAAACAAGGCATTTCTTCATTGGAAAAGGGAAATTTATAATATATACTTTTTATTAATTATATTGTTATAAAATATGTCCATTTTCTAGTCTTAAATAATATCAGTATTCCAAATCAGTCAAATTCATGAAAGTTATTATATTTTAAAATATACCTCCCTCATAATTTTAGGTGAAAAAAAGAAAGGTGCAGAACAGTGTATAAACATTGTTACTATTTGGGTAAAAATGAATTTACAAAATAAAAAATATATGTATTTACTTGTCTACACATCTTTGGTAGGACATAAAAATAATATTGGTTACCTGTGGGAAAGGAAACTGGGTATCAAGAAAAGGGAAGAGGAAGATTCTTTTCACTGTATATAATTTCATTCTTTTGAACTTTAGAAATTTTTTTTGAACCAAGTAAATGTACTAGGTTTAAAAACATTAGATAAAAAGTATACCTACCTTAAAAAGCGTTCATATAAATGGCCAGAAGCAACTGAGAAAATGTTCAGAACGTCTGTTTCCTTTTTGTCTTTTTCTTTATGCAAACTTCTTGTGAAACTTGGAATAAAAAAGTAGTGATTGCCAGTTTCTAAAAATATATCCGCAAACTTTATATACCTAAATGCTAAATTTGATAATAAAAATAGGACTGCCTTTCAAATAAATTTCACTGAAACCAGTTCTAAATATTGTGAATTAATATTAAAACATGTGACATTATAACGAAGTTTTTATGATTAAAAAAATTTAAAACAGAATGTAATTATATTGTCTCTAGGTTAATGAGGCAGTATCTTTGAATCTTTTTGAGTTATAAATGTTTTTGAGAACAAAGAATGAGTTATAGCATGCCATGGCCATATAAAATGATATTTATTTATTTAATCCTCACCTGAGGATATTTTTCCATTGATTTTTAGAAAGAGTAGAAGGGAGGTGGAGAGACACAGAGAGTGAAACATGGATGTGAGAGAGACACATCGACTGGTTGTCTCCCACAGGCACTTGGACCAGGACTGGCGATCGAGCCTGCTGCTGAGGTACATGCCCTTCACCTGAATCAAACCCAGGACCCTTCAGTCCATGGGCCAATTCTCTATCCACTGAGCTAAACTGTTAGGGCTGAACTGACATTTTCAATAGGCCAATAGTGAGGGAAGAAACAGACTGTACAAGTGTGTAGCTACAGCAGTTGGACATTTCCTATGTGGTAATAGTAGAGTCACCATTCCACACGGCTATACTCTGGGTGTGCCTCCAAGAGGAGCAAGAGAGCACTAGGGAGCCACATCCACTCGGGCTTCCTCTGAGCCCAGCTATCTTTTTCACCACTTTCAGGACTCAGATCATCCTTTTTATATGTCCCATCTCATGTTCAAAGTGACTGAATTTTTTATTTAAGGTATTCATAATGTATTAATTTCTTATTTTTCCTATTTAAAAATTTTATTTAATTAAAAATCTCATTTTTATATGCACATTTAAAACGACTAAAATTTGGAAAGCTGAACAACTTACAATCATCATGGATTATATTTTGCCAAATAGGAATTGTTAGACAAAAGCATTTTTCAAATATTTTTTATGGTAATCTCCCAAATAAGAAAAACACAAGTTGATTCAGTGAGGAAAAAAATCACTTTAAGTTAGGATAAAACTAAGATAAAAAAAAGTAAAAGCAATATACAAAACACATATTTGGAGGAGTTGCCATCTCTGTAACAAAGCATCATTTTGTTTTTGGTACCCTTTGGTAAAGAAAGTTGCTATGCAATACTTGAACAGTTATCTTTATTCATTCAGTCTACCTTCTGGCTTTAACGGAAGCTCATGGACAGATACTCTTTAAATGCCCAAATAATAATGTTTCATTATCCCATCAAATACACCTACTCTTCAAATCATCTCAAAATGTGAGTTTGAGCCTTACTAGTACAATAACATGATTCCTCTTATCAAACAAGGAGTCAACTATCAAAAAAGAGACCTCAACTGGGCAAAATTCAAGATGGGAGTGCTTTGATCAGTATAATAAAATCTGCTTAGGTTTTGAATCTATTTGGCCTAAAGTTTCTATTTCTTAGCCCTGACCAAAATAATCTTGTTCTCCATAATAATCAAATTAAGTTCAAATCTTTAAGTTCTCTACAGTCTGGATCTACAGCAGCTTATGTTTCTGTCTGCTTAATACCCTTTACATTTCAATAACAATAACCTGGTATTTTGAGGGGAAGACATTCTTCCTCCAATTTTATTCTATAAAGTTTAGGTGGGACAGCGCTTCTCATTGGCTCTAAAGATAGTCATATGACCTAAGTCACAGTGATCAGCTCAGTTTGGGACACATGGCTATAGCTCGACTAATGAGTCAGCCTTGGAACTTTTATTGGTACTATTTAGAAAGAGGCAATCTCTTCCCACTGGAGATGGAAACTTTTCCTTGTAAACATTAACTGAAAATGAAGGAGGCACAGATAAAACTAAGAGAGGAAGTTTCCAGACCATATCACCTGAATGCCTAAAGTCAGCTCTACTCCTGGATTCTGTAGATAATGTGAGTCAATATATTAATTTTTTGATGAACTAGTAATAAAGGTCTCAACCTAATTTATAGATTCCCTATCATATTCACTGTACCAGCTAACTGGGGCTACTTTCTGTACCTTGAGTAACATAACCCAGTCTTCACATAACCAGGCACCTTCACTCCATCTTCAACTTTTGAAAACCTGCTAATCCTTTAGGACAGCGGTCACCAACCTTTCGGATCTCACGGACCACTGGTTGGCAACCGCTGCTTTAGAACACATCTTAGCTACACACTTGTCCATGAAGTCTTTTCTGAGTTTCCTCCTAACTGGATATAGCCCTTTCCTCCCTTGGTTTGTCTACCACTTTATTTCCAGCTGTCTTACAGCTCCAGTTTCCTATCTTGTATTATTAAAACTTATGTATCTATCTTATCCCTCTTAGAGGAGAGGATCTGTGCTTTACTTAAATGTTGACCATCTATAGGGTTTCCATATACTAGATTCATGATGGATCAATAGTTATGTGTTAACATATTCATTAGTAATTACCTTTTAATGGAATCCCACATTCCTTTTTTTTCTTCATCAGTAAGGATATCTTCCTTAATTTTGTCTGGCTTTTTTTGCACCTAGATAGCATGTGAAGAAAAATTTTAGAATTCTTCAGCTTTAAATATTATGCTGCATGGTTAGAAAGTGAAACTTACTTATCAGGGTGACCCTTGTAAATCTAAGACGTGGCAGTAAATGAAGCCAGAAAATATCTTAGTATATTATAGACACAATCTGGTTTCAATGACCAGTTCAAGCCCTTGTTTTTAGTTCTTTGGTGGTAAGCTTCATACTGCTAAATAGTGTGTTTATATTTGTACTTACTGATTTATCAACTTTAAACATACCTGGATATACATAGTATATCTGGATTCACAGGATTTATATATCATTCATTCATGATGAAAGAAGAGCAGTTCACCCTGCTTATATCACCCTGCCCCTTTAGTCTGGAAGTTTTGATAGTAATAACTCCATCATTACTTTTTTTTTTTTACCAACTATTTTTTAACTTTAAATAATATTTAAATCTCTATTTTCTATTCCAACAACTTCAACAGTTCCTGTTTCATACTGTTGATAAGGATACTAATATCTCTACCTTTTCCCTCCACCTCCCAACTTATATTAGCTAAACACCTTTACTTTACTTTAAATGTTAATATATTTTCATTTAGTCCAGTAAATATATCTTTTCCACTATGCTGTTTATTCTTCTTGAGAATCAGTAAATAGTGCTTATTGTGACAATGTAAATATTACTCACTGAAAAGTCTAGAAGGCTGCTACAATTCTATTTCCTCTGTGGAGGTACAATAACATGACCACTCTGCCACTTGTAGGAGACTTGCTAGTTTAAATTGATTCTGCTTTTTTACATTCCATCATGGAGAAATATTTTTTTGGAATTTTATTATACTTACTTTTTTCTGGTGGTGAGCTATATTTCTTATTTACCACATACCCAATATTTTCCAGTTTATTATTCATGCTAGTTAGCTAAAATTTCTGTCTTCTTGAAGACATTTTTTCTTGGAGCTCAACAATTAACTGCCTGTTTATTTCTAGGGTTTCTTTGCTTTAATTTTCAGATTAATGTCACCATTTCTCAAAATACTTATCTTCTTCTGTCTTGGTTTTCATCTTCACTGTGCTGGCAAATAACTTCAAAAAGAGATGTGAAAAGTAATGTTTCTAAATCTTCACACTTCAGAAAACAACCTTAGTCTTCAAATTTGATTAAGAATTCAGCTAAAGAATCCTAGGTTCAAAACAATTTTCCTCAAAACATTAAATACTTTGTTTTGCTGTCTTGTAACATCCATTTGAAAACGACAAATCTGATGCTAGTGCTTGTGTTATTCAATTGCAGTGACCCGACTTTTCCCTTTGGTAGTTATTGTGATCTTATTTGGGCCATTTTTCTTTCTTTTTAAAAAATCTTCACTCGAGGATGTTTTTCCACTGATTTTCAGAGAGAGAGTGAAAGAGAGAAGGAAAGTCAGAGATAAATATTGATGTGAGAGAAATATACCGATTGGTTGTCCCCTGCACGTGCCCTGACCAGGGCCTGGGCTAGGTAGGAGCCTGCAAAAGATGTACGTGTCCTTGACCAGAATCGAACCCAGGACCCTTTGTCTGCAGGTTGACGCTCTATCCACTGAGTCAAACGGGCTAGGGTTGGGCCACTTTTCTTTTTCATTCATCCTAGTTTATGGACTATTTTGACACATTTTAATCTCTTTATCTGTGGGATACTTTCCCTCCTCCATTTTCTCTTTTTCTTCTTTCTGGAATTTCTACTAGTGGGCTACTGAAGTTCATAGCCTAATCCTCAATGCTGCTTATCTTTTCTCCTTCCCCCTTTTTTTTTCTGTCTTTTTGTGTAATACTGAGAGATGGATGGTGAGGGAATAAAACTGTGCTACTAAAAAACAAGTAGATAGAATGGTTAACCCTCAAAGATTTGATGGCTATGGTGAAAGACTTAGATATGCTCTCTACTATGGGCCAACAGGTCAAATTACAACCAATACATAGAGTACAAAATTCAGCTAAAGGAAAACTTAAACAATTTTTCATGGTCAAAGATGAAACTGTACTTTCCACCCTCACACCAAATAAACTTTCTCGCCTATTTGTAGGGCTAGGATAAAACTAGCTGAAATGCTGGTCCTAAAGAGCTTGAGCTAAGTCAATATCTTAAGCAGCTGGTCTGGATTTTACGGGGTTTTTCATCTGGAATGGCCAGAAGGAAATGTATTCAAAGAGAGACTGTAAGTTATTATTGAGAAAGAAAGTGGAAGATCAGAGAAGAATATCAAAGATGAGTGTGAGCAACATGTATAACTGATCACAGGATAAAGAACACAGGTGATTAGGAATATACTATGATATGGGATGCAAGGTAAACTATAGTTTAAAATCTAGGCAATATATAAGGTGAGAGCTTTGATAACTTACTGTTATTGGACTGTACAGATTCCAACCATTAAGGGTATTTCTTAGTTATCACTAATATTGATTTCTACTCTACTGCATTGTAGACAGAGGACATACTCTGATTTCATTCTTATGAAATTTCCTAAAATCTGCTTGTCAACTAAATGTAAAGCAATTTTTTTTTTGGTAAAGCTAATTTTTAAAATGTTTTCTGTGTGTTTGAAAGACTATTCATTTGGTGTTATTAGGTGTTGTGTTCTATATATGTTCATAGGTCAAAATTTATAATTACACTGTTCAAAATCTTCTGTATCTCGATTTTTTTGTCCGCTTGTAGTATATCAAGTACTAAGAGATGTGTGTTAAAATGTCCCAAATATGATAGAAAATTGTCAATTTCTCTTGTAATTCTATTTCATATACACACACACACACACACATAGACACACACACACAATTTTTTACCTTTAGTAATATTATTTGTCTTAATGTTTAATATCTCTGGTATTAGCATAGCTATGCAAGCTTTGTTTAGGTTATTATTGACCTAGTATACTTTTGCTATACTTGTTTTTTATTTTCATCCTCACCCTGAAGCTGTATTTTTATGTATTAGATGTGCTTTCTGCAAATAACATATAATTGAGATTTTTAAAAATCTAGTCTGAATATCTTTTAATTGGAACATTTAGCCCATTTATATTTAATATAATTATCTTAAATTCTGACTAATTGGTGCTTTCTCTGTGTCCCATATGTTCACTTTATTTCTCCTTTATTAATCCATTTATATTAATTTGTTTCACTCTATTTTTCCTCTTTACTATGACATCGTCCCTAATTTCTATTCTTTTAGTGGTTATCTTAAAAATCACAAAAATCGTATTTGCCCTAAAGTTTCAAAATAATTACATTTACCCTAATAAATATTAAAAACTTTATATTTTATTGCAAATAACCTTATTTCTTAAAGTTTAAATATTATGATTTTTAGTTTTATATATTTTTAAATACTTCATAAGACATTTACTATTGTTTTGTATATTTACTGCTCATAGACTAATCCACATATTTACCATTTTCTTTTCTCCATTCTTTTCTTAAATTCAGACCTTCCATTTGAGGTAATTTTTTTTTCCTGTATGAAGTACATCTTTTAAGAATTTCTTTTAGGTCTGGCTAGTGTGGCTCAGTGGTTGAGAATTGACCCATGAATCAGGAGGTCACAATTTAATTCCTGGTCAGGGCATGTGCCCAGGCTGTGGGCTTAACCCCCAGTAGGGTGCATATAGGAGGCAGCTGATGAATGATTTTCTCCCATCATTAATGTTTTTATATCTCTCTCCCTCTTCCCCTCCTGTCTCTGAAATTAATAAAAACATATTAAAAAAAGAATTTCTTTTAGTATGAGTGTGCTGATGGCAAACACAGTTTGTAAATTTTCTGAAGATACCTTGTTTTATGTTTCCTCTCCAAAGATATCTTTTCAGGGTAAATTATTTTAGGTTGGCATTCCTTATTCCATTCAGTGCTTTTAATATCATTCCAGTATCTTCTGGCTTTCATGTTACTCCCAAGAAATCAACTGTCATACTATAGCTGTTTGAAGGTAATTTTTCTTTTTTGTTCTGATTACTCTCAAGATTTCTCTTTGTCTTCTTTTTTTTGCAGTTTTTATCAACAAGAGTAGAAGAGTAGATTTTCTTTTAAGTATCTTCCTTGAATATGCAAATTGGTTTCTTTATTCAATTTATAAAAATTCTCAGCCATTATTGCTTCAAATATTACCTGTACCTCATTCTTTCTTTCATTCTCTTCTGGAACTCCATTTAAGTTGATTTTATTTTTCAACATTCATAAAGCACCTTACAAAGCTAAAATATCTCATCCTTATAAAAGAAACATAAAATAAGTTCTATAATTAACCCCATGTTATAAATGAGAAAAGAATAGGTTAAGCAATCTGTCCAAGATCACACAGATAGTAATAGCTGGGTGTAAACGCAATCCTGTCTCTCATATTTCTCACTCTATTCTCTGCCTTTTATGCTCTGTGCTATATTTTCTTTTTCTTTTTTTAATATCCCTGTTTATCTGTGATACTTAATCCTCTTTTCAACCATGTTAAAGTCATCCACTGAATTCTTAATTTTGGTAATTGCATTGCTCAGTTTTAGAGGTTCTACTAAAAAAAAAATCAGACACAGACTTTTTATAGTTTCCTATTCCATGTAATTGTTTTCAAGCTTGTCTTTTACTTCTTTAAAAATTATAAGCATACTTGTTTCAGAGTCTGTGTCAATAATTCTAATATATGGAGTATTTTTGAATCTGTTTTCTGTTGTTGCTTCTGCTGGTTTTCCTTGTGTATTTGGACATAGTAATCTTATTTCAGAGATATGTGGATGTTTTTGCTAGATACCTGTAGGGCCTTATCAATCAATCTTGACCTATTATACCACAAATTCAAGGCTCAGGGTTTCCTGGACTACTTAGATTATATGAATTTGGGCTAAAAGACTGTGTGGAATAGTCAACTATGGTTAATATTTATCCTGACGCTACAGCCAGCTTATTGTAAAGAGTGTCTTCTAATAGATTGCCCAATTTATGTGGGTCCAGAATTTGAATTTCTGTCCCCACCACCCTTAAATTAAACCAAAATGATAGCTCAAGTGTACCATGATGGACGAATATTCTCAGGGTAATAGCTTTCTCAGACCAAGAGAAGTTTCTATGATCGCTTACTTCACTAAGGCTCTTATTTTCCCTTTAATTTTGTATTTCCTTATTATTTCATTATTGTCAGCTCCTCAATGCTTTTAAGATGAAAAAAAAAATAGTTACCCAATATTTTTACTAGTTATAAGTAGGTGGGATGGTCTAAAAAACCCAAACCTGTCATCACTAAAAACTCATTCTCTCTCTTTGAAATAAATGTTTGTTTTGTTTTCAGGGCTAGTTTTTCAACCTGTGTTCCTGATATCATCTCTAGAGACTAATTTGTAACATTATCTGGCCACAGATACAGTAGATATAGTAGACACATCATAACTTAAAAAAAATCATTTCTTTTTTCCTATCTTTAAGTTCTCTGCTTTCTTTTATGAATTCAATCCTGTTCTTCCTTTCATTACAATAATTCCAATATGAAATTTTAGGTAGTAAAATTATGAAATTAGTTGTAAAATAAAAATTAATCAATTAATTGAAAACAGATAAAATCTACACTAATAAAAGAAACATGCAAATTAACCACCACTCCACTACACCCACAAGCCATGCCCACCAGCCAATCAGGAGTGAGTATGCAAATTAACCCAACCAAGATGGTGGCCGGCCACGGAGCAAGCAGAAGGCTTAGGTTTCTATGGCGGTGGAGGAAGCCAAGCTTTCCGCCCGCTCTGGCCAGCACTGGCCGCCGCTCAAGGCTACAAAGTTTCAATTATAGAAGATAAATAAATCCCAACAAAAAAGACTGGCCACAGAGTGAGCAGGAAGCTTGGATTTCCCCAGCAATGGAGGAAGCCAAACTTCCTGGCCTGCCCCGGCCTCCGCTCAAGGCTACAAAGTTTCAATTATAGAAGATACATAAATCCCAGATCCCAGGGCCTCCGCTTGGGTTGTTGGGGAGCGTGGCTGGCCTACAAATCACCACAGGCCCTTCGCCCAGGCCACCCCACACCCCAAGGGAATCCCCACCCTGATCTGGGACACGCTTCAGGGAAAACCAGCTGGTCCCCACCTGTGCACTAGGCCTCTATCCTAATAAAAGACTAATATGCAAATTGACCATCACTCCAACACACAAGATGGCCGCCCCTATGTAGTCAAAGATCCTGCCCCCATGTGGACACAAGATGGCTGTCATAGATGGCCAGCATGGGAAGGCAGTTGGGAGGGACCAGGCCTGCAAGGGAGGGCAGTTGGGGGTGATCAAGCCTGGAGGGGAGGGCAGTTGGGGGAGGATCAGGCCTGCAGGGGAGAGCAGTTAGGGGTGACCAGACCTGCAGAGGAGGGCAGTTAGGGGCAATGAGGCTGGCAGGGGAGTGGTTAGGGGATGATCAGGCTGGAAGGCATAAGTGGTTAGGGGCAATCAGGAAGGCAGGCAGGCGAGTAGTTGGGAGCCAGCAGTCCTGGATTGTGAGAGGGATGTCCGACTGCCCGCTTAGGCCCGATCCCAGTACCGGGATCGGGCCTAAGCGGGCAGTCGGACATCCCTCAAGGGGTCTCAGATTGGAAAGGGTGCAGGCTGGGCTGAGGGACAACCCCCCACCGTGCATGAATTTTGTGCACTGGGCATTCTAGTTTAATATTAAGAACAAAGCCTATAAGTAGCTTCTGTCTCACATACTTGTATTTCCAGTATTTTGCTTTTGAAGCTGTTTAATACAACAATGACATCTCCCAGGTCTGATTGAGAGTCAGTTCCTTCATGCCTAAAAGTAGAAAAACATGTAAATATCTATCATCAGTTCATGAAAAGATATACAACATGAAATAAATGCATTTTTCAATATATACAAGTATAATATCATTTGTGTACATATATTTTATATTTCTATAGTCAATTAAGATGTGCTATAATACATCACAATTTTTAAAACTGTCCAATCAATTTAACTTAGTACAAATTAACACAATATAAAAGTAACTCTCTAAATTTAATATTGCCTAATCACTCAGTAAGCTCAAATTACTGTTCATCCTTTCTGTTGTATACCAAGATTATCACAAAAGTCAAATCTTTCAGATGTCTGTGATATTTTCAATGATAACTAAAATATAAAACATTTTCTAGACTTTACATTGTTTATAAATCATAATCAATGGAATCCCATACTGTCCAACAACTTTTCAGTATCTATCAGCCATTTTCAAATACTGAAATTTAAAGTACTTTGTTAAACTCACAAGACTGAAAATGCCTATGATGTCCATCTACATCACTTGAATGTTTCTGTTTTATATTATACTGGAGGCCCGGTGCACGAAAGTATCTCAATTTATGGGTGTGTGTGTTCCTCAGCCCAGCCTGCACCCTCTCCAATCTGAGACCCCTTGAGGGATGTCCGACTGCCCGTTTAGGCCCGATCCTACCTAATGGGCAGTCAGACATCCCTCTCACAATCCAGGACTGCTGGCTCCCAACTACTCGCCTGCCTGCCTTCCTGATTGCCCCTAACCACTTTTGCCTGCCAGCCTGATCATCCCCTAACCACTCCCCTGCCAGCCTGATGCCTAACTGCTCCCCTGCCAGCCTGATTGCCCCTAACTGCCCTCCATTGCAGGCCTGGTTACTCCTAACTGCCCTTCCCTGCAGGCCTGGTCAATCCCAACTGCTCTCCCCTGAAGGCCCGGATTCGCCCCAACTGCCCTTCCCTGCAGGTCCGGTCACCCCCAACTTCCCTCCTCTGCTGGCCTGGTCACCGCTAACTGCCCTCCCCTGCAGGCTTGATCGCTCCCAACTGCCCTTCTTTGCAGGCCTGGTCCCTCCCAACTGCCCTCCCCTGCTGGCCTGATCGCTCACAACTGGCCTCCCCTCCTGGCCTGATCCCTCCCAAATGCTCCCCTGCTGGCCATCTTGTGGTGGCCATCTTGTGTCACATGGGAGCAGCCATCTTTGACCACATGGGGGCAGCCATATTGTGTGTTGGAGTGATGGTCAATTTGCATATTACTCTTTTATTAGATAGGACTAGAGGCCTGGTGCATGAAATTCGTGCACTCGGAGGGGGGGTCCCCCAGCCCAGCCTGCATCTTCTCACAGTCTGGGAGTCCTCGGGGGATGTCCGACTGACGGCTTAGGCCCATTCCCCATGAGCCCAGCTTCTGGATGAGCAGTGCTCCCTCTGTGGGAACGCACTGACACCAGGGGGCAGCTCCTGCATTGAGCGTTTGCCCCCTGGTGGTCAGTGCATGTCATAGCAACCGGTCATTCTGCTGTTCGGTCGATTTGCATATTAGCCTTTTATTATATGGGATTCATTTTCTAAATTTCAAAACTGAGGAAATCAACAGCTTTAATCAATAATTATGTTTTGCATACTATACTCACTATGTACTGAAAAATGCTACTGTATGAAGATTTATAATAAAATTAAATTTTGTCAGAGGGAAAGCAATCAGAAGTCAAATTAGTAGATACTTTATTTTTTATTATTTAGTAGATACTTTAAGTTCAGTCAGATTTATACACTTGAACATTTTTTTCTAAAATAAAAACTGGGGGGTGAGGGGTGGTTCTAGCACTACTAGTATGTTGGCTAAGACATGCCTTTGACTCCCTAATATTCCCAATTCACCAGCTGAGGTGGCTAAACCAATGTACAAGGCACAGTCCTGACCAGCAGTTACCACTAGAAAAGTAGAAAGTATCTCAATTTATATAGTAGAAATGCCAAATTTCATAAAAACTTTTAAGAGCTTCCAGTCCCAAACAGTACTCAAGGGCATCAGCAACTTCCGCCATTGAGTCTGCCATCCCCTGAGACCAGGGTAGAGCCAGGAAGCACAACACTGCAGCTAAACCCGAACAACATTTAAAGCAACTACCTCCTTGCCACCAAGTGGCAGAAGTAGTAGTGATGAAGACTTACTCCATTCAGGCACTATTTCAAGCACTCTTTAGTTAGAATCATCATTTAAGGAAGGTACAATTAATTATCCCAGATCCAAACAGCCCAGGCAGTTTGGCTCTGTATTGCTGCACTATTAGATCTCTGTAGTAAATCTAGGCAACTAAACATCACTGGATATGTGAGGACAGTAAGTAGCTTAAACAAAAAGAACAAGCTAAGCAGTCAGAGAACATGGACTTTATTGATAAAGAAATTAAAGCAGGAAAAGAGGGAGCATTCAAATAATTTATATTCTTAATGAGACTTGAGAATATTGTATCTCAGTACAAGCCATTTAGTTAAAAATGAAAGAATATATGACATGTCAGGAAGCATTATTTTTAAAAAATTCATATTTCCCTAGAATTCTACATATAAACATCATTTAAATTTTGTAGAAGTAAATCACATTGCCTCTCATTTCTTATTCAAAACACTAAATAGTGAAAGATAATGATGAAGGCTTGTTTCAAATATTCCAAGGGAAATTAAAATGCTATTATCAATATTTATGAAAAGCAAAAGAAGGTTTAGGCTGTTAGGATCTGAAAAAAGGATGTGTAGAAATGTAGTGCATATTATGACATAGTTGGCAATACCTATTGCACCTTTTAGCATATACTGTAGAAGCTAGAAAGCTTAAAACTCTTTTTGTTGTGCTTGTTCCTAGATTTTTTTATGGTTTTGGTTTAGATTCTGCTAAACAGAGAAACACATTTGCCTGTGATTTGGAATTTAGAAGTGAGGTTGGGGCAATGCTTGGCTATGTTTCTTCGAGCAAGCAAAGTCATGGAGACAGAAGTTTTTTACATTAATGTTTAAGTGTTTAATCTCTTAGCTCTCTGGGTATGAAGAACCAGTTGACATCCTGTAAGTAGTAGCTTGGTGCTTCCTCACTTTCCTAATCCTGGGAGAGGTAGCAGCTCTTTCTGGTTGGTCAGTTCTTCAGTTCCATGGCTTTGTTCTGTTATCCATTCCTGGAAGCTAGCTCTTCTGGAGAGCTTGCTCCTCCAATCCTCCTTATTACAGTCAACAATCGATTTCCCTGAGTTTAATCCTTCTTGGGGAGCTGTTGACAGATTACACCTCCTGGGGAATATTGCCTTCTAATCTCAAACTTAGTCAGATAGATGCACTATCTATTTTAAAAATAAAAGCACTTTGCAATGAATTTTTTTGAAGTTGGGAGACACAGAAGTCTGGCTCCCGTCCGGAAAAATTAAAATGGACCATGGGCTAGAACCTGGCATTTGAGAACTGACTTATTGTTTTAACCAGTGGAGTGCTGCTGCCTTTGAGACTGGCCTGAGCTCCTGGGCAAGTGATGTGTATTTCCCATGTTTCAGACATGGCCAAACAGGGCAGAGATTATGTTTCGCTATTTATTACTGTGGTGTAGTCTTGCATCCTGCCAATATGGCAACCGGAAGATATGAAGAGACTTCAACAAAAACAGGCTGTGGGTATACATAGGATGATCGAGGTAGGAAGTTGTTAGAGAAGCTGCTAGAACAGATGTGCCAACAGAGATCAAGGAATCAAAGGAAAGTGAAATACAGCAACAGAGACCTTCTCAGAGCCCACAAAAGTATTCCACAAACAGTGAGCTATAACCACTGCCAGGTCAGAGAGTGCAAAGCTAGCTTACAAAGGAACCAGCTCAAGGAACTGTAAAGAAGGTAAAGTGTTTGAAATCTCTTCTGTATATTATAGTAAGTAAGCATAGGAGAAGGAGTTCACTCTCACAGGTATCAAACTAAAATTATGTACAAATAGTAACTTGGCAATCGGTATTACTGAAGATTTCAAGTGAAAAGTCTACCCTAATAATTTTGCACATTGAAAGCCATAGATATGTGTACAGTATATGATATTTTCTAGGGAAATATATAAAGGGAAATATTAGAAGGGAAAATATAAGAAGGGAAATATAATTAGGGAAATATAAGAAGCATTTATCTCATTTTAATTGAATTTTGAAGATTTTATTTTCTTTTTTTTCCAGCTTACTTTATTTTATTTTATTTTTTTTTAATAAATCTTTATTGTTCAGATTATTACAGGTGTTCCTCTATTTTTTCCCCCATAGCTCCCCTCCACCTGATTCCCCACCCACCCCATGCCCTTACCCCCGCCACTGTCTTCATCCATAGGAGTAAGATTTTTGTCCAATCTCTTCCCGCACCCCTCACACCTGCTTCCCCTGAGAATTGTCAGTTCACTCCCTTTCTATGTCCCTGATTCTATTATATTCACCAGTCCATTCTGTTCTTCAGATTTTTTATTCACTTGATTTTTAGATTCACTTGTTGGTAGGTATGTATTTGATGTCATTTTGTTGTTCATAATTTTTATCTTTACCTTTTTCTTCTTCTTCCTCTCCTTAAAGAATACCCTTCAGCATTTCATGTAATCCTGGTTTGGTGGCGATGAACTCCTTTAGCTTTTTCTTGTCTGTGAAGCTCTTTATCTGACCTTCAACTCTGAATGATAGCTTTGCTGGGTAGAGTAATCTTGGCTGTAGGTTCTTGCTGTTCATCACTTTGAATATTTCTTGCCACTCCCTTCTGGCCTGCATAGTTTCTGTTGAGAAATCAGCTGACAGTCGTATGGGTACTCCCTTGTAGGTAATGAACTGTTTTTCTCTTGCTGCTTTTAATATTCTCTCTTTGTCTTTTGCCCTTGGCATTTTAATTATGATGTGTCTTGGTGTGGTCCTCTTTGGATTCCTCTTGTATGGGGTTCTGTGCGCTTCCTGGACTTGTACATCTATTTCTTTCACCAGGCAGGGAAAGTTTTCTGTCATTATTTCTTCTAATAGGTTTTCAATATTTTGCGCTCTCCCTTCTTCTGGCACCCCAAAAATTCGGATGTTGGTTCGCTTAAAGTTGTCCCAGAGGCTCCTTACACTATCTTCATATTTTTGGATTCTTTTTTCTTTTTGTTTTTCTGGTTGGATGTTTTTTGTTTCCACATATTTCAGATCTTTGGTTTGATTCTTGGGGTACGTTGATCTACAGTTGAGTTTCTGTATATTCTTTATTTCAGACAGTGTATGCTTCATTTCTGACTGATCCTTTTCCATTTTTTTGGCATTCTCATTAAGCTCCTTGAAGGTCTCATCAAGTTTCTCAGCGGTTTTAAGAAGATTCTTGAGTAACCTTATAAATGTGGTTCTGAACTCTATGTCATCCAGTAGTTTGCTTTCCTCCGTTTCTTTGATTCGTGACATGTTTCTTTGTCTCCTCATTTTGGCTGCTTCCCTGTGTTGATGGAGTAGCTTTGTGTGGTAGGTGACCTATAGGGGGCAGTAGCTCAGCCTCCCCAATCACCTGATGTGGACACTCTTGGTACACCCCTTTGTGGGCTGAGTGCAAAGACTTGGTGCAGTTAAAGCCTTAATTGCTGTTGGTATACTGGGAGGAATTGACCTCCAGGCCAATTAGCTGTAAGCACTCACTGTGTCTATAATGGAAGAACTGCTGCACTGAAGACACACTTATGGGGCAGGACTTGTTTCAGTGGGGCTTTGGTGCTCACTGAGTCTGCCTTTGAATGTGTCACTTATGGATGTGAGGAGTTGAAATCTGGTGTCTCACTCTGACCACTAGGTACACTGGCTTCTGGATCTCCAATGGGGTGCAGGCCAGCTACTGTCTGAGGCCACCCAGCAGGAGCTACAGTGAGAGCTACAGTTTTCTCCTCTTTGCTTGGGGTTTGGAGGTTTTGGAGCTGTCTGACCCAGGCTGCAAGTTTGTTAGGTTAAGCTGCCATAGGGCGGGGCTTTCTTCTGCTAATGCTGCTGCTTGGAGCTTGGGTGGGTTTGTAGGTTGTGCAGGGCGGGGTCTCAGGGTGTCACTAGGCTAGGGCGTGGCAAACAGCAATGGCTGCTAGTTAGCCGGCTCTGTGTCCCTGAAAGCGTCCCGGAGTCCCGTGCCCCAGTGCCGTAAACAATTATTCCTGCGCGCAGCTCTGCAAGTAAGCCCCCCTCACTGGCAGACAGTCCAGCTTCTCCCCATAGGAGTTTGGGTCCCCCGCGTCTCCCCAGAAACTGGATTTCAGAGTAATCGGGGGCTTGTCTTCCTTTGGGTTGAAAAAAGCAATGCCTTCCGCCAGCCCGGATCACGCGCCTCCGTACCTCAGCTTTTCAGCGCTCGTGCACGTCTCGATGCTCTTTTCTCTTTCCTTCTAGTTGTAGAACTTCCACTCAGCCTGCTTTCCCATGGTTCTGGGTGATAGACGTTTTGTCTTTTAGTTGAATTTTTGAAATTGTTGCCCGAGGCAGCAGTTTAGGTGTTTACCTACGCCGCCATCTTGGATTCTCCCTTATTTTCTTGGAGAGAATAATTTTGAGTATTTTTGTATTCAAGGTAAATGACAATCAACACTGAGTCAGGGTAGGTAGTCTGCAGTTAAAGATTACAATAAGATGGACAGAAATAAAGAGTACACATGTGGGGATTATGCCTAACAAACAGAAAGTCAAATTTTCAATTATCAAATTATTTAGCCATTGTTTAAAATCTGGACTTAGAAACTCATACCAATATTATTTTAGCTAGCTTTTCAGAATATTTCAAGAACATTTTTCTTAAATGTAATACCAATTAGAATGACATCATAAACTGAGATAAACAGATTTTCCATTTTTGTCATATTTTATATTGAAATATTTTTCATTATTGATATTTTAGTTTCTAATAAATTTTATTACAGAGTAGCATTATTTATGTTTTTTCCATTCTGGATATTTAGTGACATTAATCACATTTAAAATTAAGTAAATTATGATGAAGGTAAGTTTATGGTTTTATTGTTTATAAGTAATACAAATTTGAAATTATTTCTATCCCCAAAAGCTGTCTGTGAAGGAGAAAAATTAGTTTACCAGTAATATATTAGTGGTACTTAATGACACCAGGGGCTATTTTCTCCCTAAATGATCCATTTATAGGTTGTGTATGACAGAAAATAATGGTAAAGAAGATAAAATAGAACCTAATATAATGTCTAGTTTTGCATAATATATATTATACACATTATGTAAGATAGATATTATATATATATTCACAACATACATATACATAATATACAATAATACATGTAACTAGAGGCCCGGTGTACGAAATTCGTGCATGGGTGTGTGTGTCCCTCAGCCCAGCTTGCACCCTCTCCAATCTGGGACATCCCTCTCACAATCCAGGACTGCTGGCTCCCAACTAATCACCTGCCTGCCTTCCTGATTGCCCTAACCACTTCTGCCTGCCAGCCTGATCACCCCCTAACCACTCCCCTGCCAGCCTGATTGATGCCTAACTGCTCCCCTGCCAGCCCAATTACCCCTAACTCCCCTCCCCTGCCAGCCTGATTGCCCCTAACTGCCCTCCCCTGCAGGCCTGGTCACCCCTAACTGTCCTCCCCTGCAGGCCTGGGTTCCCCCCAACTGCCCTTCCCTGCAGGCCCGGTCACCCCCAACTTCCCTCCTCTGCCAGCCTGGTCACCCCTAACATCCCTCCCCTGCAGGCTTGATTGCCCCCAACTGCCCTCCCTTGCAGGCCTGGTCCCTCCCAATTGCCCTCCCCTGCTGGCCATCTTGTGTCCACATGGGTGCAGCCATCTTTGACCACATGGGGGCAGCCATCTTGTGTGTTGGAGTAATGGTCAATTTCCATATTACTCTTTTATTAGATAGGATTGCGAAATTTGTGAAGTAATAAGGAATGAATGGGGAAGAAAATAGACATTCACTCAATGTGGGCCACTACATTCTATGATGATTTTCTCATTTAGTCCTTACTAAGACTCTACAAAGGAGGTAGGATTATCCCCTCTTGTAATGTGCAAAGAAAGACTCCAGGTGGCAAAGAAACTCAGACACGGTTATACAGATAGCTGGGGTAGAGAAGGGGTTTGAATCACAGTTTATCCAATTCCAAAGGGCTTTCCCTTTGCAAAAAGCAATGGTAAAACAGCAGTGACAGATATGGAAACACTGAGTTTCTGGCAATACAAGATCAAAGAAGTTAGAGCAAAGCACAGAATAGTTTTTGAAATTATATCTTGAAACTATGTTTCTTACAAGGATCAGTATAAATGTTATAGTGTATTTTGTTTTATTTTCTGTACCACCATAGCACTCTTTCACAGCACTTACAATGTATTAACTGTCACTCTGGGAAATATGGAAGGCTAGGATCTGTGTTTTCTTCTCCTATTTATCTCCAATATGTCCCCCATGCATTTATCTATCTTCCCCATTCCCTCCAAGCAATCAGTGATCTGATTTATGTTTCTACAGTTTGTATTACCTAATGGTTTATAATTTATAAAAGAAATCATACAGCATGTGCTCTTTTTTTGGCCACACTTCTTTAACTCAGTGTAATTATTTTGAGAGATTCATCTATGTCACTCTATTATCAATAGTTCATCCTTTATACTGCTGGGTAGTATTCCATTGTATGGATGTACCACATTTTGATTATTCCCTCACTTGTTAACATTTGAGTTGTTTTCAGTGTCTGGCAATTACAAATAAAGCTGCTATGAACATTATTGTGTGTCTTTGTATAAACATATATTTCCTTTTGTTTTAGGTAAATATCTATGAGTGCAATGCCTAGATCATATGGTTTTAGGTGTGTATTAAAATTTTTAAGGTCCTTCCAAACTGTTCTAAAGTGGTTGTACTATTCTACATTCCCATTGATAGTGTATGACAGTTCCTATTGCTTCATATCCTCACCAGCACTTGGTAGTGTCAGTCTTTTTAAAGTTAGCCATTCTAATAGGTGAATGACAGTATCTCATTGTGAATTTAATGGGCATTTTTCTAATAACTAATGATGTTGAGCATCTTTTTCGTGTGCTTATTTGCTAACCATGCCTTCTTTGGTGAAATGTCTATTCCAATCTTCTGTATATTTTTCAGGTTGTTTTCTTACTGTTGGTAGTTCTCTATATATTTATATATAAACTAGAGGCCCAGTGCACAGAAATTCGTGCATGGGGGGGTGTCCATGGGGGGGTGTCCCTCAGCCCCCTCTCCAATCTGGGACCCCTTGAGGGATGTCCGACTGCCCGTTTAGGCCCGATACCAAAACAGGGCAGTCGGACATCCCCCTCACAATCCAAGACTGCTGGCTCCCAACCACTCACCTGCCTGCCTGCCTGCCTGCCTAATTGCTCCTAACCACTCCTCTGCCAGCCCGATTGCCCCTAACTGCCCTCCCCTGCCATCTTGGCCATCCCTAACTGCCCTCCCTTGCCAGCCTGGTCACTCCCAACTGCCCTCCCCTGAAGGCCTGGTCACCCCCATCTGCCATGCCTGGCAGGCCTGGTCACTCCTAACTGCCCTCCCCTGCTGGTCTGGTCCCCCCCAACTGCCCTTCCCTGCAGGCCTGGTAACCACCATCTGCCCTCCCCTGCAGGCCTGGGTCCCCCCGAACTGTCCTCCCCTGCAGGCCTGGGTCCCCCCGAACTGTCCTCCCCTACAGACCTGGTTCCCCCCAATTGCCCTCCCATGCTGGTCCGGTCACCCCTTACTGCCCTCCCCTGCCAGCCTGGTTGCCCCTAACTGTTCTCCCCTGCTGGCTTGGTTCCCCCCAACTGTCTCCCCTGCAGGCCTGGTCCCCCCTAACTACCCTTCCCTGCAGGCCTGGTTCCCACCAACTGCCCTCCCCTGCAGGCCTGGGTCCCCCCAGCTGTCCTCCCCTGCAGGCCTGGTTTCTCCCAACTGCCCTCCCCTGCCAGCCTGGTCACCCCTAATTGCTCTCCCCTGCAGGCCTGGTCCCCTCAACTGCCCTTCCCTGCAGTCCTGGTTTCCCCCAACTGCCCTCTCCTGCAGGCCGGGTAGCTCCCAACTGCCCACCCCTGCAGGCCTGGTCCCTCCCTACTGCCCTCCCTTGCAGGCCTGGTCACTCCCAACTGCCCTCCCCTGCTGACCATCTTGTGGTGGCCATGTTGTGTCCACATGGGGGTGGCCATCTTTGACTACATGGGGGTGGCCATCTTGTGTGTTGGAGTGACAATTTGCATATCACTCTTTTATTAGATAGTATTCTTTGTCGGATGTATGCTTTGCAGAGATTTTTCTCTCAGTCTGTGGCTTGTTTTTATTTTTTTCTTATAGTCATTATATATCCTTTTAATGTAAACATTCATACATTTTGCAACAGAAATGTTTTTGTGATGAAGTGCTCTCTTAGATACTGCCTGATGTTGCATAATATATGATGTGTGCTGTATTTTCTAAAATCTGAAAAATTCTAATTCTAAAACACATATAGCACTAAGAGTTTTAGATGAAAGATATGCACCCCCTTCCTGTTCCTGGAATGCTTTGTCTGTAGTATGACTAGTAGTAAGTTACCATAATTCTTCAAAACTATTTTGAGGTACTATCTCATTCCTAATGTCAAACAAACTTATCCCAACCCTCCTCCCTATTTCATAAATTATTAAGCATATTTGTTGAATGACACTATGTGCTAGGTATAGTATAAGGAAAGGCGGAAAAACTGAAAAAAAGTACAATAAACTTAACTCCCATATTATCTTTGTTGAGCACAGTTCTTGGTATAATAATAGTGCTCAATAAATACAGGGTTGGGCAAAAGTATGTTTACAGTTGCTCATATGGAAAAAGACGTGCAAGTTATAATTTTTATAACAGCTTTATTAACTCTGTGTTTTGTGTACTCACAACCGTAAATCTTCTCTAAGTATTTCTGTTGGCTCCTACAGAGAGAGTCTGATAATCCCTGCTTTATATACTATGCTCACTGATAAGCACGTTAAGTTACTATGAAAGTAACCAATTCTTATTTATTAAAATGAAAAACTAAACATAACCCATAGATAATGGCTAAGTTACAACACACATTATATTGTCATTCAATGATAAATATATTAATTATGCTAACACATGAAAAAGTGTATAGAAAACAGTTAAGTAAATGAGATAGAATAAAGAACAAGATATACACATTAGGTCTACCTTTTATATTTTTAAAATAAAACAAACAAAAATTTGGGAACAAATGCCAGGTTTTTGTTGTTTTTTATAGTGGTAGTACTTGTGAACATTTTCGTTATTTTGATGATCTTGGTTATATCACACTAAAACTTATTTATACATAAAAATTTGAAAGTGGTTTATATAACTCACCCAACTATTTGATAAATATCTTCAGACTTTCCTTGGCGTAATTTCAGTATCCAAGCACCTGGGTTTGCTTTTAATTGAAAATATCCCTTTTAAGTGAGAAAAATATGATCATAGTTATATGACTAAACACACACAATTGTTTAAGAAAGTTTATACATTAATCATCCAAGAAAGTGTTCATTAACTGTGGGGTGAATGAATTCTACAAATGAATTCCAAGGAAGGAGATTTTGCAATAACTGTAAATGCACTTTCTGAAAATATGATTCTCTTCATTTCTTTATTATTTAATTACCTCAATGTTTCAATTTTATTTTTTTGGAAGCTGTTCAGCAACAGCAGGATAAAAATTATTTTATCTTATTATTAGAAAAACAGAGGATTTTACCAAAACATTGAATTTTAATGATTTTACCAAAACACCTAATTGTAATACCATCAATTAAGTCTTTATAACACTTACAAGATTGGCCATCACTATTGTATCAACTGCAACAGGTTGACTTTTTGTGCCGAGTGTAAACTGCAGACCTCGAGGAGGTTGTTCTGTTGTTCTATCAAAGCAATGTCCTTCAAGTAGTAGGTACTCCAGTTCATATTCCGCTGTGACAGTTCTCTCAATCTGTGGAGGAAACATGCCAAAAATATGTGATGCCTGTAATACAAATATTGTAATAACTAAATGAGATTGTTTTAATATTAGCCAATGCATTTTTGGGTGGGCAACTTCAAGTCTTTCTTTTACATGGATGAACTTAACAGCTGAACCAATGTCTTGAAAACCAGAGCTCATGATAAATTTTCTTCCTTTCCCACGGTATCAGCTCTTCTCCAGCCTCATGATATATGTGCCAATACCACAAGCAGGAGAGATGTCACAGAGTTGTAGCATTAAAAAATCTCTTCCAGACAGATTTACATGGAAAACTTAAAGGATCTGCTTTGTTGCTCTTGCCCTAGAGTTCCCTCTGGAGACCTGGCAAGAAAGCCAACTTATCACCATCTATTGTCTTTCTTGCAACTTAGAAATATCAATGTCTAATTGTTTTGCACTAAAAATAACATATGTTCAAAAAGAAAGTTCAGCAAATATAAGTAGAAAAGAGAAAAAAATAGAAATCACGTACAGCCTAAACATTCATCAACACATCAATCATGATTTCTATTTCTTTTTTTCATAAACTTTTCCTAAGAAAGTGTGACCTGCTTTTTCATGAAATACTAGAGGCCCGATGCACAAAATTCGTGCAAGGGGCTCAGCCCCCCGCTGCCATGGCGGCTACTTTGGCCCCCATCACCGTGGCAGCCAGGGGCCTCTGCCACCTCTGCCTCAGCCCCCACCACCATGGCTTCATCCAGAAGGTCGTCCAGAAGGACGTCTGGTCTAATTAGCATATTATGCTTTTATTATTATAGTTTTCTAGGAACATATCCCTGTTTCTATAAACATCATTTAAGTGCTGGTCATTCCAATTCTTTCCAGATTTTCCTCTATTGCAAATGCTACAATAAATATTGTAGGACCAAAACTTTTTCTCTACTTCAAATGAAAAAATATCCAAGTGTGAAAATAAAATGTAAGTGATTTTTATATAGTTTAGCAATTTTGTTGAGCAGATAAGCCTCTGATGCATTTATATTTGATTTCACAATAGTGTGTTTAGGATACAGAGCATTTGAAAATATTCTCTATCATATTTGTTTTTGTCTGTAATTACCACAGAAAATAATTATAGTACTTGTATACAATATTTCTTTCTTGAGTCCAGCCCTTATAATTTCATTGTTTTTAAGAACAAGAAGTAAGTGACTTCTTTGAAAACAGTATTTGTTTCAAAAACCTTAGTTGGGTTCTTTTTATTTTTATTATTACTATTTTTAAAATATTTTATTAATTTCAGAGAGGAAGGGAGAGGGAGAGAGACAGATACATCATTGATGAGAGAGAATCATTGATTGGTTGCCTCCTGCACGACCCCTACTGGGGATGAGCCTGCAACCCCAGGCATGTGCCCTGACTAGGAATCGAACTGTGACCACCTGATTCATAAGTTGAAACTCAAACCACTGAGCCACACTGGGCCAGGCTTAGTTGGGGTGTTTTGTTTTTTTTTTTTAAATGTTTTATTGATTTTTAGAGAGAGAGAAAGGAGAGGAATAGAGAGATAGAAATACCAATGAGAGAGGAACATCACTGATCGGCTGCCTCCTGTAAGCCCCCCACCAGAGATCGAGCCTTGACTGGGAATTAAACATGACCTCTTGGTTCCTGGGTCAATGATGCGCAACCACTGTGCCCCACTGGCTGGGCCTTAGTTGGGTTCTGAATTAGTGGTTGACTCATTACTATTCTAAGTGATGAACTTCATATACTTCATTAACCTATGTCCACAGCCCTTACAGCATTCATTTAGTCTGTATGGAAAGCTTTTCATGGGATAGTCTCAAACTATGAGAATATTGTAGAGATCTAGTTCAACTCTTCATTTTACAAACAAGGAAACTGTGACCCAAAGTGATTGTGAAGGAAAGCTTTTTTAAAAAATGTATTTTAATTGATTTCAGAGAGGGAGAGGGAGAGAGAGATAGAAACATCAATAATCAGAGAGAATAATTAATCGGCTACCTCCAGCATGCCCCACACTGGGGATTGAGCCTGCAATCTGGGCATGTGCCCTGAAATTGAACCATTAGGTTGACACTCAACCACTGAGCCATGCTGGCTGGGCCTTTTTTTCAGTGTGAATTAAACATTAGGGCAAAGTCCAAATATATTCTATCAATCTGTGACTAATAGTATTTTCTATTAATAATATACTAGAGGCCCAGTGCATGAAATTCGTGTATGGGTAGGGTCTCTAGCGGCTGCCAGACGGGGTCTCCCTTCCCCTGGCTGCCAGCTGCCGTCCGGGGCCTTCCTTTGTCACATGCCACCCCCTGGTGGTCAGTGCATGTCATAGTGAGCAGTTGAACTCCCGGTTGGTAGAACTCCTGAGGGGACAATTTGCATATTAGCCTTTTACTATATAGGATATTAATGTGAAAATGTCTCTTATCCCTATATATTTGTATAACAGATATAAATTCGTTTGACTTATTAAAACCATAACATCAAAAAGTCCTAGCCAGTTTGGCTCAGTGGATAGAGCATCAACCTGCAGACTGAAGGGTACCAGATTCAATTCTGGTCAAGGGCACATGCCTAGGTTGCAGGCTCGATCCCCAGTTGGGGGTGTGCAGGAGGCCAATCAATGATTCCCTCTGATCATTGATGTTTCTATCTCTTTCTCCCTCTTCCTTCCTCTCTGAAATCAATAAAAATGTTTTTTAAAAAGCCAATTTGTTTTCAAAGAGGTTTCTTAGTGACTATCTTAAGTTTCCTAATAATTGCATAAAGGTGATTTAAGTTAAATTAATTTAAGTTAAATCAGTTCCTATTACCAAGAATTGGAAGCATAATAAAAGCCTTATATGACAAACCTATAGCCAACATCATACGCAATGGGCAAATACTAAAACCATTTACCTTAAAAACAGGAACAAGATAGGGATGCCCACTTTCACCACCCCTGTTTGCCATAGTATTGGAAGTGCTAGCCATAGCGATCAGACAAGAAAGAGAAATGAAAGGCATCCAAATTGGAAAAGCAGTAAAACTGTCATTATTTGCAGATGACATGATATTGTACATAAAAAACCCTAAAGACTCCATCAAAAAACTACTAGATTTAATAAATCAATTCGGCAACATAGGAGGATAAAAAATTAACACCCAAAAATCTATGACATTTTTATACACCAATAATAAACCCACAGAAAGAGAAACTAAAAAAAACCAATTCCATTCACCATTGCAACAAAAAAATTAAGGTACCTAGGAATAAACTTAACTAAGGAGGTAAAAGACCTGTACTGAGAAAACTACAGGATGCTGGAAAAAAGAGATAGAGGAAGATATAAACAAGTGGAAGAATATACCGTGTTCATGGATTGGTAGAATCAATATCATTAAAATGTCCACACCACCCAAAGCAATCTATAGATTCATTGCAATCCCCATTAAAATATCAATGGTGTATTTCACAGACCTAGGATAAATTATCCAAAAATTCATCTATAATAATAAAAGCAAAATATGCTAATTAGATTGGACGTTCTTCCGGCTGTCCTTCCAGATGACCTTCTGGACGAAGCAACAGGGGCCGAGGCAGAAGCAACCACTGTAGCAGGTGGAGGCCGGGGCAGAGGCGGCCACAGCAGCGGTGGGGGCCAAGCCCCTTGCACGGATTTCATGCATCGGGCCTCTAGGATGGAATAAAAAAAGACCCCAAATAGCCACATCAATCTTGAGAAAGGAGAACAAAGTTGGAGGAAACACAATGCCAGATATCAAGCTATATTACAAAGCCACTGTTGTCAAAACTGCCTGGTACTGGCACAAGAACAGACATATAGACCAACTAGAGGGCTGGTGCACGAATTTGTGCATGGGGGGAGGAGGGTCCCTCAGCCCAGCCTGCACCCTCTCCAATATGGGACCCCTCGGGGGATGTCCAACTGCCTCTCGCAATCTGGGACCGCTGGCTCCTAACCACTCACCTGCCTGCCTGCCTGATCGCCCCTAACCCTTCTGCCTGCCTGCCTAATCACCCCTAACCACCTCTGCCTGCCTGCCTGCCTGATTGTCCCTAACTGCTCCCCTATTGGCCTGATTGCCCCTAACTGCTACCAGCTGGCCTTATCGCCCCTAAACGCCTCTGCCTCACCCCGCACCCGGGACCCAGGATTCCCTCCTTTGGCTCGTTGCAGGCACCCGGGACCCAGGCTTCCCTCTCTCTGGCCGGCCGCAGGCACCCAGGACCCGGGCCAGCTTTGCCCAAGCTGGCCGCAGCCACAGGGAACAGTGGGTGGGCGGCTTTGCCTGGGCTGCAGCCGCAGGCGCTCAGGACTGCAGGGCGGGAAGCTTGTCCCTTTCCCAGGCTGCAGCCGCTGATGCCCAGGACTGTGGGGCAGGCGACTTGCCCCTCTCCTGGGCTGCAGGCGCAGGTGTAGCCGCTGGCACCCGGGACCGTGGGGTGGGCAGATTGTCCCTCTCCAGGGCTGCAGCCTGGCTGGTCCCCATTCCTCTTTCACAAGCTTATTTGTGCCTTGCTCATCCCCATTCCTCTCTCCCCAGTGTTGAGTGTCTGAACCATTACTGTGTGACGGCGTGAGGGTGTGATGACCATTGCATATTAGCTCTTTATTGTATAGGATAGAGCAGAACACAGAACCCAGAAATTGACCCAAGCCACTATGCTCAATTAATATTTGACAAAGGAGGCAAGAGCATACAATGGAGTCAAGACAGTCTCTTCAATAAATGGTGTTGGGAAAATTGGACAGATACATGCAAAAATAATTGAAACTAGACCACCAACTTACACCATACACAAAAATAACCTCAAAATGGATAAAAGACTTAAATGTAAGACAAGAAACCATAAGAACCTTAGGAGAATCAATAGGCAGGAAAATATCAGATATATCTCGTAGCAATATGTTTACCAACACATCTCCTAGGACAGTGGTCGGCAAACTGCGGCTCTGTTGACTAATGAGTTTGCCAACCGCTGACCTAGACTCTCGATTCCAATAATTACAGGCTGTTGTTGTTCTTTGTGATTAAGCCCCTATCCCAGTGGTCGGCAAACTCATTAGTCAACAGAGCGGCAAACTGTGGCTCATGAGCCGCATGTGTCTTGCAAGCCGCAGTTTGCCAACCACTGTCCTAGGACAATGGAAACTGAGGAGAAAATAAACAAATTGGACTACATCAAAATAAAAAGCTTCTGCACAGCAAAAGAAACCATCAACAAAATAATAAGAAAGCTCACTCATGGGAGGACATATTTGCCAATGTGACATCTGATAAGGGTTTAATCTCCAAAATTTATAGGGAACTCATACAATTTAACAAAAGGAAGATAAACAATCCAATCAAAAAATGGGCAAAGGACCTAAATAGACAATTCTCAAAAGTGGACATACAGAAGGCCAAAGGACATATGAAAACATGCTCAAAGTCACTAATCAACCAAGAGATGCAATTCAAAACCACAGTGAGGTACCATCTCACACCTGTCAGAATGGCTATCACCAACAAATCAACAAACAGCAAATGCTGGCGAGGATGTGGAGAAAAAGGAACCCTCATGCACTGCTGGTGGGAACAAAGACTGGTGCAGCCACTGTGGAGAACAGTATGGAGTTTCCTCAAAAAATTAAAAATGGAATTCCTATTTGACCCAGTAATCCCACTTCTAGGAATATATCCCAAGAACTCAGAAATGCTAATCAGAAAGAATATATGCACCCCTATAAGTTCATAGCAGCATAATTTACAATAGTTAAGATTTGGAAATAGTCTAAGTGCCCATCAGCAGATGAGTGGATTAAAAAACTGTTGTACACCATGGAATACTATGCTGCTGTAAAAAAGAAAGAACTCTTACCATTTGCAATAGCATGGATGGATCTGAAGAGCATTATGCTAAGCGAAATAAGCCAGTCAGATAAGGCTAAGTATCACATGATCTCACTCATTTGTGGAATATAATGAAAGTAAACTGATGAATAAAAATAGATCCAGAGACATAGAAACATCGAACAGACCATCAAACTTCAGAGGGAAGGCAGGGGAGGGTTGGGGGGGGGGGGCGGTTTGGTAAGAGATCAACCAAAGGACTTGTATGCATGCATATAAGCATAACCAATGGACAGAGACAGTAAGGGTATGAGGGTATGTGCTGGGGGGTGGGAGCGACCGGGGAGAGGTCAATGGGCAATGGCGGGGGCGGGGGAGGAGACACATGTAATACTTTCAACAATAAGGAATTTAAATAAAACAATGTAAACTGATGAACAAAATTAGAACCAGAGACATAGAGCATCGAACAAACTCTTCAACCTATGAGGGAAGGCGAGGGTGTGAGGGGGTTAGAGATCAACCAAAGGACTTGTATGTATGCATATGAACATGACCAATGGACACAGACAGTAGGGGGGTGAGGGCAGGTGCTAAGGGGTGGGAGTGGCTGGGGAGAGGTCAATGGGGGAAAAAGGAGACTCATGTTATTCTTTAAAGAATAAAGAATTTAAATTTTAAAAAAGAATTTAAATAATCTATATATATATATATAAAAGGCTAAGTGTCCATCCAACTGGTAGCTATGACATGCACTGACCACCAGGGGGCAGATGCTCAATGCAGGAGCTGCCATGACATGCATTGGTCATTTAAAAATAAATGGCACCATAGACCCGGCACCAACAAACCAACACTCGGCTTCTCTCATGTAGGACACAGGCCTGCCACCACCCTGGAGCAATACCCCACCAAATCACAGCCAACAATGCCAAGACCCCATTGCGCAAAATGTGGCCCACAGCCCAGCCCAGCCCAGAAACGGTCACTGTTGGCACTGGGTAATGATGTCACGTTGCAATGCCCGGGTTCCTCTTCCTAGCGACTAGCCGCCTTAGAATTTCTTCAGCCTAGGAATCTGACTTGCTTTATAGCCAGGTGCAAACATTTTACAGTTTAACCAAATGTTAAACTGAAAAGAAGTAAGAAATAGTGGAACTTGAAAATGACTTTAGGTTTTCTCACTGTGCAGAATATAGTCAAACACTGCTACAGTTAAATATTTTACCCTTTGTTCTCCCTGCGTGATCTACAATAATAATCTGCTTTGTGTTGATATTTACTGCTGTGTTGCTGACAATAACCTGAAAGAAAAGTTGGGGTGCTTCACTGAGCTGGAAAAAGTTTAGCTAAATCAGAAAGCAAGTCTAATTAAGCAGGTGTATCTATATATATAAAAGGATAAGTTGACTTGCGCATGCGCGATACATATAAAGCTCTCGCTGGCATTAATCGTACGTGTGTGTTTCAGTCTGTCACTGTTGATCATGAATTTGGTTGACACTTCTATTATAGAGAAAGGGCGACTAGCAATATTAAAATATTTCTTCTAATTAATTTGCTTTCAATGTGCACAAATCCGTGCACCAGGACGCTAGTAAATAAATAAGTAAGTATGAAGGGGGGGGGGGGACGTATTTGAAAGCTAGTAATCTTTTTTTATGTTTATATCTCCTTTATATTTTTATTTCCTGTTCTAAATACTGACTGTAGACCAAAGTCCTGGTAAGGGAGAATTTTTCTAGATCAAGCTTGGGAACTAGATATAGCAAAGAGTGCCTACACGAGCTAGTGTGTGGCAACAAAACTCTCATGGTTAGTTTTATGTTTGCAATGGTACACTTTTGTCCTTTACCTACAACTCCTTGTTTCTGCTCTAGCAAATGTCTTTGTTATTTACTCTTTTTGCAGGATGGTTGCAGGGAATATTCTGAGTATGTACAGTGGAAGAGAAGAGCCTCAGAGGCAGTTAACTTTTATGGCTGCTAGAATTTATAATTTCTTTCTGTTTATTCATATAACCTGTGAAGAGAGAGGAAATTACTTCTCTATTTTAGTCTTCTAAAATAAATAGAGCTACTATTCACTTAAATAGCTTATATAAAGACCTTGTTATATTTGCCAGTCATAAGAAATGTTTAGTTAATCTCCATTAATTGTTTAACAGCTGCTGTAATTTTTTACCAGCAGACTTGATTTAAAATCTTTTCTAAGCTGCATTAATTCTCCCAACACAAACTCTTTACTCTTTTGGTTAGAATCTTTAAAGTTACCTTATCGAAGTATATTACTGAACTCTCTTAATAAAGAATCCAATAGACTCCTTTAAGGGTTAAAACTTGTGGAAAAAATAGATTTTTTTTTTATTTCTTGCCAAGTTCATTTCTCAGTTTTCTCATGAATTTTACTACTTTTCTGTCCTTCAATTCTTTCCCTGGATTTGAAGGACTGATTTCAGATGATTGCTATGACTGAATTCAGGTTCTTCTCTGGACGGGTAAAGTTGGGGAATTGGTGAAGACATGTTCCAGGGAAGTAACTTAGGATCCTATAGAATCTATTCATGAGTGGATCAGAAGAAATTTGCCTAAAAGGAAAATGTTTAGGCAAAGGGCAACACACAAGAAGCATGAGAAGTAAATCTGATGAACAATTATAACCAAATTATAAGAGGTTAAATGTTTATGCCTAGGTCAAGGCAATGGCTACATTCTAAGGAGCTGTTGGAAACAGGTCGGAGGCGGAGCAGAACCAGGCAAGAGGCTAATCAGAAAGAATTATTTTCTCTCCAGTTTCTGGATACCTGTTCTCTATGTAAACTCCCCTGAAATGTTTCTGCTTTTTGTAGTGTCTCAATCCCTTTCCCATTTTGAATGGAATGTTTGAAAGACTCAGTGATTTTTAAACAGTCTTTTCACTTTTTGTGTGCTGTGGGCTAAATGACAACAGGAAGGGAAAAGAAGTCTGGTCACTTACTGGACAAGAATCACACTAAAGGTGATGGAAAACAATGCACACAGCCTGCTGTACTTGAGGGACTTTCTTCCCTGCTTTTTACTCTTACCTCATTAGGACTGCCTTCTCTAGCTATGATCTGCGGGGCAAAAAGGGTTTCAGATGAAACTGTTCTTTTCTAGTTAAAAACAAAACCTGGCCCTGGTCAGTGTGGCTCAATTCCCAGTCAGGGCACAACCCAGGTTTGATTCCCAGTAGGGGCGCATATGGAAGGCAACCCGTTAACGTTTCTCTCTCTCTCTCTCTCTCTCTCTCTCTCTCTCTCTCTCTCTCTCTCTCTCTCTCTCTCTCTCTCTCTCTCCCCCCACACACACACACACACACAGACCCTTCTTTTCTGAGAACATAGTCTCAGGTGAGGATTTAAAAAAATAAAATAAAATAAAATAAAATAAAAACAAAATCCGAAGGGCAAAATAGGGACATAGTGGTATTGTCCTACGTTGTCATGCTTTCACCTCCATATTTTCTACATTGCTCATCTTAGAACAGCATTTGTGTACCAGGAGTCTGAAGCAACTAAAATGGTGAAGACATCTAGAAACCCAGAAAACCAGAGAAGCAGAATTTGGAAGTTAGGGAAACTAAAAAATCCAAGGGAAGACTGCGTCAGGACCTAGAATCATAAAGAAAACATTTTGGTGAGCAGCTGATGTATGATCACTCACTTGCTACAGTTAGTAGCTGATAAAATTTTTTTTTCCTCTTTCTTGATATAAGTTTATATGATAACTTACGTCCTTTAAGTGGATATTATCAAGGTCACAGTTGCTGTGTACTGTTTCAACCAGCCAGCCTTCAGGAGTAATCATGTTGAGGGTTAGAAGGGGTGATTCAGGGATATCCAAGAATTTTGCTACTGGTTCATTGAGGTCATTAGTCACTAATGTCAGTTCTGGTTCCAGAACAAATCGGTAAAAACTGTCGATAGAACATAAAAAAATAAAACAACATAACTTTGACCCAAATTGAGATTTTTCTCTAGCTAAAATATTTTAAAACTGAAAATGGTTTAAAAATATGACAAGAAAGCATTAAATTAAAAAGACTAAAACCATACTATATTTCAGAAGAGATAATGCTTGTAAATGGTAGATAATTATTTTGTTTACACTATTACCTGTTATAAGATTATATGTATGTATACACACTCACAGACACACACACCCTTGTTAATATTTCTTAATGAACATGGTTAAAATCCCTTTAAGATACTGACTTATGCAGGTTCTAGAAGTTAATGATCTGTGTTCACTCACTGATCCTTCTTCAAATTTGACCATGGTCTATTTTTCAGCCATTACATTAGCTCTTAGTACCATTAATAATACGAAGAGAAATAACCAGAAACTAAGTAAAATTCAAGCTGAAACCCTGGTAACCAATTATGATATTTCAATTAAAAACAAACAGGATTGAGATGAAAGCAGTTGCTTATTAACAGACTTAGAGTCTTAACGTATTTTAGCCTTATCCCCCAATATTACACATAATAAAAATTAGTTATATTACTAATAGTGACTTCCACTATTTTGGACTGGAGTCAAGGTGTCAGCTATGCTGTAGTTATCTCAAGGCTTGAAGGGGGAAGGATCCACCTCTAGGCTCATGTGGTCCCTCAAAACCACTGGAATGAGGGCTGCAGTTCCTCACTAGCGGTTGGCTGGAGACCACCCTCAGTTCCTTCCACTAGGTCATCTCCAGCATGCTTTGTCAGAGAAGCACACAAGAACAAGAGAGAATGCCAGCAGGACACAAGTCAGTCTTTTATAACCTAATTGCAGAAGGCACATTTCATCCCTTTTGCCATATTCTGCTTATAGAAGCAAATCATTTGGTGCGGTCCACTCTCAAGAAGAATCTACAGAGTGGGCATCTCAGGAGGTGGTGATCCCTGGCAGCCATATCTGGAGCTGCTTATTGTAGGAAGGCAGAATCAGAAAAGGAGAGGGGGAGAGGAGACACGGGAGAGAACAGTCATGAAGCAGAGGGACAAAACAAGTGCTTGCTACTGTCAAATGTAGCAGAAATGTCATCAAGTAAAAAGTATCCCATGGATAATGCAAATAGCAATTTCTTTGTGATTAAATAAAAGGAAGTAAAAGCCAAACTGCAGTGGGAGGTACAGTGAATGAAAGATGAAGAGGGGGTGTGACCACTCTTCAAAGAAGCTGAGATTGAGAAAGAGTGGAGAAGAGGAGGAAAAGCCAGAACTCTAGAGGAGAGGAAGTTAAGGGGGCAGTATGTGCTTTTGAAACCGAATAACTCTTTGGACTGAAAAAGGCTAGTAGAGAGGTTAAAGGTACAAAACAAAGGGACTATGTGATAAAGCAAGGATCCAGAGCAAATAGGAAAGCATGGGATCAAAACAGAGAGGGAGTATTTAACCAGAGGAGAGAGAGCACATTCTTCCCCCACACACAGGAAGGCCATGGTGCAGGCTTTAGAGGAAGTTGAGGGAATTCCTGCCCATGACCTCCATCATCTCTGAGAAAGATGAGACACTATTTACTTTAAAGGTAAAGGGCTGGGAATTTCACTACTTTTCTTGATATATGCTACTGAGTAAATAAGACTCTGTTTAACTCATAGTTGAACACAGTTTAACAATTTTGTCCTGTGCAGCATTATTCACCACTCGAAGCATTGATCTAGTACATTAGGTGTTATTTCACCACAGAGAAGTCAAGTTCTTTCCCTCCTAATGAATTATGCTTCTTATATTCAATATTCCTACTCTTTATTATATATTCAAAACTTTTATAGTTTTATATACTATGGAGATGACTCATACTTATGTGAATATGTTCAGTTTTCATAATTCTCATTTATCTTTTGTATTTCAAATTAATTTCATCATGTCTTTCTACATAGGAACAAATGCTTCCATCTTATTTTAGCCACTCACTGAGAAGTCTATTAGCTTCATGAATATAGAATTTTTATCCACCAGAACTGTATTAATGAGAAATATTTGCATATAATAAACAACCTTTTCTGTATCATTCAAAAATTACTTGAAACTAGTTATATCTAAATACCAAGTAATAATTGTGATGTTATAATAAAGATCATTTTAATAATTGAGCTCCAAGTGCTGAAAGTATAGGTAAGCCAAAAATGGTGTAATTCAACCTAATTCCCACTTGTTATTTCCTACTTATTTCTAAATAGGTATCTTTAAATCACATTTTCAAAAATACCCATAGATAAACATAAATATGCAATTAGACTGTAAATTCTGCAATTAGATTGGTTCAATTTTACTGGTTAGGTTATTTTAATTTTATATCATTTAAAGTTAATAAATTATGTCTGATCTATTTCAATTAACCATCCTGTGAAGAAAAATAAAACAGGTACCAAACAAAACAAATAAAACAAGTTCAGTAATTATGGTCCTTTTTTCATTTTAGTCTTTTCAAATCTTCTGAAATGAAATTATGTTCGCTTAGACTCACCTCTTTAAAGGGGCTTCTGAAAGCTTATCCCTACAGTTCATGAACAACTTTAACTTCATGTTGATAATCTTTCCAAGTACCTGTTAGAAAAAAATTCCCATATTTGATAAATTAGTATTAATAACTAACATTGATTGAGCATTTACTGTGTACCAGGCACTACATTAACACTTCATATTCATTATCTCACCTAATCCCCAGAACATCCTTCAGAGGTAGCTAGTTTTATAGTTGAGGCACAGGGATATATGGTAATTTGCCCAAGACCACACAGTAAGTCATGGTAGAGGTAAGATTTGAGTCTAAACCACTGATTTCACTGCCTAAGGGTTATGCTGCCTACCTTCTGCCAAACATGACTTTCTTTCATGGTATCTGAATTTCCTTGGTATTAAAGAAAAAGTAACTAATTATAAATACCGTGACCTGCAAATACAAAGTGGTGGCCTCACAACTATGGGGGTCCTGAGCCTTTGTTATTTCAACTACATTGTAAGAGATGTAGGTAGTTCTTGGCTACATACAGATGAAATACTTTTTCCCTGGAGCACAGAAGTAGGAGAATTATGAATCTTGATAGTTGCCACCTCTAGATAGGCAACAAGTCAGTGAAAATTTGAAAGACAGTAGAAAACAAAGGATGAAGGTAAAGGGAGAAGAAAAAAATAAATACATGAAACAGAAAGAATGCAGGTTTGTTAGGGCAAACTAATTTCTGAGAGAAATTGCATTTTGAAGTTTCAATAGACTATACACCAGTATGACCCAGCTTTATCACTTACATCTTTCAAGAGACTTAATACTGAATTACTTTTGCCTATCTCCAAAAGTGAAGCCAACTGTCAAAGGAAAAATAGTTTCCACTTGCAATAATTTTTTTCAATGTGCCTTTTAAAAAAAGCATTGAGTAATTTTATATGGGAGTCCCCCAAAATTCTGAACATCCCAAGGAAAAAAAAATAGCCTACCAATGGAACTACTTTATTAAAATTTACTGAAACCTGAATCAAAATCTGAATCTTAAAATTGTTCAAATGATGAGCCTATAATGTCCTTTCAGAGTCTGCTAGTGGTCTCTTAATATTCACTGTCCCCTACTTCCTTAGTCAAAGAATTTCAGATGGATGCAGTCTCCACCCTCCCTTTTGAATAGCTATATCCAGAGATGGCTGCCTACATTCTGGTCAGTGAAATGTGACTGGATGGAATATGGAAAACTTAGGGGTTGTGTCCTTATTCTCCCCTCATGTTGGCAGAAATACGGAGATGATGTTAGGAACTTGGCTTTAGACTTCTAGATAGAAGCTGCTTCATGAAGACGACTGAACAACCAGTCAGGATGTGCCTGAGTCCCTCCACTATGGAGCTGCCTTAGAAACTTAAGTGGCTTATACTTGGACTGTGAGATGAGAGAATTAAAACTCAGTCTTGAAAATACTGTTACTTTGGCCTTTGTTACAGTGGCCAAACCTACTGAATACAACCTTCATATTCCCTCTTCCCTTAGCATCACCTGTTTGGTAATGTTACTATACTTTAAGCTTCACCTAATTAAGCTTAGGCATCAGCTTCTTCAGAAGCCAATCTTCACACTTGAAGACAGAAGTTAGCTCGGCTGCCATAACAAAATACCATACACTGGGTGGCCTAACAGCAGGTATTTATTTTAGATCAAGGTGCTGGCAAATCTGGTTTGTGGTGAGAGCTTTCTTCCTGGCTTGTAGGCTGCTGCCATGTTGCATTATGCTCACATGAACTCTTCTTTGTGCCAGTGAGGAGACAGAGATCTCTTCTTGTGAGGCTATCAATCCTAGTATATTAGGACCCAGCCTATAAGACCTCATTTAACCTCAATTGCCTCATAAGGCGCTATTTCAAAATACAGTCACATTGTGGGATAGGGCTTCAACTCCTGAAATTTTTTTTTAGTGGGGGGAGGGGGGTTTCAAGTCCAGAGCAACACCTAACTTTGGTACTGCCATAATACCCCATATATACAGCTTTGTCATGTCATTTTATACATTTAAATAAGACAACCTATTTAAAATGTTGTATGGAATAGAATCAAGAGCACAAATATTTAATTATAGCTGAAAACAAACTTAAAAAGTTTAATTATACAATTTTAAAAAGTACTATGTAATATAATAAATATATGTAAATATATAACAAAAACAATATCTTACAATCAATAACTGTGCCATCATCTGTGCTTCTCTTGTCAATGGATCAACAATAGCAGTAACATCAAAAAACATATCATTCTCTTGAGGATTGATCTTTATAATGCTAGGAAAATAAAGCATAAAAGGGAAATGATGATCAGTTAAATTTATTCTACTACCAATTAACCTTAATCTAAGTTATATACATTGTTATAAATTGCTTTCTGTCTCACTAGATTTTAAAAATCCTGGCTGTTTCACAGAAGAAAATGCAAATGTAAAACTCTAATATTTGTGTTAGCAAGTTAGAAAACTGCAAATAATTAGAAAAAAATGAAAGTAAGCTTTTATGAATGAGTGATTTTAAAAACTCTTTAAAGGACAATACTATTATAGTGAAAACTGCTCATTTTAAGCCCCCCAAATTCTCCTGGATCACAGGATATAAAAATAAAACCAAGATGCCTTTTTTGTTAGTTGAATATACTTTCTCAGATTTGAGAATAACATTAACTATTAAGCACTTTTATTAAATTTAGTATTTAAAAAACCCCAACATATTATAACAAAAAGTTCAGGAGAACCTCCTCCCCCAGATTTATCATACGTTATTTTTACCCCAGTCATACTCTCTGTACCTCCTCCCCTCTGTCCTTTCCATTTTGTCTTTCATTGGTCTAAGTTCTAAATTAGAATATGAACTAATCTTTAAAAGTTAATGTTAAGGAAATAATTAAAAGCACAGACAAGGCATATGGGAGATAATCAATTATATATTTAATGTAATTGAAAAGTTAAAAGTATATATTTAATTAAAAGTACAGAATATTCCAGGCGAATGACAATTTTAACACTATAGTTATATGAAAATCCATTTATTTTTGAGATGTCTAAATTAAATATTTTACATATAACAAAAATAAAAATATTCCAACATAAAATGTATACATGTAAAATTACAGGGAGATAGGTCTTCTTTAGTATAGAAAAACTAAGTATCTAGACTTTTTGCAGTGAAATATTTAATTTATTAGCAATTAAAGGTAATGTAAACTTCACTTGAAACATGGGTCCTCCAACATTGGGAAATAAAATACATTTTATTTTATATGCAGTTGATACGATTTAATGTTAAAGTAAGAATGGCAGAGCTAGACAATAAATCCTGCTGGATAATTTTACTGCTAAAAATTAAGGACAATATATCAGATGTTTTAAGTTAAAGAGACCATCTATAATGTTAATTCCTTTAGTTATCTTTTAAAAAATATATATATTTTTATTGATTTCAGAGAAGAAGGGAGAGGAAGACAGAGATAGAAACATCAATAATGAGAGAAAAACCATTGATCGACTGCCTCCTGCACACCCCACACTGGGGATTGAGCCCACAACCTGGGTATGTGCCCCAACCGGGAATTGAACTGTGACCTCCTGGTTCATAGGTCAATGCTCAACCACTGAGCCATGCCAGCTGAGCAAGTTATCTTGATGGAAATTTTACAAATTTACTGGTCACTTTCTGTAAGCTTTATAAGATGTTATGGCTAAGGTAGGCATCTGTTTACTGCTCCTTTAAGTTTTCCCCTTCAAACTACTACCAATTCTGTGAGGTAGTATGAATCAGAATTCCAATCCCCAGAAATCAGCAGGAAAAAAAAAACGGGGAATTGTAAACCACTGTCACAAAGTCACACTATGTCCATCCCTATACATAAAATAGGGCAGTAGGCCAAAAGCAGCAGGACACTGATAAATGTGAAAAATAGAGAAAGGAAAGACTATAGCAACAATCCCATAAAATAAAACACTAATATGTAAATTGACCAAACAGCGGAATGAATGGTAGCTATGATGCGCACTGACCCCCGCAATGCATGAATTTTGTGCAATCTTATGTTTCTTGTATTTAGTAAACTATAAAAGATCAATGTGTCATACATTTAACATGAGTAAATAGTCCCAAACATATAAAAATTCCTAAGTATAATATAACTTAATGGGAATAGTACAGTGACTAACATTTACAATGATAGTTTTAATAATTTGTGTTGAATTATTTCAGTACATATAGTACTTAAGAAATAAAAAAGTTTGTAAAAAGAATTCCATTGGATGTTTTTAAAATACCTACAAGAATTGAATCTCAGTAATCTGAAAAAAAAAACCAAAAACCTCACTCTTGATAGTACCAGATAATTTCTCTTTAGAAAGAAATTTTCCCTGAGAATAATACTATACATGTGTGCACCTGAAACCTGTATACTTTATTAATCAGTGTCATCCCAATAAATGCAATAAAAAGGAAAAAAATGCTATACATATGTGAAGACATCTGAAAGGATAGACTTTTTTAGAGCTAAAGCATATTTTATCTTCTAATAGTAAATACAAGAAACATAAGATTGCATCTACCGTAAGATCAGAACACTTAGTGTCAGCCACTTTAAGTTTACGATAAAGTAATTTGAAATCCTATATCTTATATATATCATCCTTTATTTATCGCAATATAGACTTAACAGGAATTTCTTTTCCTAATCTTGTCAAACACATTTATTTTCTAACACAGAACTTTTAATTCTTCTTTAATTTTGCCATATTATGAATACAAATGGAAACCATAATTGAATACAGGATTCAGTGACAGAGAACAGCACTATTATATTCTTACCTGTGATTCTCTGTTAAAAATTTGACATTATGACGGGATTCACGTGTAGGCAAAGAGGAAACAAGGGCATCAACTTTCATAATAAGGTCACTCTTTCTAGATAAACAAGATAAACAATGTATGAGTTTTCCAGAAAGAGAAATATCCGTATTTTGTGTCACAATTAATGCTCTGAGAAAGGGGAATTTAAAATTGAAGGTTCACTGAAGAACCCTTAAAAAAAAAAACCCACACCAAATAAGTGTGTCTGTCTACATACACACATATATACTTATATATAAATTACACACCTAATATAGATTTTATTTATATTATAAATAGATATGTGTATTTGTATAGCTACATATAAGTAATATATATATTTTAATAAGTGGAATAACTCAATATTATATAAAGAAGATAATTCCTTAATCTAAACAATAGATTCAAATAAATTCCCATAAAAATTCCAGGAATGTTTTTGGTAGAACTGGTTATGCTGGTTCTAATCATATTTACACTGAAAAGCAACTAACAAAAAATAGTCAAGAAAATTTTGAAGACGAGGCAAAGGGGGAATTTTCCTATCTACTATCAAAATTTATTATAAAGTTGTGGTAACTGGAGTGTGGGATTGGCATGAGGCAACAGACCAGTGGAACAACAGAAAAATCCAAGAAAGATATAAATCAGAAAGAAAAGCAAAACTGTAAAACTTCTAGAATATAATAAAAGAGAATATCTTTATGAACTCAGACTAAGGAAAATTCTTACACATCCTTCTCTCTCAGATCATAGACAAACTATGAATGAAAAACCCTGGTAATATTTTTCATTAAAATAAAAAACCTCTAGATATGTGGTAACATTCTATATAATAAACGTGTAAAATGCAAATTGTCCCCTCAACTGGGAGTCCAACCAGGGGACTGGGCTGGCCAGGGGAAAGGAAGGAGGCCCTGGCCAGTGGCAGCAGCAGGCAATGCGGGGGGGGGGGGGGGGGGGGAGGGAGGGAGGCCCCGGCTGGCAGCTGGCAGCCACTAGAGACCCTACCAGTGCATACTGGGCCTCTAGTTTTATAATAAAAAAGTAAATAGTCAAGCCACAAAATGAAATATTGTACTTGCAGAACACATAATTGGTAGGTTAATATACAAAATCATAAATAATATGTTTACAAATCACTAACAGGAGAAAATAACCCAACAGATAACTAAGTAATATATATGAACAGGTATTTTATAGGAGAACAAGCATGAATGAAGATAGTCATATGAGAAAATACTCAACTATGCTAGAGCTCAAAGAAGTGCAAATTAAAATAAGATACAATTTAACATCCATTAGATGGGAAAAATTTACAAGTCAGATAACACCAAATATTGGCAAAGACTTGGGGAAACAGGAACTCATACATTTCTGGTGGGAGTATTGATTGTTCCAACTACTTTAAAAGACGAAATTTAGCAATATCTGCTAAAGCTGAAGATAAGTGTACCCTACAACCCAACAAACACACTCCTCTAAACTCACACATTGCACAAGGAGACATTAAAGCAGGTTCATTATAGCACTTCTGTAATAGTAAAAAGCTAAAGCCAAGTTCACTGTACCTCAGTAATGGATCATATAAATAAACTTCAATCTATATATATAAACAGCTAAGTGACCATATGTCTGTCTGACTGTCCAACTGGCCAGTACATATCATGCACACTGACAATTTAAAAATAAACGTTGACTCGCACATGTGCGATACATATAAAGCTCTCACTGGTGCCAATCGCACGCGTTTGTTTCGGTCATTGTTGATTGTGAATTTGGTTGTTTTTGATGACATTCTGAAGCTGAAAGAAAGCAGCATCATCGACAGAATATGTCGGGCCACTAGTATATTCATAAAATGAAATACTAAAAAGGAGTTAAAATGAATGAGCAAGCTCTATTTCAATGAGCGTGGATAAAGCTTCTACGGAAGTAGATAGCAAAAAGGGTCTTCAGTATATTAGCATTTCTCTAAAGAAGTCAAAGCATCCAACACAATCAAAACTGATAGTGCATATTTACATATAAAGCAAAAGTAAAAAGAAAAACAAATATAGGAGTCTGGTACACAACCTTTAGAAAAGTTGTTACCCCTTGGGAAGGGAGGAGATTGAGGGAAACAGAGAAATAGTAAGACCACGGCAAAGAAAACAAAATATTAACATCTATGGTTTGGTGATAGTGAGTAAATGGATGTCTTTTATTATTTCTTTATATTCTCTATGAGATGGAAAATACCAAACCTGAAAATGAATTGCTCTTATGATTTTACATACTTACTTCTTTGAGCTGATTGCCATGTTTTCAACAATGCCTTTAATTTTCTCTGCTAAATTAGTAAATGTTATCTTTTCCAACAAGGAGAAATCTTCTGCACAGAAATTTTCATTCAAAGGTCCTAAGAACTGAAATAAAGGCAATCATTGTATATCTTCTAAAATATTTCATGAAATATATTCTCATGAAATAGATATTTCTTTAAGCAAAAATTGATTACAGATTAAAGAGATAGTGGCCCTCAATCCCACCATTTACTAAGCCCACTGGGATAAAATAGAAGAGAAAAATATTTTCTCACTTTCATAATACAAATAACATTTGCATAAACACAAAAGTCAAAGTAACAAAAAATAGCAAATTATTTTCATTTGAAATATAATCCTCCCCAAAACCTAAGACTCTTTAATCTTATTTTCTGTTTATCTATAAATTGTAGACCATATGAGTAGACATGAATCTATATATATATATAAAAGCCTAAGCAACCGAACGGCCAGTCGACTGGTTGCTATGATGCGCACTGACCACCAGGGGGCAGGCGTTCAATGCAGGAGCTGTCCCCTGGTGGTCAGTGTGCTCCCACAGGGGGAGCATTGCTCAGCCAGAAGCAAGGTTCACAGGCTCATGGCTGGAGAGCGCGGCAGTGGCGGGAGTGTCTCCCGCTTCCTAGCAGCGCTAAGGAGCAGCAAGCCGAGCAGTAAGGAGCAGCGAGCAGGTGGGCTGTAAGGAGCAAGGGATCCTGGACTGCAAGAGGGATCTCCCCTGAGGGCTCCCAGACTGCAAGAGGGCGCAGGCTGGGCTGAGGGATTACCCCTTCCCCCCATTGCAGGAATTTTGTGCACTGGACCTCTAGTTAATACATAAGCAAGGCATAAAAGAGCAAAAACCAAGAGACAAATCATGTAATTGTTTAATAATACCAACCAATCTTCATCTGATACTGTATAATGGTTTGGAGCTCAGCAAGGTCATGTAGGTTAGCTTTAAACCAGTAAGTACAGAGTGGGTCAACTGTCAAACTACCACATACCTAGTTTCTCAGGATGGCTATTCCATCACAACTACCACCAACGCTACTACCATTAGCATTTTCTAAGGAAATTAATACATAAAATCATCATACTATTATGAACACATACCCTGATGTAGAAGGTGGGCCTGAGATAGTCTTATGTATTAAACAGTCATACTTAATGACAACCAGAAAATATGTCAAGCAGAATATTCTTTTTTCTTAGTAAAAAGGTCAGAATGAAATGGTTGCCCATTTTCTCAATTTCCCTTCACCTGGTTCTGCAATTAATAATTTCTCAAACTATATACTTCTTAATGAAGTATAGTTCTTGAATCTTTCTTATTTGCTCATATCATAGGTGATATCATGTTTCACCTTAAATATAAAACATGACTCTTAAAAATAAAAAAATGGGCACTATAAAACTAAAAGTACACATATAAACATTTCATCACCTTAAGATTTGATATCATTTTTAAGGTGACTTTGAAAGCACTTTTAACATTATATATTTTGGACTATGAATAGGAAAGGCCTGGAAAATAGCTTAAATTTTAGCTATAGCACCCATAGTGACTCAAAGTTTTGTTAATAGCCCAGAAAAAGAAAATAAAATCTCAATTATTTTTTAAGGAATTAATAAGATGGCTATTTTAACTGATTAAATTCACCAGAAAACCAACTCTATTTCTCTATGAAAGTCCAGCATCAAATAGCTAGGAGGACCTTGCTTCTTCTGCATCTCACTTCTTCTATTTAAAGTTAAATATGATAATTGTGAAACAAAGTAACTTACGTAGTATAAAATCCTATCATATCCATGTTGGGAAAAGGAACATTAAATTTGAAAATCATGTATTGATACAGTAAGATCTATGTGATGCTTAAATCTTCTTCACAACATTTTAGAAATGTTGTTTTTTCAGTCATACAGAACTATAGGCCCGGTGCACGGATTCGCACACTGGTGGAGTCCCTTGGCCTGGCCTGTGGGGATCGGGCCGAAATTGGCTCTCTGACATCCCCCACAGGGTCCCAGATTGTGAGAGGGCACAGGCCAGGCCAAGGGACCATACCGGTGCACAATCAGGACCAGGAAGGGACCGCGGGAGGGCTCCAGGGCATGTCTGGCCTGTCTCACTCAGTCCCGATTGGAGTCAATCGGGGCCATGTTGCCCAGTCCCGATTGGGGCTGGCTAGCCGGGGAGAGGCCACGGGAGGGCTCCAGGGTGTGTCTGGCTCACCTCACCCAGTCCCAATTGGGTCCAATTGGGCTGGGGAGGGACCGCAGGAGGGCTCCAGGCCATGTCCAGCCTGTCTTGCCCAGTCGCAATCAGCTGGACTCCAGCAGCAAGCTAACCTACTGGAGCATCTGCTCCCTGGTGGTCAGTGGGCATCATGGCGACTGGTCAAATGGTAGGACACTTAGCATATTAGGCTTTTATTATATAGGATAACTGCTGTAATAGAAATTCACTAGCTCTTTTGACAGCTTATTAAAATTCTAGAAAACTCTGAGAGTGTTCATCCACATACTGAGCTAAAAATCTCTCTCCAGTCATGGAAGTTCGAGTAGCTAGCCTTAATTCTATATTGATTCTCATCCAGTATAACATAAATCAATCTACAAATGTAACCATTGTGCCCCATGACAGCCTTCAAATATTTAAAGAGAAAACAGGACGAATATTGACTGAAAATTTACTCAGTGGCTGGTGCTGTTCTATGTGCCTTATGTATAAAACTATATTTTAAAAGAAGAAAAAAATTATATTTAATTTGACAACTCCATAATCCGTACTATTATCATTCCCATTGTACAAATGAAAAAAGCAAGTCTCACAGAGGTGATATAATCAATGTTGAAACTAGAATTGGAATCCAGATTTCTCTAGCTTAAGAAAAAAAGGCCTTGTTTCCTTCTATTACCCCATGTCATTCAGCAATCTGTAAATGTGTAGTGTGATAAAAATAAATTTATTATAATTATAGCAACAACATTTAGGGTTTTATTTGATAACAAAGTATATGAAATTTCAATTCTTCAGCATGCAGTAAGAAAGTGTCCTTGTTGGTTGCTAAATGGGAGCAGGCTGGGGGACTGGGTGACAAAGGTGAAGGGAATGAGAAGTACAAATTGGCAGTTTAACAATAGTAACAAGCGTGTAAAATACAACATAGAGAACATAGTTAATAATCTCTAGATATAAAACCCTAATATGCAAATAGACCGAATGGCAATACAACTGAACAACCAGACAACTGGTTGCTATGATGTGCACTGACCACCAGGGGGCATGCGTGGAACATGGTGGGCGTTGGCACCAGGTGGCAAGAGCGTAGAACATGTTGGGCATTGGCTGCGGTGGGATGGTGGAGCAGGTGAGTGGGGGTGCCAGACCAAGGTGGGGCGCCGGTCGCTGTCATTGGGGTGAGCCTCTGGTGGTTACTGAAAATTCTTTGCTCCCATGTGCCATGGTTCCACCTGGCGCTTGCACCTGCTGCTGGCTCTGGCCCAGCTTGCACTCACTGCCAGTGCCAGAGCCACTGTTCACACCCACTGCTGGTGCCCGGCGCCGGCCCTGATCACTCAGTGCCATCAGCGGGTGTGAGCGGTGGCTGCCAGCCCCCACTCGCACCTGCTGATGGCATTGGCCCGCTCACACCCTCTGCTGGCACCAGCCCAAATCGCTCCACGCCATCAGCGGGTGAGAGTGGGGCCAGTGACATCAGTGCGTGGGAGTGGTGGCAGAGTGGGAGCAGGGCTGCCAGCAGACAGGGGACCGGGGGCCATGGTGGGAGGGGCCAGATGGGGGCATAGAGAATGGGCAAAGACCTGCCCCTGTGTCCAACGCAGCCTCGCAGCCCACAGTTCCTTCCAAGGTGCACAAATTTGTGTACTGGGTCCCTAGTATTATAATAAAGATGTATAGTATAAGGTTGGTATTAGACTGATTGCAGAGATCACTTCATAAGTTATTTAAATATCAAACCACTATGCTGTACATGTAAAACTAATATAATGTTGAATATCAACTATAATCTATCCTATATAGTAAAGAGCTAATATGCTAATGGTCGTGACACCCGCATGCCATAATGACCATTCAGTAGGAGGCTGTGTGCGCAGTGGGGCGGAGATGCCATGTTGCTCCAGAGGCGGGACGGAAGCGAGGAGATGCCCGGAGGAGGCGGGACCAGCTCAAGGCAACTTGCAGGACTGAGGGTGGGGCTTGAAGTGGCCAGAGAAGACCGGAGGGGTCAGGGGCGGGGCCAGGCGTGCTCAAGCTCTGGGTGAAGAGGTTAGGGTGTCAAGGTGGGGCAGTGTGCACGTGGGTGGGCGGGACAGTGTGATTTCCTGCGCTGGGCCTCTAGTATATATATAAAAGGTTAATATGCAAAGTGTCCCCTTGGGAGTTTGACCAGGAGACTGGGAGTTTGATTGCTTGCTATGACGTGTGCTGACCACCAGGGGATGGTGCATTATGAAGGAAGGCCCCAGCCAGCAGCCAGGGAATAGGGACCCAACTGGCAGCCGGAAGGCCCCAATTGACCCTGATCGGCTCTGATCACCAGCCAGGCCTAGGGACCATACCCATGCACAAGTTTCGTTCACTGGGCCTCTAGTTGAAAAATAAAAATAAAATTTAAAAAATTTTCACTAGTACCTAGTTTTGATCATTCCTAATTTTAACTTTGAATATGTTCCAATTCTAAGGCAATATTTGGACAGGTTCAGAATGAAGATTAATTCTAAAATGTCAGAATTATTTCAAACTTTCAACTATTTGATTCAGAATGATAGCTATCTGCCATAATTGATGTGATTACTGTACTTTATTACTGAGAGTAATAAGCTAAGTATCTTACCTAATAATAGACAAACATGTAAATTGACCATACCTCCGCTACGCCACCAGCCAGTCAGGAGTGATATGCAAATTAACCCAAAGACGGAAGTTAATTTGCATACACAGGTACCAAGTGACAGGGGTGGGATACTTGCGTCGTCACCATGGCGACGATGCAGGAATTCTGCCTCCCCTTCCCCCCGTCTCTCAGGGCCTCTGGGCAGTGTGGGAAGGCGGAGCCAGAGCGGAAAGAGGCGGCTCTGGGGCCTGAGCAGAAAGGGGCTGGGCCAGAGTGGAAAGGTGGTGCTGGAAGCCAGGGAAAGGAAAGCCCATTCTAGCATGTATCTTCGTGTATCAGGCTTCTAGTTACATTATAGTTCACAAACCACAGAACTTATTTTCAGATATATCTTTTCTATTCAAACCAAAGTTGTATAAATAAAAGAATAATCAAAATTATAATTTTCTACAAATCGACATAAAAGGTCAACATAATCCTATCTAATAAAAGAGAAACATGCAAATTGACTGCACCACTGCTACCCCACAAGCCATGCCCACCAGCCAACCAGGAGCAAGTATGCAAATTAACCCAACAAATATGGTGGCAGCCATAGAGCTGGAGAGAGCAGGAGGCTTGGGTTGCCCTTGGCGATGGAGGAAGCCAAGCTTTCCGCCTGCCCTGGCCTCCACTCAAGGCTACAAAGTTTCAATTATAGAAGACAAATAAATCCAAGATACCAGGGCCTCCACTTGGGTCGCCGGAAGTCGTGGCTGGACTGAAAACCACCACAGGCCCCTCACCCAGGCCACCCCATGGCTCAAGGGAACCCCCACCCTGATCCAGGACACCCTTCAGGGCAAACCAGCTGGCCCCCACCTGTGCACCAGGCCTCTCTATCCTAGCTAATAAGAGTAATATGCAAATTGACCATCACTCCAACACAATGGCTTCCCCCATGTGGTCAAAGATGGCTGCCCCCATGTGGACACAAGATGGCTGCCACAAGATGGCCAGCAGGGGAGGGCAGCTGGGATCAGGCCTGCAGGAGAGGACAGTTGTGGGCGATCAGGCTAGCAGGAGAGGGCAACTGGGAGGGACCAGGCCTGCAAGGGAGGGCAGCTCTGGGCGATCAGGCCAGGAGGGGAGAGTAGTTAGGGGTAACCAGGCTGGCAGGGAAGGACAGTTAGGGGCAATCGGGGTGGCAGGGGAGCAGTTAGTCATCCATCAGGCTGGCAGGGGAGTGGTTAGGGGGTGATCAGGCTGGCAGGCAGAAGTGGTTAGGGGCACACAGGAAGGCAGGCAGGCAAGCAGTTGGGAGCCAGCAGTCCTGGATTGTGAGAGAGATCATAGATTGGAGAGGGTGCAGGCTGGGCTGAGGGACCCCCCCCCCCCCACTTGCCCACCCCATGCACGAATTTCATGCACCAGGCCTCTAGTTTAATACTATCTCTAGCCCCAACCTCTCCCCTGAATTTAGGTCATAAGTTCAACTGCCAACTCAACAAACCAAGTTGGAGATCCAGAACTGAACTCTGAATTCTCTACCTTTTCCTTTCTACTTCTCCTGAACAACTCCCACTCTTCCTGCAGTCTTTCTCACCTGAATACACAGCAACTCCATTCTGCCAGTTATGTAGTTCCACACCACACATCATGCCTCTCAGCAAATCCTGTTCACCCTTCCTCCAAAATGTATCTATCCTCTAGTTTTCACTACTTCCACTATAGCCATTCTGGCGCAAGCCATTGTCACTTCTCACTTGGACTTCTTCAATACCTTCTACCAGGTTTCCTGATTCCCTATAGTCTATTCTCAATGTACAGTCTCTAGAGATCCAAATAAAACATACTAGTGGGTCAGATCATGTCACCCCCCCATCCAGAATTATAAACTTCACAACTCAGTCAGAGTAAAGTAGGAATCCTAAGCTGCCTGTAAAACCATACTGATCTGGTCCCCAGAAACTTCCCTGAGCTTGTCCTCAGACTACTCTCACTATAACTGCTATTCCTAAAACACACAGTCATGACCTCATCTTGAGGCCTTTGTACTCACTGTTACTTCTACCTAGAGCACTCCTCTTCCAGCCATGGCTTTCACCCTCACCTCTGATGGTTCTCTGTCCAAATCACACCTTATCAGTAAGAATGCTATTTGTTATCTGTCTCTGCCCACCAAAATGTAAATCCATGAAAACATGTTTGTTCACTACTGTACTCTGAAAACCCTAGAAGAATGTTTGGTTTACAGCAAGTGAAACATTAATATATGAATATTTTGTCAATTAAAAAAAAAAAAAGAAGAAACGAGTTCTAGGAGAAATCAGTTTAACATAACTATAACTAATATTTATCACTAATTTTGATAACAATACATGAGATATATTAAACAATGTCAAAGAAACCATAGGGCAGGTTTTCCATCCTATATAATAAAATCCTAATATACAAATTGACCGAATGGTGGAACAACCGGTGGAACAACCAGTCGCTATGATGTGCACTTACCACCACGGGGCAGAGGCTCGACGTAGAAGCTGTTTCCATCCCACAGGCCCCAGGCCAGCCAAGGGGGGGGCCAGCGGGTCCCCCACCCCCGAATGCCCTGCCAGTTGCCCCGCAGAGGGAGGTGACCAGTGGTGGCAGCAGGGAGCAGGGCTGGCAGGCGAGTGGGCCAGCACTACCCCTGATCACCCCACCCGTTGCCTCCTGCAGAGGGAGGTGACCAGCGGCAGTGGCAAGGCAATTGGGGTGTGTGTGGCCGATGAGCAGGTGTCGCCAGGCCAGCCAAGGCAGGTGCCAGTGGGGCCCCCCCAAGCACCCCGCCAGTTGCCCCACAGATTGGTCCTGATTGCCGGCTAGGCCTAGGGACCCTAACCATGTATGAATTTTGTGCACTGGGCCTCTGGTAATATATAATTAAAAGGCAAGGTACTAGATATAGCAGGTCTAATTTCTTTTCCTCTTTATTTCTGAAAATGACTGACAGAGTCATATACTTTAAAACTGTTCTAAAAAACTATTTTTTTCCAGAGTAATTGTTAGAGAATAAGCAATATCATTTTTGGGCTTCCACATAACTCACTATCAAAATTCACTAATACAGATAATCCTCAGGTTACGTCGGACTCAATGTATGTCGTTTTGTGGTTACATCACCATTTCCCATTTATTTATTTAAAAAAAAGTGCCGTCATTTCAACGTATGTACATATGTGCTTTATGCTTTTTCATTATTTGTTTACCACAAGTAAAGGTCAGGAATGGTATCTTTCTTTTAAATTTTTTTTTGCTGTTTCACTTCATTACTGCTGTGTATGTTCTCCATGTGAGTGATGTAGGTGCTTATGTAGGTGAGTTCCGACTTACGGCGAAAAACGCATTATGTTGCGCCAGAGGAACGAATCTCGGAGGACCTACTGTACAGGGTGGGGCAAAAGTAGGTTTACAGTTGTGAAGGTTTATTCTTCTATTATTTATTAATAATAATTATTTATTATTTATTTAAATAAATTTATTAATTTATTCTAGGGTTCTCAGAGTACAGTAGTGATTTTCCATATGAACTGTAAACCTTTATTAGCCCCACCTTGTACCTTATATTTCTGTAATAATAAATGGCAACCAGTATCCTCAATTTGTAAAGTAGCACTGTACACAGATGAACCTGAGCCTAACTGCTTTTAGGAGCTAATGCAATTAGTCGGCTTAAACACCATTACACTGAAGCAGATATATTTTATCTGTGAAAGCTTGGGGAAATGGATCTCTCATTCGTCTCCAATTCCTATTATTTATAGATTCAGATAAGAAAGAATAAATAAGCATAATTTTAAGGGAATAGTGTGATATAGGAATAAAACACAGGTGAACAGAGTTCATAAAAATGTAGAAAAGAAAGAAAATAGGAGCTTATTAGAGCTTTGAAGATGATTTAGGAATATATAATTTGATAGTTCAAGCAGAGGTCTGTCAAGCACATTGTATTAGTTTATTTCTTAATAAATCAAAGCACCAAATTCAATTTTTAAAAACTGAATTCCTGAGAAATAAAATCAGACTATCATATTCAAAATATATTAATAAGTAGCAAGTATCAACTAACTGTATGTCTATAAAGATGCTCTAATCAGAAAAATTTTTGTGATATACTAAGAGAAAAAAGTGTGATATAAATTTATATATATAAAACTACAATGATGTACTTTATGAAAAACAAAAATAACTCAGTAGGGTCGGAAAAAGGGTTAGAAAGTAATACAGTAAACTTTTAATAATATATTTTATTAGGATGGTGGGAGCAAGTAATCTTTTCCTATAGATGTTTAAAGGTTATATTGATAAATACTACTTTATACTTCAATAGAAAACATTGTACTGTTGTTATTAAACAATTGTAAGAAGGCTACAACAAGAGTAAGATTTCACAATGTACTTTCTACACTTACTATAACAGTGGTTCTCAATCACAATGTTGTAAAGTGTACTAAATTGTTTATTCTAGTACTAAAATAAAAGTTATCCCCACAAGAACATTCTCTCTTCCCTGCAATCAATGTTCTCACCAATGGGGGAAGGGATGAAGTGATAGGTACTGTGCCAAAAATTAACCCTTTCAGCACCATTTAATTCTGCTGAGACCTCTCTCATGTGTCCGGCATACAAACACCATCCTCTGTGTGTGTTACATCGCATGGGTTGTGCCAGAAAAATGTTTGAGACCCCTGTACCACAATGTCACTGAGAAAAGTGAGCAACTGTTTTTCTACTTACTTTCCCATTGCTGACAATACCCATTTCTCCAGGACCCAACTTAAGTACGTCCTGACAGAACAACTGGTGAGTTCGAAAAATATTCACTCCAATGGTATTATATTTTTTCTCAAAAGCATTCTTATCCATCTCCTAAAGCAAGAAAATATGAAATGAATAAGAGAACAGTAAATATATTATTTTTGTAACAAAGTTTACTTTAATATATTAGTGTAAAATTTAAATTATACTAAGTTGTGACAAAAAGTACTATTTTCTCCTGAAGCCATTTTTAAAAAAGAAATCTTTCTCTGCCAAGTCAATTATAATATTTGTATATCTTTTTAAAAGTAGATAGTTTGCTATTCATTCTTTGAGAATTTTCAGGTGGATTACTGATTGGTAAAATGCTAGGGACCATCAATTTAAATAAAATTTAACATTCCAGAAAAGACATAAACCCAGTTAGTAATAGTGCATTTAACTTCAGAAATACAAAGGTAACCCATGGTCAGAGTCATAAAATATATGGATATTCATAGAAAATTAACCACAAATAAGTTCCTTACATCTTCATACTAACACACTTCTTCATATCAGTATTTATCAATTTTTTTATGTGCATCCAAATAACCTTGGTGCCTTGTTAAAATGAAGCTTCTCCTTCAGTAGATCAGGGTGGAGATTTAAATCCTGAACTTCTAACAAGTTCAGATGATAGAATTGTTTCCCCTTTGCTATCCAATATGGTAGCCACAGCCACAAATGGTTATGAGCCCTGGACATATGGCTAGTATGACTGAGGAGCTGATTTTAAAGCTCAATTTAATTTGAAGTTTAAAATAGCTCCATGTAGCTAGTGACTACAGTATTGGACATTGCAGCCCTAGATCTCCTTACTTCCAAAATCTCTCTCTCAGTCATCCCCTCTCTCACCACAAGCTCCTGATCTTCCAGCTCACTCATTCTGTTACTAAACATTACTCACACTTTCAGTCCACTGACCCTACCACTTATTTATTGTCCATTATACTTCCCATATCATAATTTCCCTCCCACCCAAGTTACACCCCGACATCCTTTACTGTAACATCAACCTTCCATGCTCAGCTCCTTGGAATGCTTCCCTCAGTTACATTCACCTTGCAAAACCCCAACTCTGATTAAATACAACTCTGCTTCCTCTGCAACTGGACCCGAACAGTGTTAATAAAGTTGGAAAAAACATGCAACCAAGGCTGATCTCACTTTCAATTTGTGGTCATTAGTCTCAAGTGGGCCCTCAGAAATCTTCCCACACTAATGTATTGAATTCACTTTCTCATTCTCTGAGTAACAGAAACATATTTGACATTTTCTCCTCTTTCCTCAAACCTCTAATAGCACCTAACACTCTAATACTTAACTAATGACCCACCTTTCTTTTGAAAAATTAAAGTAATCAGAAGAGAAGTAGTTATCTTGTTACCACCAAATAAATCTACCCTTCTGCATCTGTACCCATATAGTCTGTCTTTCTTCTGGTTAAAATGGATGAACGATTCCTGTTCTTAAACCAACACTTAACACTGCCCATTGGATCTCAGCATCTCTTAACTTCTCAAGAATTTTGCTCCCCTATGTCTATACAATCCTTTTCTTATTGTTGGATAGATTGTTTCCATTAGCATACAGAAAAGTGACATCTCCCAAATTTAGAAAATTTTCCTTGACCTCAAGTCCCATTCTGGCTACGGAATACTTCTCCCTTCACTGTGCAAGAAACTTCTTTAAAAAACTATACTTGCTATCTCTATTTCCTGATTTTCTATTTTCTCTTGAATCTAGTGTACTTTTATGCTTTTCATTCCACTGAAGCTGTTCTTATCAAAGTCACCAAGGACCACCTTAATAAATAAAATGGTCAGTTAGAAAGTTGGATTTCAGAAACATCTGGCATAGGTGATCATTTCCTACTTGAAATATATTCTCCATTTGGCTTCCAGGATACCATACTCTCCTGGTCACCTTCCTAATTCATTGGCCGTTCCATCTCCTTTATAGGATCATCCTTTTCTTGTGTTCCTCCACATTTTAGAATGTTCCAGGGCTTAGCTTTCAATTTCTCTGTTCTCTACCCACCCTCACTTCTGAGGTTTCTCATCTAGTTTCTTAGCTTGAAATTATATATAATGTTGATAACCCTCAAACTGACTCTGAAAAAAAAAAAAAAAAAGACAACCCCTCATTGATTTCTACACTCATTTACTCAATTGTCAACATTTCCACTTGAACGTCCAACAGGCTTCTGCAACTTAACATGTACAAAACGTAGCTCTAGATCCAGGCCCTACGTGTCCAAATCTTCTCTTCAATCTAGACTTCCCCATTTAAAAAAAAAAAAAAAAGGGATACCACCATTAAGTCTAGCTGTTCAAGACAAAATCCTAGCCTATTATTTTCATGTCACATACAATTGAGCAACTAATCCTATTGACCATAATATAACAATTATTTATTAACCATTTTACCATCTCCTCCTCTCCTATCTAGTTCAACATACCATTATTTCTTGCCTAGATTATAGGCAAGAAATGCAATAGCATTCTAAATGTTCATCCCATTTCCACTCTTGTCTATCTACTATCAAATCTTCACATGATACCCAGAGTCATCTTTTTAAAGGTTATTCACCTCTTCAAGATTCCTTAATGACTTGCCATTATACTCAGGAAAAACTTCATTCCCTTACTATGGCCTATAAGTGCTTGAGATATCTGGGGCTATTTTTCTGACCTCATGTGCTAGTACTCTGCACATCTCTATTTTGGTCATAATGATCTTCTGCCTATACCTCAAGTCTGCCAAGACTGTCTCTGTGTCAAGCCTTTAGACTTGCTATGTTCTTGAACCTGGTACATTCTTGTCACAGACTTTCCATGGTTTGATATTTCATTTTATTCAGAGTGCTGCCCAAATGTAGGCTCTGTAGAAATATCTTTCCTGACCACTCCAGATAAAAGAGCATCCCTCAAACTATCTACTCTCTTATGTTGCTTTATTTTTCCAATACCACTTACTTTGTCTGTCTTTCCCACTACCATGTAAGCTCCACAAGAACAGGGACTCTATTCTTGTTCACAAGTGTATCTCCATTGTCTAGTAGATAATATATAAAATCTAATTTGTTAAATGCCTCTATGCAAAGTCATATTATTTAACATTTATCTTTTCCCATTTAAATAAATATTTACTATCCCCAAATGATTATACTTATTAACTGATGTTTTTCAGTAACATATTATCTCCAAGCATACAGATTTATTCTTTTGAAATATTCAATACATACTTATTATTCCAAACAAAGTTACTGACCTCAGTAAGGAATGTTTTAATTTTATCTCCAGAGTAAATAGCTGTAGCAGTTTCTTCCCTTGCCAGTTTCCTGAGAAAGTTTCTCAAAAAGCTGTTTTTCTGTGTAAGAAAAGCTGCCAAAATTCCTCTAGAAATAGCTGTGTTCTCTTCATTTATTTTTGATGTAGGATTATAAATAACGCCCAACCGACTATGAAAACTTTTTTTCTGAAAAACACATTTATAGGTAAAAAAAAAAAATCTGTGTCTTACATATTTTTTTACAGTTGAACTTTTATCTTTCTAATCAAGTTTATACTTTACCAGACAACATCTTTCACTGTCAAATTCTATGTTGACTATTGAAGATGACCTATCACTGAAATAGCCTAAAAACAATAATTTTAGTAACTCCAACTGCTTCACCTCTTTGCATAATGATTATTTTGTAATGCAATACTTTGTTTAACCTCTTCTTGTGTATGTATGTCTATGAAATAACAAAATTACAAAACAAAAATGCAGATTAACCCATAAAACAACCGCCCAGGTCAAGAAATAGAGCACTGTCAAAGATACTTCTCAGGAGTAATTAAAAAGGTAAATTCCAAGATACTATTCCATGGGTGAATGTGAGGCAAAATCATAACATTTCTGAACTGTGAAAGTAGTCTCTAAATCAGTCACACATATCCAACAGTAAAGATGAAAATCTAATTGGCTATGGGGACTTAAGCACAACCTTTTACTAGTAAGTGTCTTGTGCTCACCCAGAGATATTCCCCAGGAAACCAAAAACAAGAGGGAAAAACCTGAGCAAGAATATCAGAGATATACAATGAGAGGGCAATAGACTTTATAGAATTAGTTCATTCACATCACTAAAAATAGACAAATCAATAAACTATCTAACAAACAACAACAAGTAGCCCAGAGAAGGGTGAGGGGAGGATGTTGTCACCAGTATCCAAATATGTTACAGCGTATTACCAGTATCCAAATATGTTACAGCGTATTACCAGTATCCAAATATGTTACGGTGTATTATCTAAAATGTTTTGTTTTTAATAAAAAAATTATGAGACATGCAATGTAACAAGAGAGTATGATTCATACAAAGGTGAAAAACACACACACAGCATTAGAAATTGTCTTTGAGGGGCCTTAGTTGTTGGACTTAACAGGTGTAATATATTCAAAGAACTAAAGAAAACCATATCTAAAAAATTAAAGAAAGGTATTTTAATAATATTTCACAGATAATAATAATGAAGAGATAGAAATTATATAAAAGAACCAAAAGGAAATTCTGGAGTTATAAATTCTGTAACTAAAATGAAAAATGCTCTAGAAGGGTCCAATAGATATGAGTTGGCAGAAAACTCAGTGAATCAATAGAGATTATACAATCTGAAAAACAAACTGTAAAAACAATGAACAGATCCTCAGAGAAATACGGAACTTCATTAAACATACCAACAGATGCATAATGGAAGGGCCATATACATGTAACTACTGGGGAAAGGGCAGTTTGTGAGGCTCTCAAAGAACATGCTCCCAGAAATTCTTGAGAAGGAAGAGAAGGCAGAAGTTGACTATTGTACCATAGATCCCAAACAACCGGTTTTGAAATGTGCTGGTCTGCAGGCAACTGAGGAAAGCCAGAATGTGTTCTGAGATTATCTGATAATCTGTTAGGACCTAGCAGATGTTATGTTTCATTTTAAATGTATTAATTATTCTTAATGTGGTAGCAAGGCTCCAAGATGGCCCCCAATGATCCCCACCTCCTGGTACTCATACTTACAGTTCCTTCTCATACTGAATAGAAGTGATCTGCATAACAAACAGAATAGCGTGGAAATACAGTGTGTGACTTTGGAGACTAGATCATGAAAGACATTGTGACTTGTGGTTTCCATCTGTAACTCTTTGCCACTCATTATGGGGAAAGCCAGCTGTCATTTTGTGAGGACACTTAAGCAACACTAAAAAGTGGTCAACGTGGCAATCGGAAGAAGCATTCTGTTCATGGCCAGTGAGAAACTGAGGTCTCCTGCTAACAGCCATGCAAGTGAGCCATCTTAGAAGCTGATCCTCCAGCTCCAGTAAAGCCTTCAGGTGGCAACAACAAAAATCCTGACTGCATCCTCATGAGAAACCCCAAGCCACAACCACTCAGCTAAGTCACTCCTGAATTCTTAAACCCCTGAAACTGTGAGAAAATAAAGGTTTACTGCTTTAAAACACTAAGTTATAGGGCAATTTGTTATACATCAGTAAATTTACACTTGGTTAATACAAAGCAATTTCATAAAATATTTTGGTTTCTGTTTCTTGGGTGCTTTTATCTAGGTAAACTTACTCACCATGTGCTTTAATGCATTCAAAAGCAGTTTTCTCCCAGATGGTTTGTCAAAATCAGCAATAATCCAGAGAGTAATGGAAGAAATTACATCTTCACCTGAAAGTTTCAAATGGTTTAGCTAAACTAATTCTTTTTAAAATAAAACTAAAAGCAGAGGACATATCCAGTTAACAAAATTAAGAAACAACAACATTAAAAATAGTCTTTTGGAAAATAAGAAAATGTTAAAAATTATACACGCACAGTGACATAAAATGCTAGAAATGTAATTCATGATATAAGCTCTATATAAACTCAGGTACCAAGAAGAAAGAACAGTCCCTAAAGGACACGTCTGTGGGATACTTCCATGAGTAAAGAAAGTTGTATTATGCTTATCATGGTTCCAGTGCTGGCAAGCAAAACTGCCTTCTAGCTATATTTGTAAAAAAAATAGAGGAACTGATATGTATACCCCCATATATAAAAACACACACACCCAAATACAATAAGGTTTATTAGTAGATACTAAAAACAGCAATATCTTATTAGCTTATGATTCATTAATTCAAAATGTCTGGCTTTTATTAACTTGGTCTAATTCATATAATCTTGTGCCATCAACATCAGTATTTTTTTTCTGAAAAATTTCAAAATTTGGATGCCACAGAAAGAAACAATTTTTAATTCTTATATCACAGTTGAATGAATTTATTTCATTCAGCTTCAGGATATAACATTTGAAGTAATAGTTATCTGGTCATCATTAAAATCTTTAGAAAAATTATTCTTTTAGATCAAATGACCCACTTAAAACAGTTATAAAAACTTTGTTCTGTAGATCAGCAAATTGCACTATTTTTTTTTTTAAAAAAGGATAAAGGTAAATAGTTCTGGTGCCCTCTCAATGTCAGTCCTTTACCATACAGTAGTAAATGTAGAAATGTTTCAAATGTGCTAAGTAAATTATAATTTTTTATTTCTTTACACATTTACATAACTGCAAATAAGAGGAACTTATGATGCTTCTCTGCTAATAAAGTATTCCTTTAAGCTGCATGAAATTTAAAGGCTAACTTACTCTGATGCCCAGAAATATACCCCAGAACCTAACAAATATTTTATCCTATCTTTTATTTCCTATTTCCGACTCCTTTTCTTTCCTGTCATTTTCACACATTAGCCTGCCATAAAGTAGACCTTTTATTTTACATTTCATTATTTGTTGGACTGTGTGTAGACAGCTCATTTTGTGAACATAAAATCAGGAATCAATTACTAAGTAATTTGGGGGCCATCTGATCCAAAGTTGGATTCACTCCTTACCACTCTCAAAACTGGTTGTGTAGCCTCTGCTTAAAATTTCTAAGAGGAGAAACCAAGATGGCGGCATAAGTAAACACCTAAACTGCTGCCTTGCACAACAATTTCAAAACTACAACTAAAAGAAAAAATGTCTATCACCCAGAACCATGGGAAAGTTGGCCGAGTGGAACTTCTACAATTAGAAGGAAAGAAAAAAGAGCATTGAGATGTGCACAAGCGCTGAAAAGCTGAGGTACGGAGGTGCGCAAATTGGGTTGGCGGTGGGCGACTGGGAACACTGCTTTTTTCAACTGAAGGGAGACAAGCTCCGGATTACGCCAAACTCCAGTTTCTGGAGAGACGCTGGGGACCCAAACTACTATGGGGAGAAGCTGGACTGTCTGCCATCAGGTCGGAAAGGGAGGGTGACTTTCTTGCAGAGGTGCGCGCAGCACTCATTGTTTACTGCACTGGGGCACGGGTCATGGGGACCTGGAAACTGGCAGCCATCGCTGTTTGCCACTCCCTAGCCTAGTGACTCCCTGAGATCCCGCTCCGCACAATCTACAAACCCACCCAAGCTCCACACAGCGGCTTTTGCATATAAATGGCCTGCCCTATCGCAGCTTAATCTAACAAACTGCAGCTCTGGTCAGACAGCTCCAAAACCTCCAAACCCCAAGCAAAGAGGAGAAAACAGTAGTTCTTGCTGTAGCTCCTGCTGGGTGGCCTCAGACAGTAGCTGACCTGCACCCCATTGGAGATCCAGAAGCTAGTGTATCTAGTGGTCAGTGTGGGACTACACCAGATTTCAACTCCTCACATCCATAAGTGACACATTCAAGAGGCAGACTCAGTGAGCACCAAAGTCCCACTGAAACAAGTCCTGCCCCATAAGTGTGTCTCCAGCGCATCAGTTCTTCCATTATAGACACAGCGGGTCCTCACAGCCAACTGGCCTGGAGGTCAATTCCTCCCAGCAACACCAACAACAATTAAGACTTAACTACAACAAGGCTATAACACAGTCCACAAACTGTGTTACCAAGAGTGTCCACCTTGGTAACTGGGAGGCCGACCCACTGGGCCATATAGGGCAAACTAGCACACAAAGCCACCCTAGCAACTCAGGGAAGCAGCGAAAATGCGGCGACAAAGAAACAGATCACAAACAAAAGAAATGGAGGAAAACAAATGACTGGATATAGAGTTCAAAACCACGGTTGTAAGGTTTTTCAAGAATTTCCTAGAAAAGGCTGATCAATTTAATGAGACCCTTGAGGATATGATAAAGGACCAACTAGAAATTAAACATACACTGACTGAAATAAAAAATATTATACACAGACACAACAGCAGACTAGAGGAACGCAAGAATCAAGTCAAAGATTTGAAATACAAAGAAGCAAAAACACTCAACTGGGAAAGCAAAAAGAAAAAAGAATCCCAAAATTTGAAGATAGTGTAAGAAGCCTCTGGGACAACTTCAAGCGTACCAACATCAGAATTATGAGGGTTCCAGAAGAAGGGAGAGAGCAAGATACTGAAAACCTATTTGAAGAAATGACTGAAAACTTCCTCCACCTGGTGAAAGAAATAGACTTACAAGTACAGAAAGCGCACAGAACACCAAACAAAAGGAATCCAAAGAGGACCACACCAAGACATATCATAATTAAAATGCCAAGGGCAAAAGACAAAGAGAATATTAAAAGCAGCAAGAGAAAAACAGTTAATTACCTACAAGGGAGCACCCATACGATTGTCAGCTGATTTCTTAACAGAAACTATGCAAGCCAGACGGGAGTGGCAAGAAATATTCAAAGTGATGGATAGCAAGAACCTACAACCAAGATTACTCTACCCAGCAAAGTTATCATTCAGAATTGAAGGTCAGATAAAGAGCTTCACAGACAAGAAAAAGCTAAAGGAGTTCATCGCCGCCAAACCAGTATTACATGAAATGCTGAAAGGTGTTCTTTAAGAAGAAGAAGAAGAAAAAGTTAAAGATAAAAATTATGAACAACAAGTACATATCTATCAACAAGTGAACCTAAAACTCAAGTGAATTAAAAATCTGAGGAGGAACAGAATAAACTGGTGAATATAATAGAATCAGGGGCATAGAAAGGGAGTGGACTGATAATTCTCAGGGTGAAAGGGGTGTGGGAGGTGCAGGAAGAGACTGGACAAAAATCATACACCTATGGATGAGGACAGTGCGGGGAAGGTAAGGGCAGAGGGTGGGGTGGGAACCGGGTGGAAGAGAGCTGTGGGGGAAAAAAGGAGAAACAATTGTAATCATCTGAACAATAAAGATTTTTAAAAAAATCTCTCTCTGATAAAAATTTACTCCTTACAACATAGTTTATTCCAGAGGTTTTTTAAAAAAAAGTATTATGCAAACACCTTACTAAAATTACAACATTTTGCTGCTTTAAGAACAAATTCAGGAAAATAAAATATGCTTATTACCTTCATGGGTTAAATAATACATGTTCTCTGCAATTACAGCACTCTTATCTTGTGAGTCCAGGAAAAAGAAAGTAGAGAAATCTTCAACATCTGCAGTAACTGAAAATTTTCATATTAAATAATAAATAATGAATTAATGAAACATTCACAATTCAATAAGCATTTGTAGAAAACAGGAGAATTATTTTACCTGATGTAGATATTAAATTAAGGTACTGCCCTTCGCTGTACAAAATCGAAGGATTTATATGGGGTACAACATTATTTTTATCCATAAAGAAATCAATTGCTTTTGTTCGATCATTTAATGTGCCCTAAAATAGCAAAAATATTATTTAGGCAATAGAGGCAATTTATATGCATATGTTTTAAACTTACGCAGAGATTACATTTAAAGATACTCAGTATAAAATAAATCAAAAATAATATGTGATTTAGGATTCTCATAATAAATTTTCATGTAAAACTTTGAATTTTCTTTCCAATTAAGCAATTTTTAGATGTAATTATGCACAGATAAAGTTAACTATTACTTTAAAAATCACTACTAAATGATCAGGATGAAAATTTTTACAAAATTAACTTTTGCTTTTAAAATATTTCTTAATACAAAAAGTCATTTAAAAATATCATTCTTCATATATTTTCTCATAAATGCTTACCTACCATAAAAACTTCCCTTTGTAAATATATGGTCATATCCATCATTTTTTGAAGAAGAGCTCTTTCTAGTTTTTGAATATTTAACTCCTCATGGTTAAAGGATTCGCCATTATAAAGAGCTTGAGGCAAAGGACCCAGGCCAGTCATCTTATAAAAGCTTGCTCCTGCCTATTCAATTAAAAAAATCAGTTAAACAGAATATGGTTTTCTAAAAAGGAAATACATAAGAAAAAGAAGGAACACTGTCACATCTTTATATGCCAGAGAAAAAAAATGTTAATTTTGATCATTTTACCCAGCCTTTTAAAAGATAGTCTAAAGGAAAATCTACACAGAGCAAGATTCAGGGAACTTTCTGTGCAGGGCGAGATACTAGTAATACATATTTTAGGCTTTGTGAGCTATCAGGTTTGTCTGTGTCACATCTACTCAACTCTGATGTTATAGTGCAGAAGCAGCGATATATAACACAAAAACAAACAAATATGGCCATGTCCCCCCAAAACTATGAAAACAGGCAGTGGGAGGGCTAGATTTGGCCTATGGGCTATAGGTTGCTGACTCTTGATATGAACTATGATATTTATTTTTTAAAAAATATTATTCACCAGGATCAGAGATTCATTTGTCCCTATATTTACTTGTTTAATAAGCATTTATTCAATTCATGCCATCAGCATTAGGTTAAGACCCTGTGAATACAGAACTGAAAGTTTTTCCTCAAGTGGTTCATATATTTACAAACAAAATGCAGGCATGTACAAGGATCTATGGGAGCCCAGAAATGAAGCATCTAACCAAGTCTGTGATGGATAGGAAGGTATCAGAGAAGGACTCTGGGGGTAATACCAAAAAAATCAAAGGATGAGCAAAATTTGCTAGGGAGATGAAGTGGGAAGAGACATTCCAAGTGAAAAGAGACAGCCAAGCAAGTGGGGGGAGGGAGAGAGAATAAGGCATATTTAGGCAATTGCAAGTAATCTGCTTTATTTACAGTGGGGAGAGCTGTCAGATATGGGTTAGAGGAGATAGGCAGAGGCCAGATCATGAATGTCTTCAACATCGGGATTTTGTCTTCTGAGTGATAAAGCATCACTGCATACTTCATTTATTTGCAATCCTGTACTATGCATTATTATAATTATTATAGCCAACACTCTCACAGTTACTTGATGAAGCTAAGTATTCTGATTACATCCATTTTAAAGGTGATGAAACAGATATAAAAACATAAAGTCACTTCCAATGTCACATAGCTACTACATTTTGGAAACAGAATTTATATTTAGATCTAACCAAGAGTCTGAACTGAACTCTTAACCACTGGGCTATATTTCCTCTGCATTTATTGAGCACTTACTATATGTTAGGCTATGAATACACATAAATAATATTCAAAGTCCTTCTTAAGAAAACATACTTTAACAAAGGGAGAGATGGATACATTGAAAACAGGCGTGATTATAGTATACAGAGGTGCAAAGAGTGTATAATCAATTCTATCTACGAAGAGGATTCATGACAATATGATCAGATGTTCTTATTTTAAAAAGAACACAGTATCAACAATGGAAAAAGGTGGGGGGGCATGCACTGGGAATGATGGGTCGGGTGCTACTGCAGTAGCATGGGAAAGAAAAAGCAAGGGCCAGAACAAAAATCAGTGGTAACGGGCCAGGTGAGAATGAGGCAGTTTCTAAAATATTTAGTGGGCAGAACTGGATCTACAGTTTCAGAGAGTATGAGAGGAAATAAGTAGTTTAGGATGGCATAGGTGTCCTGGGAGAATGATGATACTACCCTCTAGATAGGGCAAAAAAAGAAAAAGGTTTGGGGTAACCAAGAAGATCATGGGCTTGGTTATAAGTTATTGTGATTTAAGATGCTCATGGGAAATCAATCCACTAGGCCTGTGGTCGGCAAACTGCGGCTTGCAAGCCACATGTGGCTCTTTGGCCCCTTGAGTGTGGCTCTTCCACAAAATACCATGGCCTGGGCGAGTCTATTTTGAAGAAGTGGTGTTAGAAGAAGTTTAAGTTTAAAAAATTTGGCCCTCAAAAGAAATTTCAATCGTTGTACTGTTGATATTTGGCTCTGTTGACTAATGAGTTTGCCGACCACTGCACTAGGCAATTGCATACCTGGGTATGGACCTCAAGAAAGATATCCCTGCTAGAAATACAGGCTCTCTTCTGATTTACTCTATCATTTCAAATTAGGCAAGCTGTTCATTACAAAAGTTTTAACTACAAAAAATAAGCCAATGACACTAAATTTTGTACTTTTAACCCACACCTCTTTCCTGAGCTATAGACACATATATCTAATCATTTATTTCATATTTACTCTGGAAATCTCACAGGCACTTTAACTTCAATATGTGAAAAACAGTATTTCTGACCTTATTTCCCATTTGGTTTTCCCTCCACTCCTTTCCACCTTGGCAATGGCATCACAACCCTTCTATAGTTAGTTGCTCAATTGAACCCTGGGAGTAGACCTTGACATTTCTCATCTCTCCTTACCTACTCGATCCAGCAGCAGGTCTGGGATTGTACTTCCTAACTCAATTGTGTCCATTTTTCTCTGCCTCTACTTCCAAAAGTCTCAAGTTCATCTCTCATTTTGAACTCCTACCTACATGTTTCCTAATCTGTCTCACCACATATAATTTTACTCCCCAATGATTCATTCTCAACAATGGAGAATGTTTTGTTGTTGTTGTTTTTAAAAAGCATTATTACTGTCACTTAATATCTTTTCAGTTTCCGAGGTCTTGTACTGTTGAGTCCAAATTAAATATTGTTCACAAGACCCTGTGCAATCAGGCCCAGGGCCTGCTTCTCCAGCCTTGTCTTAGGAAATTTCCTCCAGTGCCTACATAACACGAACTTGCTATCTGTACAGCAGCAACACCAATTTCTCTTAATTTCTTCACAACTCAGGACCTCCTAACATTTCCTCCTGAATGTTCCTCTACTAGTACTATCACTTCCTGTTTTCTTTCATCCAACTCTTCGTCCTATTTCAGGACTCATCTTAAATGCCACTGCTTCAGAGAAGGATTCCTATTCCCATTCCAGAGCCCTCCTCTTTCATTCTGCTGTATACCTATGGGCCGCTTCCAATGAAGACTCATGTCCATCAATTCAGGAATTTCTTTATGCTATTTCTGTGATGCTTTCTGTTCCTTTATTTGTTCTTTCTGACTCTTCTAAATTGAGTCTCTAATTGTTTACCTTTCATTTTTGTTTTTCACTTTTTTGTCTCAGTACTATTACATTTTTATTTTATTTTGAATTTTCAAGAGATCTTTGTTGGACTCTATTCTTTAACCTTCTGTGCCTTGAACATTGTAAGTACTCAATAAGTATTTGTCAAAAATACAGATAAAGTTTGGATTGGATATAGAGAGAAAATTACACGAATATGAGTTTATAGAATAAAGGCCTAAACTAATTTATTTGCTTTGTGATGTAGGAGTCAGAATGATTTCCTAGGCCAGTGGTCGGCAAACTCATTAGTCAACAGAGCGGCAAACCACGGCTCGTGAGCCGCATGTGGCTCACGAGCCACGGTTTGCCGACCACTGTCCTAGGCATGTAGAGTAAAGTGGAAAAGGGTTTGATGGGACTGAATAATTTTGGGACAGTGTTCACAAAACCAGAGGTCCTATGAAGGGGAGCATCAAAGGCATAAATTCAGTTTAGATAAAGAAGCAGGAATGACTACAGAAGGGCATTCTTGGGGCTGATGTGTGCAAGGGAAGGTGCTGGTTTGTTAACTGGTATGTTTGCAAGGAGAATTCTGAATTGGTTATTTGATCAATCTATGAGAGGGAGTAAAAATGTGGAGTAATTCTTAAAGCAAAAAAAAGTTAAGAAATGAAAAGACAATCATAGTATTTGACTTACTAACAAGGAACATTTAAAAAGTCACACACACTCTAAATATTCACTTAACCAAAATGTGTTAACAGATCTCTTCACCAGCTGGTATGCACTGCACAGGCCTATGAATTCTTAATGGACTGAAATGCTTCTGTACTAATGGCACAGTGGTTTCCCCCATGAGAACCATCTGACCTCTTTCCCAGACCCTCCCTGTCAACACGTTTCAGCCACTACAGGGTAACTGGCTCCTACATCAGCCCGGGTTGATTCTTTCTGATTGGGTTCATTTGATTTTGAAGCTACAACAGTTTTTAGTTATTTTAAGTAATACTACTAGACTAAGGGGAGACTAAGTAAAGGCAGGGAGGTAGAAAAGATCTCAATCCTCAATTATGATTATAAAAACTCAGCAAATAATATCTAAAACCTAAGCTATGCTACACAACTTGAGGACTACAAAAGAATAAGACAAGATCCCTTTTCTTGAAGTACCTACAGTCTAGCTGGAAGTTAAATTTATATCCACATAGGACATGGTAATATTGGTTTGTGACTACCAATATGTAAGGATAACATCGTGTTACTCAAGTATTTTTATGGCAACCCATAAGTAGTATATTTTGGCGATGTAATATTATCTCAGCTTAAGTGCATTAATATCACAGCATATACTGCCTAGAATAAGCAAATAAATAAATACATTTTCTTCTATATGCAAGTTATGTTATAAACAATATTTTTAAACTTTAATAAATATATTAAATAAAATTGAGTACCTTAAATTAAATATTTCCTATCCAGATATTCATAGGAATGCATTTTATTTCAATACACTTAATATCCTCAGGAACACAAGCGTTAACAAAAGGCTTTAAATGCTATATTTAATTTGAACCAGAAGAGGTTCCTTAAGAAACAGAGCATATACGACAATTTAGTGAAAAATCAAGTAAGTGGTTCCTAATTAACAAAAAAAGGGCAAATTAACCAGAAAAAGAAATTTTTACTCTTGAATGAGAAATGATCCTTAGTATCAACATTATGCATCTATCAGTCATGCTTAGGAGATAAGATATTTGCAGAAGTTTTAGTCCCTGTGGAGTATAAGTATGAATAGAAATTGTACTCTACCAGTTAGTAACAAGAAGTAAAGAAACCGCATCTATTAAAAAAAGAAAAAAGAAAAGAAAGAAAAATGAAAACATAATGTGTAAATATGGAAAACTTCCAGGATGCCTATAATTAACCCATTAAGCAGGCTGATATTAAAACCCAAATGGTGCAACCTTCTGCTTTATCCCTGTGCAAACAGATCCCTAATATATAAAATTTCACCGTGTTTCTATTCCATAAGCTTACATAATCATTACAGGAAATTTTTGTTCCTTCCCCTCCATGATTCAAAATAATTAAAGGATATTCATAAAAAGAATTCTTTCTCAATTTTACATAATGCCATAAATAACTTTACTAAAAGAGATGCCTCTATATAACTTGGCTCTAAAAGAAAGCTCATGTTGGTTGTCTTTGAGGTGTATTAAAAAATTATATGAAAACATAGTAATGGGGAAAAACCAATAAGACACTTTCTCATTTCAAAAATAACTATTTGGGCCCAGCTGGCATGGCTCAGTGGTTGAGTGTTGACCTATTAACTAGGAGGTCATGGTCCAAATCCCGGGCAGGGCTTATGCCCACGTTATGGGCTCTATCCCCAGTATGGGGTGTGTAGGAAGCAACAGATCAATGATTCTCTCTCATCATTGATGCTTTTTCTCTCTCCCCCTTCTTCCCTGAAATCAATAAAAATATTTTTTTAAAAAAATAACTATTTGGAAAACTATTCTTATACTAGTATAACTAAAGAAAAGAAAAATCCATAATTCCTCTGCACTGTCTTTTCAATCCCATTGAGACCACCAGACCTTTGGCTTCTTGGCTTCATATCCTATTCTATGCAGTCTGTACCCCACAGATTATATTTGTGGGCTATTCTGGGCTAATGTTATACTCAACTTATGAAACTTCAAACTTAGAGTAATTTATCCAATTAACTTCCTTCACTCAGCTATTTTGCTCTTTTCTTAAAACAGATTGATGCCCCTGAAACTTATGGTAAGCTTAAGCATCATGGCAATTCTTTTACCTGGTTTTACTCTAGACCAGTGGTTCTCTACCTTTCTAATGTCACGACCCTTTAATACAGTTCCTCTTGTTGTGGTGACCCCAACCATAAAATTATTTTCGTTGCTACTCGTAACTGTAATTTTGCTACTGTTATGAATCGTAATGTAAATATCTGTGGTCTTAGGCGACCCCACTGCTGTAGAGCCTAAGACCATCGGAAAACACAGATATTAGTCTGCTCTACAGCAGTGGGGTCGCCTAAGACCACAGATATTTACATTACGATTCATAACAGTAGCAAAATTACAGTTACGAGTAGCAACGAAAATAATTTTATGGTTGGGGTCACCACAACAAGAGGAACTGTATTAAAGGGTCGTGACATTAGAAAGGTAGAGAACCACTGCTCCATACCAGTGGTCGGCAAACCACGGCTTGTGAGCCACATGAGGCTCTTTGGCCCCTTGAGTGTGGCTCTTCCACAAAATACCACACGCAGGAGTGCACATACAATGCGACTGAAGGAGTACCCTAATTAAGTTAATAACAATGTACCTACCTATATAGTTTAAGTTTAAAAAATTTGGCTCTCAAAAGAAATTTCAATCGTTGTACTGTTGATATTTGGCTCTGTTGATTAATGAGTTTGCTGACCAGTGCTCTAGCCCCTTTTGTAGTCTCCAGAGCGGCAATTTCTAAAACATCATAGCTCTCTTAAAGTTCCATCACTACCACACACACCCTCACTTTCAGATGGCCTTCCCTCCTCATTAATTCATTAAACAGGTATTTACTGATTACAAACTATGTTCTGCTCACTAGACATTGGGCCTACAACATCCAACAAGATACAAGATTCTTGGTCTCATGGACCTCAGTCTAGTGAGAAGTCAGGTACTGAACAATCTATATATATAAAAGCCTAAGCGACCATTACGACTGAACTACCAGAATGACTGGTGGCTATGACGCACACTGACGACATGGGGCAGATGCTCAACACAGGAGCTGCCCCTGGTGGTCAGTGCGCTCCTACAGGCAACCTCCTGTGGCCAGCCAATCTCCCCCAGTCCTTCCCTACAGCTGGCCAGTCAACCTCCCACGGTCCCGCCCCTGGTCAGTTCCTCCCCTCCACCGGCTGGCCAATCTCCCATGGTCCCGCCCCCGGGCTGGCCAACCTCCCGCAGTCCCATCTCCTGTCCCTCCCCCTGGCCAGCAGGCCCAATTAGCCCGCCCCCAGCTGGCCTGGCCCTGATTGGGACTGGGCGAGATGGCCCTGATCGGCCCTGATTGCTGGCCAGGCCTAGGGACCTCACCTGTACACAAATTCATGCACTGAGCCTCTAGTTAATTATAGTTAGCACTAGAGGCCCGGTGCACGAATTTGTGCACATTGAAAGGAAATTAATTAGAAGAAATATTTTAGAGGCCGGGAGGGACCATGGGAGGGCTCCAGGGCATGTCCGGCCCATCTCGCCCAGTCCTAATCAGGGCCAATTGGGGCCATCTTGCCCAGTCCCGATTGGGGCTGATCGGGACCATGGGAGGTTGGCTGGCCAGGGAAGGACTGTGGAGAGGGCTCCCGGGTGTGTCCATCCTGTCTTGCCCACTCCCGATCGGCTGGACCCCAGCAGCAAGCAAGTCTACTGGTCGGAGCATCTACCCCCTGGTGGTCAGTGTGCATCATAGCGACTGGTTGAACAAATGGTCTGACACTTAGCATATTAGGCTATTATTATATAAGATTACACAGGAGTGTAAGGTACTATTTTAGCATATAATTGAGCAACTTAATCTGATTTCAAGGGTTTAAAAATAGGTCCCTGAAGTTTTTCCCATAAGTATTACTTTTCCCCTCATGTAATATTAAAGACAAGAGCTAATACAAGCTAGAGAAGAGGGAGGGAGTATCTGCAAACATGGAAAAAACACATATGTGAAATCCCTCTGATGAGAAGGAGGTAACCCATTCTTGATATAATAAACTTAAAATAATGCCAGCGTGGTTGAAACAAAAAAAGCAAGAAAGAGAGTAGGAAATGAGACTGAAGAATTATAATAAGGGGCCAAATTTGGCAGGACCTCTACAATGCTAGTGATTCTGTACTTTACCATTACTATTGAGGAATTTTACATATAAGAGTGTCAAAATCAGATTTTTTCTTTAAGAAACACTTATAAAATATAAAAACCCCTTGAGAAATGTTGAGAACCATATGCGCATTAGAAATAAAACCCCAATGATGCTTTTCTGAAGTCTGATTCTTATCCTAATGTTTATCTAAAAAGCCAGCTTTATTTCTTCCTAAGAAAGTACAAATTATATCCTTTAAAATTCTATGCTTAAGTTTTCTCCCCTGTAAGTCCTGAGAACTATCCTTTCTTTTATTGTTACTTTTCAAAAAGTCAATTGTTGGAATGTAAATACTGTACACAACATGTGTCATTCAAAGGTCTAAAATGTCCCTTCTTTTAGAGGGACTAAAATCCAAAACGTGAGTTATTTATATTAAGATAATTTATTCATAAGATTATAATAAAAGGGTCTTGGATCATATTTTTGAAAACTTAAAAACCAGATTACCTTTCTTTTATTATCATATTTAGAATCAATTCCCAAAATATCCAAAATATTAGCATGAGGAAATTTATCTTGGAGAACACTCTTCACATTATCCACCGTGAGTATATTTTGATTCTTCACTTTTTGGTACATCTGTGGAAATAAAGATATTATAATTAATTTTCATCTTATAGCAGTTATTTTATTTCCCTTAGCATGCATATACACTTCTATATTAAATATATTTTACATTTTGTAAGTTCTAAATATACTATATACATAAGAATACACACCTATGCATACAGGTAAATTAATCATTCTAACCATACAATATATCATCTTGAAATATAAACGGTTTTGTGGAATTCTATAGCTTTCACAAATAACAAATTTGTTATATTCCATCCTGACCACTGATTATTAAAAAATGGTTACCTTATTTAAAAAGGTAAGTATAAAATATTTTAAATGACTGGTTTCAGAATGCTTTCATTTCATTTCTAATTGCTCTTCAGTAAATACTATGATTAGATTTTCTCTGCACTTCCATTCTCCCCATAGTCTCAAATATCTAAATGCACTTGTGTAATGTAAGCTGTTACTCCTTTATTATTATTTTTTTTGTTTCATTTCTCCCTTCATTATGGATCCTCTACTATGACCAGACACTGTTCTAGGCATGGGGCAAAGGACAGTTTTGCATCGAGAGAGAAGGCATCTTTGAGCAGATGACTTAGCCAAGACATACTAGTAAATATGAACAGTGAGCTAACAAGACATTCTGGGGAATACACAATACTATATACAGATGATGTATTACAGAATTGCACTTGAAACCTATATAATTTTATTAACCAATATTACTCCAATAAATTCAATAATTTTTTTTCAAAAAGACATTCTGGGGAAAGAAACTTCCAAGCAGAAGGAACTAGTAAGTACAAATACTATTAGGTAGCATTTTGATAGATCAATTAAGAACATTCTTTTTAGTCCCAACTCAAATAAATACTGCCAGAGACAATCTCACATTATGGCTGACAGAATCTCCATGTTATTCCTCATAATGAAGAAGCAGAATTCTTATTTGTTTTCCTTTTATCACTGTAAACTTTACAACCTGTTCCTTTAGGAAGCACAGGTCTGTAATTAGATCACAGTTTAGTTGTCTGGGTATCTCAATTTAAGGGTATTTTCTCCTCATATCAAAGCAGAGCATACTATAATTCTAATAACTAACAACAACAAAAAAGGTGAAAAGTTCAGGCTTCAGAGTAAAACATATTTTCTTCAATCAAACTCAACTCCAAGTCCCCAGGGCATGGGTCATCACACAATGTCTATCTAATGGAGGTTTCTGAATAATTTCATCCATCATTAGTAGAAACAATTTAAATTTCTGAAGAAACATGGGCCATCTCAAATAAACTTTTCTTGAGCTGCCTTCCACATCTGCATAATTTTGAACACTGAAGCCTCAAACCTGTCTTGGTAGGCCTACGCAGATAAATTCTTCACACCATCACAATGATCCTCAACCTGAGTTGCTGCGACATCACAAAATAACTGGTCCTCTAGCAATTAAAGGTAACATACAGCCAGTGTTTCCTTCTCACTCTATAAATGTTATCCAGTTAGAATAAAATATAGGCCAGTTATTTATGCAGTCACCAAAATATGAAAACTGCAAAATTGTATTGCTATAAATAAAACATGTATATAATAATCTATTTGGACCCTGAAATAAAACTGATTTCCTCCATTCTATATACAAACTCCTACTAAATTGGTGCCAATGATATAACACTGGTAAATGAACAATTAAAAAATGAGTTAAATAGGCCTGGCAGGTGTGGTTCAGTTGGTTGGGCGGGCTCCCTGCAAATAAAGGTTGCCGGTTTGATTCCAGGTGATGGCACATGCTCAGGTTGTGGACTTGATCCCCAGGAGGGGGAGGGGGGGTGCAGGAAGCAGTGAACAGATGTTTTGCTTTCAGATCAATGTTTCTCTCTCTGATTCCCTCTCCATTCCTCTCTCTCTTGGGCTCTAGTGGAGTGGCTAGAACTGCGTGAGGAGAGTCTGGGGTTGGTGGTTCCTCAGACACAGCACAGAGAAGACAACCTTCAGCATCCATGTGCTGAATCATTCCCCCTGTATTTTTTTTTTTTTATTTCTAGGAAATCTTTATATCATGGGATATAAATCTTTTATTGATTATATATATTACAAATACTTCTTTTGCTTGGGACTTATTTCCCCTTGCTTTATGATATAATTTGATAAAACGTTGGTATGCACTTGTAATACAGCTAAATTTATCAATATTTTCCTTCAGACTCATGACTTTTTAAGTGTAATTCAGGAAACTCTGACCTCCCTTGGGTTCCTATTTTTACTCTAAAAGTTTTAATACTTTGTTTTTCACACTAAACTTTTAAGCTGAAATAATCCTATCTAATAAAAGAGTAATATGCAAATTAACTATCACTCTGCTACACCCACAAGCCACACCCACCAGCCAATCAGAGGTGAGTATGCAAATTAACCCAACCAAGATGGCTGCAGCCACGGAGCGAGCAGGAGGCTTGGGTTTCCCCAGCAATGGAGGAAGCCAAGCTTTCCTCACACCCTGATGGGCCCAGGCCTCCACTCAAGGCTACAAAGTTTCAATTATAGAAGATAAATAAATCCCAGCAAAAATGGTGGCAGCCACGGAGCTGGAGAGAGCAGGAGGCTTGAGTTGCCCCTGGCGATGGAGGAAGCCAAGCTTTCTGCAGCCTTGGCCAGCCTTGGCCTCCACTCAAGGCTACAAAGTTTCAATTATAGAAGATAAATAAATCCCAGATACCAGGGCCTCTGCTTGGGTTGCCAGGGGGCGTGGCTGGCCTGAAAACCACCATAGGCCCCTTGCCCAGGCCGCCCCATGCCCCAAGGGAACCCCAACCCTGATCCGGAACACCCTTTAGGGCGAACCAGCCGGCCCCCACCCGTGCACCAGGTCTCTATCCTATCTAATAAAAGATAAATATGCAAACTGACCATCACTCCAACACACAAGATGGCTGCCCCTATGTGGTCAAAGATCTTGCCCCCATGTGGACACAGGATGGTCACCACAAGATGGACAGCAGGGGAGGGCAGTTGGGAGGGACCAGGCCTCCAAGGGAAGGCAGTTGGGGGGGACCAGGCCTACAGGGAAGGGCAGTTGGGGGGGACCAGGCCTGCAGGGGAGGGCAGTTAGGGGCAATCAGGCTGGCAGGGGAGCAGTTAGGCATCAATCAGGCTGTCAGGGGAGTTGTTAGGGGGTGATCAGGCTGGTAGGCAGAAAGGTTAGGGCAATCAGGAAGGCAGGCAGGCAAGCAGTTGGAAGCCAGCAGTTCTGGATTGTGAGGGTTGGGCCTAAATGTGCAGTCGGACATCCCTCGATGGGTCCCAGATTGGAGAGGGTACAGGCTGGGCTGAGGGACACCCCCCCTGCACAAATTTTGTGCACCGGGCCTCTAGTTTTTATATAAGGTGTGAGATTTTATGTTTGTATTGTTATCATCAATTGTCTAGACACCAGCAGTTGAAAGTCCACTCCGACTTACTATAACATCACTTCTGTATTCTTCAGTTTTGGAGGCCCCTTTAGTCTATATATCTTTCCCTTGAACCAATACCACACTGTCTTAATATAACTTTATGGATATTACCTGGTACAGCCAGACACATTTTATTCTTCTTCAAGAGATTTTCAGCAATTCTGGGGCTTTACTCTTCCATATAAATTACATTTATTTTTCTATTTATTTTACTTTTTTAGCTTTATTGAAGTATAACTGACAAAATAGTAATATATTTAAAGTGTACAACATGATAATTTGATAAAATCCTCTGAAAGGATTCCCACCATCAAATTAATTAAAACAACCATTTATTTATTTTTCTTTTTTGTAAGAACACTTAAATTCTCTTAGTAAATTTCAATTGTATAATACAGTATTTTCAACCATAACCACCATGCTTTACATCAGATCCCCAGAATTTATGCCTCTTATAATTGAAAAGTTTGTACCCTTTGACCAGCATCTACTCATTTCACTCATCCTTTGGCAACCACTTTTCTACTGTTTCCATGAGTTCAGCTTTTTTAGATTTAACATATAAGTGCTATTATTCAGTATTTATCTTTATTCTCTCTGATATATTTCATTTAGCATAATGTCCTTCAGGTTCTTCCATGTTGTTGAAAATGGCAGGAATTCCATCTTTAAGGCTGAATAATATTCTGTTGTGTGTATTTCCACTTGTCCATTGATGAACACTTAGGTTGTTTCCATACCTTGACAATTATAAATAATGCTGCAATGAACATGAAAGTACAGTAATCTCCTTGAGATACTGATTCCATTTCCTTTGAATATATACCCAGAAGTGGGATTGCTGAATCATATTGTAATCCTATCTTAATTTCTTAAGGAACCACCAGACTGTTTTCCATAGTGGCGCTACCAAAAATTTAGTGACCATCCATGCATGGGTTCCTGATTTTCTGTTCCATTGATCTAGGTGTCTGTTTTTATGCCAGTTCCATACTGTTTTGATTACTATAACTTTGTAATATTAAAATTCAGAAATGTGAAGCTTTCAATTTTGTTTTTCTTTCACAAGATTGCTTTGGCTATTCAGAATCTTTGTGGCTCCATATGCATTTTAGGATTGTTTTATCTATTTCTGTGAAAAATGCTACTGAAATTTTAATAGAGATTACTTAAATCTGTAGATCACTTGGGTAGTATGGGCAATTTAACAATATTAATTCTCCAATCCATGAACATGGAATACATTTCCAATTATTAGTCTCTTCTTCAATTTTTTTCATCAATGTCTTATAATTTTCAGTAAAAAGAGCTTTCATCTCCTTGGTTAAATTTATTCCTAAGTATTTTATTCTTTTTCAATGCTACTGTAATTGGGATTATATATTTAACTAGAGGCCTGGTGCACAAAATCTGTACACTGGGGGGAGTGGGGGGAGGTCCCTCAGCCCGGATTGAGAGAAGGCCCAGGCCAGGCCGAGGGACCCCACCGATGCACAATCAGGGCTGGGGAGGGACACGGGAGGTTGGCCAGCTGGGGAGGGACCACAGGAGGGCTCCAGGGCATGTCCGGCCCATCTTGCTCTGTCTCAACTGGCTGGACCCCAGCTGTAAGCTAACCTACCAGTCGGAGCTTCTGCCTCCTGGTGGTCAGGGCATGTCATAGCGACTGGTCGACCGGTCGAGTGTCTGCACCCTAGTGGTCAGTGCACATCATAGTGAGTGGTTGACTGGCCTTAGCATATCATTAGATATTACACTTTCATTGGTTGAATGGAAGACCGGATGACCAGACACTTAGCATATTAGGCTTTTATTATATAGGGTAGAAAATTTACAGTGCTTTGGTAATTTTCTTCTCAGTCTGAAGAAGAAGCACTCCTTGTTTACAATAAAGGTTGATAAGCTAAAGACCAATGAATTTAAAAATAAATAAAAGTTATTTTTTAAAGTTATAACCTAACTTTCTTAATAATCACTTAAAAGTACCTTTATATTTTTTCATGATGAATTATAATAGTTTCAAAACCTCAATTATGAAATAATTCTCCTGTCTCATATGCTTCCTTAATTAAGTTCTTACCAGTTTCTGACTTTTCTTATACAATATCTGTCAGACTCAGTATCAATCTTACCATTTTCACACTAATTTATTATTATAAAGTGATCTCCTTCTCCTTTGAAATTCCCTAGAAAGTATCTATATACTTTGTCATTTAGAATATTTTACTCTGCAATACTTTTTTTCTATTCATGTTTAATAGATTCAGGATCTATTAAATAATTCTTCCCTGACTAATCATGTTCTTTAAATTTAATATATACAATTTAAATCCCTTTATTGGCTAAGTAAGTACATATATTTTGGTAGAGCCTCAGTTGCATAATTTTTAATTTGGGGACATATTATGCACCTCAGTTGGGAGTGGCAAGAATCAAATCCATCATATGTATTAATCCTCACAATAGTTTTCTATACACTTTGAAATATTAATATAATAATAATTATAGTAATACAAGAAACACACTATAAATTCCAAATAAATTATGTTAGTACATAAACTTACATGTGTTACGGAAATAAATGCCTGTGATACATCATGTTCTTTTGCAATATAGTTGAAAGCCCGCCAAAGAGCAACTCCAGCATCATTTGTTCCATCAACTTCATCATCTGTATTAATAATGAACACAAAACCAATTCTGGAAAAAAAAGATGAATAAGGAATGTCACAACTATCCCTTTAAACCACAATAAACTATGATTTTAAAACATCATTAGACTATAACATCCAATTGGAGAGAATGTGTTAATAAATGGGGACAAAGGGAAATATTATTTGAAAAGTTTTGATTTGTAATGCCTATTCACCAAAATCTTCATATTTGATGGATTTTTCCAAAATATATACTCTATGGTGATGGCATTATCAAATGCTCAAATGCCTGTTTTTCTGGTGTACTCTTAAAACCAAAGAGAAATGGGTCCATCTTTAAGTTCCCAAAATGATCAGATCATTCTCTTGGGAAGACAGACAAGATTACCAAGTAGCTTTGATTAACAGAGTCAATCATAAAGGTATATGATACTTCATAACACACAGCTATATTGTGTCAGGCACTAGAGATAAACCGTTGCTTTGAATCACACATTAATACTCTATATAATACAAAATGAAAATCACTGGATTTCTATCATTTGACAGTTTGTTATTAACTGAAAATTACCTAAGAGGAATTTTATGATAATATAAAAGTTCAGCAAGTTTGATAAAATCCAAGGTATATTCTTGAGCAGGATCAATAAACAGAACCTAAAAGAAAGCAGACAGTCTATCATCATTATTTTGTTTAAACACTTTTAAGATTTTCATAAAATTAAAGTTTAATCTAATTTCAGCAGTTAAAAGCATACAATTTCAAGGTTTTTAAAAAGAAATTTCTGGCAACTCTAAAGAATTCTGAAATGTGGATATAAGAATTTCAATTTATGAAGGATTTTTAATAATACAATAATAAATGGAATTTAATAACATATTATTCATTCTCTTTTTGAAACACAGAATAAAGTAAATATTTTTTATAAGAAGTGAAATATCTTATTTTAAATGTTCACTGGATTTTCTGTGATAAATTTTTAGAAAAAGGAAATAGTAATTGAATTTTGACCCAAAAAAACCCCCAAAAGCATTAATATTACTGATTGCTCCAGGGTGAAGTAGGAAATAAGATATTCACTTCCTATGTTAAAAGCAAAACATAACAAAACCCTGGGTGTTTCTCCATAATTTAAAGTTCATAAGGTTGTTTATGTTGTAAAATGAATTTATATGCTAAGATGATAACATGCTAATCGTGTATTTTTCCCTGAAATGTATGAAATTTTAATCATTAGTTATAAGAATGATTAGTTATTTAACATTATTATATAGAAGAAAAGTTCTATCATAAATTCCTTTCAGGAAATGTAAAAATTGACCATTAACTTAATATTGGTATCATTAAAGTACAGGAACGCTAAGTAACAAGAGGCAGATTATGTGACATTGCTAGCTTCTGATACCTACTCAGCCATGCCACTCAAACTTGTTGCATCAAGCTTATTTTCCTTCTTTATTACTCAGATGCTTATTTATCAAGAGCAGGAAAATCCAAAAAGAATGTGATATCTTTATAAAAAATGTATATGTCAAAATATGAAACTCACCAAATTATGAAAATTACGCCTTATGGAAGGTATTTTTCCAGGGAATACTGATTTCAGAAGTTCCTGGCAACTTGCAGGCCATGTAACATACAAATTATCATTTTCTAAGTCATTAATCCACTAGAAAAGAATATAGAAATCTGTTAGTTATATTAAGAGACTACTTAAGTCATTTTCAAAGGCAGATTTCACTTATCAGAAGGACATGAAAATATATGCATACTTTTCTATATTAGACTGATTAAATATAGGAAGTCAAATATTTTTAAATCAAGGAACATATAATAAGAACAATTTTATATTACTACTAGAAGCCCGGTGCACGGAATTCATGCATGGGGGGGGGTCCCTCAGCCCGGCCTGCACCCTCTCCAATCTGGGACCCCTCGGGGGATGTCCGACTGCTGGTTTAGGCCTGATCCTGCAGGGCAGTCGGACATCCCTCTTGCAATCTGGAACCGCTGGCTCCTAACTGCTCACCTGGCTGCCTGCCTGATTGCCCCTAACCACTCTGCATGCCTGCCTGATCGCCCCTAAGCACCTCTGCCTGCCGACCTGATCACCCCTAACTGCTCTCTCCTGCCAGCCTGATTGCCCCTAACTGTCCCTGCTTTGGCCCCCGCCACTGTGGCTTTGTCTGGAAGGTCCTTTGTCTGGAAGAATGTCTGGAAGGTCGTTTGGCTGTCCAGTCTAATTAGTATATTACACTTTTATTAGTATAGATGGCCATTTACCCGAAGCCTTATACCCAAAACACTGACTCCTTTTACTAGAATGTTTGTTTTTTATAATAAAAAATAAAAATTACTCTCTGGAAACTAAGAGAGATAAATATTTATCTTAATTATCAATATAGAAGGCAATGAGGTCCTCTACTTCCCCTCTCAAATTTAAAGGCTTGGACATAAGAAAAATAAAATGCCTTTGAAAAGTTATAGAACATATACTAATTAAATTACACAGAAAAAAATAATACAAAATCAAAACAAAGTGTAGGATATGAGCAACACAGGCAAAAGGTCTAGTATACATGTAGGTAAAAGTCCTAGAGAAAGGAAAGAATGGGACAAAGCAATATCCACATATATAAAAGCCTAAGCGACTGTCTGACTATTCACCTGATAGCTATGATGTGCCATGACCACCAGGGGGCAGACGCTCCAACCAGTAGAGGAGGGAGCCCAATTCCTCAAGGAATCAGCCATGGGTTAGGTTGCTGCTGGGGCAATGTGGGCCCCAAATCTGCTTCACCCACACCCCAGACCCAGAGAGGAGGGAGCCCAATTCCGGCGTGCATCACCTGAAAACCGCCCTCTCACAATTTGGGACCCCTTGGGGGTTGTTGGAGAGCCGGTTTCGGCCCAATTCCTGCAGGCCAGGCTGAGGGATTCCACCAGTGCATGAATCTGTGCACCGGGCCTCTAGTTTAAAATAAAATGAAGAGGTTTTGCAGTCATAAAGATGTGAGTTTTTGGAGGGCTTAACAAAGAGGCAGTGCTTTTAGAGAGAAGACAGAACTAAGATATACACACAAAGAGGGATGAGAAAAGCTGACTTCCAGAGAAGAGGATAGGAAAGTGATGAGGGAGTTAATTTAATGTCTATATGACACTGAAGGAGAGATAAAAGTGGACAGCTAGGAAAATTTCTATTTTAGTGGTTAATAAGTATGATGGGGATGTGCATCAGTTCATTGCCACTATAATTTGTCCTGGTAGTACTGAGATGAAAGGAAGAATTTTGGTCTCCATAGATAAGTCAGTAGTTAGTGTCTTATTTTTCTGATGTAATTCTTGCTAAGATGTGAAGGTAATGGGAACAGGTCTAAGATTGTCACAACTTGGTAGGAATCCCCTATGAATTGGAAATCTCTGTAGACTCACTCAGCAGTGTCTAGTTTAGTTAATTGTTCTATGGGAATCCTAGGCCAGAGAAGGAAAAGGCACCATGTAGAGGGTGTAAATATCTGGTCCCCTACTTAGTTTAAGCGAGAAACTGGCCTTATGCTTTATGTATCAGTCTCACTAAACTTTAGATAATGATTGTGGGTAGAGTCACTGTTACTGTGGATCAAAATAGCTGGAGGTATTTGTAAGGTTGGAGTAGCTCCAGGATATAGGTGGACGCAGTGAACAAGAGGGGAGTTTATTAGAGGGAATGGGGATGCAGCCACAAGTGGGGATGGTTAGGACTCGGTTTCCACTGTCCTTGGGGTTGAATTTTATGCGCAAAAACAGCAAGGGGAGAAGGCTAGGGGATGTAAGTGTTCTAGTCTGATTAGATGGAGTTGTTGTCTTTCAGATGGATTCGTGCTGGCTGTTGAGGCTGTGGTCATCATTAGCCTGCTGTCTTGCTCTTGGTGCGGCTGGCTCCTGTTGTGCTGGATAGGGTGACCATTGGCTGTTCCCCGAAATGAGGCCGGGGCCACTTTTTCGTTCAGGACTTTCTAGTCCACCTGAGCCAAAGTCCTCTGTTGGCCTGTCATTATTTATTTAAAATGCACATTCCTTGGCTCCACCTCAGACCTGCTAAATCAGAAACTCAGAGGAGGCCCTGATTTAAAACAAGTGCCCTAGGTCCGTGGTCAGCAAACTGCGGCTCGCGAGCCACATGCGGCTCTTTGGCCCCTTGAGTGTGGCTCTTCCACAAAATACCATGGCCTGGGTGAATCTATTTTGAAGAAGTGGCGTTAGAAGAAGTTTAAGTTTAAAAATTTTGGCTCTCTAAAGAAATTTCAATCGCTGTACTGTTGATATTTGGCTCTGTTGACTAATGAGTTTGCCGACCACTGCCCTAGGTGATTCTTATCTCAAGTACTAAAGTTAGAAAACTACAGCAATGGACTAATTTAAAGCATGAGTGTTAGGTAGATAAATTGAGGTGATATCCTGATCCATTCTGGAGAACTAATGCAACAATACTGGAAATCACTTGGAATAGGCCCAGAGCAACATAACTGGAAGAGTGGCCTCACAAAGTTGCATGCAGAACAGGCATTGGTATTCCATTAGTTCTGTTTATTATAATTCTTACCTTTATATCTACTGGGCTACCAGGATATTGAACGAAAGATATTATTATTCATAGATTAGAACCTATAAGAATCTTTTTGATTCTTAAGGAGCTAATATAGGTCAACAGATAAACTCAAGACAGGTCATGGTGCTATAGGATAACTCTCTTTCTGAGAGAAGCAAAGAACTTAAAAAATTTATAATTCACATCTTTTGGGGTTTCTTTAGGGAATGACAACAGCTAAAATGGCTAAAATATTCCAAAACTCCACCCTTATATAAAAACAATGAAATACTGGAAAATCTGTGGGAATCAACATATTAAGAACTATGAAAACTAATCAGAAGCTTTCAGCAACCTTGTGAATGCTTATTCAAGAAAGATGGTTGACTCTCACTAAGAACAGTGAGATTTGTGGTATTATAACTTACCCTACCTAGTTCTATCTCCTTTTCCCAAGCTTTGAAAATGATAGCTCACATCCCAGTACCAATATTTGATGGAGTAGAACACACCTCATTCTGAAAGCACTGTAATTTTTTGTTTGAACTGTCTGATAATCTGCTGGAAAGCCTGGTCTTTATCCTGCCTAATATAACTTGTCTAGTGACAAAATTGCTACCCCAACTTGTGGAATTTACAGGCAAAAGTTTTAGTCATTCTTGCTTGAGGTAATAAAAAATATCTGGGATAAAAACAGAGTAATAAAAAACCTAGGAAGGAAAGACTGGGGGATGAGATGTTTTGGGAAATGAGGTTTTGAGAAGTTCTGATATAATCCTGGAAATCTAAAAGACTATGGAATATGCATATGTTCAGGACAGACCTGAGAAGGCCCTAAGTTCTCACCTGTAGTTGACTTTGAAGCTCTGTGCTAATAAGAAGTGAAGGTGGGAGAGGAACCAGGATGGCGATGTAGGAAACATGGTACTCACATCCTCCCACAACCACAACAAAATTACAACTAAAATATAGAACAACCATCATTCAGAACTGCCTGAAATCTGGCTAAAATGGAAGTCCTACAACAAGAGAAATAAAGAAGAAAGCATATTACCCTCCTTCACTGCTGGTGGGAATGCAGACTGGTGCAGCCACTGTGGAAAACAGTATAGTGTTCCCTCAAAAAATTAAAAATGGAACTGCCATTTGACCCAGTAATCCCACTTCTAGGAATATATCCCAAGAAAACAGAAAGGATATATGGATCCCTTTGTTCATAGCAGCACAATTTACAATAGCTAAGATTTGGAAATAGCTTAATTGCCCATCAGCAGATGAATGGATTAGAAAATTGTGGTACATCGACGCAATGGAATACTATGCTGCTGTAAAAAAGCAGGAATTTTTACCATTTGCAATAGCATGGATGGAACTGGAGAGCATTATACTAAGTGAAATAAGCCAGTCAGTGAAAGATAAATACCACATGATCTCGCTCGTTTGTGGATATAAAGAACATTATAAACTGTTGAACAAAAATAGAGGCAAAGAAGCATCGAACAGACTGTCTAAGTATAGCAGGAAGGTATGGGAGGGTTTGGGGGGCTAAGAGATCAACCGAAGGACTTGTATGCATGCATATAAGCACAACCAACAAACGTAAGACATTGGAGGGGAGGATGAGGGCATGTGCCAGGGGGAGGTCAATGGGGAAGCAAAAAGGAGACATATGTACTACTATTTGTAATAACTTAAACAATAAAATAAAATTAAGTTAAATTAAAAAGAAGAAAGCATATTAAGACAGGTAGGAGGAGCAAAGATGACGAAGGGCTGGTCCGACACCCATGTGTGCCATTTTTTAAGCGGGGGGAATCGTTTCTGCAGAGGCCACCTGTGAAGAGCAAGGGGTCCTGGGCCCACACTGGATCCTGCAGCCCAGGGTTCCAGAGCTAGCAAGAAAGTCTCCATAATGTCGGGCTATAAAAACCAGCGGTGATTGTGGCTGAGTGACACAGAGACTGCTAGAGACCCAGTCAGTTTTTCTTAAGGGCCAGCACATGGACTTACTTGGACCCACTCCCTCTGAGCTACAGCACTGAGGGAGCAGAAAGGATCCAGGAACATATGGGTAGGAACTAAATTGTCTGACATCAGGGCAAGAACTTGGGGGCAGATTTCTCCCTGATAAAAGTGCTCACAGAGGTCACTGTTCCTATTCTGAAACATCCCTCGCCACAGAGCTGACCAGTAGGCTCCATATCTGAGTCTCCATCAACCTGGCTCCCATTGTTTGCCTCACCCAGGTGATTTCCACCCAATTTGCAGCCTCACCCACACTGTTTGCAATGGCTTTTCCATATAAATGGCCTGTCCTGGCTCAGGCTTCAGACTTTCTTAAAATGTCTCAAACAAGTAGCAGTTGAACTCAGCATGCCACATACCTCTAGATAAGTGGCCCCAAGCAGGCCTGGCAATAGCAGCAACCTGCCTTGGTACACTACTTGGCCTCTCCTAGGCACCTCCAAGCCCAACACTAGTAGCAGCCATCTGCAGATTGCTCTGTCACTTGTGGCAGGGGGCCCCAGACAGGGCACAGGCAGTGGTTGATTTTGTATCTTCTGGGAGGCTCCTGACCCAGTGTACCCAGTGGACAGCTTCAGACCATGCCAGATTACAACTGTACACATACATGAGCAACCCACTCAAGGGGCAGACTCAGTGAGTACCAAAGCTCCACTGAAGCAAGTCCTGCTCCATAGGGATGTTTCCTGCACAGCAGCTCTTCTGCTGTAGTTGCAACTGGTCCTCACAGCCAATTGGCCAGGGGGTCAATTCTACCCAGTGATGCCAACAGCAATCAAAGGTTCACATACAACAAGAGTGTGCACACAGCTCCCACAGAGGTGCACCTAGAGTGCCCAGCTCAGGTGAGGGGGAGGCTGAACCACTGGGCCCAATGGGACACCTTCTACACTCTACCAATTCCAGGAGAAATAACAGCTCTACCTAATACATAGAAACAAAGACAGAGAAGCAGCAAGCAAAGACAAAGAAACATGTCACAAATGAAAGAACAGAAGAAATCTTCAGAAAAAGAACTAAATGAAATGGAAGCAAGTAAACTACCAGGTACAGAGTTTAAAACTATGGTTACAAGGATGCTCAAGGAACTTAATGAGAGCTTCAAGGGACTTAGTGGGAATTTGAAGGATCTTAGTGAGAACATCAAAGACATGAAAAAGGACCAGTCAGAAATTAAGCATACACTAACTCAGTGGTCAGCAAACTGCGGCTCACAAGCTGTGGTTTGCCACTCTGTTCACTAATGAGTTTGCCAACCACTGACCTAGACTCTCGATTCCAATAATTACAGGTTGTTGTTGTTCCTTGTGATTAAGCCCCTATCGCAGTGGTTGGCAAACTCAGTCAACAGAGAGGCAAACCACGCTTGCGAGCCGCATGTGGCTCACGAGCCGCAGTTTGCCGACCACTGCACTAACTGAAATGAAGAATAATTTTCAGGAAATCAACAGTAGAGGATTCTGAGAATAAAATCTGTGATTTGGCATATTAGGAAACAAAAAACACCCAATCAAAAGAGCAAATGGAAAAAAGAATCCAAAAATATGAAAATAGTATAATGAGTCTCTGGGACAACTTCAAGCGTACCAACATTCATATCATGGGGGTAACAGAAGCAGAAGAGAGAGAGAGATATTGAAAATCTATTTGAAGAAATAATGACAGAAAACTCCCCCTACCTGGTCAAAGAAATAGACATACAAGTCCAGGAAGCACAGAGAGTCCCAAACAACATGAATATATGATGACCACACCAAGACATCATAATGAAAATGCCAAAGGTTAAAGACAAAGAGAGAATCTTAAAAGCAGCAAGAGAAAAGCAGTTAGTTACTTACAAGAGAGTGCCCATAGGACTGTCAGCTGATTTCTCAACAGAAACTTTGTAGGCCAGAAGGGAGTGGCAAGAAATATTCAAAGTGATGAAAACCAAGGACCTACAAATACGATTACTCTACCAGCAAAGCTATCATTTAGAATTGAAGGTTTGATAAAGAGTTTCACAGACAAGAAAAAGCTAAAGGAGTTCATCACCACCAAACTAGTGGTGATGAAATGTTGAAGAGTCTTCTTTAAGAAGAAGGAAGAAAATAAAAAAGATAAAATGGCAATAAATACACATCTATCAACATTTGAATCTAAAAATCAAAATAAATGAACAAGGAATCTAATGAACAAAATAAACTGATGAATAACACAGAATCAGAGGCATGGAAACATGAAACAGACTGAAGAATTTCAGAGGGAAGAAGGGAGGGGGTAGGAAGAGATTAAGCAAAGAACTTATATGGACACAGATAATAGGGTGGTGAAGGCCTAGGGCAGGGGCAGGAAAAGTGAAGGCTAAGGTAGAGATGCAAACTGCCTGGCTGGGTATTCAAAATGTGCTGCTCCTCCTCCATCTGCTGCAAAGACTGGGAGATATTTTGGTTCCAGGAATTTAAGTAAATCTCTGTCCATTATTTTATAGATGATTAGGCTAATATAATAGAGACTGTTGCGACCACACAGGAAAAAGGATACAGATTTTTCAAAATCAGGTCAGAGAAGCCACTGAACAAATAACAAAAACAACAGCAAACAGCAATAACAACAAACCCTAGCTGACTTCCAGAAGTGCTGCACTATAGTACTCAAAATATCCAGTTTTCAACCTAAATTAAGAGGCAATGAAAAATCCTAAAATAAACATAATAGAATAATTCCATTTACAATAGCATTAACAAAGGTAAAATACCTAGAAATAAATTTAATGAGTATCAGACTTTTAACTGAAAACTACAAAACATCATTAAAAAAAGATGACTAAATAGAAAGGCATTCCTGTTCATGAATCAGAAGACTTAATATTTTTAATAGCAACACTCCTCAAATTGATCTACGAATTTAACAAAAATCTCAATAAAAATTCCAAGTTCATTTGCAGAAATAGACAAATTAACTCATAATCTAATGATTTTTAACAGTGAGCTGCAAAAATTTTTAAAACATGCAATACCTGACTATTTAGTCAGGGGACACTGACCTTCTTTTTCCTTTAAATTGTCAGATAAAAAAATGACAACAGTCAATGCAACAATAGCCATCTACGGTGAATGACTTGTCTTGAACCATAAATATATAGGTCATATAAAAGAATTGCATCTTATTGGTCACGTTGCATGATAAGGTTGTGCCTGATTGGTTAATTCTTGGTACTAGAAATTCTTATATACAAGTAGAGGCACCTTTTTTAAAGTTACTTTGGAGCAAAAAGGGTAGGTAATTACTATTATTATTTTTTTGTAAGTCAATTAAAATTATAGCAATTATTTTGGGTCAGATCAGCAAAAATATATTTTTGGTGTGCCACAAAATTTTAGTAATTAGTTTATGTGGGTAATGACATGAAAAAGGTTGAAAATGCTGCTATAATCCTATATAATAAAGAGCTAGTATGCTAGACTGAACAGCAGAATGACCATCCAGACGACCTTCAAAATGACCTTCTGGATAAAGCCAGGGCTGTGAGGGCTGAGGCAGCTAGGGCTGTGAGGGCCAAGTTCCTTGCATGAATTTTGTGCATCGAGCCTCTAGTCCTTATATAATAAAAGGCAAGGGTCCCAGGATTGCCAAGACGATCTTGAAAAAGAAGAACAAAGTTGGAGGATTCATATTCCCAATTTTGAAACTTACTACAAAGCTATAAGAATGAAACAGTGTGCAGCCATACATATAAGAGACTGATAATAAAATCAAACTGAGAGTCTATTAAGTACACATATCTATGGTCAAATTATTTATGACATCATTATGGGACGTGGGGAAACTTGTGTAACACTCTGGGACTCATTGTAGATAACAAGTTACATTTATATATATATATACTAGAGGCCTGGTGCACTGGGGGTGGGGGCAGGGTGGGGAAGGGGGAACGTCCCTCAGCCCGGCCTGCCTGCGCTCTCTCGCGGTCTGGGACCCGTCAGGGGATGTCCACCCTGGGATCGGGCACAAGCCAGCAGTCAGACATCCCTCTCACAGTCCAAGGCTCTTGCAGTCCGGGACCCCTCGCTCCTTACCGCCCACCTGCAGCAGAGGTGGGTGTGGCTCCTGCCACCACACTGTGTTTGCCAGCCATGAGTCTGGCTTCTGGCTGAGTGGCGCTCCCCTTATGGGAGCACAATGATCACCAGGGGGCAGCTCCTGCATTGAGTGTCTGCCCCCTGGTGGTCAGTGCGTGTCACAGTGACGGGTTGTTCTGCCATTCGATTCTTTATTAGGGTGTTATTATATAGGATTATATATATACTAGTGGCCTGATGCACGAATGAAGACTCGTGCAAGAATGGGCTTTTGTTCCCCCGGCTGCCGGCACTGCCTTCACTCTGGCCGGAGCCACCCTTCCGCTCTGGCCCAAAGCCACCTTTCTGCCTTCCCACGCTGCCCAGAGGCTCCGAGTGGCTGGGGTGGTGAGGAACACCCCATCCCCAGCTGCTCAGCGCCTGAGTATGCAAATTAACCCACCATCTTTGTTGGGTTGATTTGCATACTCACCCCTGATTGGCTGGTAGGTGTCACGAAGGTACGGTCAATTAGCATGTTACACACACACACACACACACACACACACACACACACACACACACACACACTAGAGGCCTGGTGCATGAAATTCTATTATTGAGCTTAAAAATATCCAAATACAAGGAGACTCTTGCCAATGAAAGAATATAGTCCAAAGAGTAGTAAAAACAGTTATAATAAACCTTGATAACAAGTCTGTTAGTATTCTAGAAAATATGAATAATAACTAATTAATAATTGAACTGACTTTTCCTGATTCTGAGGGTTTTGATGTTCATGGTGCTGCTATCATTCCATGATTCTTAGATGGTGTACTAAATTTGTAAGTGGGAAAGATACTTCAGAGCAAAACTCTTTGATTTTTATATCAAACAATTAGCAAGACATTGAGAGGTTATGTTTTTCCTCTTAAAAACATGTTTTCTGATCATACAGGGGTAGGCAAAAGTAGGTTTATAATTGTAAGTATATGAGTTTATTCTTATATTATTTAAATTACTGTATTTATTTGTATTACAACTATAAACCTACTTTTGTCTAATACATAGCCACAGCTAAAAATTTGCAATTTGCAGAAAAGAATGAAAAAAAATCCCAAGCTACCCATTAAATCACATCGCCCATTAACAACTTAGCTTCTTATTCTATGTCCATCTTTTCACATGATGACCTCATATGTCCAGATTTTTTACTTAACATGCGAATACAGTCATTGCCCTTGTTTACAAACATAATATTAATGTCTGAATAATACTCAATATTGGGGATATATAATTTACAACACTTGTCTTATATATAACTCGTTTCTACTTTGTTTTAAAAATATGCAACGATGATCATATCTTTTGGTATAAAGACTTTTCTCTATTTCCTGCTATTTCTTTATGATCTTTTCTCGTTCAGAGTATATGAACACTGACAGGGCACTGCAGCCAGAATTTTTAAAAAGGCTATGTCATTTAGCACTCTCTTTCCACAAGTCCTTTATCCTCTTCTTCTATCGCAAGTTGCAGTTTTTATTATTAATCTTAAGATAATCTTATTGCATATTAGTTATTAAGATAGTATTAGGAATTTAAAATTTTATGTTGTTATAAATCATTTTGTCATCCAAATGGCTTTTGGAAAAAAGGCTTTTGACCTGTTTACTGTCACTTCAAACCCATTTTTACTAAAGTCTCATTAATTATAATGGCTTTTCTTGGGGAGTTTTAGTTACATAATCTTATGTCATATAACACTTTTATTTCCTCATTCTAGTAGTTTTTTTAAATAATAATGTTAATTTATAATGCTAATAAGAACATTCTTATATTGAGTATGTTATAATTACAATGATCCCAGAGTTTCATTATTAAAATTATGTTTTATTAGAGGCCCAGTGCACGAAATTCGTGCACAGGGGTGTGTGTCTCTCAGCCCAGCCTGCACCCTCTCCAATCTGGGACCCCTCAAGAGATGTCTGGTAGGATCGGGCCTAAACAGGTAGTCAAACATCCCTCTCACAATCCAGGACTGCTGGCTCCCAACTGCTCATCTGCCTGCCTTCCTGATTGCCCCTAACTGCTTCTGCCTGATCACCCCCTAACCACTTCCCTGCCAGCCCGATTGCCCCTAACTGCCCTCCCCTGCAGGCCTGGTCCCTCCCAACTGCCCTCCCCTGCTAGCCATCTTGTGGTGGCCATCTTGTGTCCACATGGGGGCATCCATCTTTGACCACATGGGGGCAGCCATCTTGTGTGTTGGAGTGATGGTCAATTTGCATATTATTCTTTTATTAGCTAGGATTAGATAGGATAGAGGCCTGGTGCACGGGTGGGGGCCAGCTGGTTTGCCCTGAAGGGTGTCCTGGATCAGTTGTGGGTGATCAGGCCAGCAGGGAAGGGCAGTTTGGGCATGGGGTGGCCTGGGCGAGGGGCCTGTGGTGGTTTGCAGGATGGCCACACCCCCCGGTGACCCAAACAGAGGCCCTGGTATCTGGGATTTATTTATCTTCTATAATTGAAACTTTGTAGCCTTGAGCGGAGGCCTGGGCCCACCAGGGCAGGCGGAAAGCTTGGCTTCCTCCATTGCTGGGGGCAACCCAAGCCTCCTGCTCTCTCCGTGGCTGCAGCCATCTTGGTTGGGTTAATTTGCATACTCGCTCCTGATTGGCTGGTGGGTGTGGCTTCTGGATGTATCGGAGGTATGGTCAATTTGCATATTACTCTTTTATTAGATAGGATAATGAGATAAATATTTAACTAACCATTGAAGGAATATTTATATTTACTGAGTACCTACCAATATCAGGGATATATTGGTGAGAGAGAAAAAAATGGATAAAGTTCCTACCTTCACGAAGTTTAGATAGTCTAGAAAAAAACAAAGACATCAAAGAATCATAGGATAAATAAAAAATTATAACTGTGCTAAGTATACAGAGACTGTAGTTCTATAAAATAATAATTATGTATATATATACACGAGAGAGAGAGAGAAAGGGAAAGAGAGAGAGAAATCAGTTGGCTGATTGAGCAGTCCTGGGTTGCTCATACCTTGCACATTCTCAAGAAAGGCCTGTTTTTGTGATAAAGGTTCTCTAGGTTGTCTTCTGGGAATTGAGCTCTTGGGATGTTCTACCAATAAGAGTTTTCTGCATGTTTAGGGCCTTGCTGCACGCTTGATGTATGATTTATGATCAACACCTACTTTTCCTTTGAGCTTCAATGGCTAAGATCAGTCACAAACCATTCTATGCCTATATAAGGTACTCCTTTTCAAAACTCTGAACTCCCAGACTCAATTGAGCTTCCTTAGTAAGTAGCACTTTGCATGTATTGCCACACATTGAATTAAGCATGTCCTGTACAACTACATGAGGAGCAGATTCCTGGAAGCTTGCACCTAGTTTCCTCTGGACTCCACCCCATGTCCTCTCTCCCTCTGCTGATATTACTTTGTACTCTTTTGCTCTAATAAATCATAACCAAGAATATAACAATTTCTAGGCTTTTTGAATTCTTTTAGCAAATCACCAAACTTGATGGTACTCTCAGAATCCTTGGTATAACATGTATATTAATAAATTATCTAGGATAGTTAAGGAAAGCTTCTCTCAGGAAGTACTGCTTGGAGTTGAAGTCTTAAGAAAAAAAGAGTTGGCTGGATAGATGGGAAAATTTGCTTTCCTAGCATGATAGAAGGGATAGTGGTGAAAAGAATATTTCATAGTTTTAGAAATTAAAGGAAGTATACCATTTATAGCCTCATAGGCCATACTAAGGCCTTTTTTTATGCGATAAGCAAAGGAGAGCTATGTGATCAGATTTCAAAAACTTCATCAGCTACGTATATTACATAGACCAGAATTTAAGAGCGCACTTAAAATTGTCTAGGTAAGATTCTCATTATATTAAGGTAGCAACCTTATGTTCCTCAGATGTTAACTGTTATTTTACTGTTGCTATTGTTCATGTGGTAAATTTGTTGTTCTTGTTTGTTTTGTGTTTACCTTTAAAGCTGGAAAGGATACTGAACTAGTGAGCAGGTGCTCTTGTGAGGAAATGCAGAGAATATGGGGAACGGGAAAGAAGATACGAGAGTGAGAGGGGATGAATCAGTATTTTTACTTCTTCTGCATTCTGCTACACAACCTCTTTCAAACAGCTTAAATTTATTCTGATGCCTGACAAGATTTGGCTTTATACTGAGTCTTAAATCTACTAAAAGTTTTAAAACAGGAACTATATGAGCACTTACCATTATTGAAGAATGCCTAATATCTAATACATAGTTATTGTGCCAAACATGTGAATTTAATTTTAAAAATTCGCTCATATCTTCTCCGTTTATCCCAAGCTTGCGAAGGCCATTCATCATTTTTCCTTCTAGCTTCAGCATATCCAAAATACTCCACATTTAAATAAAAGAAATAAGTTTTATTTTGATTTTCTAATATTTAAAATAATCCTATCAAGTGTATAGCTTTCTCAAGCACTAGAAACAATTTTCACTGGTATTTTTATTAATAGCAGAAATATATATATATATATATATATATATATATATATATATATATTTAAATTAAACTCATTAACAAATAAGGCAAATAGTTCTAATAAGTTATCCAGATTAAAGTTATGTTGAGGGTTCTTGCTGTTGTTTTGAGTGGTTAACAAAATCTTATTTAAAACATAAGACAAGAAACAAGGTATGTTGATTATATTCCTTACCAAAGAAGAATATGCTCATTCCTGAGCAAGCCCAAAATAAAGGGAAAAATATACTGTTACTCTTTGGAGAAATCTACTACAAAAACAAGATCAAACATGACCTAAAATATAAAATTTTAGTATAGAAAAAAAATTTATTTGATCATAACGTCTGGTCAAACGAATCAGGATCATAATAAAAATAGAGTACGTCAAGATTTGCTCTGTTATATAGTAAAACAGTTGCAGAAAGATGGTTCTACCATGCAGCAAATTTTAAAGCAAAAATAAAACTAAATTATAAAAAAACTAGTATAGAGAAAGCATGAAAGTTCACATCTGTTTAGAATACATATTAAAATTCCTAATTACACATATAATTTGACAGTTCTTAAACATGAAAATATTACTGCTAAAAATAACATCAATAAATAACCATATTGACTTCTCCTTTCAGAAATGAATGGAATCAGAATAAAGCACTATATGAATTTTAGAATATAGTTTTCAGAGAGGACTATAGATATCCACATTTTAAAAAGTAGAGATCTAATATCTAAACTCCTAAAAAAGCTATTTTATAAGCTGTTTTGAAGCTGACCTGCATAACTTTAGCTCTGCATGTCTATCTCCTAGATCAGTGGTCGGCAAACTGCGGCTTGCGAGCCACATGCGGCTCGCGAGCCGCGGTTTGCCGCTCTGTTGACTAATGAGTCTGCCGACCACTGTCCTAGATAGTTCTGACCACTGCTTTACAAAGGAAACTTTTTACCCACAAAATAAAATCTATTAGGAGACAAGTGTGATCAAAAGAGCACTAGTTTATATGTCACAAATTATCAATCTAAAAATAAGATTTAGTTTGGGCTGAAACACTACTTCATGTATGGCTTCTTGAAGTTCTTAATTTCTTTAGTCTAAATTTCTCACTTATAAAATAAAAAAATTTGCATTGCATTGCCAATGTTCTTTCCATGTTAAAAATTTCATGATGCTTACTGATCAGATACTTTTTTACATAGAATTTAAATGTTCCCCATGGATTTTATAGCTATCATCTTTGTTACCTCATCCAAGTTTCCAAGGAAAAGCATTAATAGAAAATTAGATAGTTACAAGGTACGCTGGAAAAAGCATGAGATTTTGAATCCTGCTACTATTTGCTAGCTGAGTCCTTATCTTTGTATATCTCCCTGAGTCTTCGTTTTCCCATCTATATAAAGAGAATAGTCATAATCACTTTATAGAGTATTAGTATTACATTAATTTACTGCTGGGCATACTGTTGCCCTCAACAAGTATTTGTTTCCTCCTTGCTCTTCCTACATCATGAATTCTGTATATTGATTTTAAAAAACCCCACACAGGTTATTTAAATATGCTAGATTTACTTATCAATAAAACTTGTAACTCTCTATTTCTAAATAATTTATCATGCTTTTCTTTTAAATACTTAGTGACTATCTTTATATTTACCTAGAACCAACCCTTCACTGGCTTCTCTGGCCCTTGAGATAGAAGGCCAAATTCGAAACCTGGTTCCACATCTGATCTTTACCCACCTCAGTGAGCTCAGTTTCCTCCACCTCCTCCTCACTCCAGTCTGTCCATATTAGATTTTCCATTTTCTCAAATATACCATGCTTGCAGAATCTCCAATCCTCCATTTGCCTGATTCATCCTTTAAGTCTTAGCTTAAATATCACTTTCATGAAGAAATCTGATATCCACTGTCCAAATGTTCCATCAAGAACAAATTAAATCTCTGGAGTTATAAACTCCCAAAGCACTGCACTTTATCTTTTATGAACCTTATCACACTATAATTATTTATTATCTGTTATTCCTCTAGACGGTGAATTTCACTTAGGCAAGACGTCTATCTTGTTCACCAAATACCAACCTGTTTCTATAGAAAAGTAGGCACTCAGATTCTGAGTTGAATTTTAATATTGAATTGATTTTATAATATTGAATCTTAATGTTGCTTGCATTAAAATACATATTTACTAAGAGGCCAAAAGAATTCTGAGCCAGATAACGTCATTAAGATACAGAAAAATTTACACAAATGGGGATATCAAGACACCTTTGTTCCTTCCTTCTTTCAGGATCAGAGGAAGAAGAGGTAGGCCATGGGGCATAGTATCAGTTCTCCACAACCCAAAAAGGCTACAAGAAACAGGCGATAGGAAGGAAGTGCAAAATAATTACTTACTTGCCCCCCCCCCTTTTTTTTACTCCAAATGGACCTCTCTCTAGATCCAGGATATAACTTCAGTAATATGACATTTTTCTTCCTCTCCTCTTTCCTGCATCATTTCCTACCATTCATTAACCTCTTCACACTGATTTTACCTACATGTTCTGATCTTTTTTCAGATAATCTCTTTAATTATTTACTTTGAAATAAAAATGTCAGAAGATAAAAATATTCTCACATATTTTCTTTTCCTCTAAGGGTATTATCATACCTTCAACTAGTGATCACCTCAATGAGAAACAAAAATGTATCACTCACCCTGCAGCTCACTAATTACCATGTGGGGGAGCCAAGGGGTTGTATTTGTTGAATAACCAATACCTTTATAAATGACACATCAAAATGTTCCTGCTATGAAAATTTCCCCATACATTGACACAGAAGTCTTTCTACAATCTATGTACCAATTCACTGCTTTTTAAAACCTGTTTTCACTGTGCTGAGCACAGATGTACCTTTTGTCCTCCTGAAGTTTATAGGCCAGAAGCTAACAATTGCTCTGTTCTTTCTGTGTATCTTAGGTAATCATTTTCCCAGTATTAGGTCTAAGTATTCAACTAAATAAAGAGAAAAGCACCATTTGAACTACCTACTCTACTTCTCAGTTTTTCCTGTACTTTCCTATATATTTACAAACTGTTAAGAAAATACAATAAACATTTAATTAATTTAAGTTCAATAAAATATATTCAATTGACTTAAAACTGAATGTCTGAACTAAAGTATTACGCTTGCAACATTTACTTTATATTATAAATGTTAATTTTTAAAGTACTTTTATGCTTCTCTTTAAAAATAAAATAAATTCAATGATTTCTCTTCTTTTGGCCCATGACTGATTTATGGGCCAGTGGCCATGAAGAATAAAAGACTACTAATTCTGCCCTGGGGCATTTTTGAAAATTTTGGGGTTTTTTTTGTTTTTTTTTTTACCTAAGGGAAAAGATAGCACCTGAATTCTATAATTTCAAATTCCCTTCCTGACAGATACAAGTACAGTTTTCTCAACAATTGTCTCCAAGTTCTCTCCCAGTTCTAACATTCTAAGACACTTAAGAGAGTACTCTACAAAAATAACAGGTGTTTTATACAATCAAAAACATGTATTTCTTTTACCTTTAAAGTGATTATTTGAATTTTGACAAATACTACATTCAGGACAATATTTACTTTATATAAACCATAGTTATCGTTTGCATCTATAATTCAATACTTACCTAAAGGGATCAAGAGCATCCATGTCAACACGAAGTCCATTTATAAACAGACGAGCATCACCTGGTTGAATTTCAAATCTATTATGAAGATCCTTGAAATAGAGCAGAATAATAAATAGCTAACCCAGTGACATAATAATATCCAGCTATGTCAGGAGTCTGCGAACAGATAGTAAATGTTTGACTTTGCAGGCCGTACCATCTCTGATGCAACCACTCAACTCTGTCCTTGTAGCACAAAAACAGCCAAAAACAATATATAAAAAAAGGGTCATGACTATGTTCCAATAAAACTTTATTTATAAAAACAGGTGGCAGGTTAGATTTGACTTACAGGTTCGTAGTAGTTTGAGCCCCTGATCTAGTAATGGGCATCTGATGACAGATTTGAGACACAGATACCTGAATATTTTGATTTTTCAGTATGTGATTATTAAAGTTTTAATGATGCAATGATTCCTTGACTCCTACATTTTATCAGGTGTATCAGTTGATATGAGGATTTTTTTTCAATAGATGGAGTTACACATATGTTGATATATATGCAATTTGATATGTATGCTATTTTGTTGTATTGACAACGAGCTTCAAAACTTCATATGTCAAATTTGCTGAAAATGTTAACATAATAGATATTTACGCTTAAAAATGTTGAATTTTGTGCCAAAAAAAAAAAAGCATCTGCGGGAAGTTTTAATTCATTACTCTATTTTGAAGAAAGGTGCCGCTGAAAGTTATCGTATACTTCAGGAGCTTATGGTGAACATGCTCCATCTCGAGATACTTGTGAACGCTGGTTTAAACACTTTAAAAGTGATGATTTCGATGTGAAAGACAAAGAACGTCCCGGTCAACCAAAAAAGTTTGAAACCAACAATTACAAGCATTATTGCATGAAGATGCGTGTCAAACTCAAAAACAACTCGCAGAAAGATTAAACATTGCTCAGCAAACAATTTCCGATCATTTACAAGCATTGGGAAAGATTTTAAAGGAAGGAAAATGGGTGCCACATCAACTGAACGAAAGACAAATGGAAAACCGAAAAGTCATCAGTAAAATGTTGCTTCAACGGCACAAAAGAAAGTCTTTTTTGCATCAAATTGTGACTGATGATGAAAAGTGGATTTATTTTGAGAATCCCAAATGCACAAAATCATGGGTTGATCCAGGTCAACCATCAACATCGACTGCAAGGCCAAACCACTTTGGAAAGACAATGCTCTGCGTTTGGTGGGATCAGGAAGGTGTGGTGTATTAATAAGCTTCTAAAACCAGGTGAAACTGTTAATACTGATCTCTACCGACAAAAAATAATCAATTTGAACCATGCTTTGATTGTAAAACAACCAGAATGGGCCAAAAGACACGACAAAGTAGTTTTGCTTTATAGTGACACACCATCACACACTTCAAAACCAGTTAGACATGCTAAAAGATCTTGCCTGAGAAGTATTAACCCACCCGCCGTATTCACCAGACCTTTCTCCTTCAGATTACCACCTTGTGCTGATCAATGGCACATGCACTTTCTGAGCAGCACTTCAAAACATGCCAAGAAGTGGAAAATTGGGTCTCTGAATGGTTTGCCTCAAAACAAGAAAAGTTCTATTGGGACGGTATCCACAAATTACCTGAAAGATGGGGGAAATGTGTAGCTAGTGATGGACATTACTTTGAATAAAGCACTTTTGATGTTTCTCTTGAAATTATTGTTTTCTTTGATTACAAAATCTGCATTTTTAACTGGGTACATCTGGTATATTGTGAGTGTGTGTATGTGTGCTCACACACTTAAATTTGTTAGTTGGCACATTCCTATCCTATCTGATAAAAGAGTAATATGCAAATTGACCATCACTCCAACATACAAGATGGCTGCCCCCATGTGGACACAAGATGGCCAGCAGGGGAGGGCACTTGGGAGGGCAGTTTCCGATGGTCTTAGGCTCTACAGCAGCGGTTCTCAACCTGTGGGTTGCGACCCACAGGTTGAGAACTGCTAGCAGGGTTGCCTAAGACCATCAGAAAACACAGATATTTACATTACAATTCATAACAGTAGCAAAATTACAGTTATGAAGTAGCAATGAAAATAATTTTATGGTTGGGGGTCACCACAACATGAGGAACTGTATTAAAGGGTCGCAGCATTAGAAAGGTTGAGAACCACTGTAAAGACAGATAATGAAATTAACTTGAAGAGATTCAGAGAAGACTTGACAGAGGTAAATTTTTCTGTATGTTTATCACTCATCATGACAGGTGAGTTACACAGAGAGAAGAGAGGAGGAACTAGATTGGTAACAGGAAAGAAAATATTTCCATTGGATTTATGCAGAATGCTGCCAAGGGATTAAACCCTAACATGTGAAGGTTCATAAGTAAAATATTGATTTGTTTTAGCTCTGTCTTGAGCTCGCCAAGGACTTCATTTGGTTTAGGCAACTCAATTATAAATGGACAGTACACCAAGCACACAATCTACCTACATTGCTAATTCCCTCAGGAATATTTAAGCCAAGCACAGTCCCTTGAACAAAGAAGATGCTCAAAAAGGGTAATAAATTGAAATTAATTGCTGAAATATTGTCAGTCTCTTGGAGACTGGTACAGACAAATCCTGCTCCTTCCCTTCAGAGAAGTAGCCTAAATCCTGGCAAATTACCCTGAGTGTATGATTTCAGGAAGCCTTTCTCAAATCAAGGGGTAAGAATTCAGTTTCCAGCAATATGATGAGCCAGAGATCTTTAAATCCTCCTTCTAATAGGAAATATAAAAAATGCTAGTTTAAAATATCAATAATGTCCTCTAAATGAATGATTCAGCTTTTAAAAGTAAAAATTTCACCTATGGGCAGAAAAGTACTAGAAACACAAGTTCAAGAATGTGAACAATTTTAGGTTCCTAAAGCTTAGGTTTCTAAAGTCTAGTCTCAAAAGGACAGGAAGCAAACCCTTGGGCTCACTGAGTGCAGAGTGTAGGGTTAGAGACAACCTTGTGCACACAAAGAAGTGCTACACTCACAGTGAAAAGGTGACCTAGAAAACAAAACGCCCTGCAGAAACAGCACAGAAACTTGGTGATCTCACCTTGGTTGCAAGGAAGAACAAGTCTCCCATAAAAATTCATTGCTTCTGGTTTACCTTCATATGGATTTGAGGCTAGATTTCTCACTATTTTAAGATCAAAAATATATATACACAGAATTTTTATTTAATGTGGAATGAAGTTGAGAGTGCTCTTAGCCTTTGAGCAGAAACAAATATAAATTCCTATGGAAAAATATGGTATTGTAACATATCCCTTTAAAAACCAATGGAGCTGGGCTATTAACTGAAGCTAAAAATTTCCAATTGTTTGGATATCATATGACTGGTTGAGCTTTATAATGGTAAATTGGTTTATAAACAATTCTGGAAGCACCCCACACAGAAACTATATGCATTCTAAATCTAAAATGTGAAGTCAAATCAGATATAAGAAGGTGGCGGGGTTTTTTTTCAGGATATGAAAATAAAGATTCTCTAAAAGAATGTTTTGCAGAGGAACTTTTGGAGAAATTATTCCAATCAAGGGAATTTTTCTAGAACTGTAAAATTCTCATACATTCTAAGTAATCAGTATTAGAAGAGGTGTGAACTTCTTTTTGGATTAGGTATACTCCTTTATTTAGGTTCTGTATTTAAGTATCTCATCTGTTTTTTTATGTTACTATGTAATTAAAACAATGTTTCATACTGCCAAAGCAAAATTAAAAAGTTACCAGAGTACCTGACCATATCCGCATTTTTTCCCTTCCTTCCAAATAAAAAAATGTCATGGAACGTAACAGCTCTTACAATAAATAAAACACACACACTGGATTAACATTTATTTTTAAATCACCAAAAGCTGAACTCTATGAAAAATAACCAGAATCATTAACTTCATAGCGAAATTTGCTGTACTTTGGCATTAATGCTGTTTTCTCCTGAATAAAACCAAACCAACAATCAGCAGTCATAGTTCCTCAATAATCTTTGCATGAGTGCCAAGTCAAACTATATAAAAACCTATACACAAAGAAAAACAAAGAACAACCAAAACTATACACAAAGAATTCTTATGCTCATTTTAGGACCTTCGACCCTGTTCTCCAGCCCCTATCCATGGCCCACAGGGGTATCTGTTTTACTCCCCCCTCAAAGTTTTTTGTTCATCCTTTTCTGGTGTTCCTTTTAGCAAATACGAATACATACAAATATATATCTTGTTTTCCCTGCTGTCTTCCACATGCAAAAGAGAGACTTACCAACAGACTTCACTATCAGACTTTGAATACTGTAAATCTGGTATCTCAGTATAACTCTGATCTGTATTTCTTATTATGAATGAGGATAGATAATGTTTTTCCATATTCAAAGACCACTATTATTTGTGTGTGTGTGTGAACTCTCTGGTTACATGTTTTGCAGCAGTTATGTTTTACAGGAATTGTAGTGTTGCTGTATATGGATGAGATGTAACAGTGACATACTTCCAGGGATGATGTATATGGTTCCTAACACCCATGCCCAATGAACTAAGCATCTACTTCTTTACGTTATAGTTGTCACCATCAGAACAGCTAACATTTATTGAGAGCTTACTCTGTCTCAGTGTGGCAGGCACTGCTGGATGGCTCATCTAGCACCATCCCTAACCCACTCCTCCTCTGCTTGCCTCAATTACTAGAAAAGTAAAAGCTGACTTTTCTACCCTCCCTTGCAGCTAGGGAGGGCCACATTACAACATTTTGGCCAATGAGATGAAAGTCAAAATTGGCTTACATGCTCCAGGAAGGTTTTAGTGAGGATGCCTCCTCTGCTTAGAATTCATGTAAGAAGTCTGGAGCTGTGGCAGCCATTTTGCAACCAGAAAAGGGAAAAATTCTGCCTGTGGCCACATACTTTAAGACGTCTTTTATGGGAGAAGATTAAACTACTTTTTGGGGCCCTGTGCATCTAGTATTATATTACTTAAAACCAAATGCGTCTTATGTAATAAAATCAGACAACGTTCTAAGCCAGTGGTCGGCAAACTGCGGCTCGCGAGCCACTTGCAGCTCTTTGGCCCCTTGAGTGTGGCTCTTCCACAAAATACCACGACCTGGGCAAGTCTATTTTGAAGAAGTAGCATTAGAAGAAGTTTAAGTTTAAAAAAGCCAGGGAACCACCAGCAGGTGAGGGGATCCCAAGGAAGGTGCTGGGCGTGGAGGCCATGGGGGCACAGGCTACCAAGGAGACAGAACTGAACCTCACATCACCCAGCTTGGCCCCGGAGGATGGCTGGTTAGCCAGAGACAGGTAAGATTCCTCAGGGAAGGAACAACCTAAGATAGGCACAGTAGCAGAGGTGCCACCAGGAGAGAACTAGGGGGTCAACAGAGGTGGGGCACAGACCCTCACCCCCCCCCCCCAACTCTGCAGGGGCCTGAACCCTCAACCCTTCTGAGGGAAGTCTCCTGCCCCCATGGCTGCTTCAAGCTTCCCACGTCCAGCTCAGATCGGGACCCAGGCAATAGACAGAGACTTGGCCGACAGCAGCTGCCCTCTCACTGCAACAAGACTTGTTTGAGTTGTCTTGTACCCATGGTGTGGGGAAGTGGGTTTTCAATATCTAAATCCAGCCTAGCACCAGGAATGCTCAGGGCCTACTCAAGAAGGCAAATAATCCTTTCCACTAATATTTACAGGGTAAAATAAGACTACTGTTAGAGTATTAAATTTGACAGTAAAATAGTAGTTCTCAGACTAATTTAAATTGGCTAATTGAAATAAGCGAATATTCTAGAAAAATTAATGGTACTGGACAAAAAGCTGTTCCTAAAGCATTAACTAAAATTTTTATTGGTAGTTCATCTCATGATAAAATTGCATAACATGTAATGAACCTAAAGCAGTCATATTTTAGTGCAAAAAATTAAAATTTAAAAGCTATCAAGACTACATTATAAAATTTCCAAAAGCCTCCTAATATTTAAATCAAAAAAGGGGGGATAGTAGAATATCATGTAAGAGAAAATATCCTGTAAGTAAATTACATCTAGAAAATTTTTACTTTAGAAAATTAACTTTCATTTGAAATGCTAACAGCAAGACACCCATGAAAAACACACATGGTGTCAAAACAAGTCAAAGGAAAATCGTTTGGGCAAAAAAGGAAAAAGGTCCCAAGTCAAATTTATAGAAAGGATTCCTTTATTAACTTTTGGTCGAGAATATGTTTGTATATTTTCAGAAAACAACTCCAAGACCATGTGGATTCAGAGAGGAATTGGCAGGACTGCCTCAGCCATGAAGACAGAAGAGAAAGAGTCCAGAGATGAAAGACACTGATGACGCCTTGCCATACTAGCACTCAGCAGCTGTGCGTTTCTGCAGGTTGCCCAGGACCAAACCAGAGAGGGTCGGACCTGCATTACCACCATTTGTCCACCATCCAGAGCTGAAATATCACTGCTGACATGTACACATAAGGAACTGTTTGACACTGAAATTGGGACTCAAAAGAACTGCTGGCCCAGAAAGAAACTCACTACAGACTGATTAATTTGCCTCTCAGCATATCCATTATTGCTTGTCTCATTTTCAGTTCTTATAAGTGTTATTTCTAGTATCACATGATCTCACTCATCTAGAGGAAATAATGGAACAACATAAACTGATGAACAAAAACAGACCCAGAGACTGGGAAGCATCGATCAGACTGTCAAACCTCAGAAGGCAGGTAGGGGAGGGTGGGGGTAAGGGAGAGAGATCAACCAAAGGACTTGTATGCATGCATATAAGCCTAACCAGTGGTCACGGACAACAGGGGGGTGGGGACATGCATGAAGAGGGGTTTGGGATGGCAATGGGGGAATGAGGACAAATATGTGATACCCTAATCAATAAAGAAATAAAAAAAAACTAATTATGAGAAACAATAATTAACTCATATTTTTTATTCTTTATCCTATTAAGAAAACCACACTATATCAGCAAAACATTTGGAGTATAGGGTGAATAAGCAGGTAAGTAGAATATATGTCAGGAACTACCAGCAAGAATTACAGACTGTAGTAGATAGTACAAAAATGGAAAAACTTGAACTGTCTTAATAATAAAAAAGTACAAATGAGCATTTTCTTTTTTGTATGAAAACTGAAGATCCAAAGTCTGAAACAATGATATGACTATAGTAAATTAAAAAAAGAAAGGAATTCAAACCTGTTGATTTTTCTGTATTTCCTTCTTCATATGTTGATTTATAGAAATTCTGGTCAGAGATCTGGGAAAATAAATGCTGTTATAACTCATTTCTCCTTAAATGTTTAGGCCTAATCTATAATTCAAGGTAATATAATACTTTGTGTAAGAAACTAACAACTCCAAAGGCTTCATGACATTTCTATATGGCCTATTAACAAGTGATACAATGGCTTTCATTTGACAAGGGTATGTGATTCAGATGGAACAGAGACTGTCATAAGTTCATGTGCACTAACTGAATGCATTAGGTATTGTCAGACTTGCTTAATTCTAGATAGTTATTTTTCAAAAATACTTGATTAAAAATGCTATTTTGTGTTGTTTTTTTCACACAGAGAAATTTTGCATGAAATTATCAATGTCATCAATGTGTATCAATATAAACAGGTAATTTTCAGAATATTTGCACACAAACAGTTTTGATTAATCTGGGATCTTTACCATAGAACATCCTATATAATAAAAGGCTAATATGCAAATAGACCAAATGGCAGAACAACCAGAAAAACCAAACAACCAGTCACTATGACGTATGCTGACCACTAGGGGGCGTATGTGAAACATGGCAGGAGTTGTCTGCGGTGGGATGGTGGAGCAGGTGAACAGGGGCGCCAGACCAAGGCAGGGTACCAGTTGCTGTCATTAGGGCGAGCCTCTGGTGGTTACTGAAAATTCTTTGCCCCCGTGCACCACAGTCCTGCCTGGTGCTCGCACCTACTGCCAGTGCCGGCTCTGCTTGCACCCACTGCTGCTCGCACCCACTGCGGGTGCCCAGTGCCAGTCCCAATCACTCAGCACCATCAGCAGGTGCGAGCAGCAGCTGCTTGCCCTGATTGCCCCTGAGGGCTTCTCCATCTCCTCTTGCTCCTGAGGGGCAATTGGGACAGCAGCTGCCACTTGCACCCGCTGATGGTGCTGGCCCCAATCGCTCTGCGCCATCAGCGGGTGCAAGCGGGGTCGGCGCTGTCAGCGTGTGGGAGCAGTGGTGGCAGGAGTGGGGCTGCTGGCAGACAGGAGACTGGGGCCACAGCGGGAGGGGCCAGGCAGGGGCACAGAGGATGGGCTGAGACCTGCTCCTGTGCTTACTGCAGCCTTGTGGCCCACAGTTCCTTTCAAGGTACACAAATTTGTGCACTGGGCCCCTAGTAAGTTATAAAATACTGATAATACTTACTTCACATATTCACTCCTGAATAGCTTATAAAAGAAATTTTTAAAAGTAGGACTATTATTTGACTTAACTCCTAAGAATCTTAGTTATATATCTGTCAATTTTATGCACAGAAGAAAATGATTTAAAATTTAAAAGACAGTAAACACAAAGTTCTGCTTTAGGTACAACTCAAGCAGAAAGGTGTAACTTAAAACAATCCACAATAAGTGTGCATAATCTCCTAAAAGTTAGTAGCATTTGTGAGAAATCACATAAATTTGATAATGCAAGTTTTTCATTAATTTATAAAATATTTTATTTCAATAAACATTTACCAATTGTCCACCAAGTGTTTTAGAGTTATGCTCAAGCTTACAATGTAGCCATTAAGCAGTGTTAGCATAGTTTGTAAATTTTTTTAATAGCCAACTATGAATTAGAACTAGAGTGTAGCAGCTGAACCCCACAATAGTGGTACTAATTTACTGTCCAAAAGCGAATCAACTGTATTCTTAAAACTAAAATTATTTTAACTTTATTTGTATTTAATCGAGTAATTTCAAAAGCTACTCTTAATTAGGAGCAATGTGGCTAAACATCATATTTATACACACATACATATTTTATGTTTCATAATATTGACTTCTCAAATTTTTGACTGTTTAAATTAAAATTGAAAGTCATATCAATATATTCATTCTTAATCTGTAAATAAAGTGACAAACCTGTGTATTTTCAGGGTACCATGAAAAGGTTCTTGGTATCTTGTGGCCAACTATGTACTCTTTATTTATCTTACCAAGGTAAAGAATATCTAGATAACATTCAGTAAATTGTACTGTGGACAACTGTACAAAAGAGTGTTTTTTTAAGACAAATAGAAGTCTAGCAAGCATGCTGAGAGCCCAAGGATTCCTCTTAACAAAACACTATTGTTTCACTTGTCACATGTTGTATGCATTCAATATAAGCTGATTTACTTTATATTTTACTGGTTGCACGTAATTTTATATTCTGTCATTCCAGGTCCAAATACAAATGCATCGAAGTCCTGTGATTTTGTCAATTCTTTACAATACCTGGAAATCTGAATTATCTGTATTGTTACCTTTAGATATGCCAATGTATTATCTACTGAACTGAAAGATATGTAAAATGTAACAGTAATATTTCCGTAAGCAGTTCAATTAGATATCCTATTGGCAAAAAGTATTCCATAAGCTATTCCATACAATTAAGACCTTACTACTTATTTGGAATCTGAAATGGCAAGAAGATTTGGCTACACATTGGGCATAGATTTATTTAGAATAATACTTTTCAACATCCTCCAAGGTGAACAGAAAAAAAATTCCCTTTTTATTTGCTGCTTAAACAAACTTTTTCTTCGATTGTCATGTCTCACTGTTTATATTTAAATATATGTATGTTTAATGAATTATTTTTTCCTTTCTATTTGCCTCTAATTCAAGAGTTCTATTTTGCAGTACATACACACATGCATACACAAGCCAATATTCTGCTTCGGTAAAAAAACAACATACATAACACAGAAAGATCCTGATTTCATAAACACTATTTATACTAGAATTAACTGACATCGTTATGTTAAATGAAACCAGCTATTTTAACAAATTTTATGTAATGGAAAGAATTCTGGTCATAATCAAACTAATAAACTTTACTATACCTGGCTTTTATGGGGAAGTTCTGTGAAATGTCTTTCATTAACTTTAAGGCATCATAAACTGGAGTGGCCATTATTTGAGAAGCTGCTTGAAAACTAAGATCTAGAAGGGAAAAAAAAACATTAAAAATTCTAGCATAATGCCACACCTTTATAGACATTTCCATGTAATTTACTCAACCCTTCTGGCCATATATTCTTATATAGACATGAAGACACCCTTATATCTAACATTTTTCAAAAGTTTTAAGTGGAAAGGTATCACTTATCCCTACTAAGGTAAACTTTACACATTTATAAATCAGTAATTATCATTTAATATTCAATATTTGTTTTCCACAAATTATAGTATAACTTCAAAAGGAGATATATGGAAAGAAATGTGGATGCAAAGCTATTTTTTTCTATTTTTAGGTTAAATAGGCAAGGAAAAGCTTTGATAAAAAAGAATGACAAGAGGAAGAAAAAAAGTTTAAAGAACCAATTCCAAAAAGAACTTTTAGAAGGACTCAAGGTGTTTAACTCAGTAAATATGAAAAGAACTTTTAGAAGGACCCAATGTGTTTAACTCAGTAAATACTCTTTCAGTACTGTTCTACTTTTATACTACAATAAAAATAAAATCCTAAACTTAGCATTATTATACTTGAAATGACAGTTCTATGAAAGGAAAAATGTTTGTGGCTTACTATAGGCAGTCTTCAATATGCCAGAAGCAAAGTAGAACTTAAATATTTTCACACAAAAAATGTATATATAAGTAAGTGCTCCACAAATACTGATGAATGAATGAGTGAATGAACAGTAAAATAATAAGACCGTTTATGTTATGGCTCTTATTATTCTATTACTATTAAAGGCATTTATAAGCAACATAATTTTTAACTGATATGCATACATTTAGGAATATATGCTTTTTTAGAAGAGTCATTACTTATATGATATGATATAAAAACTTCTTTTGAGAGAAATATATGATCAAAGATGTTGCCTACCAGCATTTGGTTGCACAATGTTATACTAAAAAACAGTACAATATAGTGGTAAAGGAAGAATTTAGGCTCTAAAATGAGATAGACCTGCTTGTTTTAGGTGTTTTTGATATGTGCTTAATTATTTTTTGTGTCCATTTCTTGAAATTTCCTCATCTGGGAGAGTGGGATATCTATATTATATGAATTTAAAAAAATTAGGATAATGCATATAAAGAGCCTATTACTGTACTAAACACATAGTATTGGCTAATATTTTTATCATCATTAATCACCATCATCAATTACTATGACCATGGACAACTATCTTTTACTCAGGTTGATAGCACAACTAGTCTTCTAAAACTTCTTATAACATGAGTGTACTTCCCTTTCACATGACCATTTTTCTAATGTAATTTATTTGAAAGCCCCTGAAAATTCATTTATGAAATCAGAGTGCAAATAACAAGAAATTAAATAACAGATTCTATTAACATTTTTGCTTTTGTGTAAATTGTTCCATACCTAGATGATTCATAAATTGCTACTTAAGGCCTACACTTTGACTCTAAAATCCAGACCCCTATTTTAAATGCCTTCTTGGTTTTACCACTTGGAAACTTCAACAGCAGCATGTTGAAATTGTGATAGTCCCGTTTCATCTTTGCCCAAACCTGGTCCTCTTTAGTCTTCTATTTTCAGCAAATATCATCACAAAATTGTCCCTCCAGTTGGGCAAACCATGAATATAGCTGTTGTTTTTAATATCTCCTTCTCCCTGCCATTCCATATCCAATATCTCACAAAGATTTTTTATATTTTCTCTAAATAACCCACCCTCAAATTTATTCCAAACCCTCCTCAAATTTCAATTCAATCATCACTCTAGAAAAAGCCTCCCCTCTCTATTCCCTCTTCCCTACCCCCACCACACCAATTCAGATCTTCTTGGCATATACCCTTCATAATCTATGTATCTTTACTTGGCAGCACTTAAAATAGTACTTTCTATATTGGTTTTTAAAATTATTTCTGTTTACCTAAGATCCTTTGAAGGAAACATGGTTATCTGTTTTAACTCTTCATTTTATCTTTAGAATTTAATATTTTTCAAAATGTCAGCTGGAACCCATGAGTTAACAGTGAAATCAGGTTAATGAGTAATGTGAAATTTTTTCTAATGAAATATGGTAGAATAAAAGAAAGTTTTGTTGGAGTAGATAAAATGTAGTAAACATACATACTGTATGCTGAAGATTTTTATTTTTTGGTTTTGAGAATATTTATGTATTCAGACATTATACACTTGTGTATGAGTCTCAGTGTAAAGTATATTTACTACTATGTAGGTCTCAGCTCAAAATTATGAAACCATGGATGTAGGGACAGGGCTGAAATCTAGTAGACACTCAATAAATTGTGTTAAATCAATAAAAAAGAAAGAAAAAGAAAAGGTATTGATCACTCTCTCTTTCTTGAACATGTGTTTCCTTAGCTTCATAATGTACTCTTCCATTCTCATCCTCCTGCCATGTCTTCCTCTGTCAACACGGAGATGAGCACCACAAAACCCTTTCTTGTGCACTGATTTGGTCACTCTCCACTTTCAGTTAGCATCCCCTCCTTTTAAACAATTTGATGCTATGATTTTCAACTTTTAAAATCCTCTTCTTTTAGCTTAAGGACTTTATATTCGCCCGAAACTAGCCCTTGTCATCTGGATATGTCAAAATCACTTTTAAGTCAATCATTGTAATGCCAGTCTCATTTCTGGGCCCTATATTCAATACACAAACCTGTTTCCAGTCTTTATATTCTCTCAAAGCTGGAAATATTAATGCCATTTTTAACTCTTTTTATCTCCTAAATATTTGCCAAATCCAGCTCTCCTTTCGATTCCTCTACCATAGTCATGGTTCAACCCCTCATTACACTACTTCAGTGATGTCTTAATTAGGTTTTTTGTTTCTAGTCCATTCAAATCCCTTACACAGAGACTACAAAGGTTAATTAAAAGTAAGCTGACTATGCGTATTCTCTTTTTACAAGCTTTCAAAAGCACTCTGTCAGCTACAATTTCTAAAATATGGATCCCTTGGAGTACATTTTGAAGGAAAAGAAAGTAGACTGGGGCTTGCCTACAGCTGGAGGAATTGGGAGAAATGAGAGTGACTGTTAACATGTACATTACTTTCTCTTTGGAGTGATGAAAATACTCTAAATTAACTGTGGTGACAGTTAAAAATTCTGAAAATATACTAAAACCCATTGAATGATATACTTTAAATGGGTTATGTCAATTATATCTCAATAAGCTGTTATAAAGTTTTAAAAGTTGATGAGAGATGTGATGAAAGTTATGGATCACACAGGAAAACACAACCCCATGACCTACTAAAAATTACAAATAATAAAAAAGTACAAGCTGAAAGGAGTTATTGTTCAACCCAAACTAAATTTTGGCCATAAAATATCTGCTTATGGGATACCAGCACAGAAGCTGTTCTAAGCGAATAGTAAAACATGCAATAGTCAGTCTATTAAGATCCAAATTTTAAATAGAAGAAAACTAAGGATTAGATGTGATTTCTCCTGACCTACTAGTTAGGATTTTTAATCAATGTTATAGATTCCATGAAATGTGATTTAATATAGATAAATCAATGTACACTTTAAAAATGATTAGATAATATCAAATAAGTATACTTTATATAATTTTAAGTCTTATAGACATAAAAATTATAATTTGCTTGATGGATAACATTTTTATTAAATATTTATTTCACAAGATGTAATAATTTATATTATTTACATAATAATTATTACTTTCTATAAAATAACTTATATCATCATGTTATATAAAAGCTTATTTGATAAAACAGAGATCAGTTACCAAACTGCTATGTTAAAGCAGAATACTATACCTTGTAGTTCCCAGACTTTCAAAGGCATCATTTCTTTGCTACTCTCAATCAGGTATTTCTGGAATGCTGTCAGATTATCTCTGAGATCTGAGTATCTTTCTCTGCATTAAAGTAGTAAGTAATGTTAATTATCATCACCTACTATAAATCACTATTTAAGCAGTATGCTTTTGAAATTAACTCTTCCAAATTAGTTACAAACTAATAGGTCAACATTAAAAGAATAAATCGTGATGCAACTATATCCACAGAATTTAAAAATAAATAAGGAGGAAGATATATGTCTATTTTTGTCAATATATAAAACAAAACAAAACCTCTCTCAATTGTTAACATGCTAACATTACCTAAAAGGGTCCCAAGGGTGAGGGCTGAATTATTAGTTTTTATGTTATATACTTTTTATTTTAACATTTTATAAATTAAAAGTATTGCTTTCATAGTTTAAAATAAAAAATATTTTATAAGGAAAAACGTAAATGCTCCCTATACAATCTTAGAGCTTACACTATTTCTGAAAAGTTCCATGTATAAAATGTATAAAAAATATAAGATAATTTTGCCTAATATTAAACACACCTAGGTATCTTTTAGAGAATGCCAAGTAATAATGTAGTAGAATGACATTTTACTATACATACAATCTAAAGTATAATCTTCTATCTCTCATGAAATCAAGACATGGTGTCATTTCAGATTTAAATACAATTCCTTTTAAAAAATACTTTAGCTACCATCACAACTTATAAAATAGATAATTTCAGGAGTAAAGAGGAATGAAGATATTAAAAAATTAAATGAAAATAAACATATAGAACATATATACAGAAATGCATTAATCATATAGACAACAACAAATAAATATACAACAGTGTCAATATCTTGCAATTTGATTAAAATGTAGGACCACATATTGAAAATGAATCAAGCCTGACTATGACTGGTCTCATAATGAAAAAGCAACAAAATTTCAGAAAAACTCACTACAAATTACATTAACCCCCTCATTTCTCAAAACTTTAAGTAATGGAGTAATATTAAGTTTATCAGAGATATTGTTTTTCATATTTAATAATGATCGATAATTTTCACTGCTAAATTTATTTATGTAATTCAGGTCAAAATACATTATTCATACAATACCTAAAAGAAAAAATTATTTTTCCCTAAATCAATTGAGTAATGGTATAAGAACTAACTTTGAGTATATCCTCTTAAAAAACTAATATCCCAGGATTCCAAAGGTTTTTGGAGGATGCACAATTTATTCCAATAAAAAGGTATGTTTAAAAAAGAACAGAACTATGGATTCTAAGATGATGAGACACAGCTGAAAATGAAATAAAAATTTTTTTATCTACTAAATAAATACCTTGATTAGAATAAATCCATTTTGCAAGATGCATTAACTTTTTAAGGCCACTAGTATACCTCTTGGCCAATATAGTTTAGAGCTGTATAAATTTGCACAGTCTCCAAAAATGTTCCTCTCATTCTATATGGTTATCTACTCACCAGAGTAGGTAAGTGTCCTAAGTGTCCTTTATGTAATATTAAACATGAACTAAAGATATTAATAAAATCAGTCCTTTTGTTTTCATTAATTTTGCCTTTATATTGGAAACATAAACTTTCTCTTCTTGTAAATCAGAGAAAATATAAAGCTACAATGATCCCCATTCATGAATATTCAGAGAGTACTCACCATCCTATTCCTGGTCTTCAATCAGTAAGGCAGGAAAAAAAGAGGGGCACAACTTTAATTGTTCAAAGTTTACTTAAACATGGATATGAAATTAAGATGAGAAATTAAAACCTTTTTAATATGGGAATCTGCAGCACAGAAATTTAGGGGAATAAATTATTTTCTCTTCTTTTGAGGAGTAAAAGTTATAATTTTTTTTCATGCTATATATATATATATATTTTAAATACTCACCCGAGGATATTGTTCCATTGGTTTAAAAGAGAGTGGCAGGGAGAGGGAAAGACACAGAGAAATATCAATGTGAGAGAAACACATTGATAAGTTGCCTCCTGCACGAGTCCTGACCAAGGCCTGGGCTGGGGAGGAACTTGCAACCAAGGTACGTGCCCTTGACTGGAATCAAACCTGGAACCCTTTGGTCCCCAGGTTGACGCTCTATTTACGGAGCCAAACTGGCTAGGGCTCATGCTAAATATTAACCATGATTTTTGTAACCTATTATATCTATAAAATACTCTATATGTTTTGATTTAGATTTTTTGCCAGAGATAACTTCAATCATTTTCAATTCCTATTGTCTAATCATACTTACACTGTTGAATTAGTAATTACTTTTCAATTTTGTGCTTTTTTGTATTAACTGTGTATTACTTTTATAATAAACACAATTCTATGTGTATTTTTAAAATGTGAAACATAAGCCAACAGAGCATATTGAATTAATTCCCATAAAAAGCACATTTAAGAGTATATTAATATAATTTTATTTCATTTCAGACTTACTTTAGTTTCCCAAAGAAAAATCCTTGAACTTCATTTGTTTCAATCTCACCTTCTACGGTGGTATTAGTCACAGCTATATTTGGGAAACAAACCAAAATAAAATAAAATCATTTTCAGAATGGAAAAACAGTATGTAATCAAATATCAGGAGACTTCAAAATAAAACTGAATGACATTTGTTTTACTTTGTGTTTCCTTCATGGATCAGCTTAATGATACCTGCACGTGCACATGCTTGCATTCCTGATTGTGCACTCTTTATTTATTTCTTGTTTTTTAATTTAATTTATTGAGGTGACATTGGTTCACAAAACCACGCAGGTTTAAAAAAATAAAATAAAATAAAATAAAAAACTACACAGGATCAAATGTACAATTCAACAAAACCTCATCTGTACACTGTATCCTGTACCAATCCCCCAAAGCAGTCCCTTTCTGTCTCCATTTATCATTACTTTGCCCACCTCCACCTACCCCCACTCTCTTCCCCTCTGGCTATCATCACACTATGGTCTGTGTCTATGTGTTATATAGTATATATGTGTTTTTTTTTGCTTCATCTCTTCACCTTCTTTCATCCAGCCCCCCAACTCTACTCCCGTGACAGCTTTCAGTCTGTTCCATGCATCCATGCCTCTGTTTCTATTTTGTTCACTAGTTTTTGCTCATTAGATTCCACACTTAAGATTTTTCCTTAATCCCTTCACCTTTTTCACCCAGCCCCAAACCCCCCCTCTCTGACATCAGCCTGTTCTCTGTTATCTATGAGTCTGTTTCTACTTTATATGTTAGTTTCTTTGATTCATTAGATTCCACATATAAGTGAAATCATACAGTACTGTCTTTTCTCTGGCTGGCTTATTTCACTTACATAATACTCTATAGGTCCTTCCATGCTGGTTTTCAGATTCTGTGTCTTTAATTTTTATCATTTTACTTATTATGTGTCTTGGTGTAGGCCTCTTTGGGTCCATCTTATTTGGGACTCCCTGAGCCTCCTGGACTGGTGTCAGCCATTATTTCTTCAAATAGGTTTTTGATCCATTGTTCTCTTTCTTCTTCTTCTGGTATCTCTATGATGCAAATGTTATACTTCATGTTGTACCAAAGGTTTCTTAAACTATCCTCATTTTTTAAAAATTCTTTCCCCTTTATTGTTGCTCTGATCAGGTGTTTCATTCTTTTTTTTTTAATTATTAAATTTATTTTGTTGTTCAAAGTATTACATATAGTAGTACATCTATCTCCTTTTTTGCCCCATTGACCTTCCCCCAGCCTCCCCAACCCCTCACATGCCCTAAACCCATCCCCCAGTGTCGTGTCCATTGGTGTGCTTATATGCATGCATATAAGTCCTTTGGTTGATCTCTTTTCCCCCCTCCCCAACACTCCCCAGCCTTCCCACTGTAATTTGACAGTCTGTTCAGTGCTTTACTGCCTCTGTATCTATCTTTTTGTTCATCATGTTATAATGTTCTTTATTTTCCATAAATGAGTGAGATCATGTGGTATTTTTCTTTCATTGCCCGGCTTATTTCACTTAACATAATGCTCTCCAGGTCCATCCATGCTGCTGCAAATGGTAAGAATTATTTCTTTTTTATAGCAGCATGGTATTTCATTGTGTAGATGTACCAGTTTTTTAATCCACTCATCTGCTGATGGGCATTTAGGCTGTTTCCAAATCTTAGCTATGGTGAATTGTGCTGCTATGAACATAGGGGTGCATATATCCTTTCTGAGGGGTGTTTCTAGTTTCTTGGGATATAGTCCTAGAAGTAGGATTACTGGGTCAAATGAGAGTTCCATTTTTAGTTTTTTGAGGAAACTCCATACTGTTCTCCACAGTGGCTGCACCAGTCTGCATTCCCACCAGTAGTGCATGAGAGTTCCTTTTTCTCTGCATCCTCGCCAGGCACTTGTCCTTTGTTGATTTGTTGGTGATAGCCATTCTGACAGGTGTGAAGTGGTACCTCACTGTCGATTTGATTTGCATCTCTCAGATAATTAGTGACTCTGAGCATGTTTTCATATGCCCGTTGGCCTTCCTTCTGTCTTCTTCGAAGATTCTATTTAGGACCGTTGCCCATTTTTTTATTGGATCATTTACCTTCCTTTTATTAAGTTGTATAAGTTACAGTAGATGTTGGAGATTAAACCTTTATCAGTGATAACATTTTCAAATATGTTCTCCCATACAGTGGGCTTTCTTGTTGTTTTGTTGATGGTTTCTTTTGCTGTACAAAAGCTTTTTATTTTGATGTAGTCCCATTTGTTTATTTCCTCTTTAGTTTCCATTGCCCTAGGAGCAATATCGGTGAAGAAATTGCTTTGGCATGTGTCTGAGATTTCTCTGCCTGTGGATTCCTCTAGGATTTTTTAAAATATGTTTTATTGATTTTTTTACAGAGAGGAAGGAAGAGGGATAGAGAGCTATAAACATCGATGAGAGAGAAACATCAATCAGGTGCCTCTTGCACACCCCCTACTAGGGATGTGCCCGCAACGAAGGTACATGCCCTTGATTGGAATTGAACCTGGGACCCCTCAGTCCGCAGGCTGACACTCTATCCACTGAGCCAAACGGTTCTGGCTCCTATAGGATTTTTAACGTTTCCCATCTTACGTTTAAGTCCTTTATCCATTTCAGTTTATTTTTGTGTATGGTGTAAGTTGGTGGTCTAGTTTCATTTTTTTGCATGTATCTGTCCAATTTTCCCAACACCATTTATTGAAGAGATTGTCTTGGCTCCATTGTATGTTCATGCCTCCTTTGTCAAATATTAATTGAGCATAGTGGTTTAGGTTGATAACTGGGTTCTCTATTCTATTCCATTGGTCTATATGTCTGTTCTTGTGCCAGTACCATGCTGTTTTCAGAACAGTGGCTTTGTTCATCTTTCTCAGGAATGCTGTGGCTATTCGGGGTCTTTTTTTATTCCAAATGAATTTTTGGAGCGTTCTTTCAAGGTCTGTGAAATATGTCGTTGGTATTTTAATGGTGAGTGCGTTGAATTTATAGATTGCTTTGGGTAGTATGGACATTTTGATGATGTTGATTCTCCCAATCCATGAACATGGTATGTTCTTCCCTCTGTTTACGTTTTCCTCTATCTCTTTTTTCAGTGTCCTGTAGTTTTCCGCGTATAGGTCTTTTATGCGGTTAGTTAAGTTTATTCCTAGGTATCTTAATTTTTTTTTTTTTTTTTGGTGCAATGGTAAATGGGATTGCTTTTTTAGTCTCTCCTTCTGTAAGTTCACTATTGGTGTATAGAAATGCCATAGGTTTCTTGGCGTTAATTTTGTATCCTGCTACATTGCCAAATTCATTTATTAAGTCTGTTAGTTTTTTGATGGAGTCTTTAGGGTTTTTTATGTACAATATCATGTCATCTGCAAATAAGGATAGCTTTACTTCTTCTTTTCCAATTTGGATGTCTTTTATTTCGTCTAACTGCAATGGCTAAAACTTCCAATACTATGTCGAACAGGAGTGTGAAGGGGGCATCCCTGTCTTGTTCCTGTTCTTAGGGGAAATTGTTTTAAATTTGCCCATTGAGTATGATGTTGGCTGTGGGTTTATCATATCTGGCTTTTATTATGTTGAGGTATGATCCTTCTATTCCCACCTTGTTGAGAGTTTTTATCAAAAGTGGGTGTTGGATTTTGTCAAATGCTTTTTCTGCATCAACTGATATGACTACGTGGTTTTTATCTTGCAATTTATGTGATGTATCATGTTTATTGACTTGCAGATACTGTACCATCCTTGCACCCCTGGGATAAATCCTACTTGGTCATGGTGTATGATCTTTCTGATGTACTGCTGGACCCGATTTGCTAGAATTTTGTTGAGGATTTTGGCATCTATGTTCATGAGGGATATTGGCCTGTAATTCTCTTTCATTATGTTGTCTTTATCTGGTTTTGGTATTAGGGTGATGCTGGCTTCACAGAATGAGCTTGGAAGTGTTCCTTCCTCTTGAATTTTTTGGAACAGTCTGAGGAGGATAGGTTTTAGTTCTTCCTTGAATGTTTGGTAAAACTTCCCTGTGAAGCCGTCAGGCCCCGGGCTTTTGTTTGCTGGAAGCTTTTTGATGACTGTTTCAATTTCTTCCATAGTTATTGGCCTATTGAAATGTTTAGATTCTTCTTGAGTTTTGGAAGGTTGTATTGTTCTAGGAATATGTCCATTTCCTCCAGGTTGTCCAGTTTGTTGGAATAGAGTTGTTCATAGTATTTTTTAACAATCCTTTGTATTTCGGTGGGGTCTGTTGTTATTTCTCCTCTTTCATTTCTGATTTTGTTTATTTGGATCCTCTCTCTTTGCTTCTTGGTGAGCCTAGCTAGAGGTTCATCAATCTTGTTTATCCTTTCAAAGAACCAGCTCTAGGTTTTGTTGATCTTTTGTATTGTGTGTGTGTGTGTGTGTGTGTGTGTGTGTGTGTTTTGTCTCAATGTCGTTTATCTCCACTCTGATCTTTATTATTTCCTTCCTTCTGCTTAAACTGGGCTTTTCTTGTTGTTCTCTTTCTAACTCTTCGAGTTGTAGGGTTAGGTAAATTATTACCATTGTTTCTTTCTTTTTTTTTTTTTTTGCAGTAGGCTTGTAGAGCTATGAACTTCCCTCTCAAGACTGCTTTCTCTGTGTCCTATAGATTTTGGATTGTTGTGTTTTCATTGTCATTTGTTGCCATGATGTTTTTTATTTTGATTTGGTGTTTGTTTCTATTTGTCTTCTAAATTGCTGATTTGATCGTCTGCTTATTGTAACCTACTGTTTATTTCTTCTAGCGTATTCTTCATTTCAGATATTGTATTCTTCATTTCTAACTGGTTCTTTTTTATGGTTTCTATATTCTTTTTCATGCTGTTAAGTTCTCACTAAATTCTTTGAGCATCCCTATAACCATTTTTTTGAACTCCATATCTGATAAATTGTTTGCCTCTAAATCATTTAGTACTTTTGTGAAGATTTCTCCAGCTCTTTCATTTGGGGAATGTTTGTCTCCCCATTTTTGTTGCCTCTTTGTGTTTGTTCCTATATATTAGGTCAATCTGCTATGTCTCTGTAGGAAGGCTTTATGTAGTAGTGTACTGTAGGACCCAATGGTGCACTCTCCTTGATCACATGAGCGGGGTGCTCCAGGAATGTCTTTTGTACAGGGTATGTGAGCCTTCTATTGTAATTGAATCTTGATTGCTGTTGGTCTGTTCATGTGTGGGAAGGACCCTCAGGCTGGCTGATTTTGAGGATTGACTCCAACCAAAGTGAATGAGCTGCAGTATAGGTATTGATCACACAAAGCATATTTTGCCTCAGCGGGGTCTGATGCCTGCTAAAATCTCTCTTTAGACATGCCTTTTGTGGGGCCAATTATAGCATGCTCAGATGTCATCTGAAACCACTGGGTATATCTGTTCTGGGGCCTCTTGGTAGGGAGCTGGTGCAGGTCAATGCCAGACGTTGCCTGTGAGTGGCTCTGGGCATCCTGTTTGAAGTTACAAAGCAATCCACAGTTTGTGGTTGCCTCTGCTGCGCCTTGGTGTGCATGAAAATGACTAAGCTTCACACCAAGGCCAGCTTCCACCAGCACTAAGCCCAGGGACTGGTCAACAAAGGGCCCAAGGTACCCCGAGATCCGCCACTGGTGGTACTCAAGTTGCATGAGGTAGGTTTTCAGTGAATCGCCAGGTAGGCATGAGTGGTGTTTACCAGATTGATACATGTTTGAGCATGGTGGCAGTGCCAGTTATGAAGCCACTCAACCAAAGTCCTAGGGTATAGCAAGTCTAGCTGTACCCCTGATGGATGCCCACAAACCTATTTGGTGAGATGGGGTCATAAGGAGTTGTCAGGGTGAGGCCAGCAGAGTTTATCAGGCCCAAACAAACTAAGGGAAGGCTCTGCACCAGTCTGGTGTGGGAGAAAAAAATGGTCCAGGTCTTAGAACCACACAACTGAGCCTGGAGCCTGAGCTCAGCAGGGTGGGGCCCCAGTGGGAGTCAGGAGGGTGGGGCCACCAGGAGCCCAGAAGGAGGAGATAGCAGGTCTCTGATGCTGGGGAAGCTACCAAGATCAGGTTCACAGGAAAGTGGGGGGCATGGCACTGGCTCCAAAGCCATACAACTCAGTCACTAATACCCCCTGAGTCTGCCTGGACCACTACACTCTGGCATGGGTAGTTGAATCTTCAGCAGGGTGCAAGCTCCAAAGGATGGGTCCACTGGGAGTCTAGTGGGTGGGGCTACTGCATTCCCCCAGGCTAATGCCATAAAGAGGAGAGTGCTGCACCCAAGAAAGATGGCATCCGCTCTATGGGTGAAGGAATCTATCAGAGTCCAGAATGAGATTTTGTGCACTCTCTTTTTAAATGGGCTTTATTTATTAAATAGTTAACCATTAAAAAATGTTCTGTTTTATAACCAGAATGATAAACCAAAGAGCCTGCAAATCTTGAATTGAGATCTTAAACCAGGAAAGAGATCCAAGCCCTAATAAATATAGTTCTTGCACATTTCTCATGCCATTAAAAATAATCAAGAAATCTTTAGAAAAAACTCATGGTCTCAAAAATAAAGATGTAATGTCTTATATTACTATCACTTACCCTCACTTCTTCTTTACTTACCAATAACTGCAATATACAGTGTAGTTAGTGTTATATACAAAAGGCATTTGGGATTATAAGAATTTGTGACTTCTTACAGCATAGGGTGGCTCTCTAACAGAGTCTGTCAGCGCTCATCAAGTAAACTCCTTTCTTACTCTTATGAAGGTCTGAATCTCTAGAACTACAATGAAAACCTTTGAAGGTTTTGGTGCTTTGATGTAGTCTTCCTTTCCCTCCTTTTCATTCATCAAGCAAATATATTGACTGGCTACTATGATGCCTAATGCCTGCTGGGATAGACCCCAGAAATAGAGACACAAACTCCACTTGGTGGAAAAGGAGAGAGACAAATAAACAATTTTAATAGAGTGTGTGAAACTTTTCTGAAAGAAAGCATAGGCCTATGGAATATAGAAAAGGAAAAATCATCCTGTGACAAAACAGGAAAATAGGCAACCATCTTAGACGTACTGACTGGCGTATGTCTAAAGAAATGAGTAGGCCTTAGATGAAATGAAAGAGGAGGGAGAAAGGAGGAAGGTTTCAGCAAAAGCAATGGCATATGCAAAGAGTTGAAAGTACTCTGTAGAGGCCATAAAGGCTTGGCATGGAGTCACACATGGATGTATCCAGGGAACATGAAGTTATTCTGTATAGTTTAGTGTTGCAGGATCAGATGATATAAATGAAATAGGGCTGAGGGAGAGTGATAAAGCAGAAAGAAGCCAGTGTGTGAACAGCTTTCTTTGCTATGCTACCGTGCTTGAATTCAGGAGGGAGGTTACAGGGAGCCACTAAGTGATTTTAACCAGTGAAGTCACAAAGTCAGATTTTCATGACAAGAAATCTAATCTGAAAGCAGTGTGGAGATTAAACTGATTAATCTATTTTGGAGGTGTGGGGGTTGAGGGTACCGAAGACCAAAGATCAGAGAGAAGGCCAGTTAGAAGCTGATATATGTACACAGAGGAAAAAAAGAACTTAACTAAAGGAGAGGCAACTAGAATGGAGAGGCAATATATTCCAAATCCTATATAATAAAAGCCTAATATGCTAAGTGTCTGACCATTTGTTCGACCATTTGACCAGACACGATGATACACACTTACCACCAGGGGGAAAATGCTCCCACCGGTAGGTTAACTTGCTGCTTCAGTCCAGCCTATCAGGACTGGGTGAAATGGGCCAGACCAACCCTGGAGATCTCCTGTGGTTCCTCCTCGGCCCCAATTGTGCACTGGTGGGGTCCCTCAGCCTGGCCTGCACCCTCTCGCAATCTGGGACCCCTTGGGGGATGGCAGAGAGCCGGTTTCAGGCCGATTCCCACAGGCCAGGCCGAGGGACCCCACTGGTGCATGAATCCATGCACTGGGCCTCCAGTATATAAAGAGTGATGACAGAATTTAGAATGTAATTTGTAATATAGATAATACATGTAATATAGATAATACATGTGATCACCTCACTTTTCATTATTATTTATTATGTTTTTATCATGTATGTTTTTAGAGAGAGATAGAAACAGTGATGAGAGAGAAACATTGATCAGTTGCCTCCTACATGCCTCCTGCTGGGGATTGAGCCCAAAAGCCCAGCATGTGCCCTGACCAGGAATCACACCTTGCCTCCTGGTGCACGTGACAATGCTCAATCCACTGACCCACACCAGCCTGACATCCCCTCATTTTTAAAAGAAAATTCTACAAGCTCAAAGGTAGATTGAAAATGCCTTATGTTACTATATTAGTATATGTTACATATGTCTTAAAAAAGAGTAGGCATTAAAAAAAATGACTCAAATAACATATTAAATTATATAGCATTAAAAACTACTAGAAGCCCAATGCACAAAGATTCGTGCAAGAATGGGCCTTCCATCCCCTGGCTGCTGGCACTACCTTTCCACTCTGGCCCCAGAGCCGCCTGGTCTTAGGCTCTACAGCAGTGGTTCTCAACCTGTGGGTCGCAACCGCTAGCAGGATTGCCTAAGACCATCAGAAAACACAGATATTTACATTACAATTCATAACAGTAGCAAAATTACAGTTATGAAGTAGCAATGAAAATAATTTTATGGTCGGGGGTCACCACAACACGAGGAACTGTATTAAAGGGTCACGGCATTACAAAGGTTGAGAACTACTGGTCTAGAGCATTCATTTAGTACACAGGACAACAAGCAGATTAGTTTGTGGATGAAAACTCTAACCAAGCTACTTCATCTAAACAAACATCCCGCACCCCACTTCAAGAAAGAAAATAAAAAAAACGCCATCAGAGAGGAGAAGATGGCTGCTGATGGGAAGGCAGACTGCAAGATAGTGTGTGAGTGAGAAAACAAAGCGAGAGTGTGTGGTCACACGGGGAGTGTTGGTGACTTGAGGGACAGCTATAATCCAGGAGACTGTGGGGGACTGCTGTATGGGGCTCCCCTGACTGGGCAGCCCCCACTGCTGCTGGGTTCCCTCCCGGAGCGACCATCTCAGACGCGGAGACTGCGCCATGTTTAAGGGGAAAGTGGATGTTATCGGAAACCTAGAAATCCCGGGGAATCTACAACTACGGCACCAACCGAACAGCATCGAACCCGAGAACACCAGTTCCCAAGTGTCACGAGCATGCAGATTCTGAGGAGCTCTGCACCCCCTCATGAAAGGAGAGAGAGAACTACATAACCAGACACCCGGAGAAGAGAGATCATGGGGAGACAAAGAAACAGCCCGCATATGAAAGAAATGCAGGCATCACCAGAGAAGGAAGTAAACGAAATTGAAGCAACCAACCTGTCAGAGAAAGAATTCAGAGACACGGTCATAAGGTGGCTGAAGAGAATAGAAGACAAATTTGACAACAATTATAAGAACCAAGAGGAAATTAAGAAGAACCAAGAAGAAATGAAAAATGACATCGTGGCTGTAAAGAACTCAATAGAAAGCATTAAGAGTAGACTGGAAGAAGCAGAGGACCACATCAGTGAGCTAGAAGACAAGGTAGGAAAAAATACCCAAGTAGAGCAGCTTCTAGAAAAAAAATTAAAAAGCAGGAAGAGAGCCTAAGGGAACTTTGGGCCAATACGAAAGAAAACAACATCTGCATAATAGGGATGCCAGAAGGAGAGGAAACTGAGTAAGGACTAGAAAACCTATTTGAGGAAATAATGACAGAAAACTTCCCTGATATAAGGAAGAAAAAACCCACACAAATCCAAGAAGCACACAGAGTTGCAAGCAAAATGAACCCCAAAAGACCAACACCAAGGCACATTATAATTAAAATGGCAAACACCAATGACAAAATAAGAATCTTAAAATCAGCCAGAGTGAGACAGAAAGTTACCTACAAAGGATCCCCATCAGACTAGCAACTGATTTCTGAACAGAAACACATCAGGCCAGAAGGGAATGGAATGAAATATACGAAGTCATGCAAAGGAAGGATCTGAATCCAAGAATACTGTACCCAGCAAGGCGATCAATCAAAATAGAAGGTGAAATCAGGAGCTTTACAGACAAAAAAGGACTAAGGGAGTTTATTACCACCAAACCAGCAATGCAAGTAATGCTAAAAGGTCTGCTGTAAAAAAAAAAAAGAAATAGGAAGCGAAGAAGGAACCCAGGGGTAAACAATAAAAATGGTGACAAATAAGTACCTATCAATAACTTTAAATGTAAATGGATTAAATGCCCCAATCAAAAGACAGGGTAACGGACTGGATAAGAAAACAAGACCCATATATCTGCTGTCTACAAGAAACCCACCTCAGAAAAAAGACACACACAAACCGAGGGTGAAGGGATAGAAAAAGGTTTTTCAGGTGAATGGAAATGAAAAAAAGAGCTGGGGTAGCAATACTTATATCTGACAAATTAGATCTCAAAGTGAAAGGACATAAAAAGAGATAAGGAAGGCCACTTCATAATACTAAAGGCAACAATCCAACAAGAAGAAATAACTCTGGTAAACATATACACACCCAATACAGGAGCACCCAAATACATAGAAAAACTCCTGGAGGATATCAAGGGAGATTGACAGCAATACAATCATAGTAGAAGACTTTAATACCCCACTATCACCATTGGACAAATCCTCTAAACAAAAAATCAGCAAAGAAACATCAATCCTAAATGATTCACTACACCAGATAGAATTTAATTCACATCTTTAGAACATTTCACCCTAAAGCCACAGAATACTCATTCTTTTTTTCAAATATATTTTATTGATTTTTTACAGAGAGGAAGGAAGAGGGATAGAGAGCTAGAAACATCGATGAGACAGAAACATCGATCAGCTGCCTCCTGCACACCCCCTACTGGGGATGTGCCCGCAACCAAGGTACATGCCCTTGACCGGAATCGAACCTGGGACCCTTCAGTTTGCAGGCCAACGCTCTCTCCACTGAGCCAAACTGGTTTCGGCAGAATATACATTCTTTTCAAGTACACATGGGTCATTTTCAAAGATAGACCACATATTGGGTCACAGGCAAAGTCTCTTCAAATTCAAGAAGACAGAAATCACATCAAGCATCTTCTCAGATCACAGTGGCATAAAACTGGAAATCAACTACCATAAAAACAATCCAAAAAAAATCAAACACATGGAGACTAAATAGCATGCTATTAAACAATAACTAGGTTACCAAAGAGATCAAAGAAGAAATAAAAAACATCATGGCAACAAACAACAATAAAAACACAACAATCCAAAATCTATGGGACACAGCAAAAGCAGTCTTGAGAGGGACGTTCATAGCTCTACAAGCTTACTGCAAAAAACAAGAAACAATGGTAATAAATTACCTAACCCAGTGGTTAGCAAACTGTGGTTCACAAGCCACATGTGGCTCGCGAGCCACAGTTTGCCGCTCTGTTGACTAATGAGTTTGCTGACCACTGACTTAGACACTCGATTCCAATAATTATAGGCTCTTGTTGTTCCTTGTGATTAAGCCCCTATCCAGTGGTTGGCAAACTCATTAGTCAACAGAGCAGCAAACCGCGGCTCATGAGCTGCGGTTTGCCGACAACTGGCCTAACCCCACAACTCAAAGAATTAGAAAGAGAGCAACAAGAAAAGCCCAGTTTAAGCAGAAGGAAGGAAATAATAAAGATCAGAGTGGAGATAAACAACATTGAGACAAAAAAACAACAAACATAATACAAAAGATCAACAAAACCTAGAGCTGGTTCTTTGAAAGGATAAACAAGATTGATGAACCTCTAGCTAGGCTCACCAAGAAGCAAAGAGAGAGGATCCAAATAAACAAAATCAGAAATGAAAGAGGAGAAATAACAACAGACCCCACCGAAATACAAAGGATTGTTAAAAAATACTATGAACAACTCTATTCCAACAAACTGGACAACCTGGAGGAAATGGACATATTCCTAGAACAATACAACCTTCCAAAACTCAAGAAGAATCTAAACATTTCAATAGGCCAATAACTATGGAAGAAATTGAAACAGTCATCAAAAAGCTTCCAGCAAACAAAAGCCCGGGGCCTGACGGCTTCACAGGGAAGTTTTACCAAACATTCAAGGAAGAACTAAAACCTATCCTCCTCAGACTGTTCCAAAAAATTCAAGAGGAAGGAACACTTCCAAGCTCATTCTGTGAAGCCAGCATCACCCTAATACCAAAACCAGATAAAGACAACATAATGAAAGAGAATTACAGGCCAATATCCCTCATGAACATAGATGCCAAAATCCTCAACAAAATTCTAGCAAATCGGGTCCAGCAGTACATCAGAAAGATCATACACCATGACCAAGTAGGATTTATCCCAGGGGTGCGAGGATGGTACAGTATCTGCAAGTCAGTAAACATGATACATCACATAAATTGCAAGATAAAAACCATGTAGTCATATCAGTTGATGCAGAAAAAGCATTTGACAAAATCCAACACCCACTTTTGATAAAAACTCTCAACAAGGTGGGAATAGAAGGATCATACCTCAACATAATAAAAGCCAGATATGATAAACCCACAGCCAACATCATACTCAATGGGCAAATTTAAAACAATTTGCCCTAAGAACAGGAACAAGACAGGGATGCCCCCTTCACACTCCTGTTCGACATAGTATTGGAAGTTTTAGCCATTGCAGTTAGACGAAATAAAAGGCATCCAAATTGGAAAAGAAGAAGTAAAGCTGTCCTTATTTGCAGATGACATGATATTGTACATAAAAAACCCTAAAGACTCCATCAAAAAACTAACAGACTTAATAAATGAATTCGGAAATGTAGCAGGATACAAAATTAACGCCAAGAAACCTATGGCATTTCTATACACCAATAGTGAACTTACAAAAGGAGAGACTAAAAAAGCAATCCCATTTACCATCGCACCAAAAAGAAATTAAGATACCTAGGAATAAACTTAACTAACCGCATAAAAGACCTATATGCAGAAAACTACAGGACACTGAAAAAAGAGATAGAGGAGCACGTAAACAGATGAAAGAACATACCATGTTCATGGACTGGTAGAAACAACATCATTAAAATGTCCATACTACTCAAAGCAATCTACAGATTCAATGTACTCCCCATTAAAATACCAACAGCATATTTCACAGACCTAGAAAGAACTCTCCAAAAATTCATCTGGAATAAAAAAAGACCTCAAATAGCCACAGCATTCCTGAGAAATAAGAACAAAGTAGGTGGGATCTCAATACCAGATTTCAAGATGTATTACAAAGCCACTATTCTTGAAACAGCATGGTACTGGCACAAGAATAGACAATCTCTTTTAACACAAGTAGAATTTTAGTCATGAAAATTTTTTAAAAACAAAAGGATATAAGCCTCCAAATTTTATTCTACTCAAATACAGAGAGAAAACTTACTTTTAACTTGAGTATCATCCAGTGTTTTGTATTCTGTACTCTTAATTGCTAACTCCACACCATATCCAGATAAGTACATTTTTCGTGAGGTTGGTTTCTGTTCAAACATATTGATTTTTAAAAAAGAGAGAGAAAATACTTACTCAAATATCTTTTCATTTCAGTATAACTGTGTATTAGGATATTAGGGTTACTAATAAAAAATATTTAAATATCTGTAAAAATTACTTGGGGGATATTTACACTCTCTCTAGCCAGTCTATCAAGGAACACATATTTGGTTGATGACAACTTCTTTCTAAAAACTTTGTCATGACTATATTGTTTTAATTTCTCTTTTATGATGAAAATATATCTTATATTTTCTTATTTTATCCTGGTACCTTCCCAACTCCCCCATGAGTTAATTAAGAAGGATCTAATACAATCAAGTGTCAATAAAACTGTATTGTTTTTGGGAACTACAGAAGATTTGCAAGTCAGCAAATGGCATTCATTTGCTAGTTTTCTAGATGTAGAACAACTAGAGTGTTTCCAAAAGCAAATATTGGAAAGTAGAGACAAAGGAGACAAAAAAAACTCAGTGCCTTGAACAGCCTGATTAAATTTTACTCCATTGTTTCTCAATGACTGAAATATACATAATGCCACAAATTTATATCTCTTCTTGCAATAAAGGGTAACAATTGCCTAAAACTTGAGTTATCTGAAGAATTTAAAATCAGAATTTTGGTATCTCATTTCCCCCTTCCAATAAAGGACAAATATTAAATGTACTTTATCAAGGAAGAGAAGTCACCACCTTTTTTCTAAAGGTAAGCAAGCTGAATGCATATACATACTATTGTTGAAGATGTCTGTTTCTTTATAGCTTCTGGACTGAAATTCTTATCAGTTGTGCTACAATCATTATAATTTGGCATATTCTTTAAAAGGTTAGGAGACCAGTTTAACCTAGCACTCAGCAAAGTTCCTTGAAAATGTTCTGTGTCTTTGCTTAATTCAGGTTTGCATAGGGGTAATTCTGCAACCCTAAACATGACAGAGGAAGAGGCAGAAATTGGAGGGAAGGAGAATCTTAAGAGCATATTATTCTTTTCATTCTCTTCTTTCCCCTCTAAAGTTCTCCCCCAGTTTTAAAAAGGGTAAATATATTACCAGAGTGACTATTCCTGACTGTTCTATTTCCAAATAAGATGATGTAAGAATTAGTTTCAGATATGCAGACAAGTATCTAATATTGCTGCCCACACTAAAATTTAATTTGCTAATCTTTCAGGCATCCCATGTAATAAAGAGGGAATATGCTAATTGACCATCACTCCATCACAAAGATGGCTGCACCCACAGCTGAAGCCAAGTTCCCATAAGGAGCCTTAACGAGCAATCAGCAGGGACCTGAGGCTACACCTTCCCCTGCCCCCATAGGGCTTGACAGGGGACCTCAGGCCTCATCCCCCACCTGGCAGGGCTTGACAGGGGACCTCAGGCTGCTCCCCCCACCCTGGCACCAGGCCAGGGAACCTCAGACCGCAACCCCTGCCCCAGCACTGGGCCAGGGGACCTGAGGCTGTGCCTCCCACGCCTGGTGGGGCTTGACAGGGGACATCAGGCCATGCTCCCCACCCAGTGGGGCTTGATGGGGGACCTCAAGGTGCATCCCCAGTGCTGGATCAGGGGAACTCAGGCCACACCCCCTGCCCAGCAGGGCTTGACAGGGGACCTGAGGCTGCATCCCTCTGTTGGTGGGGCTTGATGGGGGACCTGAGGCTGTGCCCCCCTCCCAGTGCAGGGCCGGGGGACCTGAGGCTGTGCCCCCCCCCCCCCCCGCCTGGCTGGGCTTGACAGGGGACCTCAGGCCATGACCCCCACCCAGCTGGGCTTCACAGGGTATCTCAGGCCATATCCCCCACCTGGTGGGACTTGTCGGGGGACCTCAAAGGACACCCCCTGCCCCGGTCTGGGCTGGGGGACCTCAGGCCATGCCCTTCATCCTGGTGCCGGGCCAGGGGACCTGAGGCTACGTCCCCTGCCCAGCGGGGCTTGACAAGGGTGGGACTGGCCAGGTCTGGATCTAGCCCAATGGGGGCCAGGGACTGGGTCTGGGTCTCACGTGATTTTGAGGTGCATGTGGGTGGATGGGGACTTGACTCTGGGTCCCATGGTGTGCCCCAGACTCTGACAGGAGAAAGGTTTTCATATACATTTTACTAATTTTCTTTCATTTCTAACACTTCTATTATAGAGAAAGGGCAAATAGCAATATTAAATTATCTCATCTAATCCCCTTTTAATGTGCACAAATTTCATGCACTGGGCCACTAGTATGCTATAATGAAAGACAGCATGAGAAAACTAGGTTGTTTATAATTATAGTAATCTGACAAAGTTGAAAATCTTTTAAAGTCTTTTCAATTTTACACAGCTCAATTTAAAAATACACTGTGATTATCCACCCACAAAGACAATCAGTTGCTGGCTAAGTGAACCAAAGCTCTAAGTCCACATATTTTGTTATAGTTCATAAAAGAAATATAATTTCACATAATCAATTTCCGTTGTAAGTTCTGGAGTATTTTTAGTTCCTCAGTTATAAAGATAAATGTTTATTAAATCCACATTTACTTTCTCTATATGAAAATGTAATGATGTAAAATTTGAGTTGTAGTTTAATAAATTCAGATTTGCAAACCAAAAATGCTTACAGGCTAAATCAACCGGTGAAAAGAAAAAATCTGTATTCTATTTCTTATTTCCACACAATAATGTATCTGTTCAAAAAGTATCATAAATAAGTCTATTTTTATTAAAATTACATGCTGATTAGACTGACAATATAACTATTTTGATTGCACAATATTTTACTCATTAAATAACTATTTTGATTGCACAATATTTCACTCAAAAAAAAATAGGCACTTTGTAATTTGATGTTACAAAGTGCCCAGAGAGTTTCAGTATGATGAAGTAGCCAGTATGATTTTGCAGAAGTATATTTAATAGTCATATTCTCCAAAGAATAACTAGGGACACTGATTCTCAATAGATGAGCATAACTTCTGGGGCCATATTAGAATCACTTGGGAGACATTGTTTTAAAAGGATATATATGTTTCTTTTTCAATCTCCAATTTTCATTCCCATTCTGATATAATTGACATATAACACTATATAAGTAAGTTACACAACATAAAGTATATATATATATATGTGTGTGTGTGTGTGTATATATGTGTATATATATGTGTGTGTGTGTATATATATATATAATGAAATGATCACCACATTAAATTTAGTTAACATCCATACCCCACATACAGGTTTTTTTCTTCTGATGAGACTTTTAAGATCTACTCTCTTAGCAACTTTGCAATATATAATACATTATTGTTAACTATAGTCACCATGCTCTACATTGCATTCCCAGAATTTGTTTCCCTTATAATTGGCAATTACTTGGATTTGACACAAAAAAATAAAGGCAATAAAAGCAAAAGTAAACAAGGGGAACCACATCAAACTAAAATCCTTTGCAGAACAAAGGAAACTAACAAAATAAGGCAACCTATGCAATAGGGAAAAATATTTGCAAATCACATATCTGATAAGGGGTTAATATCCAAAATATATAAGGAACTCATGCAACTCAATAGCAAAACAAATAAATAAAAATCCCAGTCCAATTAAGGCAAAGGACCTGAATAGACATTTTTCTAAAGGAAACATGCAAATAGTCAACAGGTACATGAAAAAATGCTCAATATCACTAGTTATCAGGAAAATGTAAATTAAAACTACAATGAGATATCACAACAACTGTTAGAATGGCTGTTATTAAAAAAAAGATAAGTTCTGGTGAGGATGTAGAGCAAAGGGAACCCTTGTGCACTGCTGGGAATAGAAATTGCTGTTGCCAGTATAGAAAAGAGTATAACGGTTCCTCAAACAATTACAAATAGAGCTAAATAGAATTCTCATAATACTCCAGCAATTCTACTTGTGGGCATATATCACAAGGAAGTGAAAGCACTATCTAGGAAAGATATATGCAAACCCATGTTTATTGCAGCATTACTTAAAATAGCCAAATATGTGAACAATCTATTTGTCCATCAATGGATAAATGTGTAAAGAAAATATAGTGTGTGTATAAAATGGAATATTATTCAGCCTTAAAAAAGAATGAAATCTTGCCATTTGGGACAACATAAATGGTTGGAACGTGAGGGTATTGCGCTAGTGTGATAGTTGTGTCAGTTTTAAAAAAATCTTTAAATTACATTCCCTAATGGAAATTATTATGTAAAATCTAGTAAGATCATGAAATGTATTTTTATACCCCAAATAATCTAAAATAAAACAAACATGTACCTGAATATAATGACGAAGAACATACAGAATTTCTCCACTTTGAGCTTTTTCAAACAATACTGTGTGAAATTTACCAAATGACCTGGTACCCATTTCTGCATAGAGAATAATCACTGGTAAGTTCTCTTTATTTGTAGGAAATTTATGATCCCCTTCAAAAAGATAAGGTCTGGGCCTGAAATGGAAAAAACAAACAAACAAACATAAAAAACCCCCACACAAACTTTTAAAAGAACTGAAAGTAAAGAGCATATGAGAAATATATCATGACACTTTTTAATTTACTAGAGGCCCGCCGCATGAAATTCGTGCAAGAGTTAAGCCTTCTTTCCCCTGGCTGCCAGCACTGGATTCCCTCTGGCACCCGGGACCCAGGCTTCCCTCGCAGCTCCAGTTTCACCTGGAAGGTCTTCTGGTCTAGTTAGCATATTACTCTTTTATTATTATAGATAGAAATATATTATCACAGAAAAAGAATTTCAATTTCCTGTGGCACTTTGTGCGCATAACTTCTAAGTGACAGAAAAAAAAAGCAATTTGGTTAACCCAAAATTGAATATGAGACGTATTTTCTTTTCCAACAAGATTCACTGTCTTTAATCACTAACATATAATAGCAACATAGTTTTCAGTTAAATAAAATGTATATTTTCTTCAATTAAGATATAATTTTATTATTATAGCTCACATTTTATTTTCAACTATTTAAAAAACAAAAGCACTATATCATACAAAGATTGTTAGTACTTAATATAGGGTGGGATGAAAGTAGGTTTACAGTTGTAAGTACTTGAAACAGAGTTGATTCTTGTATTATTAATAATTGTATTATTTTCCACACAAACAAGTGTAAACTTACCTTTCCCCCACCCTATATAACAATTCATTAAATCCTCAAGTATAATTAAAGAAACATTTAAAAAAGTGAAAAAGAGCCCTGGCCAGTGAGACTCATTTGGTTGAGCATTGTCCCCATGTTCTGAAAGGTTGCAGGTTTGATTCCTAGTCAGGGCACATGCCCAGGTTGGGGCTCCATCCCTAGTCAGGATGCATGCAGGAGGCAACCAATCGATGTTTTCTGCCTCACATCAACATCTGTCTGTCTGTCTCCCCATCTCCTTTCTTCTCTCTCTCTAAAGAAAAAAAATCAATAAAAACATATTTTTAAAAATTTAAGAAGTGAAAAAGAGCCATGGCCGGTGTGGCTCAGTTGGTTAGCGTGTCGCCCTGATACGCCAAGGTTGCAGGTTTGATTCCTGGTCAGGGCACATGCAGGGTAGCGTATGGGAGGCAGTTGATCGATGTTTCTCTCCCACATCAATGTTTCTCTCTCCCTCTCCCTCTTCTTCTCTCTCTAAAATCAATAAAAACATGTCCTCAGGTGAGGATCAAAAAAATAAAAAGTGAAAAAGAATCTTAAACTAGATTAAATTATTAAAATCTTTCTCTTGCCCTAGCCAATTTTGCTCAGTGGATAGAGCATTGGCCTGTGGACCAAAGGGTTCCGGTCAAGGGCATGTACCTTGGTTGAAGACTCCTCCCCTGCCTGGGCCCTGGTCGAGACTTGTGCAGGAGGCAATCAATCGATGTGTTTCTCTCACATCAATGTTTCTCTCTGTCTTTCCCTCTCTCTTCCACTCTCCCTAAAAATCAATTGAAAAATGTCCTCTGCTGAGGATTAACAAACAAACAAACAAAAATATTTCTCATTAATTTCAACTGAGGTTAAGTCTGAACTCATATGAGACAAAGTTAAATGGCTTATCATTAAAAATTTGAGTTTTATCAAATCAGTACTATAGAAGTCTATTTAATAATTTTTAATATATATATATTATTTATTGGTTTTAGAAAGAAAGGGGGAGGGAGGGAGATGGGGAGAGAGAGAGAGACATTGATTTGTTGTTCCACTTAGTTATGCATTTTTGGTTGCTACTTATATGTGCCCTGACCAGGAATCAAACCCACAACCTCAGCCTATCAGGGTGACACCCTAACCAACTGAGCTACCTGGCCAGGGCACATTTAGTAATCTATATAGGGTATCTTACATTTTGAAATTAGTATGAAAGAATGTTTTCAAATAATTTACTATTGTTGGTAACTGGAAAGGCTGCTAATAAAACAATGCTAGTAAATCAATCTTGAAATTGAATATAACAGAAAAAATTAGCTCATATATCAACTGTTCACAAATTATCACAGAAAGTGCCTTCCTATACATATATACACATACCTTCCAAAGTCTGTTTCTATGATTAATTCAGGAACTGCTTGGGTATACCACAGGTTAAAAAAATTTAATCCACAGCTATAGAGAATTACTGGGTAAGAGAGAAAATAATCTTTTTTTTAAAAAAAAGGTTTTTTATTGACTTTTTAAGAGAGAGAGAGAGTCAGAAACATTGATGAGAAAGATCAACTGGCTGCCTCCTGCACGCCCCCACTAGGCACTGACGATCCAGGCCACAACCCGGGCATGTGCCTCAACCAGGAATCGAACTGGCTACCTCCTGGAGCAACAGGATGATGTCCAACCAACTGAGCCACACTGGTTGGGCAAAAATAGTCTTTAAATCTGAAGAGATTACATTTAAAAATATAAATTTTCATTTATTAAATTCATTAAGATTATAAAGGGATGAATACAAATTAGCAATGACAAAAATGTTAGAAATGTAGTGCTTAAGGTTCACAGAAAAAAGGTATGAATCTAATACTATATATGGCTTCTCTCAGGCTAAGGAATTGATTTCATCCTAATTTACAAGCTAACAAGTGTGTCTTTTACTGTTTCATGGATACTGGCAAAAGACCTGAGACTTCTAGTTCAGAAACAAAGAGCTTTACTACTCAAGGCACACAAGCAGCATGAGTTTGTCTGCATCAATTCCCTGTGGTCCTTACATCCAATGGGGGTGAAAATGGACCCACAAGAATACTACACATGCTACTTCCCATAGTCATTTGTATGAAATACTTGGAAGAAATTTTAAAAAAAGTTTTGAATAAAACATTTATAAAAAAACTTCAATGTTATTATTTTTATTATTAATTTTCTGTTTCTAAGGTACACATTCAGTTATATTTAGAGAGATATAGCCCATATAAATCCACAGGTTCCACATGTTTATTGTTTATATAAAACATATCTCATATTTTATGGCATTCTTGTATAATTTATACTCTAAAGTTAAAAGCTAGTTAACACAAAATACTGAAAGTACTTATATATTTTAGAAAAGGACTCAGACTCCCAGCTCATATATATTCAGTTTTTCAATATATAGTATATTCTTTAAAATATAATATCTTAGAATATTAAAATTTTGTAGTATAAGAAATTTAAGCTATTTTGACCCTCAACTCTTTTCATAAAGCACTTCTTTCACTAAAGGCTTTCATTAACTTACCTTGAAGTAGCCTTCTTCAACAGCTTTTTAATCTCATTAATTTTACAGGTGTGTTTCTTATGGATAACCACAAATGCATCACAACCATCTGGTGGTGGCTCATCAGCTGCAATCTAAGATTTCAAAGATTATATTTAGCTACAGTAATTCATAATTACAATATGATTTTAAAAACGCACATTACTTTGATTATAATAACTCATCGACTACTAAGTTATTGCTCCAATTAAAGTAAAAAATATCTATATGCAGGCAGAATTAAATATTTTAACAGAATCAACTTTATAGTAAAAATATGTGCTTCAAAGTAGTTGAAAAGTTTCATCAAATTAAAATTTTCTATATAGCTCATTTTAATGGTGATTTGTCCTCATAAAATCCTTATCCCAAATAACTATAAAATTATAAATCAACTAAAGGCCTGGTGCATGGATTTGTGCACACTGAAAGGAAATAAATTAGAAGGTGGCTGATGGGGCAGGACCAGGTGAGATGGACTGGACACGCCCTGGAGCCAACCTCCCATGGTCCCTCCCTGGCTGGCCGCACCGGGGGCGGCACAGGGACTCAAAGGGCATCTGTGGAGTGAGCAGGGTTCCTCCGGCAGGTGGGGTCCCTCAGCCTGGCCTGCAGGGATTGGACCGAAACCAGCAGTCCAACATCACTCCAGGGGTCCTGGAGTGTGTGAGGGTACTCTGCAAAGTTGCTATTGCTTGGCAGCTCCTGTGTTAAGCGTCTGCCCCTGGTGGTCAGTGCATATCATAGCTACCAGCAGGTCAGCCAGTCGGTCGCTTAGCCTTTTATATAGATGGATTATATTATAATCAATGATAGCAATAATAATATAATCAATAATAAGCTATGGAACCAAATATGGTAAGTGTATAGATCCTTTTGAATGGAAGATATTCACTTAAGATAGATTCATGTACATTATTAGCATGCTTCTTTGTCATAGATAGCTTGGGAATTTTTACATACCTGTTGAAACATCTGAATAGTTGGAGAGTATGCTCTTATAGAGAAAGCAAACTTTAAGAGATTGATATGTAAATTGTCTAAGAATTGTCCAGCTTTCTTCAGGATTAAGTTGTAATAAGAATAACCTGACTCTATAAAAACAAGGCAAAAGGAATGTTAATATTTTGTATTCAACACATTGGCACATCTCTCTCACTGTAATGCTAAATTAATATCAAATAATCATATATTTTGTTATTGTTTAAAGTATTATATATGTCTATTTTCCCCGATTAACACCCCCCCCCAGCCACTCCCACCCCCAACGGCAGGCCCCCACCACCCCAGTGTCTGTGTCCATTGGTTATGCTAATATGCAAGCATGCAAGTCCTTTGGTTGATCTCTAACCCCTTCTCCCCTGCCTCTTGTCTCTGGATCTATTTTTGTTCATCAGCTAATCCTATCTTTTTAAATATTTTTTATTGTTGATAATATTATAGATGTCTCCCTCTTAAAGCTCTTATCACCTCATAGAATAATTAGTTGTTTTGCTGTCTTCTGCACTGTATTATGACGGTTCTAATAACATGTCACATTTATTCATCTTTATAGTCCCTGTATCTAAAGCAATGCCTAGCTTCTCTTGACTCAAATGATTATTAAATAGTGAATTGAAGTAAACATTTTTTGAGAGAGCAAGTTACTTGTTTTTGGAAAGATTTCAGTTTAAGATATTATCAAAGGCATGTCTGCTCTTTTAAACCTAGTTCATGAAATCATAAAATTGTTGAACTTCACCAGCACATGAGCCAAATAGTCCCCAGTAAATGAACACTTAAAACATTTTGAACTGTTCTTTACCTTACATTTATTAAAGAATAAAATAATAAACTATTTAATTACTATAGTAAGATGCTTTCTCTAAGTCTAAAAGGCTAAAGAATTCCCTCTTGAGGGATTCCATGTTAATATCATTTATTATATTCTTTGTAGAGACAGGAAAATAACCATTCTTTAATAGGTAACCTTTTAGCCTCTGCTGCTAAAACCTAAATTCAGTTTATTAAATTAGTGACCTTCCCTAAGAAACACATTAATAAACACTTGTTCATTCTAAAGATACATGTATATATAAATAGATATATAATCTCATATATATTTAATGCCTAACTCCATTTTCTAGACAGTGAAATGAAAGCATACTAGACCCTGATTTTTGATGGAAAGTATTAAAAATGTCTTGAAAAGTTTGAGTATTTTGGCAAAAAAAAAAAATCAATATTACTATATGCAAAACTAATACTATTTCAAATAAATCTATGTAAAAGCAAAACAATTAAAAATTTTCTATTTCTTCTTGATTATAATGCATTATGCAAACATTGCTAGTTATATACTAGTGGCCTGGTGCACGAAATTTGTGCATGGGGGGGGGGTTCCCTCAGCCCAGCCTGCACCCTCTCCAATCGGACATCCCTCTTGCAATCTTGGACCGCTGGCTCCTAACTACTCACCTGCCTGCCTGCCTGATCACCCCTAACTGCCTCTGCCTGCCTGTCTGGTTGCCCCTAACTGCCCTCCCCTGCTGGCCTGATCTCGCCCCCAACTGCTTCTGCCAGCCTGATCACCCCTAACTGCCCTTCCCTGCTGGCCTGATCTCGCCCCCAATGGCCCTCCCCTGCCAGCCTGATCTCGCCCCCTACTGCCCTCTCTGCCTCAGCACCCACCAGCATGGCTTTGTCTGGAAGGAAGTTGGACGTCTGGAAGATGGTCGGTCAACCTGGTCTAATTAGCATATTACCCTTTTATTAGTATAGATAGATTATATAGGATAAGATTGCTTAAATGGGGAGAAAAGCCTTTTCAGCGGGAGGAGATGCTCTTGGCAGACAAAAATATATCCCTATATCTAGACTGATAGCCAGCTATATGCATTATACTGCCAACCGGTCATTAAAAAATTGAACTGCTTTCTTATACCTTACACCAATAGCTGTTGTCCTTAAAACCCCTCCTCAGCCCCCACCTTAGGTTCTGCCTTCGCAGTTCACCCAGATTTGGTTCTGATTGGTTGGTTTCTATACCAGTCAGCATCAAAAGCTCCGCCTCCTAGGCAGCCATTGGCTCCTCACACTTCACCCAGATTTGGTTTTGATTGGTCAGTTTCTATGCCAGGCAGCATCTCCATCCTATTTCCGGGCCTGATCAGAGAGGTGGGGCTGATCAGCAGACCCGGCAGAGGCCCGGAGAGAAAGAGAGGCACGGCTGCTGGCTAGGCCCAGTGAGAAAGAGAGAGGCAAGGGCTGATCAACAGCTGCCACAGAGGCTACGGATTAGACCCTGCTTCTCTCTCCAGGCCTCTCTCCGGGCCTGATCTGCAGCCCCCTCAGCAGTCAGCACTGGGTTGCCAAGCCCACATCAGTGCTGGGTTGCCATGGCAACCCATCACTGACTGCAGGACTGACTTCCAGTCAGTCGAGCCTTTGGTCATTACAGACCATGGGTTTTTATATATTAAGATGTTTTTAAATCCTCACCCGAGGATTTTTTAAAATTGATTTTTAGGGAGAGAAAGAGGGAGGGAGGAAGGGTAAAAGGGAGAGAGGGGGAGAGAGAGAGATATCGATATGCGAGAGAAACACTGATCAGTTGCTCCTGCACAGGCCCAACCAGGGATCAAACCCTAAATCTAGGATGTGCCCTGATCAGAAATCAAACCTACAACCTTTTGGAATATAGGATAATGCTCCAACCAAATGATCTATCTGGCCAGGACTGAGCTTTCTTATAATAAAGAATTAAAGCTTTATATTTTTGGAAATGGATGCTTAAAACAATTTTCATTAAAACATCTTTTCAAACTTAATATTCAGATTTATTAATCCCATTAAGCATTTACACTTAACCTTTATCATTAAATATATCCAAAGTGTGCATATAAATACAAATATGTACATGACATACCTCTTTGCTTATAAATTGCTAATTCTTTTACGGTGTCCAAAAACTGCCAAAATTTTTCATTACTTTCTTCTGCCATAAATTCACTATTAAAATATAAAAGTAATCAGTTAATAAATGAAAATAAAAAAGTGGTTTAGATACTATAAACTATACTTTAGAACCAAATTATAACTTATGGTTAAAAACAAAAAAACACCCCACAAAATTAATGTCAGGTTGCTGATTTCTACTTATCATAATGCAGAAAGAGAGAAAATTGATGATCCTTACCTGAGATATCACTCTCAACCACAGGTACATACTCATGACCAGAACAGACTGCATAAGAAATTATTTTGGGTTTTTCCTCATTATTAGCTACAACTAATATATGGATTATTTATTTTGTTTCTCCATGTGAACTAGTACTAAGAAGTATAATTTTAAAGTAATGAAAAAAAGTATTTTTGAGATTAAAAAGTAAAAAGAAAAAAACTGTTTTGCACAAAAATTGATTTTATGAACACTTTTAAAATCATGTATAATTTTTAATTAGCTAATTATTTGTGTAGACAATTTTTTATTATTTAAAACAGGTAATACCTTCATAAAAATTTAATAGAAAGTTGATGTACTGCATTGGGTATTTGGCCTTGAAGCCCTTAACTTCCATTTTTATGCAGATGGTAGGTAAAAAAAAAAAAAGGCCAAAGCCAATAAGACCTTTTGGAAATAATGAAATAAGTGAGAGGCTATTCACTTCTATTTAGAACACAGCACAAAAAACCTGCAACAAGCCCTAACTGGTTTGGCTCAGTGGATAGAATGTCGGCCTGTAGACTGAAGGGTCCCAGGTTTGATTCCAGTCAAGGGCATGTACCTTGGTTGCGGGCACATCCCCAGTAGGGGGTGTGCAGGAGGCAGCTGATCAATGTTTCTCTCCCACCGATGTTTCTAACTCTCTATCCCTCTCCCTTCCTCTCTGTAAAAAAAAAAAAAAAAATCAATAAAATATATTTAAACAAACAAGAAACCTACAACAAATAGATTTAACTATTTAAACTAGAAAGGAAACAGTCACCAAACACATGGTACAGATTCTTTGTTAGTCCCACCTATCATCTATCTCTCCCCACCACCACCCCCAGTCTCTCTCTCTTTAGTAAACTTAAACTAACATGTAATATAAATGGAAAGTATTTAAGACATCAAAAACACATGCAGACGAACTAATTCTTGTGAATCTGAGATGGTTACTAAATGGAGTAAAGGCGGTCAACAAAACTGACTAATTCATCAACATAAACATGGCAAGCATATAAAATTCTTTTTCATTTTAAATATTTACTAAGTTGACTGGGGTGACATTGGTCAACCAACATGAAGCATAGAAATTTAAAGCATTAAGTAACTTCAAACAACTCTTGTTATTAATGGTGTCCAACTCACAATGGCATAAAAAAAAAGATAAAAGTAGAGGAAACAACTGGAATACTAAACAGAATATACCTGAAAAGGGCAGAGATGCTACAAAACCTTAAGTAAAGTGGGCTGCAACACTTAATACCTAACTGACTTGACCAAACAACTGCAGACATGCTCATAGTGTGCCATCATAGGAAAAAGACTTCTTCCATATGCCAGAATTTATACATCTAAGCATGAACCTTCAAAGTGATTACCTTAAGAAAATACTCACTTACACTCATTTACTCAATATATATCACAGCTCTAAGCACTTTTGGAACTATTCTAGAATTACTTTCAGGAGCAAAATGCCAGTAACTCATCATTAATCTCAGAGAAGTAAATATCCTTGAGAGTCATCTAAATCAGCTCCTCACCTTCCAAAAGATATTACCTTTGGTCAAAGTTTTAAAGAGAGAAAAACCAAAGTAATCTTGAGAAAGAAGAACAAAGTTACAGGTATCATGCTGCCTGATTTCAAACTATATTACAAAGTTATAATAATCAAAACAGTATATTGGCATAAAAACAAATCAATGGAATAGAACTGAGAGCTCAGAAATAAGCCCAGGCATATACAGGGGTAGGCAAACGTAGATTTACAGTTGTGAGTATGTTAAACAGAGTTTATTCTTATATTATTATTAATTAAGTATTATATTATTTATATTACAACTGAAACCTACTTTTGCCCACCCTTGTATGGTAAGCTAACTTATGACAAAGGAGCCAACCAAAGGGGAAAGAACAGTCTCTTCAATTAGTGGTGCTGGGACAACTGAACAGCCACTCACAAAAGAATGAAACTGGATCACTGTTTTACCCCATACACAGAAATTGACTCAAATGGATTAGACTTTAACATAAAACATGAAACCATAAAACTCCTAGAAAAACAAACAAACCATGGGCTGTAAGCTCCTTACCATTGGTCTTGGTGATTTTTTTGGATTTGATACTAAAATCAAAGGCAACAAAAGCAAAAATAAACACGTGTGGATACATCAAACTAAAAAGCTTCTACACAACAAAGGAAATCATCAACAAAATGAAAAGGCAATCTACTGAATGGGAGAAAATATTTGCAAATCATGTATCTGATAAGGGGTTAATACCTAAAATATATTAATAATTCATACAACTCCACATAAAAAACAACAAGCAATCCAATTAGAAAATGGTCAGAGGATCTGATAGGCATTTTTTCCAAAGACATACAGATGACCAACAGGGACGTGAAAAGATGCTTAACTTGACTAATCACCAGGAAAATGCAAATCAAAACCACAATGAGATACCACCTCACACCTGTTATACAATAGCTATCATTAAAAAGACAAGAGATAAATATTGGCAAGGATGTGGAGAAAAAAGAACCCTTGTACAAGGTTGGTGGGAACGAAATCAGTGCAGCCACTATGGAAAAGAGCATTGAGGTTTGCTCAAAAAATGAAAACTAGAACTACCATGAGATCCCGCATGTCCACTTTTGGGTATCCAAAGGAAACAAAAACATTAACTCAAAAAGATATATGCACCCCTATATTCACTGCAGCATTATTTACAATAGCCAGTTGTCCACAGATGGATGAATGGATGAAGAAATTGTGGTACATATGTGCAATGAAAAATTATTAAACAATAAGAAAAAGAAGGAGCCCAGCAGGTGTTGCTCAGTGGTTGGGTGTCCACCCATGAACCAGGTCAAAGCTCAATTCCTGGTCAGGGCACATACTCAGATTGCCCACTCGATCCCCAATAAGGGGCGTGCAGGAGGCAGCCGATCAATGATTCTCTCTCATCTTAGATGTTTCCATCCTCTCCCTTTCCCTCTCTGAATATCATTAAAAAATAAAAAGAGACAAACCAAGATGGTGGCATAAGGTATACACCTGTACATGCTGCTTCTCACAAACACACCAAAACTACAACTAAAAGACAAGACTATCACCCAGAACCACGGTAAAGCTGGCAGAGTAGAAGTTCTACAACTAGAAGGAAAGAAAAAAGCTCACACAGAGAATTGCAGAGACGCGGAAAAGCAGAAGTACGGAGGCATGCAAATCGGGCTGGCAACTGGGTGAGCTGTTTTTTTCAATTGGTAGGGAGATACAAGCTACCGACTGCTCTGAACTCCAGTTTCCAGCGAGACTCTGGGGACCCAGACTCCTATGGGGAGAAACTGGACTGTCTGGCATAGGGTCGGAAAGTGAGGGTGGCTTTCTCACAGAGGTGCACACATGAATCATTGTTTACTACACTGGGGCGCGGGACGCAGGGACGCAGAAACATGGAGACGCAGAAATGGCTGACTGGCAGCCATCACTGTTTGCCACGCCCTAGTGATTCCCTGAGACCCTGCCCCACCCAATTTACAAACCCACCCAAGCTGTGCGCTGCATGGCCTGCCCTTTTGCAGCTTAACCTAACAAAATGCAGCTGGGTCAGACAGCTCCAAAACTTCCAAACCCCAAACAAAGAGGAGAAATCTGCAGATCTCACTGTAGCTCCTGCTGGGTGGTCTCAGACAGTAGCTGACTTGCACCTCCTTAGAGATCTAGGAGCCAGGGTACCTTGTGATCAGTGTGAGACAACACCAGATTTCAACTCCTCATATACATAAATGACACACTCAACAGGCAGACTCAGTGAGCACCAAAGCCCCACTGAAGCAAGTTCTGCCCCATAAGGGTGTCTCCAGCACAGCATTCTTTCATTATAGACACAGCTGATCCTCACAGCCAATTGGCCTGGAGGTCAATTCCTCCCAGTGTGCCAACAGCAATCAAGGCTTAACTACACCAAGACTGTGCACCCAGCCCACAAAGGGGTGCACCAAGAATGTCCACCTCAGGTGATTGGGGAGGCTGAGCCACTGGGCCCTATAGGTCACCTACCACACAAAGCCACTCTATCAACACAGGGAGGCAGCCAAAATACGGAGACAAAGAAACATGTCACGAATGAAAGAAATGGAGGAAAGCAAACTACTGGATATAGAGTTCAAAACCACAGTTATAAGGTTACTCAAGAATCTTCTAGAAACCACCGAGAAACTTAGTGAGACCTCCGGAGAACTTAGTGAGACCTTCAAGGATCTTAATGAGAATGCCAAAAAAAAAAAAGGACCAGTCAGAAAATAAGCATACACTATCTGAAATAAAGAATAATGTATAGAAATCTAACAGTAGACTAGAGGACCCCAAGAATCAAACCAAAGATTTGAAATATGAGGAAGCAAAAAACACCCAACCAGAAAAACAAAAAGAAAAAAGAATCCAAAAATATGAAGATAGTGTAAGGAGCCTCTGGGACAACTTCAAGCGAACCAACATCCGAATTATGGGGTGTCAGAAGAAGAGAGAGAGCAAAATATTGAAAACCTACTAGAAGAAATAATGATGGAAAACTTTCCCTACCTGGTGAAAGAAATAGACTTACAAGTTCAAGAAGTGCAGAGAACCCCAAACAAGAGGAATCCAAAGAGGACCACATCAAGACACATTATAATTAAAATGCCAAGAGCAAAAGACAAAGAGAGAATATTCAAAGCAGCAAGAGAAAAATAGTTAGTTACCTACAAGGGAGTACCCATAGAACTGTCAGCTGATTTCTCAACAGAAACTATGCAGGCCAGAAGGGAGTGGCAAGAAATATTCAAAGTGATGAACAGCAAGAACCTACAACCAAGATTATTCTACCCAGCAAAGTTATCATTCAGAATTGAAGGGCAGATAAAGAGCTTCACAGACAAGAAAAAGCTAAAGGAGTTCATCACCACCAAACCAGGATTATAGAAATGCTGAAGGGTATTCTTTAAGAAGAGGAAGAAGAAAAAGGTAAAGATAAAAATTATGAACAACAAAATGACATCTAATACATACCTACCAACAAGTGAATCTAAAAATCAAATCAATAAAAAATCTGATGAACAGAATAAACTGGTGAATATAATAGAATCAGGGGCATAGAAAGGGAGTGGACTGACAATTCTCAGGGGGAAAGGGGTGTGAGGGGTGCGGGAAGAGATTGGACAAAAATCTTACACCTATGGATGAGGACAGTGGCGGGGGGAGGGGGGAGGAGGAGGTAAGGGCATGGGATGGGGGGGTGGAATCAGATGGAGGGGAGCTATGGGGGGAAAAAAGAGGAACATCTGTAATAATCTGAACAATAAAGATTTATTTAAAAAAATAATCACGGTGCCCTATTTTATTGGATTGATTTTCTTTTTATTATGGAGTTGTATCAGTTACGGCTGTAAGTCTTTGGTCAAATGTGTATATTACAAGTATTTCTCCCACACTGTGGCTTCCTTTTTCTTATTCTTAATGTAATCTTTCAAAAAGCAAAAATTCTTAATTTTTATAAGAAAAAAAATCATGGGATAGAGAGAGAAAAATAATAATTACGGTAAATGCAAGGCTTTTTATGTGCTTTATACATATGGCTTATTAAATTTTTTAAAAAACAAAAACATAAAAAGAAATTCTGTTATTTGGTACAACATGGCTGGACCATTAGGGCACTATGCTAAATTAAATCAGACAGAGAAAGACAAATATTGTATGACCTCATTTATGTGTGAAATTTCCCCTCCCCCAAATAGAGAACAGATGGGGGTGGGGGCAGGTGAGTGAAATGGGTGAAGTTGGTCAAAAGGTACAAACTTTCAGCTATAAAATAATTCAAAGGATGTAATGTACAGCATGGTGACTGTAGTTTACTACTGAACTTCATATTGAAAACTGCGGAGATCTTAAAAGTTCTCATCACAAGAAAAAAATGTTGTAACTATGGTGACATGTTAACTAGACTCATTGTGGTGATCACAATACATACAAATAGCAAATCATTATGCTGCACAATTGAAACTAATGGAATGCTAAATGTCAATTATAAAAGAACTGATTTAGTTTCTTACATATGCATTGTGATGTGGGGTGATGGATTCTCTTTTAAGGACCATAAGCTCTTGTTTTGGTGAAAGGACAAGAGTAATTTGCATTAAAACTTCACGCTGGCTAAAGAACGTTAAAATTCGGTTTACTGGAATACTAAGAGCAAAATTGAATAGCAACAAGTTTTGTTTCTGCACAGTAAATGACACCTTACGAACTAATCCCAGGGGAGGAGATTCGGAAAGAATAAAGTGGGAAGCTGTCTTGTGCACAGGAAGCCTACCTGGGTGCTTCAGTTGGGTTTCATAAAAAGAACTGCCCACGTTAATTGAAGGGCTTGAAGTAAATGCTACACTCCATCATCCATTTTTCTTCTCTTTTTCCCTTTCGTAAATGTTAAGAAATTCCAAACGCATTAAACAAAAATCCCGAAGTTTTAAAATTCGCGGGCGAGGCAAAGTATGAACTGCGGGTGGGGGATGGGGGGAGAAATTGCAAATGATGCTGCGCGGGGTAAAGGAGAGGAGGTGATGCTCCGAGGGCCAAGCACGAGCGCGCCTACATCGGTGGTGCCAGGGCAGCTCCGGGAAGCCGTCAGGCTCCAACGCCCCCGGCCCCGCCGGTCCATCCTCCGCGCGGGCTCCGCGCGGGTCCAGCCGCACCCACCTGGCTTCCAGCAGCAGCGGGGTCTCGGGCCACTTGGCGGCCAAGTGAGCCGTCACTGCCTTGGACGCGGAGGCCGTCCCGGAGCGGAGCAACGGGAGCCACAGTATCGCGCAGCCTAGGAGCAGCGGCACCGCGCCGGCCGCCTTTCCCATGACGCGGAGAGGAACGTGCGAGACGCTCGAACCCGGAGCCGAAAGCCCGCAGCCACCACGCTAAGGCCGGCTCCTCCCGGCGCGCCGGCGCCCACTTCCGGTGGGGGGAGCTCGCGTCCGTTACTCGGGTCCCGGCCTGCTGAGTGCAGGGCGCATGCGCGGCCGGGTATCCCGGGCGGGCTGACTCGGAGGGACACGAGCCACTTACTTGTTGGCAGTGCTGGAATGTGGAGCCGCTTGGCTGATGCTCAGGCGGGTCCGTGACGGGTCCCCCGACAGAAGCCATGCTGTGGGACACGAGGCAGAGAGACTGGCTCCCCGAGACCGAACTGGGATTCTGGCCAACTCAGGCTGGCTGGAAATGCCAAAATCTGGAGCCAGTGTGGATATTATCCACATTTACACAGTAGGAAAAGCAGGCCTATCGAAATTCAAGCACCTACCTCGCGGTTTCTCAAATTTCATTGCAGATTAGAGTCACCTGGTAGTGCTTCTAGAAAGCTGCAAACCCACACCACACCACGCACTATTGAAAGTGATTCTCTGGGACTGAGATTGAGTATCAATAGTATATAACACTCCCCCACCATTCCTCCAGTGATTGGAGTGCTATAATCATGTTGGAAAACCAGTGACATAACTGAGAGGGTTTGTTGAAACACAGGGTGCTGGGCCTCGTTTCAGTGTTTCTGATTTAGTAGATCTGGTGTGGGGTCTCAGAATTTGCATTTCACGTCTAATAAGTTTCCAGGAGGTGCTGATACTGATGACTGGGATCCATGCTTTTAGCCTTTGTACTCAAAAGTAGTCCACAGACCAGCAGCGTCAGCATCACCCGTAACCTCATTAGAAATGCAGAATCTGAGGTCCCACCCCAGATCTACTGAATCTGAATCCCCAAATGAACAGGAACCCCAGGTGATACTTGTGCACATTAAAGTTTGAGAAGAGGAACAGGTGAAATGCATAGAAAACTGATAGTTGCTTTTGTTATTATCAGCCCAAATTACACATACTGTGATTAAGTCTTTTTAAAAAAATATATATATTTTTATTGATTTCAGAGAGGACTGGAGGAGAGAGATAGAAACAGCAATGATGAGAGAGAATCATGGATCAACTGCCTCCTGCACGCCCCACACTGGGGATCAAGCCCACAACCCAGGCATGTGCCCTGACTGAAATCAAACCATGACCTCCTGGTTCATAGCTTGATGCTCAACTACTGAGAAACTCCAGTGGGCCTGTGATTAAGTCTTGATTTCAATCGAGGACTGGCTGACCTCAAAGCTCATGCATTTTACTACATCAGTTTCAAAGACAAAACTTGCAACAGAGTTAACTGGTTTTCCAGTACATGTGATTCATCAAGCAAAGTACTTAAGGTTTTTTGTTTTGTTTTATTTATTTATTTTTTAAATATATCTTTATTGATTTCAGAGAGGTAGGGAGAGGGAAAGAGAGACAAAAACATCAATGATGAGAATGATTGATTGGCTGCCTCCTGCACGTCCCCTGCAGGGGATCAAGCCTGTAACCCAGGCATGTGCCCTTGACTGGAATTGAACCTGGGACCCTTCAGTCCGCAGGCTGACGCTCTACTAGTATCCACTGAGCCAAACCAGCTAGGGCTTGTGTTTTTTTTTTTTTTTTTTTTTTAACTGAGTGGAGGTGAAGCCTCAATATTCTGGCTTTTAGTCAGGAATGATTCTTTTCCTATTCAAAAGATAGTAAACTTATTAGAAATATTAAAATACATGGTAAAGAGAAGCAGCAGCTGGGAAAAATCGTTTAGGGGGTGTACCGATCCATCCCCCCCCCCCCCCCCCCCCTCCGCGCGCCCCAGCCCCTCGCTCCCGTTATTTCCCTGCGCCATAGGAGATCCATCTCTCAAAGCTGCAAAAACGTTTGCACTTCACTTTTACATTTCCTCTGATGTGCTTAGAATATACCTTTCCTTAGAAGACCTTGCTCTGGAAATTCTAGTCAGGTCTCACTTCCCAAGCTTAGCCTTCATTTTCTGGCTTCTCCTACTTGGTATGATCTATCCCTCCTTTAAATTCTCATAAGCTCTTTATTTTAACTGTCAAATACCACTTATAATTCTCACTTTAGAATTTGAATACAGTACTTATTTACTTCTCTGACTAGAGATGGTGTATTCTCCAAGGACTCATACCTTATTCATTTTTAGCATCCTTTGCAGAACCTAGCACAGTACATGTATTGGGGCTCAATACATATTGAAGAGTCCTTGTTTTATGGATAGGTAGGCAGAAAGCTAAAGCAGATGAGAAAGGAGTTTCATTTCCATCCATAGAGCATAACAGAAAAATGTGTTATGGATTTTTCACAAGTATTTGCTTTAATTAATTCCTTATTTCCACTTATTTTTGGACTTAGTATTTTACTGAAATTTTGAGATGAAGGACCCAAAATATTGACAGTGAATATAAATGTTAGCATTTATCTGATGGGTTTCAAATCTTTAAGAAGTGACTTTCCTATCAAAAGTCACATGAATAGCCCTGGCTGGTATGGCTTAGTTGGTTGGAGCATCATCCTGTCTACCCAAGGGTCATGGGTTCAATTCCCAGTCAGGACACATACCCAGGTTGCTGGCTCAGTACCCAGTTAGGGTATATGGGAAGCAACCCATTGATGTTTTTCTCTCACATCAATGCTTCTCTTTCTCTCACACATTGATGTTTCTTCCTCCCTCTTCCTCTCTTCCTCTCTTTCTGAACCAGTGGAAGCATATCCTTGGATGTGGATTAAAAATAAAACACAAAAAAACAAAAAACAAAAAAATGAAAACAAAACCAAAAACGTCACACAAATGCACTATTTTTTTTAAATTTTCATTTTAAAATCTAATTTTTGTTGTTATTCCTCACCTGAGGATATTTTTCCATTGATTTTTAGAGAGTGGAAGGGAGGGAAGAGACAGAGAGAAACTTCAATGTGAAAGAGACATCGATTGATTGCTGGATTGAGCCTGCAACCAAGGTACATGCCCTTAACTGGAAATCCAACCCAGGACTCTTTAGTCCAGGGGTCCTCAAACTATGGCCTGCGGGCCACATGCAGCCCGCCGAGGACATTTATCTGGCCTGCCAGGTGCTGCTGCCTGTCCTGCTTAGCAGCCGACTCGTCCCGGACCCGCAGTACGCATAGGAATTTGTTCAGAGTTTTGTTTTTTTTTTAAACTATAGTCCGGCCCTCCAATGGTCAGAGGGACAGTGAACTGGCCCCCTGTTTAAAAAGTTTGAGGACCCCTGCCGGTGTGCTGATGCTCTATCCACTGAGTCAAACCAGCTAGGGCATTATTAAAGGACACTGCTAAAACATCCTATATAATAAAGAGGGAATATGCTAACTGACCATCACTCCATCACAAAGATGGCCATACCCACAGCTGAGGCCAAGTTCCCTTAAGGAGCCTTAACGAGCAATCAGCAGTGACCTGAGGCTACGCCCTCTCCTGCCCCCATGGAGCTTGACAGGGGACCTAAAGGTGTGCTTCCCATCCTGGTGCTGGGCTAGGGGACCTCAGGCTAGGCTGGGGGATCTCAGGCCTGCCCCAGCGCCAGGCTGGGGGACCTCAGGCCACGCCCCCCCACCAGGTGGGGTTTGACAGGGGACCTCAGGCCATGCCCCTCGCCCCAGCACCGGGCAAGGGGACCTGAGGCTGCACCCCCCCCCCCCCCCCGCCTAGCTGGGCTTGACAGGGGAACTCAGGCTGTGACCCCACCCAGCGGGGCTTGATGGGGGACCTAAGGCTGTGCTCCCCCGGCTGGTGGGGCTTGACAGGGGACCTGAGGCTGTGACCCCCTCCTGGTGCTGGGCTGGGGGACCTGAGGCTGCATCCCCCCCTGCCTGGCAGGGCTTGACGGGGTACCTCAGGCCATGCCCCCCATCCAGCGGGGCTTGACGGGGATCTCAGGCCATGTCCCCCACCTGGCAGTGCTTGACGGAGGACCTCAAGGCAAACCCCATGCCCAAGTCTGGGCTGGGGGACCTCAGGCCACGCCCCTATCCTGGCACCAGACCAGGGGACCTGAGGTTACGCCCCCTGCCTGGCAGGGCTTGACAAGGGTGGGACGGGCTGGGTCTGGATGTAGCCCAAGAGGGGGGAGGAGCTGGCTGCGTCTGGGTCTCACTCGATTTTGAGGTGCATGTGGGTGGGTGGGAACTTGACTCTGGGTCCGATGGTGAGCCCCAGACTCTGACAGGAGGAAGGTTTTCTTATACATTTTACTAATTTTCTTTCATCTCTAACACTTCTATTATAGAGAAAGGGCAAATAGCAATATTAAATTGTTTCCTCTAATTAATCCCCTTTTACTGTGCACGAATTTCGTGCACTGGGTCACTAGTAAGTTAATATATATTCCAGGATATTTGAATTTAGAATGGTGAGGAATGCTATATTCCTCTTTTAAAGAGAATGAAATTAATTTAATCCAGGGTCAGTTATTTACATAACTAGAGGCCCAATGCATGAAGATTCATGCAAGAATGAGCCTTCCTTCCCCTGGCTGCCAGCACTGCCTTCGCCCCTGCCAGAGCCGCCTTTTTGCTCTCCAGCCTGGAGCCACCTTTCCGTCTTCCCTTGCTGCCCAGAGGCCCAGAGCTGCTGGGGGGATGCAGAATGCCTGTGTCATCGCCATGGCGACAACGTAAGCATCCCACCTGATCCTGGCTGCTCAGCACCTGTGTATGCAAATTAACCTGCCATCTTTGTAGGGTTAATTTGCATACTCACTCCTGGTTGGCTGGTGGGCGTCATGAAGGTACAGTCAATTTGCATCCTACTCTTTTATTAGTGTAGATTATCATACATTTTAGCTTACATAGTATTTTCCTAGAAATCTAAGTGGGTTGGAAATATCACTAAACTTGGCCATCCCTAGGCTTGTTTCCTTATCTGCAGAACAAAAGAGAGTAGTAGGACTGGATGATATTTAAGGGTTAAGGGAGGTCATCAGGAGAGGATGTGAGGTTGATCTGAGAGGTGGACCTGGGCAATCAGAGGCTCCTTTCCCCCTCTCCTGTCCCTGGAATATACTTTAAATTCCACCCACGTTTTCCACAGCAGTAGAGATTTTTGTTATTGAGACCATCTGGATTGAACCCATTAAAGCCTCTATATAAACTCTTAAGGTTCTGGGAGTGGGTGCAAAGATCTACTTATCTTACAGTTGCCCAAGATAAGCCTAGTACATTCGTTCTCTTGTTTATTAAACTTGTCACCCTTCTTTGGTCCCTCTTTGCCCTCTGCATACAGGTCCAGTTTCATATTTTACCAGGGGAACTTCAGAGGTTTTGAACCAACATTAAAGTCTCTTTTCTATGTGATTTCTATGAACAGATAGAAAAATTAAAATGCAAAACTTGAGTAACTCAGCAAAGGTCACTCAAGTTAGTGGAGCAGCAAAGCATTCTAACATTCATTATCAATAACCCTTGAGCACAGATTGGCTCTGAAGTGAATATAATTCAGGGACACAATTATGCTTTAGTATTTTTTAGCAAAATGTTATTCAAAGTTATTCATATTGGGGTAATATGAATGAAAATTGATGATGATAGCAGTTTTCATTGTAGGTGGAAAAAGTGATTAATGAGTGCTTTATAATAATATTGTGTTTAATAGAATAAATCATCTTGAATTTTTTTAGATACAGCACACACTAGGTTTATTTAATGAAAATAGTGGTGCTATGTGAAGATAAGTTACTGCCAAATTACCGAGTAATATAATAATACTTTAATTTTCTCCACCTAAATAAACTCTCACAGCTGAAATGGCTTTTTAAACTATCACTCTGTAGGGCTTCCTTACTGTAAGAAAGACTTCATTCTCACTTTTAACTTTGAATATATTATATACACAGAGGTGTCCTACTCTTCATTCCAGTTGAGAAGAATTTGTATATTTATGTAAAAATCTCTAGGCATGATTACACTAAAATCATACCCAAATGAGTAATGGATTAGTTTCATTTACCTTAGTGTCAGTAAATTTTAAAAATATGTTTGTATATTTTATTTAAAATAGATTACAAATGCCTCACAAATATCTAACTCCAGGTAAATTTGATGAAACTTTTGAGTATAGTTTATTACAGTGACTTTCAAATAGTAAATTAAATGTGAGAGATATATAATTTTAAATCGATCATTTAGGATAATATAAGAACTTGAAATCTAACAGCTGTACATATGTGGTCAGTATTTTATAATCATGCAGTTATTTGTTTTGTTTCTTCAGCAAAATGCATAAGATTGAAACATGTGGGTGAAAGACAGGCATGTTCTGCTTTTACATATTCTAGTAGAGGTTAGTATAGTTTTGTGCAAACTCACAAATTCATTAAAAATATATTGTATATCATCCAAGGGAAGGTGACTGTATCAGATATTGGGAAAAATACTGAGATGAATAAAATGGCTAATGTCTTCAAGGGGTTTACAGTGTAGAAAGAAAATAAAAACATATACCAGATAGAAGATAATAAAATTCGATGGAAGTTCAAAAGAAGAAGACACATTTTTAAGAAATGTTATTGAACAAATAAATTTTCTTATTAAAATTATTTCCCATGTTTAAATCTAGGATTTTGTGAAGTGGCACAAATGCTTTTAGTCCCTAGGGAAGCATCTGAAAAGTACTGTCATGACTATCGACAATAAAAATAAGCATTTGTGGAGCAGCTGCTTTATGTTTATGTCATGAAACATGGTCTCAAACCCAAGTGACTGTTTCATGTGGTTGGGAAAGTAGGAGAGTACATAAAAAGTAAATTAAAATGCATTTTATGTGACAAGATCTAAAGGACTGGCACTTTACAATAAATATGACAGGAATTAAAGGAGAAGGCAATCTCAAGAAAAGCCTCACAGAATAGATGGTCTGACTATGCTTTGGAAGGAAGTATAGATGACATAGACCACAGCTCTGCCATTGTAAGATTAATGCAGCCACAGGTAATATGTAAACAAATAGACATGGATATATCCCCCAAAACTTTATTTATGAATACTGAATTCCTATTTTCATATGTCATAAAATCTTCTTTTTTTGCTTTTTTTTTCATTAAAAGAACATAAAAACTGTGTTTAACTCATAAGCTATACAGATTGGGCCATGGGCTACAGTATGCCAACCTCTGTTCTAGAGAAAGTTTTTCAGGAAACATATACAAGAAAGCTTATAAAATTATTGTTTGTAATAACAAAAAAACTGGACACAGCTCAAAAGTCTATTGAAACAGAATGACAAAATAAATTGTGGTTTATTTGTAAAGTGGAATACTAATCAGCAGTGACAATAAATGAATCACAGCTATTAGATAAACATGGATGAATCCCCAAAACACAATGTCAGTGCAAATGCAAGTCACAAAAGAACAAATATACTAAGACTGTTACACAGGGTGCAAATTGATTTGTCCATCCTAATATATAAAAAAACCAGGGGCCATCACGACTGAAACAACCAGATGGATGACCGAACAGCAGGCTGTGTGGGGTGACCAGGCCAGCGGGCGGGGGGGGGGGGGGGGAGTTGGGGGGCGACCAGGCTAGCATAGGAACAGTTGGGGGCAACCAGGCAGGCAAGGGGGGCAGTTGGGGGCAATCAGGCAGGCAGGCAGGTGAGCAATTAGGAGCCAGCGGTCCCAGATTGTGAGAGGGATGTCTGACTGCTGGTTTAGGCCCAATCCCCAGGAGTTGGACATTCCCCGAGGGGTCCCAGATTGGAGACGGTGCAGGCTGGGATGAGGGGACCCTCCCCCATGCACGAATATTGTGCACCGGGCCTCTAATATTTAATAAACTTCCTTAAAAGTACTAGCAAATGACTTCCTCTGAAATCTCTGCCACCTGGCTACCCCTTGCACAATGTGATTTTATAGCTGGGCACATTTTCCTTGTTTCTACCAACAAAATTGGGATTCTGTTACTAAGGAATTAGGGAGTGATGTGATTTGTGTAGACAACTGGCTGTGATGCTATACCACATATCCTTTCTACTTTCAGTAGTTCATTTTGAGGCAATGAATTAGCTTGGAAATTGGAGGGAGTGAGATTATAGAAGCAAGAGGAAAATTTGTAAGCCAATATCAGAAAATGGACAGTCTGTCATAAGTAGTCTTCTTCTAGCCTAATATATCATAATGTGTGTTTTATTGGTTGAAGACTCTTTTGAAGGTCAAGTAGCAGTAAGTTAAAAAATACGCCCTTTATTTAAAAATACTATAATTCAAAAGTAACAAAATATCAAAATTTAGTGTTGATCGTTGTCTTGAACTGTTATATTTGCAGCTGTAAGTGCTAAAAATCACTTTGTCTAAAATTAGTTGTATCAAGTATCATGAGCCAAAAAATTTTACGTCATTTGTGTAATTTTGGTTTAAACAGTTTCCTGACCCAGCAACTGATCTTAATATAATCAAATAACAATTTGTTTCATGTCAAACCCAAAACTTGATCAGTCTTGCCTAGCTAAGTGTAATTCCTTCTTCCCATTTACCTTCTCATCTGCTTCTGATCATATATTTCAACTCTAGACTTAGGAAGGAGAAATTCTGGAAGACAGAAGCATGGAGGCAGTTTAAGCAGCACATCAAATAGGAAATTAGTTTTTGTGTATATTGTTTCAGATGGAGATATTAAAGGGGGCAGAGAGATGGGGGAAAGTAAGAGGAGGTTTTATAATGTTCGCAGATTTAGTAAACCTTTTTATTTATTTTCATTTTTGTCTCCATTCCACTTTGGGCTCAGTATCTTTTTTGTTTTCTCTTCCCTCTTTTTATTTCCTCTTTCATTGTTAATCTGGTACCATTTATTTTTAATTTAGTATGAATGCATTTCTGAACCTAAGCTAGAGTTGCCAGAGTACCTTCTGAAAGAGCTGTTTGGTCTGCTCAAAGGCCATTCACTAGTCCCAGCTGTAACCACACTGGAAGCAAAAGGGACCTGGAGCATATCCTGAGAGGGCACAGGTTATTCTGCTTAACAGGGTCCCTGCGTTATCTATTCTTGGCTTCTATAATGTTTTTCCTTGTATTTCAGGCTTTTTTCTTTGCACCAGTACCTTTAGCTCAGATGTCCTGCTTCCTCTTCCCAAACTGTATAACTACCCACTAGACTAGCCCTTTGGTCTCATGCCCCTGGGATTTTTTTATTTTGAATCATTTGGCATCCAGAATATCTGGGGCTGAACCTTCTACAGATAGGTGGGATGAATATGAAAATACTTCTCAGAAACAGCTTAGAGGTGGACTAGGCCATTATGCCTGCCTGAAGAACATCAGTCATTTTGGGCCAAATTTCCTGACATTTGGCTACTGAGGGGTTGGATTCAGGATTTAGCTATTTCAGTGCACTATGTTAATATTTTAACATGTGATTATAATAATGAATATTAAACTGCCAAGGTAGGCACTTTATGGATACTCAGAAAACAATAGAGAATATAGAAACTCTAAGAACATTGGCATAGACTAGGTGAACTTCTCACTATTTTTTACTTCATTGTGATGCATCATAAAAACTCTCTATAAAACTACATTAAATAAAAAAAATATATACATATATATATAAAAAATGAGGTAATATGCAAATTAGGCCAGGACGCCATAACAGTCACGACCAGCTCAGGAGGAGGGGCCTGGTGTGGGCCCAGAGCCTGAGAGAACAACAGACAGGGTGGCCCACGCCTGACCCCAGAGCCAGAGAGAACAACATGCAGGGGGGCCGGCTGTGGCACTGGGCTGCTGGGGCCGGAGCAGCAGAGACACAAACCCACAGTGGGCCAGGTTCGATTCTGATCAAGGGCATGTACCTAGGTTGCAGGCTCCTCCCTGGCTGGGGCCCAGGTCAGAGCTCATGCAGGAGGCAACCAATTGAAGTGTGCCTTTCACAGTGACGTTTCTCTCTTATTTTCCCTCTCTCTTCCATGCTCTCTAAAAATCAATGGGAAAATATCCTCATGTGAGGATTAAAAAAAAGAAAGAAATGTCATATCCTATGAAGGAGATATCTTCAAAATGCCTAAAGAAAATTGTCATTTTTTCATGGTGAAGGGACTGGAGTCCGTGTTGATGAAAACGTCTTGGTGGCTGTGGCAGCCGGCAGTGGCAGCAGCAGCAGGGTAATGGGGGTGGCACCATGTCCTGATCAGCCCAGGTACCTCCTACAGAGGGAGGCCATACTGTGGCTTAGGCCCGCTCCCCATGGGAAGCGGGCCTAAGCCTCAGTAGGACCTCCCCTGAGGGCTCCTGGACTGTGAGAGGGGGCAGGCTGGGCTGAGGGACCACCCCCCAGTGCACAAATTTCATGCACCGGGCCTCTAGTAATGTATATAAAATGCCTTATGCATACCTAGTCCATGGTAGGCACTAAAAATGCAACTATATAATTAATTACATTATTATTTTCTACATTTATAATATATAAATATTTCATATTAAAATTAATATTTAAATCATTAATAGGTGCTTTATGAGAGCATCATTAAGTTTCTCATTCTCAGTGTTTACATAACAGAGTTTTCTATTCAGACATTTCCCAAACTGGTGGGAACATTAGTGTGGATTTTTATTAAATCCTACTGAGAGCTGTATGTCATATCTTGACCTAAAATTTATATTCTAAGATCCTATAATTCAAAATGTCAGAATAATTTATGCCATTGACTCAGAAGATGTCTCTTTTGCCTACTGGTTTCTCGACTGTTTTGCCTGGATTTATATTTAAGCATTTGGCTTTCATTTTTATCTCTATTTCAGCCAGGCTGGAAGAGTTGAATAGTGATACCAGCTGGCATTGAGTTGAGCCTGTATCAGCATATTGATGTTCCTGCATCAGCATATTGATGCGAGTGACACCAAAATGTCTCTCTGTCTCACTAAACTGCCTCTCATTGCATTAAACAAGTGTGGTGACAAAAGAGAGCTGACAGGAATTATCCCCTAGGGTGGATGAACTGTTGCCCATTGGAAGAGAGACAGTGAGGTGGTACATTATCACAATGACATGAAACAAATCCATAGAATCCCAACTCTCCATAATGAATAAGAATGAGTATGCAACTTTCTGCTGGTTATTGATGATCACCTATTGTGATCAGAACACTTTTGGTTCTGAGTGTGATTGAAAACAAAACTCAACATAATGAGTGGTTTATAAAATACTGGAGCTATTGATCAATCCTGATATGAAGATAACTGGCTAATCAATTATATTTTATATAATTAACTTTTTAATTGAAATATATATATTAGAGGCCTGGTGCACAAATTTGTGCATGGGTAGGGTCCCTCGGCTTGGCTGGTAATTGGGGCTGATGGGGTGGGGGGTGGTTGGTGCGGAGGACAGACTGCAGAAGGTTGGCCAGCCAGCTGTGGGAGTTTGGCTGTGGGAGCACACTGACCCCAGGGGGAAGCTCCTGCATTAAACGTTTGCCCCCTGGTGGTCAGTGCATGTCATAGCAATTGGTCGACTGGTTGCATATATATATATATATATATATATATATATATATATATATGTTTCAAAAGTGCCTGTATCATACTTATACCTCAGTGAAATTTCATACATCTATCACACTCATGTAACCTTCACCAGGATAAAGAAATAGTACACATTGGCAGTATCCCTCCACCTCATAACAGTTGGCTACTGTTGGAGGCGTTGGATTCAGAATTTAACATTATTAAAGAAATAATGATATAAGTGATGAACCACAGGACACTGGCTTGGGCAGAGAATAGTGTTGATATTAATTGAGCTAGGAGAATTGATGAATTTTGGACATACTGAGCTTGCCAAACTTGTGAGAAATACAAATAGAGATAGATTATGGTTAGTTGGATAGATGCAGCTGGGTTCAAAACATGGATATTTTTGAAGAAGAAGATTAAAATATAACAGGCATTTCAAAGCACTCTGGAAAGTTTAGAATGCTCCATAGACTACTATTAGCTATTATTTTTGTTGACTAAGTTTCAAAAGGTTCTGATAGTGACAGTCCATGATTAATCTCTGGACAGAAACATCTTTATGGTAAAAGAAGACATCAGCATTTTGTCACTGATAACAATGGCATTGTGCCAGTTTCAAAAGCTGTTTCAGCCAGTGTTCATCAGAAATTATTTACCTAAATTCTAACTATGAGACAATTCAATTCTGTAAGACAGAAATGTTAATTTATTCTTTAAAATTGGTTTCTATCAATTGTAGCACTACAAAAATACCCTTAGTTGGCTCAACAATTGGTTGGAACTGAGGATTATCCTACAGTCAATGTGAAAAGCACTGTTATCAAGACAAGTTCTTTACTATGTCACAGAAAACTGGGAATAGAACATTGTCAGCTCCTTCATTTTCTGATTCCTCTGATTCACCGGGAGCCAGGGAAGCATCAGTGAGAAAGTAGCGTAGTGCCTGAGTTTGAAGTTCTGCTCTGTAAAGATATCGCTGGGTGTTTTAGGCAACTACCACATCTTTAAAGCTCCTGAAGAGATGATTCTTGCTCTTGAAAGAAAGTCTTGCCCCTTGATGACCTAATCAGACAAGGTAGAAAACCTAAATGTCCACCAACAGATGAATGGATAAAGAAAATACACAAAGAGAGAAATAGTATTCAGTTATGAGAAAGAAAAAAAAAATTCCATTTATGATGACACGGATAAAACTTGAGGGCTTTATGCTTAGTTAAACAAGCCAGATAGAGAAAGACAAATACTGTGAGGTATCATGTGTATGTGGAATCTAAACAAAACAAAACAAAATAAAATACTCACAGAAATAGAAAAGTGGTTGCCTGGAGCTGGGGGTTTGAGGAAACAGAAAAAAGTTGGTAAAAGGGTATAAACTTTCAGCTATAAGATTGAATAAAGTCTGAGGATCTAATGTATGACATGGTGACTATACTTAATAACACTGCATTGTATAATTTTCTAAGAGAGTAGAACTTAAATGTCCTCACACACATAAATGATAAGTATGTGAAAATGATGTAAAGGTTTAATTGGATAAACTTAATTTAAGGAGATGGGGGAATTTTTTTTTATAATGTGTATGTATAGTAAATCACCATGATATACAACTTTAATATCATATCATTTTGTAGGTCAATTATACCTCCATAAAACTGAAGTGAAAGAAAATAGAAGAAAAGAAAAAAAAAACGAAAAAAATAAGAGAACAAATTTGAAGAGGAATAATAAACTGGACAAGAGAAATAATTGATTCATTTAATCAGTTTTAATACATATTTGCCAGGCACCATGCTGAGCACTGGGGATACTAGTTATAGATATGATTCTTCTATTAAGGTCCTTATAGATTAGTGGAAAGACAAACCTATAAATAATTACCATATAAAAGTATTGATTATGATAATGAAGATATAAGCAACACACAATAGAATAGGGGAAGAGGGCACTTAATACTCCAAGTAAAAAATACTTCATAGATAAAATAGTATGAAATAGGAGTTGAGGGATAAGTTGGAATTCAAATAGGCAGAAAAGCTTGAAGAGGCTCCTACTAGCCAAATTTATGATAACTAAATTAAAAGATGTCAGTAATTAATTATAGTACATTGAATAAAAATTATCCTGAGATCCATAGTGATACTCAAGAAAAAATGAGGGGGGAAAGGATACGGGTGGAGGTGGTGGGAGAAGGAAAACTAATAAATGAAAAGGAATGATAAAATATCAGAAAATGATCATTTGAAACCTTCAATGTAATACTTGATTCAGACAGGTAGGAAATTGGCCTCTGTGATCCATCTCCAGCATAGTCAATTTTTAATGGAAATGGTTACTGAATTTCCCCAGGGCAAACAAAATGTAGGGAGGATGGAAGAGGATAGAAGAATAAAGAAGTGTGTTCTCCCCCCAGCACCCACCTCAACTAGACAGTGGGGAGGTGGAAACAACTAGAAAAGGCCTCAGCCCATTAAAAAAAAACAAAAACAAAAAAAACAATAGGAGACAATAAGACCTGGTTCCTCAGTTAATGAAGAACCAGAGGAGGGACTCTCATACCTCAGGGGGATAAATGGGTTGTGATCACTTCTCCACGTGTGCCTGTACAACTGGACACCACTCTTGAGAACCTATTAAAAGTCTCATTTTCGCCATTCTTCTGTCTCCAGGTCCATTATTTGAATTCAGACAGGTGAGCATTTCTCACAGACATGACTCGTGAATAGGTGCTAAAACCATTGGGTAAAATGATTTTGGAGAACGTTATATTTTAACAGTGTGAAAATATCCCCACAGAGTTCATCTATTAATTACAAAGGGAAAATTTTATGTTTACAGCAGGGTAATCTGGAGATACTGCCTTAACCGAGTGATCAAATTTACCATCTCATACAGTGAGACCAAGTGATGTCATGTGCCTTCTGAGGAAGTAGAGGTACACGATATCACTTATGAAGTATTTTTGGCCAAAATGTTAAACCTGAATATTTTCAAATCTCCAAACCTAACTCACAGTTTACAAGAAATACAAGGAAGAGGGGAACAAGTTGAACAACATTGTAAGAAAGAAACACATTCAGGATATGGGAGCACTCTATAATAAAACTAGCCCAGTTTTTATAACTTAATGTTTTATGGGGGAAAATGGTGGGAGCTGTAAGAGATTCAAGAGACACAACAAAATGCAATGTGTGAGCCCTGACTGGATTCCAGTTGGAAAAAACAAGTATCAAGAACATTTTGAGGGAAATTTGAATATAAACTGGCTATTATATTGTAGAATTGTTAATTTTCTTAGATCTGATAAGTAAACTATGGTTATATAGGTGAACAGCCTTCTTATTCTTATGAGATACATGAAATTTAAAATGTCTATGACCCATTTTTAAACGATTCAACAAAAAAGTGTATATATTTGGCAACATGTTAAAATTGTTAAAATTAAATGAAAGATTTATAGGATTTCATTGGACTATTATTTCGAGTGTTTTGCATTTCTGTCTCATGATGTTTATAGGTTATTTCCTAAATTCTATTTGCACAATTTAATTTTCCTATACAGGCATACTTAATGTTCTTCATACGATACTATGAGTCCATAGTATTGGGGCTCTGGAATAAGTGCTTTTGTCTCTGTTTCTAAATTCCATGAATAGGTTCTTTGTTCTTTTCACTTTGGTGTCCCCAGGACCTGGAACACTGCCTGGCCCACAGAGAGTGTTCAAATAATACTTTAAAAAAAATTTTTTTTTTTTAAAATTTCAGACTTACAAAAAAGTTGCAAAAAACAATACAAAGTTCTATTTTCCCTTCACCATTTTCTCCAAATGTTAACCTTTTACATAACCATAGCACCATGAGTCAAACCAGGTAAATAATATTGAAAAATGCATAATCTATATCAAGTAATACTTCTTGAATGAATAAATTTATAGAATAGGCAAAATAATAGTTGCTATCTCAAGCACACGACCCTTAGTAAGTGTTCACTCTCACTTACATTAAACTAGAGGCCCAATGCATGACATTTGTGCACTGGTAGGGTCCCTAACGGCTGCCAGGGCCTCCCTCCCTTCCTCCGGCTGCCTGCCCCCTGGTCAAACTCTCTGGAGAACTCCGAGGGGACAATTTGCATACTACACTTTTATTATATAGGATAGCATCGTTCTGATTATTTATTTTTAAAAAATTCTTTATTGTTGAAAGTTCATTCTGATTGTTTCTGTCCTTCTAAAGTTTATAGAAGGGGCATAGGGGACAACAATCTGGTTAGAAGGAGAACTACAGGACTTAAAGTTGTATTTATATAGCAACCATTATTTTTATTTAGCTTTTAGTTTATTTGACATGGCTGTCATGCCGATCCTGTCAAATTTTTCAGGTCTTCGGTCACTCTAGATTTAGGCATAAATCACCTATGTTATGTGCTGCAAGAATTCGTTTATTCAACATTTATTGAACCTGAACTTTAAACCCCAAGCTAATTCATGAGGATTCAATGATAAATTAACCAGCCAAACAAATATACAAACAAACAAATAACCCAACCAAACAAAAAATAAATACAAAATTCCTTCCCTTTAAGGAATTCAGAGGCCAGGGCTTTCTGTGTCAAACCTACGGCTTGCTTCCTGATTTTGCTCTCCCAGACTCTTGATAACTGCCTGCTCTCTGTGGCCTGATATCAGATATTTTTGGACCTTAAGTAAGTGTGAATGTTGTACTGTATTACTATGACAAGGTGGTTTTAAGTCTCTCTGAGAGCTGCCTAATTTTGTCTGAGCCCATTCCAGGCTCCAATCCTGTGTAACAATGTGTGACAGCAGAATGCTTAACATATTACCATAGAATAGTGTCTCTTAACAGGCATCCTTAGACTTTCTATTCTTATTGTTGGAGAGAGTTCTTTTCTTAACTTTCTGTAGATGGCTCTCTCATGCCATGTATAAATGGAGTCTCAAGCAAAAACAAGACTCAAGCAAAACCCAGCAATAACATTATTTTTCATTTGTTGCTATTCAATGTACCACAGCAATTTCTGGAGGCAACCTTTCCAAAGAAGTTGGGAAAGACATATTGCCCAAGTTCTAGATTCATATTCAGCTTTTAAACAAATGGGGATTGAGGCTTATCCCCTATTAAAATAATCTACTCAGATTTTTCAAATGCGTAAAACCAAGAAAATATAAACTAATAACTAAAACCAAAACATTATCAGGCAATCAAGATACTTGATTCATGCTTTGGGAAATACAATAAATCACACTTTGATTATAGCATTTCAAATTGGTAGACTAAAAAGTTCCTTATGAATTAAATACTTCTCAAAAACACTGAGTCTTTATAGCAACTTATCATTTTCATGATTTTAAACAAAGCATTTAAACGACAGTCATTTAATTACCGAGTCCATGCAATTGCTTATAGTGAGCATAACTATGGCAAACATAAAAATTACTTTTAAGTAATGTAAATGAACATCTTATATCTTTTCCAGTAATCTGAATATGTGAAATTTTCAACTGAGTAGATTTACATGAGGTCATAATTATAAAACATCGAAGAAACAGCTTTTAAATCAATGCAAAATATAAAAGGCACACATGAATGAATATGTATTAAAAAACTGCAGCCACAAGCTATTAGACATATAATTTAAATGATTTATTGCTTTTGGCTTTGATTTTTTCTCTCTCCCTGTTATTGAATCATTATGGGGATCCCTTGAGTTCAATTATAATTACACATATACACATTATCATGTTTCACATATATATAGTACATATATAATCTTTAAAGCTGAACTAATGTAATAATATATATGCAAATTTAAATGTGTAAAATTCAGGTAATTAAAAATTATGATTTCCTAAGCAACATTAACATACAGATAGTTATTCATCACTCCAGTGTATGTTAAATTTATATCACAATACATCTCTGTGGCAAAGTGGATTTATGGTGTATGTCTGAATTCTTTAAATATCATAACTTTTATTTTTAAGGTATTGGGCATACACTTCTTAGTTTAATAATTTTACTCTATAATTAAAGTCATTCTTTGTGTCTTGGCCAGATAATGTACAGACTTATCAAAGGTCTGAGTGGTGACTAGGATTGAGGGCTTTGCACACACAAAAAGAATAGATAACTTACTAGAATAATCATATTTTTCATTGATTTTTAATGTGAAATTCAGATAAAGCTGAGTAATTGTTAGATAAAACAAAATTTTTAAAGAGATGAAAATAAAGGAGCTGAAGCATGTGAATAAAGGAATACTACAACAAGGATCCAAAAAATTTTGTTCCCTGAGGTGGCGGCAAGGTTTACTAGTTACTAGAGTGGGTCCTAAACTACCATCTAGGTCAGTGTTGGTTATGAGTTGAATTGTGTCATGAAAAAAGATATGTTGAAGTACCAACCCCTGATCCCAGTGAATGTGACATTATTTGGAAATAGGATCTTTGAAGATGTAATCAATATATGATGGGCTTGTCAGGGCAAGCCCTAGTCCTATATAATAAAAAGGTAATATGCAAATTAACCCTCATGCCATCAGATGATGGCTGCGCCCACAGCAGAGGCAGGGTTCCCATAACACTAGATGGCTGTGTCCACAGCGGAGGCGGGGTTCCCTTAATGAGCGATCAGCAGGGACCTGAGGCTGCGTGGCACTGGGTCGGGGCGGGGGACCTGAGGCTGTGCTCCCTGCCCAGTGGGGCTTGACTGGGGACCTCAGGCTGCACCCGCCCCCCCCCCGCCCCTCCCCCGCCCCGCCCCCCTGGTGATGAGCTGGGGACCTCAGGCTGTGTCCTTTGCCCTGTGCTGGGGGACCTGAGGCCGTGACCCCTGCCCCAGTGCCGGGCCAGGGGAACTCAGGCCATGCCCCCCCCCCACCCCACCTGGCGGGGCTTGACGGGGGACCTCAAGGTGCACCCCCCACTCCGGTGCCTGGCCGGGGGACCTCAGGCTGCGCCCTCTGCCCCGGTGCCAGGCTGGGAGACCTGAGGGTGCGCCGGGGGACCTGAGGCTGTGCCCCCCACACGGCATGCATTGGGGGACATGAGGCTGCAACCCCGCCCAGCAGAGCTTGATGGGGGACCTGAGGCTGCACCCCCTGCCTGGCACCAGGCCAGGGGACCTGAGGTTGCACCCTCGGCCTGGCAGGGCTTGATGGGGGTGGGGCCGGCCAGGTCTGGATCTTGCCCAGTGGGAGTGGGGCCGGTGGGGTCTGGGTCTCACATGATTTCGAGGCACAGGCAGGTGGGCGAGGACTTGACTCAGGGTCCCACGGTGTGCTTCAGACTCTGACAGGAGAAAGATTTTCATATACATTTTACTAATTTTCTTTGATCTCCGACACTTCTATTATAGAGAAAGAGCAAATAGCAATATTAAAATATTTCCTCTAATTAATTCCATTTTAATGTGCATGATTTTCATGCACCAGGCTACTAATGTACATAACTGTTATTATAAAAATAGAAGAATGTCATATGAAGATACAGATACACAAGGGAAGAATGGCAGATAACGATGGAGCCAGAGATAACTGTGCAGCAGCTGCAAATCAAGAAATGTCAACAATTACCAGCAAATGACCAGAAGCTAGGAGGAGGCAAGGGAGGATTCTCCCTTATAGGTTTCAGACACCCTGATTTCTGATTTCTAGCCTCCAGAACCATGAGACATACATTTCTGATGTTAAGCCACTCAGACTGTGGTACTTTATTATGGCAGCTCTAGTAAACAAATCAGTCTCCATGAGTCACCTTGGCTACATTTTCTGTTTTCTTAGGAGAACTGGTTGTCTGACTTCTGGATTCCAATAAGCTGAGCTTTACATTCTCTTTATTTCCATATAATACGAAGTGAACGGACTCTTTGTTCCTTGCAACCAAAATATTATTGTCAACTGTAACAGAAGTGGGCTGTATGTAACAGAGGCCCACAGGAAATGAAGGACACATGGAATTGGTTATGGTGATGAGGCAGAGTAATGGGCAATGAGAGTTCCTTACCTCCATATTGTCAATGATGTGCTGGTAGCTTGTAGTTTGTGGTGATGGAAGAATTAGTTAAGCCATAACCTATTGTCTCTAGATACTTAGATAATATATCCACCAGAGGCAAGTCTTTGAGGGCTTTTCTAATTTTAAAGACTAGGTCCGAAAAGCCTGTAGAATTGTGGAGTCAACTGAATTCCTGATTTGTCCATATCTCCCTCCATGTAAAGATTAAGGACATAATTAATAGAGTTTGGAATACATATAATGAGACAATCTGAGAAATAGGACAGGCTAAGTGGCTTGCTTAAGTTGCCCCAATTTGTACATCTACACCATAGAATACTATGCTGCTGTAAAAAGGAAGGAATTCCTACCATTTGCAACAGCATGGATGGACCTGGAGAGCATTATGCTAAGCGAAATAAGTCAGTTGGAGAAAGATAAATACCACATTATCTCACTCATTTGTGGAATATAATGAACATAAACTGATGAACAAAAACAGATCCAGAGACAGAGAAGCATTGATCAGACCGTCAAACCTCAGAGGGAAGGTAGGGGAGGTGGGGGTAAGAGGGAGAGATCAACCAAAGGACTTGTATGCATGCATATAAGCCTGACCAATGGACAGAGACACTAGAGGGGTGAGGCATGAGTGTGTGTATGTGTGTGTGTGTGTGTGTGGGGGGGGGCAATGGAGGAGAGAAGGACACTTACGTAATACCTTAATCAATAAAAAAAAAAGTTGCAACAATTTTATGTTATGGCCATTTTACTGAAGTTAAGAAAAATAAAAGCACTTTGTATAGTATGAATCAGGCAAAATAAAAAAGTTAATTATTTGAAATGCATAAGGATGTATTGAGGATTATATGTATGAACATTTAAGCCTGAAGTTGGAACAAAATTTGTGCAAAGGCTTCCTATTCTCTACTGAATGTGATCTGTTGGATCAATGAAGTACTTGTCCTTATGGAAGCTTTAATCTCTTAATATGAGTGGTTAGCTGAAAAGCTCTGTTGACTAATGAGTTTGCCAACCACTGGACTAGACTAAATGTTACCATGTAGTTGGAAGCTGTGAGGATTAGGCAATTGTGGCATATTGTGTGCAAAGAGGTAAAGGGTAGTATATGACAGTGGTCAGCAAACTCATTAGTCAACAGAGTGGCAAACTGCGGCTCACGAGCTACATGTGGCTCGCGAGCTGCATGTGGCTCGTGAGCCGCAGTTTGCTGACCACTGCACTAGGGGATGGGACAAGAATTTGGGTAATCCCATTTTTATGATCTTTACAGAATGGCTAAAAATGGAGAATGTCTTACTGAATCCAATACTATGGAAATATTTATGATATCTATGGGGGAAATAAAATTATAAAAAAACATAAGGAGACAATGATCAAATACTTGTTTGCTTTTTAACACTAAAAAAACTCACAGAATTCAGTTCTATAGTGTTTACTTCAAATACACAGTCATTTTGTTCAGGAGAATCTAATCTTTTCACAATATGAATCCCTGTGCCAGTTCATGCCTTAAATGGAAGATTTAAAACAAAAGTTGACCTATACTTTGTTTAATTTTTTGAGTGATTAAATATAATTGAATAATAGACCTAAGTTTGCTTCATAAGTTTGAGGAGAAGGGAAGAGAAAGTATTCTCTCATTTTCTTTTGGTTGGAAAAAAATCATGCCAATCTATAACCCCTCTCCTTTGCCCCTATACCAAACAACCCAACAAACAAGCAAGAAAAGGCAAATTCTCCCATTAAAAGCTCTTGTGCTTCTTTGAGCATCTTCCCACATTATGCAGAGATTAGTCCCACTTTAGAGACAAGGATTTTTACTGTTCACCAACAAAATGCAATGTTCAGAACATGCTAACTGATCAAGGAGAGGCAAGAGAGGGAAAAAGGAGAACAGACATTTTTCAAAGATCAGTTCTTCTACTAGTAATCCTTTCAATCCCACTGTGATCTAGTGGGGACTATCTCTATGTTACAGTAGTGGTGATGTTTACTCAATAAAGATCACTCAGCCAGTGACAGAGCCTGGTTCTGTCTGACTTCCAGACAGGTGCTTTTTCTAGTATACTACCCAGGCTCTCGTATTGAGAAAATATTTATTCACAGACAAAGTGATTTTTGCTTAACAATTTCCATAAACATCTTGTTTTCTTTAAGACCCCTTTTCTTAGGATAATGCGTGCACGCATACACACAACAAGTCACAAAAGTGGTAACAGTCTGCTAATTAGTGATTCCCAAGTTTCCTGGGAGTCTTTGCTATTCTTAATAAATTGACTTCTGTCAATAAACACGTTTTAGGTATAGCAGCTGGATAATACATATTTTGAAATTATGATGATAGCCAATAATAAGGCTCCATTGGGATTGTCTAAAATTTTAAAATATTTTTATTGATTTATTTTGAGAAAGGGAGGAAGGGAAAGGGAGAGAGAGAGACAGCAACATCAATGCATGACCTGTACTGGGGATCAAGTCCACAACCTGGCCACGTGCCCTGACCAGGAATCAAACCGGCTACCTGTTGGTGCATGGGAGGAAGCTCAACCATCTGAGCCACACTGGGAGGGCTAAAATTTGACATTATATAAAACACTGTCATTAAATTGGGGAAATTCATATTTTCAAGTGGATGTGTAAATTCTTTGTAAGCTGATCTTAGAAAAAGGAACAGATCACTATTTAATAAAAAATTTAATGCAAACTCTGCTACTTTACTTTTACCATTTCTGCTTTCTTTTTTGCTTATTAATGAAAAACTATTTTGTTTCTTGGCTGAGAAGATGATGCTAATAAAATGTACTGTAATTGTTTAGAAGTGATTTTTCTCCAGAGATCCAGGAAGCTTAAGCAGTTGAGCTTCCTATTACTTTCTGCTCCCCCTGGGTTTTACATGAGTTGTGCACTCACTTTCTTGTCTTGTATATTTGTAAGAGTAAACGATTAGGTAGGAGAGTAAACTATTAGGTAGGAGAGGTTCCAGGGGACTGTTCTTGGCAATAGCAGGTTGTGCTTAACCACCTTTTACTTGCATGCACCTGATGCTGGTGGTTATTAACAGAGTTTATGGGAATCAATGACTACAATATCTCTTTGCTTAATAGGTGCACACAAAGGAAAAAAGAATGTAATAACATTTACCTGCAGGTGCATCTTATGGTCTTAATCCAAGAAACAGAATTTTGTAGCATTGTTGACAGCTGTTTTAGGTGTTCTGTGTTTTCATTGCACAGGTTGACCCATGAATATTTAAAACATGGTCTGCCTGACTATGTCAGCCATGGGAAAAAGCAACAAGAAGAGATGTATGTGGTAGAAAGTAATGGACAGCAAAGGCTATTGCAAATGAAATGGTAGGAATTAAGCTTAAACAAATCGGAATGATTGTATGACAATTAGTGGGAGATTTTAAAAATTGAAAATATGATACCAGTGTTGAAGTCATAATGTCAATCTGCTGTTTGACAGGAGGACCCTAATGGCCTCCAATTCATCTACACTGTCTGAATGCTGGAGATTAAACCAAGTTTTGTAATTGTTGAGAGAATATTTAAAGTGCAAGTTTTTGGATCCTTGCTCTACTATCTTTCTAGGGAAGAAATGTTTTTTCTCTTTTCCTTTCCTTTCTTTACTTCCTTCTTTTTTTTTTTCCTTCTCTATTTCCACATCCCTTCTCTTCACCTTCTCTTCCTTTTTTCTTTTACTCTGACACTACTAGGCCTTCTTTGCTGCTAGGTGGGGAAAAAATTGGAGAAACTGAAAACCAGATGGCTCTTCATGATAAAAAGGGAAGCAGACATTCAGAAGAAACATCTAGTTGATGGGAAGAAGAAGGTGGGTTTGGATGGGGAGGTCTGCAGGAAGTGTGGAGCTCAATGTGACATGGGACTCTGGAGAAAAAGAAATGTATAAGGAAGATTTGCTCTATGGGATGAATGACGAAATCCTCATATTAATTTCCAACCAAACTATTGAAAAGGTCAGATTGCATGTGTGTGTGTATGTATGTATATGTGTACATGCACATCTGTTATGTCAACACATGTGTCTGGGCATTAGGTAAGAGCAGAGCTGACTCTCTAAGATGTAGAGAAGAAACAATGTGAAAAAATTATTTAAAATATAGGAATCACTTCCTTTACTATCCTCTAAACTATCTTTACAGTCAAATTAGGTTACTTACTGCTTTCTGCACTTTCTTCCTTCTTACCTCTGTACTTTTGTGCTTGCACTCTCTCAGCCTTAACATCCTCTGTCACTTCCATTTCACTCAGCCATCAAAATCCAACTGATCTTCTGAAGTTTAAATGCCAAGTTAAAAAGAAAGAAAGAAAGAAAGAAAGAAAAAACAACAACAACAAAGTTTAAATGCCACCTTTCCTCTAAAACTTTCTCTGATTCCCTGGCTGGAAATGATTTTCCTCTTAATTTCTGTATTTTGTTTGCAGCTTTTCAAGTCCCTCATTACCCACTGCCTTATATTACAGGTCTTTCTCTGCTGAGAGAATGTGAGTCCCTCCCGTGAATGGATCCTGTACTATTCATCCCTCTGCCCCATCTAGATCCTAGGTCAGTACACTTAGCAGGTGCTCAGTAAACATATATGACCCATGCCTGAGTCATCAAAAATAGTTTTGCTTTTTTTTTACCTGCATCGTCTAACTCATGGGTTACTTTTTTAAAGCTCTTTTGTGGGTAAAGTTCATTCCAATAATACAGCATTGAAAGGTAACATTGATAACAACAAATTGCAACAGTAAACATAGTTCTAAAACAAACAAGATAAAATATAATCAAAAAATCATTTAGAGGATATTGTCGTACTTCAATATCTAAATTGTAATAGGTGCTCATCCATTTGGTAAATGCATTTACACAATAAAATTGTGTGGAAATGAAAGAAAAGTTATCAATTTTAAAGGTTTTCATGTAAATGGAAGGGGGGTGGACCACACTGTTATCTACCTTTGTCTTAAATTAAGAGAATTATAAAGTGCAAATTATTACAGAACCAGAAAATGTAAGTAACCTGAGGTAATAATTAGAAGTAGTTTCCATATTTCCCTTGTGGAAAGAATGGATACTTATGGCTGTACACATTTTTAAGTTTTATATTGTCCCTGGGCCCTCTGGCAAGAAGTAAGAAGAGAAATTTTGATTTGAGACACTGTTTGGAAGAAATAACAGGATCCCAGAGAAAATGAATAAGTAATAGCTGTATACATCAACATAGGTTAATCTCAAAAACACAATGATTAATGAAAAGGCAAATCATAGAAGAAAATGTACAGGATGTGTCCCCGTACTTAAAGTTAAAAAATAGATAGAACAAAGCAATAGATTGTTGAGAGATATACATATGTCTCACAAAGAAAAGAGGGAATTAAAAAAAATTGAATGTGTTAAGGTAACATTGGTTAATAAAATTATACAGGTATACAATTCAACAATACCTCATCTATATTGCATTGTGTATTTACCACTCCAAGTCAAGTCTCCACCCATCACAATTTATCTCCCCTTTACCTTCTTCTACCTCCCCTCTCCCGTCTGGCAACCACCATACAATTTCTGTGTCTATGAGGTTTTTTTTCCTTTGCTTATTCCCTTCACCCTTTTCACCCAGTCCCCAACTCCCTTCCCTCTGACAGCTGTCAGTCTATTCTCTGTATCCACTAGTCTGTCTACATTTTGTTTGTTAGTATATTTGTTCATTAGATTCCACAATAAGTGAAATCATATGGTAAGAAGTGAACTCTGCATCTCTTTGAAGATATGGAAAAGAAGGGAAATTTAGGAGGGAATAACAGGGGGCTTTAAGGATACAGATAGTATTTTATTTCTTAAGCTGGGTGGTAGATTTTAAAAACTTTACCTGACATCATATACACTTTTGCATGTATGGAATAGTTAATGTTTAAAAGTGAATATATAGCCCTGGCCAGGAGGCTCAGTTGGCTGGAGTGTCATCCCATACATGGAAAGGTTATGGGTTCGATCCCGAGTCAGGGCACATACCTAGATTTCAGGTTTGATTCCCCTATCAGGGTGTGGACTGGAGACAATAGATGCATGTTTCTCTTTCACATGGGTGCTTTCCTCTTTCTCTCATCCTTCTCCCTCACAAAAGCTAATATAACCTATCCTTGGGTGAGGATTAAGAAAAAAAAAAAAAAAAGGAATAGATGCACTAACTTCACAGCCCTGTAGTAACACTGGTGCTGTAGCAGCATGAGAGAGAGTTGTGTCAAGAATCATACAAAACTACAAGACAGACGTAACATTTGGAAATATAATTTTTTAGTAAAAGTGTTGTGGACAAAATATTTGGAGATTAAAGCATATTAGCAGTTTTTATGGAATAAAAGAAAGCATTTTCATTAAGTTTCTGAGATAAAATCCAAGTCTTGCTAAGAAAGTTGCTGTTGCAGTGAGCCATTTTGATTCCAAAGCACTTGAAAAACTCATTCACTGTCCTCTAGAGCAGCGATTTCCCACCTTTTTTAATCTCATGTCACACAAACTAATTCCTAAAATTCTGCAGCACACCAAAAAACGTATTGTAAAGAAAACTAGGTAAAATTTTGACAAAAAACTAGGTATAATTTTGATTCATTCACAGTGGATGACTATTGCTGTGTTTTTTATTTGTCAATCTAAGGGGAAAAAGGTCAGTGCACCTGACGAAATAATCAGGTGTTGCATGTTTTAAAAATTCTTTTAGCACACCGGTTGAAAATCTATAGTAATGTATGGTGCAGGGAGAGAATTTGGGGAAGCCTCAATGACTCAAGGAGAGGCCTTTAGCCTGAGCCAACATGGAGAGTAGACTCATGCCTTACCCTAAAACACAGCAAAGGGGTATTTATAAATATAAATCTGTAGCAAATAGTGCTTCCTATTCTTTTCTTTTTCTTTTATTTTATTGTATTGCTATGTTAGTGAATACTGAGCAAATTCTTTTAGAGGTCTTTGCTGAGATAGCTATTATTTTTGGTTCCCCCGAGAGGTTATTAGAGATACAGTAATAAATTAATGTCCAGTTCTCAGTGACTTTTATACTGAGCCACTTCTAAAAGAATGGATGAGGGATTTTGGAGAGTTTAGAGGAGCATATAACACATCTAAGACACAAGAGGCTACCAAAAGCAAAAGCAGACTTTAGGACACAGGCATCCTTAAAATGCAGAAAGACTTTATTAACTTCTTTGTTCAAATACAGATTGAGTTGTCTTTTTTCAAAAATTGGTATGTCAGTTTTCCTAATACAAGTATATCAAGGAGGAGTAAAAGTTGTCTCTGTAGATGAGTAGGGTAAGGGTATTCAGGAAGTCTAGATTTATTCATGAAGCAAAAATTTATTGAGTGTCCACTGTGTGCCAGGCACTACCCTAGTCATGGAGTTTCAGTAGACTGATGAGTACTAGTAAAAGCATCATTAGTGCCCTTTGCAAAATATGTCTAGTAAAGAAGAGGGAAAATAATCAAGTAACATACAAAAAATGTACATTGAAAACAGCCAAAATGCTATGGAATGAAGGTACATGGTCCTAAAAGAGGAGGAGCCATATAAGAGAAGGATTAGATATAGTGGTGGAATGGATCAAGAAGAAATTATCTGAAGAAGTGACATTTGAACTGAGGTCTGAAGAATGAGAACAAATTAACTTGTTGAATTATGCAGGGTAGGGGTGTTCTAAGAGGGAAACAATATATGCAAAGGTCCTGAGGCAGAATAAAATGTGCTTGGTACATTCTAGAAAATAAAAGAAGACTGTGTGACTATAGCACAAAGAATGAGGAGAGTGAGAGGGTCATGTTCAGGATTTAGGTCATTATCTTAAAAGCACCAAGAAGGAGAATCCAAGATGGCGGCGTAGGTAAACACCTAAACTGCTGCCTCCCACAACAATTTAAACTGCAACTAAAAGACAAAACGTCTATCACCCAGAACCACGGGAAAGCTGGCTGAGTGGAAGTTCTACAACTAGAAGGAAAGAGAAAAGAGCATTGAGACGTGCACGAGCGCTGAAGAGCTGAGGTACGGAGGCGCGTGATCCGGGCTGGCTGCGGGCGACTGGGTGCGTTGCTTTTTTCAACCTGAACGGAGACAAGCCCCCGATTACTCTGAAATCCAGTCTCTGGGGAGACGCGGGGGACCCAAACTCCTACGGGGAGAAGCTGGACTGTCTGCCAGTGAGAGTGGCTTGCTGCAGAGCTGCACGCAGGAATAATTGTTTACGGCACTGGGGCACGGGACTCCAGGACGGACGCCGTCGGGGACACAGAGCCAGCTAATTAGCAGCCATTGCTGTTTGCCACGCCCTAACCTAGTGACGCCCTGAGACCCCGCCCCACACAACCTACAAACCCACCCAAGCTCCAAGCAGCCGAGTTAGCATAAGAAAAGCCTGCCCTATCGCAGCTTAACCTAGAAAACTTGCAGCCTGGGTCAGACAGCTCCAAAACCTCCAAACCCCAAGCAAAGAGGAGAAAACTGCAGCTCTCACTGTAGCTCCTGCTGAGTGGCCTCAGACAGTAGCTGACCTGCACCCCATTGGAGATCCAGAAGCCAGTGTACCTAGTGGTCAGTGTGAGACACCAGATTTCAACTCCTCACATCCATAAGTGACACATTCAAGAGGCAGACTCAGTGAGCACCAAAGCCCCACTGAAACAAGTCCTGCCCCATAAGCGTGTCTTCAGCGCAGCAGTTCTTCCATTATAGACACAGGGAGTGCTCACAGCTAATTGGCCTGGAGGTCAATTCCTCCCAGCGTACTAACAGCAATTCAGGCTTAACTACACCAAGACTTTGCACTCAGCCCACAAAGGGGTGTACCAAGAGCATCCACATCAGGTGATTGGGGAGGCTGAGCTACTGCCCCCTATAGGTCACCTACCACACAAAGCCACTCCATCAACACAGGGAAGCAGCCAAAATGCAGAAACAAAGAAACATGTCACGAATGAAAGAAACGGAGGAAAGCAAACTACTGGATGACATAGAGTTCAGAACCACATTTATAAAGTTACTCAAGAATCTTCTTAAAACCGCTGAGAAACTTGATGAGACCTTCAAGGAGCTTAATGAGAATGCCAAAAAAATGGAAAAGGATCAGTCAGAAATGAAGCATACACTGTCTGGAATAAAGAATATACAGAAACTCAACTGTAGATCAACATACCCCAAGAATCAAACCAAAGATCTGAAATATGTGGAAACAAAAAACATCCAACCAGAAAAACAAAAAGAAAAAAGAATCCAAAAATATGAAGATAGTGTAAGGAGCCTCTGGGACAACTTCAAGCGAACCAACATCCGAATTTTTGGGGTGCCAGAAGAAGGGAGAGAGCAAAATATTGAAAACCTATTAGAAGAAATAATGACAGAAAACTTTCCCTACCTGGTGAAAGAAATAGACTTACAAGTTCAGGAAGCGCACAGAACCCCATACAAGAGGAACCCAAAGAGGACCACACCAAGACACATCATAATTAAAATGCCAAGGGCAAAAGACAAAGAGAGAATATTAAAAGCAGCAAGAGAAAAACAGTTAATTACCTACAAGGGAGTACCCATACGACTGTCAGCTGATTTCTCAACAGAAACTATGCAGGCCAGAAGGGAGTGGCAAGAAATATTCAAAGTGATGAACAGCAAGAACCTACAACCAAGATTACTCTACCCAGCAAAGCTATCATTCAGAGTTGAAGGTCAGATAAAGAGCTTCACAGACAAGAAAAAGCTAAAGGAGTTCATCACCACCAAACCAGGATTACATGAAATGCTGAAGGGTATCTTTTAAGAAGAGGAAGAAGAAGAAAAAGGTAAAGATAAAAATTATGAACAACAAAATGACATCAAATACATACCTACCAACAAGTGAATCTAAAAATCAAGTGAATGAAAAATCTGAAGAACAGAATTGACTGGTGAATATAATAGAATCAGGGACATAGAAAGGGAGTGGACTGACGATTCTCAGGGGAAGCTGGTGGGAGGGGTGCGGGAAGAGATTGGACAAAAATCTTACTCCTATGGATGAAGACAGTGGCGGGGGGTAAGGGCCTGGGGTGGGGTGGGGAATCAGGTGGAGGGGAGCTATGGGGGAAAATGAAAGAGGAACACGTGTAATAATCTGAACAATAAAGATTTATTAAAAAAAAAAAAAAGCACCAAGAAGCCACTTAAGTCTTATAAACTGGGGAACGATATGATCAGATACATGAAAAGCATATTATGACTTCAAGGTATAGAATAAATTGAAAGACGCAAAAACAGGGAGACCAGTTAGAGTGAATTGTGAACCAAAGCAGTGAATAATGGTACCTTCACTTATGCTAATGGAAAGAAAAATGTTTTGATAAATATTTAGAAGGTAAAATCCATATGACTTGAAAATGGACTGAATATGAGGGGTAAGAGAGAATTGTCAAGAATGATTCTCAGGTTGCTGATTTAAGATGATTTGCCATTGACTTGGGACACTTAAAGGAAAGATCATGAATTTGGTTATGGACATGCTGAGTTGGAGATAGCAGATAAACAAGCAAATAGAGCAATTGGGAAGGCAGTTGGTTATATGCAGGTGCAGTTGAGGGGAGAGGTTTGCATTGGAGGCAGAGAATAGTCTACGAATTACTGGTGTATATGTGGAATATTAATGGTAGAGGCACAGGTGAGGCTTTTGGTGGATGGGGCTTAGAGTGAGAAGAGAGAAGGACCTAGGAGCTCTAACAACAGAGTGAAAAGGAATAGTCACAGATCTCAAATCACCTATGGCAATTGGGTATAATCCAGTCTTTGCAATCCAGTGGCATGTGTGGCACAGAAAAATAAGAGTCACTTAAAATTATTTATTTATTCAATTATTCAAGAAGTACCTTGTGAGTAGCAGCCAACAAACTAGGTACTAGAACTAATCCAAAGAAGAGGAAGGCACAGACTCTGCCTTGGAGTATCCCATAATCTAGGGGTGGGGAGACATCAAGCTCTAGATCCTCAACTTGATGAAAAAAGTATGGGGCCATGGAGAAATCCAGGGAGTTGAGAAAAGGGCTTATTATAAGACTTGGGTGTGTGTTAAATGATTTGGAGAAGGATTCAAAGGAACCAAGATCTGGATTGGGATCTTCCAGAAAGCTAAACAATTAGGTGAATGGGTATCTTAATACTTTTTATTTAGGGGGAGGAGGAATGGAGCAGAGCTATGTTGGAAGCCGCCTATTGTCTTCACTAGCAGAGAGGTGTGGACAAGCTCTGAAAGGTCAGAGCCAACCACCCACTTTTTAGTTGAGACAATGGTAGCTAAAGCAACTTCCATCTTTTAGTTTTATGTAAATCCTTGCTGATTGGATATTATTGGAATTGCCTGCCTAAGGGCTATGGGTGTATCCCACAATCTGAATAAAAGGGATAGCGAGGCCAGAGCGGGTGAAGTTCTTCCCCTTAAGTTGGGCTCCCGCCTGGCCCCCAATTCCCAAATTTTTACTTTCTTGTCTAGTCTCTTTCATTTGTGTGTGGCCTCCTCCAGAGCCCGAACCCTGAACCTGAACCCTGAACCACAGGGGACGTGAGGGGGATACTCACAGAACTAGAGTTATCATTGGAAAAGAAGCAGTTGTTATTTGTATTTTTTGGGGAAAGGAGAGGTTTGGTCATTTTGTGGTTGCACAGTGTCTTTGTTTTCATCTTTGGACAGACATTTTTGAAGAGTCTTGTTTTTGTCTTATTCGTAATCAAGGAGAGTCCTCACCTGATCCTGAAATTATGGGAGGCTGTTTATATTCACAGGAAAATGCTATGGCCTACTGGTAGTCACTGGGCCAGCTACTAGTGGACAGTTATCAGGGCTGTGTTTTTCTTTCTCATCAGACAAGTTGGGATCAAGTTAGGGGTGACAAAATGGTCAAGGATAGATTAGAAATGGGATGAGGAATGAAATGGAAGCTAGGAAACATGAACAGAAAAAACTAATCTAAACTGACATAAAATATCTGTTACACTTGTTCAGCTCAGGAAGGTCCATCAATCATTCTAAGAAATTGTCTATTCATTCTCTAAAAATTCATTTGTACTTGCATGGACCACAATACAAATTCTTTTTCTAAATAGTATATTTCTTTGTCCCTCCTCTTTTTTCTTTTCCTCCCTCCCTCCCTCCCTCCCTCCCTCCCTCCCTCCCTCCCTCCCTCCCTTCCTTCCTTCCTTCCTTCCTTCCTTCCTTCCTTCCTTCCTTCCTTCCTTCCTTCCTTCCACAACCTCAGTCATTAATTCAAAGCATCTACCATTAACAAATCAATACTTTATTATGTACCAGGCACCGGGGTGGTATATTACTTTTCCATTACAACATAAACATAGCAGAGCAGCCTAAAACAATACAGTCTGTAGGTCATAGTTCTGTAGGCCATCAGTCCAGGCATTTCATGGCTATGTTAATTGTTCAACATCTTACAATGCTAAAATCAGCGTGTCAGCTGGGCTGACTGCCTGTCTGGGGGTACTGAGGAAGAGTCCACTTCTGAGCTCATTCAGGTTTTGGCAGAATTTGTTTCCTTGAGGCTGTGTGATTGAAGTCATATAGACTATTGGTCAGGGACAGCTCTCAGCTCCTAGAGGCTGCCTGCCATTTGCTGCTACGTGGTCCCCATGGGCAGTTCATAACATCATTATACCTGCTTCTTCCAGGTCAGCAGGAATGAATTTCTCTGACTTCTTCCTCTGCAATCAGCTGGCGAAAGCTTTCTGCTTTTAAAAGATTCGGGTCTAACCAGGATTACCTCCCTTTGCCATATAACACAACATAATCACAGCATCTGCCCACACTCAACAGGATGGGATTGTACAAGGGCAAGCAAGGGTTCCTAGGAGTCCCTTGGAGTTCTGCTTACCTTAGCTAGATAAATACAGATATCAACAATCGATAGTGCCTGTCTACAAGGAATTCAAAATTTCACTTAAGAGCCAGTCATATAAACACAATTTAATTATTCAGTATAATAACAGAGCTACATAATTGTGGTGAGGTGAAACAAAGGAGGGAATATTTCACTTCACCTGCAACAGAAGGATGACAGAGTATTCAAATTATTTTATGGAAGAGATGTTTCAGCTGAGTGTGGAAGGGCAAGCTGGATCATCAGGTGACAGGGTGTGGAAGAATATTCCTGATGGAAGGTTGCCAAGAATGGAAAGTATGTGCCTGGTGGGGAGGCATGGGTCTTGGCCACTGTAGTCGAGTGAGAAAAGGGAGCTGATAGTAGAGTCTAGCCATAATAGGTAGAGCTACGAGGTAGAACAGGAGCAGGTAAAACAGACCCAGGAAGAGCAGCCATCAAAGATCTAGTGTTTGTTTGAACTCTCCACAAGTAAGCAAACCTCCCCAGCCCACTCCTCCTTGGGTGGTGGCTTGATTTGGATAAGCAGCCATCAAGTGAAGGACATCATCATTTTATCTTGCTTTGCCATTTTGTGCTTTAAACAAACAGAACTCCCCCACAAAAGGCTCGGAGAGACGAATGTATCAATTACATTTTTTTTTTTTTCCAGAGGAATGAGATGTTTTTGCATTTGCTATGTTAGGACAGCACCTTAAAGTTAGACACTTAAATGATGTATCATTGCTTTATAAAAATCACAAGAACAACATTTAACTAACAATAGTTGGGAAGAATTAGCATTAAATGCTTAAGAGCAATTTATGGGAAAGAATGATCAGAAGACAGCTATACTGAAAATGAAAGTGCAACTGTTTTAATGTACTTTTTGTGTAAAAATGTATATTGAATTTGAGTGTCTAGAGCACAACTAAGAATGAATTGGATTAAAAAACCCATCTATTTCACAGCATAATTTTAAAAACAAATACTTTTATTAATCAATTGAATAAAAATGGACATACAGTTCTGAGGTTCTGTATTGGACTTTGACGGGTTTGGGTAGGCAGGCTTATAGCTACATTAAACTGTTTTCTTTGAACATTTAGAGTGTATTTTCTTGGTAAAATAGAAAACTAGGACAATAATGAACAGAACTCAAAGTTTTAAGAACATGCTCTGAGGACAATAAGTATTTACTGCCTGATTTCTCAGAGAAAACATAGAAATAATTTAAAAAGCTTTGAAATAGCCCTAGCTGGTTTGGCTCAGTGGATAGAGCATCAGCCTGCAGAATGAAGGGTCCCAGGTTTGATTCTGGCCAAGAGCATATGCCCAGGCTGCAGGCTCGATCCCTAGTAGGGGGTGTGCAGAAGGCAGCCAATCAATGATTCCCTCCCTCATCATGTTTCTATCTCTCTCTCTTCCTCTCTGAAATCAATAAAGAGATATTTTTTTACAAAGTGCTTTGAAATAATAAGATTCTATGTTAATAATCATTAGAAGGTAACAAACATAATTTCTCCCAATAGCCAATATGCTTCCAAAGTGAACAGTCTTTTAGATAAATGAATATATAAGTATCTACACTAATAAAAGAGAAAGATGCAAATTGACTGTACCTCCATGATGCTCACCAGTCAATCAGGAGTGTGTATGCAAATTAGCCCAACAAAGATGGCGGGTTAATTTGCATATGCAGGCGCAGAGCGAAGACTGAAGGCTGTGGCCCAAGCAAAGACTGAAGACTAAAGAGGCTTGGCTTCTCCGCTGCAGCCAGAGCAAAGGCCTGGGTCCTGGGTGCTGGAGGAAAACTGGTGCTGGCAGCCATGGGAAGGAAGGCCTATTGCACTAGTCTTCATGCAATGGGCCTCTAGTGTGTATACACACACACACACACACACACACACACACACACACACTCACCTATACATATGTATATAAGTATATGTATATACTAGAGGCCTGGTGCACGAAATTCATGTGCCAGAGGGTGTGTCCCTCAGCCCAGCCTGCACCCTCTCCAATGTGGGACCCCCTGAGGGATGTCCAACTGCCCGTTTAGGCCCGATCCTACCAATCGCCTGCCTGCCTTCCTGATTGCCCCTAACTGCTTCTGCCTGCCAGCCTGATGACCTTCTAACCACTCCCCTGCCAGCCTGATTGCCCCTAATTGTCCCTAACTGCCCTCCCCTGTGGGCCTGGTCACCCCTAACTGCCCTCCCCTGCAGGCTTGATCGCCCCCAACTACCCTCGCTTGCAGGCCTGGTCCCTCCCAACTGTCCTCCCCTGCTGGCCATCTTGTGGTGGCCATCTTGTGTCCACATTAGGGCAGCCATCTTTGACCACATGGGGGCAGCCATCTTGTGTGTTGGAGTGATGATCAACTTGCATATTACTCTTTTATTAGATAGGATAATAGAATTTTGCTTTTGTGTAGCACAATTCATCAGATCCTAGGAACATCAGTTAAAATGGTGGGGAAAGGTCATACTAAAATGAATGTTACACAATTGAATGATTTGTCAAAGGAGTCATTGCTCACTTCACTTTAAATAAGACATGAGCAAGAAGTATCAGGGGTTTGAGACTAGGCACCTGTTAAGGGAGTTTGTGGAAACCCATATAGCAGTTGAAAAGGAGAGCATAGTTATTTCTTAACTTATTCAAAGAACATTTATTAAGATGCCTATAAAGTGTAAAGCACTGGGCCAAGTGTTTTAAAAAGAGTCTTCCTTAAATTCTGTTCTCAGAGAACATTCAGATCATCCGTGTTTCTGGAAAATGTCATTCTAATGGAGCAAAGAACAGCCACCTACAATATTTTTTAGAACACGTTTTAGATATTTGATTTCTTGTGATACATATAGATAGAGATAGAGATTATCAAAGTAAGAAATACCCAAACCTGTAGAGAAACTTTATGAAAGGTTATTTGAGCCAAACTGATGAAATATGCCTGAAGAAAGATCTTAAATGTTTCAAAGAATAACAGTTTTGCAGCTTCTTCTATGCATTTGTAATTAAGGAAGGAAGGTAAGGAAGATCACCTGGTGGTGGGAGAAATCAACTCAGGGATGGCATCATAGGATAGTTAAGACTATAGTTCTCTTGGGAGGCCTGAAAGGGAACATTGCAAAGGTGTGTTAACCTAGATGCAGAGAAACATTGGACAGGGCTTGCTTAAGGCAAAGATAAACCTTTTAGTAAAGAAATTATATACCTGGGGCATGACCACCACATGACCTATCCAGTTAGGAATTTATGAGGTTACTTTCCATAGAACCCCCCTTTTTTGTCCACAAGATGTATAGATGTCTATCATCTGTTTATCTATCTATCTATCTATCTATCTATCTATCTATCTATCTATCTATCATAGACAGAGAGTGAGAGATATTGAGAGATAGATAGATATAGAGATATTGAGAGAGAGAGATTGAGAGAGGGGTTATAAAACTCATTGCCAATGTAGGAAAGAGGAGCATTGCAAAATGATTTACCCTACAAAACATTAAAAAAAGAGAAAACAGTCTTTCTAAAATATACTGTTACCTAGGCTTTTTTTTCCAAAGCTAATAATTAAACTAAGGTTATCTGTCTTGCTCTAGAAAAATGAAAGTATATTTTTAAAGCCTGCTTCCTTAAAATGAAATGTAAATGTTTTGAAGCTCAAATCCATTTGAAAAACACAAACATTTTAATTTGCTGAGAGAACGAATAATTATATGCATTGATTTTTTTCTCCCAATCCTTTTTCTGTTTTTCCTCCCATATTAATGGCATTACTATCCAGGTAGCTTTCTAAGCTAGGATACTTTGAGTCATCCTCAATTTCCCTTTCATAGTCACTAGATGCCATTCCACCTCTGGAATGTATTTCAAATTTCTTCTCTTTGATTCTACTGTCATTCTTTTTGTTTGTGTCTCATTTCTCTCATGGACCATATTAATTGCTTACTTAGTCTTTTACATACTTTTTTTCAACAACTATTTATAGAGCATTCACTGCTGTGTTATCTATTTATTGAAAGCACCACAATTTCATCTCCTGTCCTCTCATATTTGAGCTCAAGATACTATAATCAGCTATATATTTGATTATCTCCATTTGGCTGTCTCATTAGTATTTTATACTTAACTTGTCCAAAGCAGAACTCAGAATTCACTCCCCCTGAACCCCAGCCTCCCGACTGGTTTCGCTCTCATGTTACCCCTTTTCAGTAAATAGAACTGTCAGCCCTCCAGTAGTTCAAATGATAAACCTTAGAATCATCTTTCATTCATTCATCCCTAGTTAACTCCTCTTCATCCAATCTTTCAGCAAGTCCTATTGATTTGGCTTCCAACATCTATCCGTAATCAAGCACTTCTCTCCATCTCTGAATTAGACCACCTTGCTCAAATCCAACTACTGTCATTTATTAGCTATGTGACCTTGGGTAATTAATGTCTGAAAGTCTTGTTTTCAAATACAAAACCAGACTTTTTAAAGACAAAAAGTAGATATCATTAAAGAAAAAGAATTCTAAAATACGACTTTACCTGTCAAGAACCAAAATCTGACTGAGTAAGGAAAAATGTACTGGTTTGGCCTTTTTATCTTCCCCAAATGGATTTATTTTGACTGGTGGGAAAAAAAGGAAGTTATTAGATTCTCAGCAGGAGTGGTATCAATGCCTAGGGTGTATTTGGGCTTCTCACAAAAATGAGGCATCTTGACTGGCATTTATTTGCTGGTCGCAATGATAGAATTGTCTTGCCTCCATGTGACTTTCAAGTATTCTATTTTCATAAATTGGGTTAGCCTCCATGTGTAGTGGAATTTCAAGATAGAAAATTTTTTTGAGATATATTATAGAGAAGTATTTTGACCTGATATTTAAAAAGAAGACCTAGTTAATTTATGAGAATCATGTTTCCTGTTTTTCTCCCTCCAAAAATCTGTACTTTGTCATCTCTGCTTCATTCAAGGTTATTCCCCTCTTTTATTTTTCTTATCATAGGCATATTTGTAAGTCAGGTCTATTCTTACTTATCCTACCATTATTTTAATTCTAGTATTCACTAACACCTCTGCTCTTTCAATTTCTTCTTGAAAGGGATGGCTTATGAACTTCTCTTTTATTCAAACAAGATATTTAAGAGACAAACATTTCACTACTTTATGTTGTCTGCTGTAGTCAGGTATGAATATTTACATGTTGAAATTCACAGTATTTTATTATTAGTACTTTCTTTCTATAACTTCTTTACATTACAATTAGGGCATTATATTAATTTTTTGCAAAAGTTTGTGTGTAGGTAGGTACCATTATCTATCCCATTTAACTTGGGATTATAAAAAGGGCTATTTTAAAATATTTGTTCAACAAAAGCAAATGCTGTGGTTGATAGGTTTGAGATACTGATTTAGTTGCAAACATGCCCCTGAGAAAGGCCATAGAAGAGCTTAAAGGGCTGGCAGACAAAAAAAAAAAAAAAAAAAAAAAAAAAAAAGGCATAGTTAAGTTGAATAAGATGCAGATCATGTGGACATAATGGCTAAGTTATAAAATGGCAGCAGAAGAACCAGCAGAAATCAAGACATAACCTGAGTTCAGCTGAGCCTAACTGCATACTGGGGGGAGCTCTGTGAGAAAAGGAAACTCCCATAGACCACATCTCTTTCAGCCAAAGCAAAGATGCTACATAAGCTCCCTGAGCTTAGATCACCCTAGAGAAAGACAATGAGAAAAGGGAGGGGAGACTAACTTGAACATCTACCCCAAAGAGACAGAGGTTAACTAAAAAGTGACTGAGTTAAGTTGGATACTTTTCATTTTTCTCTTTCCTCAGGGAATAGAAACTTAAAGGTAAACTTTTGCTCAGCCAGTTGAGCATTTACCCATGAAACCGGAAGGTCACGGTTCAATTCCTGGTCAGGGCACATACCCAGGTTGCAGGCTCAATCCCCAGTAGGGGGCATATAGGAGGTAGCCAATTGATGATGCTCTCTCATCATTGATGTTTCTATCTCTCTCTCTTCTCTCTGAAATCAATAAAAAATATTTAAAATATTTTGAAACATAAAAGTAAATTTTCATTCTGCTATCTATAATAATAAAAGTGTAATATGCTAATGAGACCAGACAGCCAAACAACTTTCCGGATGTCATTCTGGACGGCCTTCCGAATGAAGCCTCGGCAAGCAGGGGCCAAGGCAGAGGCACTTAGAGGCAATTAGGCAGGCAGACAGAGTGGTTAGGGGCAATCAGGCAGGCAGGCAGAGGGGTTAGGGGTGATCAGGCAGGCAGGCAAGTAGTTATGGGCAATGAGGCAGAGTGGTTAGGGGCGATAAGGCAGGCAGGCAGGCAGGTGAGCTGTTAGAAGCCAGCAGTCCCGGATTGTGAAAGGGATGTCCAACTGCCACAGGGCAGGATTGGGCCTAAAGTGGCAGTCGGACATCCCTCGAGGGGTCCTGAATTGCAAGAAGGTGCAGGCTGGGCTGAGGGACACCCCCAACCTCAGTGCACAAATTTTGTGCACCGGGCTTCTAGTTAGAAAATAAAAGAAGTTACATCAGTCCATATTGTTTGTGGACTCATGACTGTAAATTATTTTCTCTACTCATCTTTGCCCAAGCCCCTGCCATGTCTTGCCTGGAAAACTGCACTAGCCTCCTAACTGGTTTCTCTGCTTTCTCTCTTCCTTCTATTCTTCATGGATATGAGTGAGCTTTTCATATCAATTCATCATAACTTTTCCTTGATTAAAACTCCCCAGTGGTTACTTTGCACCTGTTATCATGGCTCTGAATGATATGGACCCAACTACCACATCCTTTCTCTACCTTGAGCCTGCCAAGGTCTTTCCCACTCCAGACTTTTGTACTTGTTCTGCTTAGAAAGCTCTTCTCCAGGATGTTTGATATGGCTGGTTCATTGATTCCAATCCTTCATAGCTCATCCCTTTTGCCTCTGCATAACAAGTCTTTTCTGGCTGCCTCCTTCTCACCACCCCTGTTATTTATTCTTTGTCATATGACACTCCTTATTTACCTGATAGCACTTGGAATGGTCTCCATTGATATCCCAATTGATGGTAACTCCATATTTCCAGTTGGCATCATTTTTGGTCCCCTTCCTCTTATACCGCACATTCATCCCATCAGGAAATGCGCTGATGGCTCTGTCTTGAAAATGCAGGCACTCTCATCACTTTCCACTGCCTTTTCTACTACCACCTTGTCTTGGTCTGAGTCATTATCATCTCTCACTTGATTACAGAATAACCACTTAACTGGTTTTCCCATTCTGTGGTTGCTCTCTTACATTCAATTCTCAACAAAGCAGTCAAAATGACCCCTTTAAAACTGTTTAAATCCTTTAGTGACTAACCATTTCTACCATGGCCCACAGGCCCAACAATTTTATGTTGCTGGCATTTAACTCTTGAGGGAAAAAAAATATTATCTTTATTGTTCAATAAAGTATTCCAAGTACCTAAAAATTACTGATAACATAATAGGGACTCAATACATATATCTGTGGATTAAATGAATGAATCTTAGTTATTTTTTTTTCTTAATTAAATCTTTATTGTTCAGATTATTACAGGTGTTCCACTTTTTTTTTCCCCATAGCTCCCCTCCACCTGATTCCCCACCCCACCCCATGCCCTTACCCCCCGCCACTGTCTTCATCCATAGGAGTAAGATTTTTGTCCAATCTCTTCCCGCACCCCTCACACCTGTTTCCCCTGAGAGTCGTCAGTCCACTCCCTTTCTATGTCCCTGATTCTATTATATTCACCAGTCCATTCTGTTCTTCAGATTTTTTATTCACTTGATTTTTAGATTCACTTGTTGGTAGGTATGTATTTGATGTCATTTTGTTGTTCATCATTTTTATCTTTACCTTTTTCTTCTTCTTCTTCCTCTTAAAGAATACCCTTCAGCATTTCATGTAATCCTGGTTTGGTGGCGATGAACTCCTTTAGCTTTTTCTTGTCTGTGAAGCTCTTTATCTGACCTTCAACTCTGAATGATAGTTTTGCTGGGTAGAGTAATCTTGGTTGTAGGTTCTTGCTGTTCATCACTTTGAATATTTCTTGCCACTCCCTTCTGGCCTGCATAGTTTCTGTTGAGAAATCAGCTGACAGTCGTATGGGTACTCCCTTGTAGGTAATTAACTGTTTTTCTCTTGCTGCTTTTAATATTCTCTCTTTGTCTTTTGCCCTTGGCATTTTAATTATGATGTGTCTTGGTGTGGTCCTCTTTGGGTTCCTCTTGTATGGGGTTCTGTGCGCTTCCTGAACTTGTAAGTCTGTTTCTTTCACCAGGTAGGGAAAGTTTTCTGTCATTATTTCTTCCAATAGGTTTTCAATATTTTGCTCTCTCCCTTCTTCTGGCACCCCAAAAATTCGGATGTTGTTTCGCTTAAAGTTGTCCCAGAGGCTCCTTACACTATCTTCATATTTTTGGATTCTTTTTTCTTTTTGTTTTTCTGGTTGGATGTTTTTTGTTTCCACATATTTCAGATCTTTGGTTTGATTCTTGGGGTATGTTGATCTACAGTTGAGTTTCTGTATATTCTTTATTTCAGACAGTGTATGCTTCATTTCTGACTGATCCTTTTCCATTTTTTTGGCATTCTCATTAAGGTCCTTGAAGGTCTCACTAAGCTCCTCAGAAGTGTCATCAAGTTTCTCGGCAGTTTTTAGAAGATTCTTGAGTAACCTTATAAATGTGATTCTGAACTCTATGTCATCCAGTAGTTTGCTTTCCTCCATTTCTTTCATTCGTGACATGTTTCTTTGTTTCTGCATTTTGGCTGCTTCCCTGTGTTGATGGAGTGGCTTTGTGTGGTAGGTGACCTATAGGGGGCAGTAGCTCAGCCTCCCCAATCACCTGATGTGGATGCTCTTGGTACACCCCTTTGTGGGCTGAGTGCAAAGTCTTGGTGTAGTTAAGCCTGAATTACTGTTGGTACGCTGGGAGGAATTGACCTCCAGGCCAATTAGCTGTGAGCACTCCCTGTGTCTATAATGGAAGAACTGCTGCGCTGAAGACACGCTTATGGGGCAGGACTTGTTTCAGTGGGGCTTTGGTGCTCACTGAGTCTGCCTCTTGAATGTGTCACTTATGGATGTGAGGAGTTGAAATCTGGTGTCTCACACTGACCACTAGGTACACTGGCTTCTGGATCTCCAATGGGGTGCAGGTCAGCTACTGTCTGAGGCCACTCAGCAGGAGCTACAGTGAGAGCTGCAGTTTTCTCCTCTTTGCTTGGGGTTTGGAGGTTTTGGAGTTGTCTGACCCGGGCTGCAAGTTTTCTAGGTTAAGCTGCGATAGGGCAGGCTTTCTTATGCTAATTGAGCTGCTTGGAGCTTGGGTGGATTTGTAGGTTGTGTGGGGCGGGGTCTCAGGGCGTCACTAGGTTAGGGCGTGGCAAACAGCAATGGCTGCTACTAAGCCGGCTCTGTGTCCCCAACTGTGTCCTGGAGTCCTGTGCCCCAGCCGTAAACAATTATTCCTGCGCGCAGCTCTGCAAGCAAGCCACTCTCACTGGCAGACAGTCCAGCTTCTCCCCGTAGGAGTTTGGGTCCCCCGCGTCTCCCCAGAGACTGGATTTCAGAGTAATCGGGGGCTTGTCTCCGTTCGGGTTGAAAAAAGCAACGCACCCAGTCGCCCGCCGCCAGCCCGGATCACGCGCCTCCGTACCTCAGCTTTTCAGCGCTCGTGCACGTCTCAATGCTCTTTTCTCTTTCCTTCTAGTTGTAGAACTTCCACTCAGCCAGCTTTCCCGTGGTTCTGGGTGATAGACGTTTTGTCTTTTAGTTGCAGTTTAAATTGTTGTGGGAGGCAGCAGTTTAGGTGTTTACCTGCGCCGCCATCTTGGATTCCCTGGTTCTGAATCTTAGTTATTAATGTAAGATATATATGATGGAAGGGTCCTTATTGGTCTTGTTTAATGTTGTATAAACAAAGCACTCAGAACTGCACCTGGTATAGAGTAAATGCTTGACAAGCTTTTGTTGAAGAAATCAGTGAATATCTACTATGAAAAGATTATTGTATCTGCTTATACTATAATAAGTTAATGAATACATTATGCATACAGGTAGTATCATTTCCATTCATCATTCATAGGCAGCTACCTATGGTGAATGAAGAGTGTTATACAATCAAGTAAAGAATAAACTATTAATATAAATAGAACTTCAAGGAAAGCAGTATGTAGGGTTATGGTTGCCCCAAAGTTACAATCATGTAGTGAACTGGAACATATTCAGTATGTATCACATTCTTTCTGCAGTTTGCCTTGCCTATACAAACTCTCTGCTAAACTTCCTCAGGAAAAAGAAAGCCATTGCTTTTGTGGTTATTTGCAAAACTGCTTACCCCAGGGGCTCTTTTTTTTTATTTTTTGGTTTGTTTACAAAAATGAAAAAAGTCATTTCCGTGTATAAGAGCACTTTGTATTCTTGAAGGAGAGATTCACACTGCCAATCACTTACATAATCTATTTTGTTTTTCATTTGTATTGAAGGGCATTCATACCTCTATATTACTGTGTGCAAATCTGGGGAATCTAAAACTATTCTTTGTGATCATTTGGATTGTTAATCTCTCCAGGGTTTCCTCAACAATCTCAGAGGCAGTTTCTGGCACCAAAGGGAAAATGGAGAAGTTGAGATGCAATTTTATCTCCCAATTGAACTTGATTAAATGGGTACTGTTCTAATCAAAAGTTTGAATCCCAGAGGAATGCAATGTTGTTAACGGGTTTGGGAATATTTGAGAAGAAAAGGAAGAGTGCTAAAGTTAAGGCAGAGAGAGAATCAGGCAAGAAAATAATTGTAGTAAAGCTTATTAAGGCATAAAATTAGGTGAACAAATTGCTTCACAGATAGTGTTAAGCTCATTGCTAGACTGGCAAAGGAAGTGGAAGGAAGCTCTTTGAAAACATTATTTTTATTATTTTAATAATTTGTCTAGGAATCGTAGTAGCTGCAATCTGTTAGCCAGAAACAATTGCCAGCTGGTGTCATCATGGAGTAACTATAGTAGGCTGAATGCAAATATGTTTTTTCCTTTTCACCTGGAGAGCATTCAATTTTAGAAAATTTCTATTTATTTTCACCTGAATGTGAGGTCTGCCATTGTCGATAAGAAAGCCTGCTTATTGCATGATTTAAGAGCTCTGATTAGTTTCACACCAAGTTCCACAACTGTGATAGGGAGGCCACTCCTGGGACAGTGTTCACACCACCATTACCCATCATTAAAAACGAATACTTGGTTCCATGCCTGAATTAACTGTGTCATTGCTAGATTTCATGCATTGTTTTCCTTGTGGTTACCCCAGGGAAATGTTGGTGTCTCCTTGGGTATTTTACTGAAAGCAAAAAGAGATCTTCTAGGACAGTGGTCGGCAAACTCATTAGTCAACAGAGCCAAATATCAACAGTACAACGATTGAAATTTCTTTGGAGAGCCACATTTTTTAAACTTAAACTTCTTCTAATGCCACTTCTTCAAAATAGACTTGCCCAGGCCGTGGTATTTTGTGGACGAGCCACACTTAAGGGGCCAAAGAGCTGCATGTGGCTTGCGAGCCGCAGTTTGCCGACCACGGTTCTAGGATAATGTTTTTTGAAGAGGGTTAAAGGTACACTTATTTATGGAAACATATTTTGTTAGCAACATAGCTGTTGTATTTGTTTGTTATAATGCTTTCTTCTGAAATTCTCCTAAATAATTTCTTTTAGCAATGATATAATCCTGTTAAATTGTATTGTCTTTCTCCTTTATCTGGGAACTCTCTGACTAGGTTCAAAATACTTCAGGGTGTGGAGATTGCTCAGCTTTGTCTTAAAGCCTGAGGGAGAGGCAAAATAATTCAATTGTTCTATTGCAATTTCTTTGCCTCTTCCTGTTTCTTGACTCAAAAGGTCTTGAGAGGGAGAGAGGAAATTATTGGCTCTGTTGTTGATGTTCATTGGATTTTTTCAAAGGTGATTTGAATGTATTTCAGGGATATTAGTGGTTTCTAGTCCTGACTCTGCTTTCACCTAGCTTTCCTTGGTTCGATTTCATAATCTCTGAAATGGGATATTATGCTCCTCTGATCGTCTTAGAGTGTTGTTCTGAGGAGCAGATGAGATAATGGCTAGGAAAGTGCTTTCCACTATACAAATTGCCACCTGCACTCAGGTTATACATTTGTGTAGCTAACAAGGTTATATTTATCCATGTGATAGCAAGTGATTTTATAAAACATGAGAAACTTTTCAAATAAAGTAATATGAAAATGTGATAATTTTTACTTTGCTAAAGCAAATGTATGTATTTCAAAATAAGGACACCATTAACTAGACACATTCAGGGAATAATTGTTGGGTTTTATCGGGCTTTTGGTTCTATTTCAATTTCTTACTTGGGAGAGTAGTGGGATGCCATTAAAAGGATTTTAAACTTTAAATGAAAGGAAAAGAATCTAGTAAGCTTTAAAGAAGCGGATTCATCTTACCTCACACCTTTCTTACTAATATAGGTCCTACAGTATCAGGAAGGGCACTGTTTGTGGCTGTTTATAGAGTTGAAAAGAGGAAAGGAAGCAGAGGAGGGAAGCTTTGTTAAGGTGAACCCCACCTGCCTAGAAAATGAAAAATAACCTCCTATGGGCAAGCCTTAATATCCTGGAACAGATCTGGATCTTAAGTGATGGTTGCCAAGGGGACAGTCTAGCAAATGAAAGAGATCAGCACAGTGACTCAGGAAGAGACAAGTACCTCATAGATCTATAAGGAGGCCAGGTGGGAAAGTTGGCTGATATAAAGGCATGGAATGCCAGGTGTGGTTGACTGGGACTGGCACGGTAGCCAGGAGGGACATGAAAGTATGGTCCAGGGGATACAACTGCATTGTCTTGGTCTTCAATACACTGATACTCTCCACTGGATCCAACAAGACCAGGAATTTATTCCAATTGATGGTACAAACATCCATTATCTGAAATACAGAAATTGTTATTATATAAAGATTTGGTTCTTCGGTCAACGCAAAATTTAGATGTCTGAAAAAAATAAAGTTTTTTTTTTTTTTTTTTAAAGAGCTAATTTATGTTAAGAAATACAGGTAAGTGCAGGTCTTATCGTCCACATTTGGGGGAAGGGGTGAGTCTTGCATATTAAGTACCTCAACGTGTATTAGTAGGATGAATTTTAGCAGGTGACCCCTAAGCGCCTCTTACTCTGTAAGTACTGCCTGGCTGTGGGAAGGGCTGTCTGGGCTGGAAGAAATGAACCGAGTGTTGAACACAGAGCCTGATTGATTCACCGTAGAAGCCTAATGGACAATGGCGTCTCACCAGGACTGGATGCTGGTTGAATAGAGTTGTAGAGTTGGACACACCAAGTTTGTAGTTAAGGAAAAAAACTTGAGCACCAATTAGAATGTTTTGGGTAGAAATTAAAAGCTGTCTGGAGGCAATTTCCTCTGCTGACAAGGGACCAGCCTACTCTTGTGAAGTCCTGTTTAGGAGAATCCACCCAGCGGTGTGCAGGTGTTATTCTTGTCGATAGGCCGGCCAGATTTCTCTCCATAGTCATATAGAGAGAGCAGCCACTCTCTCCTCCGGGGCCTCTCCTGGCTCCGCCTTTGCCTTTCTCCCAAATCTCTCCTCCCTCGAGGCAGAAGGGATTCCCGGCGCCAGCTGCCACCTCGAGCCCCGTGGAGCAGCGGACTCCTCCCCTGGAAACTCCTCCGGGGCTGGGGGAGCTTCGGCGCATGCTCCGTACCTTGGGCAGGTTTTTGCTGCGGGTAGCAGGGTTCCTGTCACTCCGGCTGGCGGGTTGTGGCGGTGCCAGCCAGTGTGTGCGAGTGTGTCTGCGTGCCCGCGCCCGGGCAGACGGACCCGGAGCAGCAGTACTACTCTCCCGGAGAGGCGGCTCTGCACGGGCGCCTCGCCTGCAGCCACGGCGGGGGCTCCTCTGCAAACTTGCGGCGGTCGCCGTACGCCCTCGCGGCTCCCGCGCCTAGCGATCTGAGGGCAGAGGCGCCCGCGCGCGTGCAGAGCGCGGTGCCCGCGGCCGGTCGTGGCGGCGGGGCCCGGCCGCGCCTTCGCCCTTGGCCCGCGCCCTGGCGAGCCTCATGCAGCCCCCGCGCTCGCGGCCACAGCTGCCCGGCTGCCCGGCTGCCCAGGGCAGGTCCAGGACCGGAGCCGCTCTAACCTGCGCCTGAGCGCCCGAGTGCCCGAGCGCGGGCGGCGGGATGCCCCGAGTCGCCTGAGAGCGCGCCCCGCGCCCCGGCGGGAGCAAGAAGCGGGCCGAGCCGGGTGCTCCCAGGAGCGCAGGGCGCCCCACGCCGCCGCCGTCGCCGCACTCGCCGGCGCCCGGCTACCCGCTCGGTCCGAAGGCCCGGCTCCGTCAGTCTCGAGTGCCGGAGTGCCGCGGGGCCGCCCGCCAGCCGCTCGCCTAGGCGTCGGGGGCATGGAGGAGAGGCGGGCTCGGAGCCGCGCCCCTGAGTCCCCGAAACTTCCGAGCGGACGCCGGTCCGCGCCGCTGCCGCCGCCGCTGTGCCTGCCGGCCTGAGACGGGACCATGGATGAAAGGTTCAACAAGTGGCTGCTGACGCCCGTGCTCACTCTCCTCTTCGTGGTCATCATGTACCAGTACGTGTCCCCCTCCTGCACCAGCTCCTGCGCCAACTTCGGGGAGCAGCCCCGCGCGGGGGAGGTCGGCCAGCCCTCCGCCCCTGGTCCTGCCCGCCGAACGCAGGTGCCGCTCGAAGATGGGGAGCGGCGTCCTCAGCTGCCCCCGCCACCTCGGGGGCCGCCCGAGGGGCTTCGGGGGGCCGTGGCGCCCGAAGACGACGACGATGAGCCAGGGGACCCAGAGGAGGAGGAGGAGGAGGGAGAGGAGGAGGGAGAGGAGGAAGAGGAGCCGGACCCTGAGGCCCCCGACAATGGCTCTCTGCCTCGGTTCGTGCCGCGCTTCAACTTCACCCTGAAGGACCTGACCCGCTTCGTGGACTTCAACATCAAAGGGCGCGACGTGATCGTGTTCCTGCACATCCAGAAGACCGGGGGCACCACGTTCGGCCGGCACCTGGTGAAGAACATCCGGCTGGAGCAGCCGTGCAGCTGTAAAGCGGGCCAGAAGAAGTGCACCTGCCACCGGCCCGGCAAGAAGGAGACCTGGCTCTTTTCCCGCTTCTCCACGGGCTGGAGCTGCGGGCTGCACGCCGACTGGACGGAGCTCACCAACTGTGTGCCGGCCATCATGGAGAAAAAAGACTTTCCCCGCAACCACAGCCACACCAGGTACCGTCCCCTGCCCCGTCGGGCTTCCTGCCACCTCCCCGCCCTTCTCTCCCCAATCCCGACCGCTGGCCGCCCTGAGCTGTCTGGGCGGGCTGGGCTGGTAGTTCCCCCAGCGTCTCTCAGCGGTGGGGGCAGAGGCTTGGGAGGGGGATAAGAAACCTCTAGATGGTTCCTTGGTCTTGAAGTCCCCCCGCCCCCCCTGCGGCCCCCCTCCCCCCCGTCCCCCCGCCTTCACCCTCTTTGTTTCCCTCTCTCCCTTTCACCTTCAAATGTGTCCCGAGCCATTTGTGTGTCTCCTTCCTCGTGCCTAGCATGGTGTGGCGTCCCTCTGAGCAATGCTTGGAAAATCTTGGTATGGCCAGGAGGCCTGAGTTAGATCAGCGAGGTAGAATCTTGTACTTCTGTGAATGGAAACCCAAACCCAGTAAATGACAGAGGAGCCGGGTAGAGAGGCAGGGCAGGAGTTTTCCAGGCATGGTGAGGCTGAAGAGGAGTCTAATTCCTCTATAAGTGGCTCTTAGGTGGCTGCTCGCCAGCTCAGGAAACAATCCTCTTGATGACACTTTGAAGATACATGTTCATATTCCTGCTCCTACCTTGATAACCCTAATTCTGGAAATGGTTTTTGTTGCTGAGCAATGCCAGGATTTTGAATGCTGTTCTCAGCAAGATTTCCACTTTCCCCCAGGCCAATCCATCAACTCATTCAAAAAGTATTTGTTAAATGCCTACCGTGTGCCTGGCAATGTGCTAAATGCTAAGTGGATACAAATATATAGTAAGTAAAATCCCTTCCTTTCAGGATAGATTGGCCTCCCCTCTCCCCCCTTTAAATAGTGATACTGCTGAGAATTAGGAAAGTTTGACATCTTAATAGCCAATGAAACTGCTTACATTATTAACATCCTTTGAGAGAGGCATGGGTTTAAGAATTTGGTTGAATGTTCTTTCTGCCCATTGCAATTTGAAGATTAATCTGACATGCTTGCTCAAGGGACTGAAATATTAAAAGCTTGGAACACTAGTTTATTGAAGTTTTTATCTCAAAGGTTTCAAACAATTTGGTGTAAGGAAATAGGAATTTAAAAACTCAAGCTCAATATGTTGATATCAGATAGCTTTTGCATTTGACATTATGGAAAAGCTTCATTTACTGGCAGCTACCCAGATTCTAGAATTCACCACCACTGAAGCATCTAATTCTACTTCATTTCTCCAAGAATGAGCAAAATTTCATTATGGGATTTTTTACTCTGGCAGTTTTTCAAATGCTTTCTCTCCTCCCTGCTCCTTTCCCTGTTTAATGGAAATTGGTGAGAATAAAAAATAGTTAGACTTGGAATGAAGGCATTAGACTTCCTTAGCATATTTTATAGATATTTTACTTTTAAATATTTCTAATTGTGTGGTATTTTAGATATTGCCCCTCTATTTTAGTTTAAGCCAATTTTAAGCCTAACAAGCAAAACTATTATTTCAGTGAGAAGGAATCTCTGCTGCGTTTTACCCAAATTTGTACTTTTTGGACTTAGACCTTTATGTATTAATTCCTGAATAACCCCAAAGAGTTTGATAGCCTGATTCCCAGCTTCCATTTCACTCAAACTAGAGACTTTGATTATCACATAGAAATGTCTAATGGCCCTTCGGTAGGTATCAACATTATTTTGTACTGATGTATATAAGTCTTAGTGAATAGGTTTAAGATTTTGGAGGAATTAGAGATTATGGAATCTAAAAATAATGAGATTTTTGCTTACTGGTGAAATGATGCTGCTGCTACAGACCCAGCATAGATTATAGCAATAAGGTCTCACTTTTAAAGGAAATACTCAATAACTCTCTCTGATGTAGGAAAATTCCACACTGACTATTTGAACATAATGGTTTCTAATGCACAGTCCCATGCTTTTCTTTGTTCAGCAATGGGCCACAAACATTCATTTCTTCCTGATTCTCAAGTTACCAGATAATCACCCTGCACTGATTCACTTATTTTTTAATTCTATTTTTTTTTTTTTGGTGGGGGGGAGTAGCACTTCTTATAATCTTTCTTCATTTTCTTTCTCTCCCTTTTCTGGTACTCTAAATTACTTTTCTTCTCTAGATGCTGTAGAAAAGGAATATGTGAGGTTCCTTCAAAAGCTATGGAGAAAAAAAATTGAAGAGAGTTCAGGAGCATCTTCCTCACACAGAAGATTGAATTAGTTGTCTGTCATTGGAATGTCTGTGTACGACATTCTACACTCAACTAGATTAGCCTGGATAATGGAGGGTATATTTCCACAATGCAAAATGGCAGATAATCTATTGCTACATAATGGGAACAAGGTTCTTCTTCAAATAGAGCTGACTCAAAGCCAAATCGAGAAGTAGAGCATGGTGATTTTTGTTTCCTAGTTTCTTTGCTTTTGGTACCCCTCTTGGGCACCGCATTCCCAATTTCCCATAGGGATCAGAGCTTTTGTGAGTCATGTAATTGGTCAGATCAAGGATTCTGGATTCAGATGGATATGGCTCCTGTGCTTACTAGCTGTACAACCAGAAGTAATTTATTATTTCTGAGCCTCAGATTCTTCATCTTTAAACATAGGTAGCTATTAGTACTTCTATCACAGAGGTGTTATGAAAACTAAGTGAGAAAATGCATTCAAAGTGCTTAACTTATATTAATAGTATAATATGCTGGTATAAAGTTCTTAATATGCAAGTATATAGTAATACTTCGACATTAGTTGTAAACTATAATAAGAATATTTTCCCTAGAAGGATATGAGGTCAGTTCCTTAGAGCTGCTTAGTGTAAATGGTCCCCAGTAATTTATAGAGATGCCATTTTATGATTGTGTATATTGAGACAGGATCCTAAGTTCAAAACGCCAGAAATAAATGGAAAATTATGGACATTTGGGCATCAGCCATTGCAGGGGACAAGATGGGAAACAATATAATTGAGTATATCTTCTGTTGGTGACAAAAAACACTGTCTGGAATGATGAGAGGAGGTGAGAGGTGAGAAGCCAACTCTAAAGGGAGATGCATAAGGCCCAGGAAGAAGAAAGGCTTGGTAGCTGGTAGTTTGGATCCAGCACCAAGGGCATTTCTGACCACCGAAATTGGTTAGAACAAGATTGGAAACTAATAGGAAGATGGCATACCTGAAGACCTCTTTTATCATATCACTGATGATTGCTTCCCATTATATTCTTTTGCTTTTTTCTCTCCAATTACATATTTCTTTGTTATGGTATGTTTTCCCCCTAAGCATACCTCGGTCTTTTGAAGACTCTTCTTTAGCATTGTTGAGTATGGATAGAATCATAACATTTTATGGCTAAAAAAGACTGGAGAGATATTCTTGTCCTACTATTTATATGGCGAGCTGGTAATCTAATCTTAAGGATGTGAAACGATATGTTTTTTTCCCCCAGGGCACTCATGTCTTCATTTTAGTAAGTTATATTCAATGTTTTGCCTACTGTTTACTGTGAAAAGTATAGTGGAGAGTGTCTTATTCACCTACTATGTGCCAGGCACTCTGAAGTTCTAGGAATACAGTTTTGGGCAAACAATGTCAGCCCTTTGAGCTTAGGCTCTTAAGGAAAATAGACCATAATCTTCTTTGGTAAGTGAGTATCACGCTAATTCTTAAATAATGCTGGAAAGAGATTCCATCCAAACCTTTTGTAGGGTGGAATGGCAATTTTTCTCTTTTATGACCTGCATTGTGTTGGTCCTATTATAATAGTTTGAACCGTATGAATATTGTATTAGACAGGACCCTCTATGCTGCAAATGGTACAACTCTAACGCAAACTTGGTTCAGTCAGGGGGAATTATTGGCTTAAACGAGGCAATAGGAAAGGTAGGGGTAGAGTTGGTTTCAAGAATAACTGGAACTGGAGTTTGAACTCTTTCTCCCCACATTCTTCTGCATATGGACCTCATTCTGTCAATTGGCTTATTCTACGAAATGGGCAAATGGCTATCATATCTAATACCTCCACAAGCTGAGAGGGAAGCACGTCTTGTCTGAGTTTCAGCTTGCAGTCTTGGGGAATAACTCTTTATAGTCCAGGTTGAAACTTGTGACTATTCATTTGAAGCAAATCAATTGGCCAGCGAGATAAGGTTGACCTTGTATCACAGATCCACCCCATGACTGATGTAGGTGAGTGTGTGTGTGTGTGTGTGTGTGTGTGTGTGTGTAATCACAAGAAGAGCATAGACATGGCTCCTGGGTGAACCATTGGGTTCTTAACTTCTAGACAGTCCTTCCAATTGTGTCAATTATAGGTGTAAATAAATGAGAAATAAATGAAACTTCAATTCTCTTCTTTGCATTTTATATTCTATTTAGGACGAGAGAGAGAGAGAGAGAGAGAGAGAGAGCGAGAGAGAGAGAGAGAGAGAGAGTGAGTCCTTTTGGTGTATGGGATGATGCTCCTACCAACTGAACCACACTGGCCAGGGCATACAGAATAAATTTTAAGTCAAGCTACAGCTCTTATTTATTTGTAGCACCTGGGAGCCATATCATATGAGGAATAATCGAAGGAACTGATAATATTTAATAAAGAGATGGGAAAAATAAATAAAGAGACATAAAAGTTGTCATTAAATGTTCAATGGAGGAAGATGTGGAAGATGAAGAAGACTTGTTTAATATTTCTCCAAAGGACAGAACTAGCATAAGTGAGATAGGAGTGATGGGATAAGGATTTCAACTCAGAGTAAGAAAGAACTTTATACAATTTGTAACTGTCTAAAATGAGAATGAACTCTTTTGTGAAGTGGTATACTCCATAGCAGTGAAAACTTTAGACATGGATGATTAACTACTGATGTAAAAGGAAATCCTTCCTGGGCCAACATATGGCCTTTTATTTTAAGGCTTGCATTCTAATCTAAGGGTATCTTCTTCCTCCCCTTTCCTGTCCCAGGCAAACAAAACAAAATAAAACAAACGAACAGGATTATAAATGAACTAAACAGTTTTCAAGCATTTGTCAATATTTCTACCAAGGAAATTTTGACCAAGCACAGTCTGATAGCATAGACTGTTTTATACATTCAGGGCCAAGAGCAATAAATAGGCCCTGTGTACTAGTAAGTATGCTTAATAATAGGTGTAAAAAGGTAAGATGAGAAAATATAACACAACTTGCCACAAAAAACCATAACCACTTTGAAACATCATCTGGTTATTGCTTTTCCTTTAGACAGCAGACTAAAATATACAAGGAGGCCACAGAGCTCTGTTTCAAAGACAATCTAGAATATTATGGCCCATACTGCTTTTGAAAGCATAATTTTTTTATGTCTCTTCTAATTAGAAATGTTGAACTGCAAAGAAAGTTAATTTTCACCATCAGATTTGTGTGCGGTATAGAAACTAAGGAGATAGGAGATTGTGCTGTCTATATTCCATATCCACTTACATGTTCTCTTAATGTATTGCTTCTGGTTAAAACCACCAATATTTGCTGTAAATCAGAAGGAGGTTGAATTAAACCCACTTAGTTTTTTGAATTGTGGAAATAAGGGTGGGGGTGGTAAATGTAATAGGGGGTTTATTTTTCTGCCTTTTTCTTGCTGGTTACCTTGAAATTTTTGAAAGCGTTAATTTTAGAGAAATATGAATTTTTATGTGATAATTGGAAGGTAGGTAAATTTAACCACTAACAATGTAGATTTACTTTATCTTAGACTCTTATTATTCCCCAAAGCTAATTATTATCATCTCATTTTGACTAAGGACAATCAGAGGCTTATGTCATTTGAAAGTTATTTATGCTTGATAATGAATTAAACAGGTTTAATTGAGACTGGCAAATCCTAATGTGATTTTAAGAATCATGAAATAAATTAATTATTGGGCCAAGAAATAGGTTTAGTATGAAAACAATTAAATGGGGAACTCATATTAATATTTTGTAGTAATCATTTATCTTGTTTTTGAGTTTGTTAAATTATGGATATCATGTATATATTCTCTGTTGATATTAATTGCCTGATAATAATTTTATTTTACGTATAGCTAAGAATTTAACTATTTGTTGGGAAGTCTACTAAACATTTAACTTAGACAGTATTATTGGTTTATATCTTCCTCCAGCAAATATAGTTGCTTCGTAAAACATATGTAAAGTTCCCAGGACAGAGACTGACCTATAGAAGATGCTTTAGAATACCTTGTAAGAACATCAGCATAACTTGACAAGATGCTGGTTTTAAAGATGGAATTATTAAAAGCTTTGTATCATGACTCTCTTATTTCAGGTACAAATCTTTTATAGTTGCCTTCCATAATTAACAAGATATCAACTCTCCTAATTCTCTAGAACAGGAGTAAAAGTAAGTATAGAGACCAGGGCTTGTTGGATCATTTGAAAATGTTGTTACAAATCAGAAATTTATAGACTTGCTTCTTGGGAAGGCTAATCTCATCATTCATTTTCACTTTGGAAAAAAATAGCCTAAATGGAGAGCATGGGAACTTTGAAGTAGGATGGGAGGATGAAAAAATATAAATGTAGACTCTGGATCACTATTGGTCTAAATTAGATTGTTGAGGTCGTTGTGGCTAGAGATTGTGATATTGGAGAGCAACAGGAGAGACCCTGAGTTAGGGAAAAATTCCTCACGAGAAACTGGAATAAATCAATGACAAACTTATCAACCACTGAAAATGACTGAAAATTGTAGTGATGCTCAGTTTGTGAATCTAATTAGGGTAATGTTTAAGAGCATGGACTGTCAAGTCGAACTAGCTAGAGTTTAATCTGGCTCAACCACTTACTGTTATTTAACCCTGAACAAGTCAGTTCCCTGCTTCATACTTCAGTTTCCTTCTCTGCAAAATGGGAGGAATAGTACTATTTAATGTTGAATACCACAGAACCTGACACATAGAAGAGTTAGCTTTTGTTTTCTCATTGGACTAATCTTATATATGTTCATGCTGTTTTGTGTAAAAACAAAATGATAGATAAACCTGTACTATCCTTTTTGAATCTGGAATTTGTCATCCTGAATGATGCAGAAATGAATTTTTAAACTTTTAAAACCATGAATGATAAAAGTAAATGTTAATTCTTAAGATACCATGAATACTCAATGGACACTTAATGAATATTATTGAATAGAAACGTGTTGTCTTTCTTTTCTTCAGCATATCATTATATTTTCTCTTATGGAAAATTAATGAAACAGTAACAAAAATGTTTAAAAACACATACAATTAAATTACTAAGTGAAGCAATCCTGCAGTGAAATTGAATTGGTTGCCTGTGGGCACATAAATATTTGTAGTTCATTGCTATGATTAATATCTTGCCATGCTTTTATTGCTAAGTATTGTGTCATTTGTTGTCAGAATCTTGCATTTAACACTGTATGTTCATGGTTGCTCATGCCCTCTGGTTTCTTTATAAACATAAGACGGTAGAAATGCTAACCACCTTGATGTCCTCCATATTTATTTGTTAGATTTTACAGAGTATTTCTCCCAAAGCATTCAAGGTTATGGATGTCTGACTTTAAACCTGGATGATAGTTTCCATATTTTGTGTGCCTTAATTAGGAATTTGTAGAATTTTATATGTTTACTTCAAAAATGAAAACATATACCTAGAAAGATGAGTAAACATGACTTTACAGATAGATATGCAGTAAATTAACCTGTGTGTGTAAATTTCAAGGTAAAATCAGTATAGTACAGTAAAAAACAAGGTGACATATCATGGAAGAGAGAACATACAGTGAGTGCGGAGTGTAAATTAGAAGGATGCTACAGAGGAGGGAGAGAAGGACAAAAGTAGTCAAGGTGAAGAATCAAATCCTAAAAGAACTGAATCAGAAAGAAGGCAATAATGAAAGTAGAGGTCAGAAATTTATCTTGTGTGCAGTGTTTGTCTCATTAGTACATTTATGGGAAGTAATCAACTATCTAGGAGGCTATCTGACTCAGAGGGCTGGTGTATTTAAATGATGCTAATGCTTTTTAATTTACTTATACATTCTTTTTCAGTATCAGGTTGCTATGTATTAGTCAGCATCTTGGCAGTAAACAGAGGCACAATCAGGTATTGCAAAGGGACTAGTTACAGAGCTATGGATGGGGTAAAGTCACAAACATTGGACCTGAGCTACTTCACAACTAGGAATAAGGGGAGACAGTTAACCTCCTGGGCTTAAGAGACAGAGGGAGAGAACCATGTTGTCAGCATGCACTGTCTGCTGGAGCCTGACAGGAGCTACAGTCTCCATGGTAGGAAGGGCTTCCCCATAGGAGCTGTTTGTAGAGAAAGCAGCTACTGCCGGAAATATAGAGCTGAGGCACAGAGGAAGGGGTAGGTGAGGGACTTTCTTGACACTTTCATCTCCTATCCATCCATCTCTTCCTATTGTCTTCCATTGGCTGAATCCATCTGGAAACTAAAGGACAAGAGAGCTACTTGATCCATTCCACGCCAACAACAAGGCAGAGAAAGATGGAAAATGGAGGACCGAAATGGAGAATAACTAGCACAGTGCATTAAAATCATTTGAAATTTCATCTAATTCATTTATGGATGCCTCCTTCAGTTCTACAAATGAGGCATACCCTTTCTTTTAATATCTGTACCACATGTTTTCTGCATGGACTGTTAAGTCTCCACCTAAAGAAAGGTGAATGCAACAGACACTCAGCTCAGGAGCAGTCACCACTGACAAGGGACTTTTTGCTGAGTAATAAAAATAAGGCTAAATTTGGGTGTTTCGTCATGTAAGTACCCCAGAGTCAGCTGGTAATAGTGACAGATTTGGGCAGTTAGAGCTGTATTATGATGCATAGTATATAGTATACATTTTATATTACATCTGTGTATAGTATTTTATGAATTTGAAATTATATAACAATATTAGTTGAAGCATGACAAAATAGTTTGCAAAACTGGCTGTAGTTTGCAAAAAGTATATTTAGAAAATAAGATGCTTTCTGTGGCTGGATTTTATTCCAAGAACATTTAGAAAATTAAGAGTAATGTGTTTGCATCTTTAAGTCTCTGAAGGTAAAAGGTGAGAAAGAAAAGGCATTGTACTACGTTTGAAACAATTCTAATATTTTTAGTTTTAAATGACTTTTGAAACACTATTTCCATATTTAGTATAGGGGAGATATGAGATGCTTGAAAGTATGCATACAAGCTACTCTCAGTGCGAAGCATTATGAATCTGGAATCTTGTAACATTAGATACTGAAAAATCTATAGTAATAAAAGTGTAATATGCTAATTAGACTGGATGTCTTCTGGATGTCCTTCCTGATGAAGCTGAGGCCCAAGGGAAGCCAGTCCTGGTCCCGGGTGCCAGAGAGGTGCCGGCAGCAGCCGGGCGAAGGAAGGCCTACTCTTGCACAAATTTTTGTGCATCGGGCTTCTAGTAGTTAAATAAAGTTGATATCTGAGGAGGCTTGGCACAGGGGACTTGATACAAGGACTATCAATAACTGCTTTAATTCCAAGAGTCAAAATGCCATGAGCAAAACAATTCAACGTATGTATTTGTAGATGACAAAACAATATTCAGTGCATCATCCATACCAACTACATCTATTGGGATTGGTACATATGTGTTAAGTTCATTTCTCCCAAGCATCAGAGGGGATTTGACTTGCTGGGAACATCACCCATGAAGAGCATACAAACTTTCAGCTGTCCTCCCCATCCCTGCTCCCGTCCCCCCCGCCCCCCAGCCTTTGCACACAATCCTCTCTTTTTGTGACATGGCTAGAGTCAGCAATGGGCTGTAAACCCGAGGATCACTTTCATGTCCTTGCCTCTATGAAAGTTACTTGCCATGGTAAAATTGCATCAGGAATTATTTTCTGCTGGCTGTGAAAATTATTAGCTCTAAGGAACCTGTACTCCATTCAACTGGATTTAAGTCCAGTTCACTTAAAGAATCTGGGAGAGGTGTCAGAGAAGGTTTTCTTTCCTACAGAGCTTTGTTGAGTTTGTTATTGTGCCTTTTGTATATGCAATGAAAGAGGTGGGCTAACAGACAGTTTTAATCCTAATATTTCCATTAACAAACATTTCAATCAATAGGTCTATTGATAAATAGCAAACATTTTATGTATAAAAACATTGGACAACATGAAGGAACTTAGGTATTCTGGAGGTGTCAAATTTATTTTCTGATACATTTTTAATCTAAAAATATTTGTCAACTATCATGGCCCTATTATTTGCCCTTTAAATTCAGACTTAAGCCTACAACACCACTGAAGATAATTTTTTTTTGCTTGGAAAGTTTTATTCTCAAAGTTCCTTATGTGTGCTATAAAGAATAATTAATATAATGAAAAAATCAATATTGTGTATAAATTATTTAGGCTTTGCTATCATTGTAATTTTCTTTTCAGCACCTATTGATTGGCAACAATTCATTTGTTAATTTCTTTCTAATAAGATATTCATTGTATTAGGTCTGTAGTAGTGCTGTCCCCGCACTTTCACAAATAAGTCATGAATTACTAATGATATATGGACAAGTTAACTTACTAGTGAGTGCTGTGAGATGGGAAGCAGGAAAAGGGGAGTCATTTGAAATGCTGTATAGAGACATCATGTAACCAGACAACTGCTGGTAACTAAATGCATTGATTCTTGCAAGATATTAATTTGTATTTTAAAATTTTATGTGTATTTAGTTTTCTAGGTATGTATATGTTTCCTTTTTCAAGTTAATTTTTAAATCCAAAATTCTCTTTTTTGGGGGGGAATTGGGGATGGTCTTTCCTTACTATCTGTAATAATGCTCTGAATGTATTGTTTACTAATGCTGTTTTGGCAATTGTCCATGCAATTACTTCAGAGGAGTGGGAAATATCTGAGACCTTTTGGAAACCCAAAGAGATCTAAGTTCAATAAATCAAAGTGCCAAAAATTCATGGCAAAGAGATCTTTTGCATCAGCTAATTTGGACCAGAGAAGCAAGATGGTATCCTAAAAAGAGCTTTAAATTTGTGATCAACAACCACAGTATTTGAATCCAGGCTTCCACATTGACTTGTTTACTTATTTATTGTGTGGCTCTCTTGCCAAAATTTAAGTTTCCTGAAGATGTGACTGTTTTGTTTCCTTCTGCATTTTCAGTTCCTAGAATAGGGACTATGAAAAAAAGTTACCATAAATAAATTTACTAATTTATTGGACAGTTTGGATAAGAATATTTGTCCTATTTCCTTTTTTACAGTTGTTGTGGTTTAAGGAAATGACTATGAGGGCACTCAGAAAGCATAAAGTACTATACAATTTTAAATTTACATTGATAGTGAGAAGCCTTTTGAAATAAAATGGAAAAGGAAGGAAAGTTGGATTTTGGAAAATGCAATGAATATATAATTTTTATAGAGAGTTTCAAAAATTGGAAGTGACAGAGATGCAGTTGAAAGATATGCAAAATACACATTCAGCTCAACTTGTTAGTATAGTGACCAGTCTCTTTTAAAACAGGATGTAATATATCATAAAAGGCTTATCAAAAGCCTCACGGAGGGTCAAAATGGTGGCATAGATAAACATGGTTCCCCCTCTACTCACAACCACATCAAAATAACAGCTAAGCCGCAAAACAACCAGCATTCAGAACCATGTGAAATCTGTCTGAATTCTGTCTTGCAACTAGAGAATTAAAGAAGAAACCACATTGAAACTGAGATGGAGGCTCAGAACTGGCTGATCTGACACCTACTTGTGGCATTCTTTTTAATCAGGAGGGATACCTCAGCTACACAGGTCCCCCATGAGGAGCAAGGGGTCCCAGCCTCACACCATACCCCTCAGCCCAGGATTCTAGTGCCAGGAAGAGAAGTCTTCATAACTTTGGGCTGTGAAAACCAGCAGGGTTTGTGGTTGAATGTCAAGGAGGCTGCTGGAGTCCCAGGCAATTCCTCTTAAAGGGCCTACCCATGGACTTATTTGGACTCACTCCCTCTGAGATCCAGTGATGGGGCAACAGCTTGAAAGGATACAGGGACATACAGGGAGCTAAATTGTCTGGCATCAGGAAAAGAGCAGGCGGGTAAGCTTCCTCCCAGAAAAAAAGTGCTATTTTGCTGAGACATCTGCCACAGTGCCAACAGGCAGTCACCATATCTGAGTCTCCATCAACCTGGCTCACACTCTTCTTCTTGGTGAGCCCCCTCCCCAACTTGCAGGCTGTTTGCAGTGCCTTTTTCATATGAATGGCCTGTCCTGACTCAGGCTTCAAACTTTTCTAAAAACCTCTCAAACAAGCAGGAGCTGGCCTCAGCATGCCCCACACTTCTTGATAAGTGGCCTCAGGCCCAGCACTAGCAGCAACTGCCTTGGTACACAGCTTGGCCTCTCCTGGGCACCTCCAAACCCAACACAAATAGTAGCCACCTGCAGATCACACTGTAGTTCAAACCAGGTGGCCCTAGACAGGGCACAGGCATTAGCTAACTTTGCACCTCCCAGGAGGCCCAGAGCAAGTGCACCTGATGGTCAGCTTCAGACCATGCCAGATTAAAACCCTACCACATCCATGAGTGGCACACTCAAGGGATGGACTTGGTGAGCACCAAAGTACCACTGAAACAAGTCCTGCTCTGCAGGGCAGTCTCCTGCATAGCAGCTCTTCCACTGTTGTCACAGCTGGTCCTCACAACCGATTGGTCCAAGGGTCAATCTCTCCCAGTGACCCCAATAGCAATCAAGTAAATCAAGGTACAATAGGACAGTGCACACAACCCACACAGGGGTGCACCTATATTGCCCAGCTCAGGTAACTGGGGAGGCTGAGCCACTGGGTCCTACAGGACACCTACTACACAAGGCCACTCTACTAATTCCTGGAGACATAGAAGCTCTACTTAATACATAGAAACAAAGACAGAGAAGCAGCCAAAATGTAGAGACAAAGAAACATGTCACAAATGAAATACAGAAGCAATCTCCAGAAAAAGAACTAAGTGAAATGGAAGCAAGTAAACTACCAGGTACAGAGTTCAAAACTATGGTTATAAGGATGCTCAAGGAACTTAATGAGAACTTCAAAGAACTTAGTGACACCGTCAATAACATAAAAAAGGACCAATCAGGAATGAAGGATACACTAATTGAAATGAAGGATAATTTACAGTGAATCTACAGTAGAATAGAAGATGTTGAGAATCAAATCAGCAATATGGAATATGAGGGAGAAAACAACACCCAATCAGAATAGCAAAAAGAAAAAAAGAATCCAAAATATGAAAATAGTGTAAGGAGCCTCTGGGACAACTTCAAGTGTACCAATATTTGCATCATGGGGGTTCCAGAAAGTGAAGAGAGAGAGCAAGAAATTGAAAACTTATTTGAAAAAATGTTGGAAAAAACTTCCCTTATTTGGTGAAAGAAATAGATATACAAGTCCAGGAAGCACAGAGTCCCAAACAAGATGAACCTAAAGAGGACCACACCAAGACCCATCATAATTAAAATGCCAAAGGTTAAAGACAAAGACAGAATCTTAAAAGCAGCAAGAGAAAAGGAGTTAGTTACTTATAAGGGAGCACCCATATAATTGTCAGCTGATTTCTTAACAGAAACTTTGCAAGCCAGAAGCGAGTGGCAAGAAATATTCAAAGTGGTGAAAAGCAAGGACCTATAACCAAGATTACGCTATCCAGAAAAGCTATAATTTAGAATTGAAGGTCAGATAAAGGGCTTCTAAACAATAAAAAGCTAAAGGAGTTCATCACCACCAAACTGTATTATGTGAAATGTTAAAGGATCTTTAATACTACTACTACTACTACTACTACTACTAATATAAAAATATGAACAATAAAGTGGCAATAAATCCATATCTATCAACAATTGAATCTAAAAGTCAATAAATGAATAAGGAATCTAATTAATAAAACAAAATGATGAATAAAATAAGAACTAGAGGCATGGAAACATAGAACAGACTGAAGAATCTCAGAGGTAAGTGGGGAGGGGAGGTGGGAAGAGACTAACCAAAGATTTTATATGCATACTAGAGGCCTGGTGCACGAAATTTGTGCATGGTGGGGGAAGGGAGGTCCCTCAGTCCAGCCTGCACCCTCTTGCAATATAGACCCCATGGGTAGGGTCCCTAGGCCTGGCCGGTGATCAGGGCCTATTGGGGCTTTCATTCCCCTGGCTGCTGGCAGCTGGCCCAGCCCCTGCCATTGCCACTGCTTGCATCTGTGCAGCGTTGCCCCCATCCCCTCTACCAGTCACCTCCTTCTATGGGCAACAGGCATGGGGTGAGATCACTTGGCTGGCCTTGGCCTCCCTCTGTGGGGTGATCGCTGGCCTGCCCCACACACCCACCACAGGGTTGCTGGCCAGTGGCATGGGCCTTCCTCTGTGGAGCAATCAATTGCAGGGCCCCAGATGGATCACCCTGCAGAGGGAGGCCCTGCCCACCCACCACAGCACTGCCAGCTGGTTGGCCTGGGCCTCCCTCTTTGGGGCGATTGATTGTGGGGCTCTGTGATTGATTGCCCAGCAGAGGGAGGCCCCTCCCAACCAGCCGGGGCTCTGTGATCGATTGCCCTGCAGAGGGTGGCCTTGGCCTATTACGCATTTATTATAGACTAGAGGCCCAGCACATGAATTTTGTGCACGGGCACGGTCTCTAGGCCTGGTCTTTGATCAGGGCCATCCTTCCTGGCTACCCACAGCCGGCCCCAAAACCCGCCACCACCCACCCCTGGTTCCCCTTTTGCCATAGGGTGATCAGTGCCTGATGGCTGGGGGAAGGGACTGAGAGGTTGGCCATTACTGCCCGTTCACCAGCTCCACCCCTGCCATGGGTTGCACTCTGTGTGTGGGGTGACCGGCGGGGCGGGGGCCTTGGCCTGGCACCGCCCACATCTTCTGCCACCCACCCCCAGTTCCTCGTTTGTCATCAGGAGATCAGAGCCTGCTGGCTGGGGAAAGGAACCGAGAGGTGGTCAGTGTGCCTCACAGTGACTGGTCCAGCAGTCGTTCTGATCGTTCTACCTTTAGGGTCAATTTGCATGTTACCCTTTTATTATATAAAGTATGCATTACCCATGGACATAGACAATAGGTTGGTAAAGGCCTGAGGTGGGATGGGATTTGGTTGGAAGGGGGCAATTAAAGGGGGAAAAGAAGGACATCTGTAATACTCTCAACAATAAAGATTTAAATTAAAAATGCATACTTCTTTTCCTTAGACCAGTGGTCAGCTCTGTTGACTGATGAGTTTGCCCCCCACTGGATAGGGGCTTAATCACTAGGAACAACAACAGCTTGTAATTACTGGAATCGAGAGTCTAGGTCAGTGGTCGGCAAACTCATTAGTCAACAGAGCCGCAGTTTGCCGACCACTGCCTTACCATCAGAAAACTTTTTTACCAGGGATCTGGCACAGATCAAGGTATAAAAGTTCCTTTATTCCATTGCTTTACCTTTTTGAGAAAGTTATTCTAAAATTGATGTTTTTAGTTTTATATTCAGAACTTTATTCATTATTTTCATTTGACAGCTATAAATTATAGCTACCTGGTTAATATGTCCTGAAAGTAAGCTAAGAATGTAACTCTTCTTTATTTAAGCTGATTTAGGATGTGCTACTCGACTGTGCTCTTCAGCACATACTTGGTTTTGCATTTACTTACAACAAAATCAAGAAGTTACTTTAGAAAAAAAAAATCTTCCAGAATCTAGTTTATGTTACAATAGAGATCTATCAGAGAATAATTTTGCTGAATAATGAGCTGGTTTTCATCTGTGAGGCATGCCTGGTCACTTCCAAGAGGATATACACATTTGCGTGGGTGAAGACCTAAAAGTCCTGGGCTGAGGTGGAGTCTTGGATGAACTTTAGTAAGCTATGAGAGGTGTGATGACTGTCAGTATGAGGTGATCCAGAAGAGAGGGGACATTATCATTTATTGAACTCTTTATGTTAACAGCAATCCTATGAGGCAATGTGGAAGTATCCCCATTTTACACATGAATAATTCGTGTAGGATGCCATCAGCTGCATTTAACAAAAATTCAAATTCAAATTGGCTTAATAATAAGACATTTCATATCTCATAACAAGCCCAGAGAGAATTGGTTGATTCTTTCAGATCCAGTGAAGCAGAGAGCAAAGACTATAAGTTCTGAAGCCCAACTGTGGTTTTAAATCCTGACTCTATCACTTTCTGCTATGTAACTTTGCCCAAATTGCATGAATTTTCAGGGTTCTGTTTCTCATTCTGTAACAGTGATGAAACATTTACCTGGTATTAGTGATGAGGGTCTTCTGAGTTAATGCACACAAACATTTGGAAGAATATCTGAAGCATAGTAAGCACTTATTAAATATTAGCTATTGTTATTTTATGAAGGACCCAGGTATTTTCCACATCTTCACTCTGCCATCTTGAACTTGCTGACTTAGGCCATAGGTGGCTTCTTTTATGGCTGCAAGAAGGCTACAGTTGTTCAATTGGCTGCAGAATTTCCTGGCCAAATGGACCACTAGGCCAGAAAGTGTCACATTCTCATTCCTAAGCTAATCACTGGCAATGGGTATGGGATCTCCAGGATTTGTTCTTTAAGATGAGGATAGGGTTACACTTCCTTGAGTTCCAAGTGGACAGCAGGACACAATAGAAGTTCTCTCAGAAAGGGAAAGGGGGGGGGTGTATGTTGGAGAGGCTACCAATAGTATTTCCATCCTGTTTTAGAGAGGCACATAGGATTAAACTATAAAGATAGATTTTAAACCCAGACCTCAACTCCTAAGTTCTAGCCTGTCAGTTATACTAATTTACATTTATTAAAAGTCTGGCATTTCTTTGATTGATCAAAGACTTGGAATTACTCATTTATTCTTTTTTTTTTAATTCATCCTTTGTTGGTTCAGCCAACTTCAACATATATTTCTTGAATATCTACTATATATCAATCACATACACTTTCAAGGAAATCACAGGGAATAGAAGTAGTCATTATTGCTGATACATTTTGATTGTTTACTCAGCTCTAGGCAAAGTGCCTTATGTATCTAAGTACCTGCATTAAGTGGGTATTATTATCATCTCCATTATACAGAAGAGAGAATGAAGTTCAGGGCTGTTAAGTAATTTACCCATGGTTGCAGAACTACTCATTGGTGGAGCAGTTAGGTATTTTCACAAAGATATTATTTTAGAACCATATCTCTTAATACCTAGGCTGTGCTGATGTTGTGTGTATTTGAAAGCTATTTGAGCTGCTAGTAAGAGAACAGGCAGAAGCAAGGCAGGACAAAGGTCAAACCTATGTGGGTTACTATAATAAACTTGTTTTCTAGTTTTTGTATTTCATGCTTTGATATCTTGGGTTTTGCTGACCCTGGAGGGATTGCCCCTCACAAAGTTAGCTCTTTTCTGGAGATAGTAAATGAACATGCCTTTCATAACCAATTTAGAATGCATACCCGCAGCCACTTCCTTTATAATGCTCTTGATACCACTGTTGTCCATGTCCTAATCATGATTGCCCATGCCCTACTATGGCCAGGAACCAGATAATTTAGAAGAACCCAGAGCCTGCTGAAATTATTCAAATTAGCCAACCCTAAAACTGCTTTCCCTGACTCATTTGCTCCTTCCCTTGGAAACCGTAATGAAGGCTCTTGCCCACATTTCCCCCCAGTTTCCTCTACTTCCTGAATGACCCTGGTGCTCCCCCAGGTAGCACATGGGTGGGGTATGCTGTGCCTCCTATTTCTAGGAATCTGTGAATATAAAAAACCTTCTTTATGGTAGTCATTCACATATCTACTTAACATACATGATTAAAACAAATCCTGGATATCCTTAAAACAGTTACCAAGAATTAAACTCAAACATAGGACAAAGAATCTAGTTAATCAGAAGCATAAAATGGTAAAAAGTGGGTTCTGACACAGTATAGAAACCAGTTTTTAGAGTACAGGTCCAAAGTTAGGTTGAGACTAGGTCCAGGATCAGTGCCCTTACAACCATTGTCAGGATTGTGGATTGGTTCCAGAGACTGGAGTGGGGCCAAGTCTTTAAGACAAATGATTCTAAGCTATAGGAGGTCATGAATATAGGAAGAGGAGGGAGAGACGGGAAGGGTTGTAGAATTGTAATTAACTAAGCAAAACATGAAACAGCCAATTCTTTATACAGTATTTAAACAATGTTGTAATTGACTGGTTGACAAGAGAGATATAAAAATACCTAATTTTATTTTGAAGTCATTTCTTTCTGTTGCTAGTTAGCTAGCTAGCTAGCTTGATTGATTCAATTACCAGGCATTGGAGAGGATACAGAGGAGAAGACTTGTCCTGTTATGGAGTGAAATCATAGTTATGTAAATCATAGGCAAAATGAATTGGAAATATTTATGTCACAACAGGTAAGTCAATTCATGGTATTATAACCAGAACTATATATAAAAGTTTTGAAGAAGGTATGCTAAAAGAAAGGAAGAGTGTGAATATTTGTAGAAATGAAGAAGGCACATAATAAAGGATTTGAATTGGCTAAAGAGGTAGGGTGATATTGGGATGGACATAAATCAGTATATAGAGGGCCCTGAATATATGCTGGACAGAGAAAATTATTTAATTATTTTTGATTTAGTTTCAAATTTAGAATAACATAGTGATGGTTTTACAAATATGTCCATATTTGATACTCTTCTCTTTATTTTATTATTTTATTTTATTGTTAATGCTCACCCAAGAGTATTTTTTCCACTGATTTTTAAGGTTTTTACTTTTTATTTTTAAAATATACTTTTTATTGTTGATAGTATTACAAATATCTCCCCTCCTCCCTTTACCCTCATCCTCCCAGCCCCTACTACCACCGCCCCTCCCCCCCATGTCTTCACTACCCTATTGCCTGTGCCCATGGGCTATGCCTATAAGTATATTAGTTCTTTGGTTTGTCTCTTCTCTTCCCCGCAACCCCACATCAAGGTATGTCAGTCTGTTCCATGCTTGCATACTTTGGATCTTATTTTGTTTGTCAGTTCATTCTTCTCAATAGATTCCACAAATAAGTGAAATCATGTGGTATTTGTGTTTCTCAGATTGGCTTATTTCACTTAGCATAATATTTTCCAGGTCCATCCATGTTTTCCCAAATAAGTAAGTGGTCCCTCTTTTTTTACAGCTGCATAGTATTCCATTGTGTAAATGTCCCACAGCTTTTTTATCCATTTATCTACTGATGGGCACTTGGGTTGTTGCCAAATCTTAGCTGTTGTAAGTAACACTGCTATGAACATAGGGGTGCATATATTCTTTCTGATTGGTGTTTTGGGGTTTTTAGGATATATTCCCTTAAGTAGGATTGCTGGATCAAAGGGAAGTTCCATTTTTAATTTTTTGAGCAAATTCCATACTGTTTTCCATAGTAGCTGCACCAGTCTGCATTCCCACCAGCAGTGAACTAGTGTTCCCTTTTCTCCACATTCTCCCCAGCATTTGTTTGTTGATTTTTTGATGTTAGCCTCCACTAATATTTAGAGAGAATGGAAGGGAGGAAGGGAGGGAGAAAGAGAGAGAGACATGGTGTGAAAGAAACACACTGATCGATTGCCTCCCACATGCACCCCAACAGGGGATGGGGTTCGAACCGGCAAACCAGGTATGTTCCTTGACCAGAAATCAAACCCTCGACACTTTGGTGTGCAGGTTGACATTCTAACCACTGAGCACACGGGCCAGAGCTGATATTCTTCTCTTCAAGAGGGAAGCTTAATTCCTTTACCCACTACTAGTATTGACTTCAGTGACTTGATTCTAAAGAATAGAATTCAATCAAAAGGATGAACTGCCACTTCTAAGGTTAGGTTATAAAAGGGTTGTGGGTTCTGTGTTGGTATTCTCTCTTTTTGTCTCCTGGATCCCGTGCTCTGGGTGAAGCTGTGTTTTGCGTGGCCTTATGGAGAAGCCCACATAATGAGGAACTGAAACTTCCTGCCAACAGCAATGTGAGTGAGCTTGGCAGGAGATCCTTCAGCTCCCGTCTAGTCTTCAGAGATTGAAGCCTTGTGAGAGACCCTGGACCATGTTTGAATGCTGCTAACAGGAATGATAAAACAAAGAGGAGTGCTTGTAGGAGTGATGTTTTTAAGAAGATGAGAGATGATCTGATAACAGAACAGGATTTCATCTATCTTCTTCCCCTTTTGACAGAAATGAAGGCAGAATATTTGAACACAGATATGGGAAGCTTGGGGAATTGATAGTTGAAAAATGAGATCATTCTAATTTGATTGCATCTTCTTTCCCTATGAAGTATGAAGCAAGGTCATTAACTAAGAGAGGAAGGAATGGTGGAAATTTGAAGAGAGCCGAGAAGGTGTGAATAATTATCTCAGAAGTTGGGAAAACAAATTTCCTAGGAAGTAAGCTGTCTGGCAGTATTGAGTTCTGTTTTGAGACCTGTGATTATAAATTTGAAAGCAGTCCAGTTAGCATGGTTCTGTAGTTTTCTCCAGCAACATTAAGCTGTTCCGATAGAGGCATGGAGTAAGTGCGTAGTCGGATTCAACCAGGATTTGGGTTTTACCAAGGAAGGAGCAAGGGAGTTATGGCTGTTTGCAAGGGAGCATTTCTAGTGCCAGAACATATAACTTAGACTGGTTAGGAGATGAGTGAGGATGCAAGAATTGATTGTAGAGGTCTTGCTGAGGTTGGGGAATTGTAGGAGTTGCTGTTCTAAGTGTGCTTGACTATAGGACATAATGGTCAGAGATCAGGGTGTTTGAAATCGAGATGCTGGAGTGGGTGCTGTAATTTATATGAATTATGTAAATGGGTGCATGAAGTGTAAATGGGGGAAGAAGTGATAATTGGAGCTAAGAATATTGAAGAATGGTGGGAACAAGATGTTGAATGGATTATCCATGTGGATGTTGAAGTTAAGAATGATGGTAAAAGTACACTTGGAAAGGAAAGTAACGAGCCTGGTGCTGGAGGTCTGGAGGCCCATGGTGATAGAACCTGGGGTAAAGGATTATGAATACTAACATGTTCACCAGAAGACTCAGCAGATCATATTCAATATGTGAGTAGATAGATTTCTAAGAAATAAAGGTTTCTTGAGGAGATAACTCACTTCATAAAGAGGGTTACACTGTTTCAGACCACTTGTGGTTTTGATGAGATGGGCTGGGAGAAGGATGAATTAGGGGATAATTAGGACAGTTTCCAAAAGGTTATGCACTGCTTACATGCATAAAGGGCCTTGTTCATTGGTAGATTGGCCTGTGTTTTGTCTAAAGCTCAATTCTTCCCACAGTGGGAGAACTACTTACATTTATTCGTAATCTGATATGCTTTCACTCTATTCTGGAGAGCATTGAAGGCAGCATGATAAGTTACAAGGATCAAGAAGCACCAATAAGGGCCTAGAAATGAGATCCCCAAAATGGCCCCCAAAAGCTAGAAAAGGAGAATACAAATGGTGAACATGAACAGTAACATGTACTTATTAAGTCCTTACACATAATGTTTGATGATATGACACGTTTGGGCATGCAGAGGTGGCTAAAGCCCTGATGATTAAAAAAAAAGGTCACTGTCTTGATAGGAGACAGAATGTGAGTCAATTGTAAGTGTGAGGTACTGTGCTAGGCGCTGGAGATTAAAAGGTGAATCAGAACGTAGACGGAACAGGCTAAAACATGGACAATTATAATGTAAGGAGGGATGTGCTGTAATGGCCAGTGCAGTGAGGTGCAGTGAGAGCAGAGTAAAGAGATAAGGCATTGCCCGCAGCAGGAGGAAAGGCTTAAGCTATGATTCAAGAACTGCTCATGACTTAACCTTGTCAAGGAACTTCTTCAAACTCATTCCTACCCATTTGTGTTTTGGATATGTCTTGATGACATGCTGTTTGCTGCACGTTGACCAGTAATTAAGTTGTACCATAAATGATTTATTACAAAAAATATTGGAAGTACGCAAGTTTGTGAAAAATGATTGTATTTTTCTTTAATTTATGAGGACTCAAGGTGACCTGGGGGACCACTCTTCATATGCTGTAAATGCTTTCTCCAGTGGGATACAAAGGGGTAGATTTACAGTGTGTCCTGGAGGAAAAAGGTTGATTACACTGTTTTTAGCATATATAATTAGGAACAGATGAACAATACTATTCAATTATCATATAGCTTAATTACTTGTGAATGTGCATATTAAGGTACATAACCTTCCTAGGCTAACTGCTGACCTTAAAAGACGACTTAAGGTGGATTACAGAATTAAAATAGGACAATTAAAAATACAAGTAAAACAAAAACAAATTAAAAGGAAAAGAAAAACGTGTGTGCCAAACATCTAAGTTGAGTTCATTTGTGCAGTTAAACATGAACTTAAGCTTTTAATATCTTGATTGCTAAGACAAATAATAAAATACTTAAAGAGCTTTTGTCATTGGGTTAAATTTGTTTCAGGACCAAAACAAAACACCTTTTTCTGACCTCTGGAAGGAATTTATTGCTTAAAGGGACGTGGGTTGACATCATGAACAATGTTTTCACAATGGTTTTGTAGAAGATACAGAAAATTCTTCAAAGGCTGTTACTTATATCAACTCTGTAAAACAGAGATATTGTATATCAGCATGAAACGTCTAAAGAATGTAATGAAAAACATTTCAATCACTATAGTGACAAAATATAAAATACTTAGAAATAGTTTCTTTAGGGATCACTGTGACTGTGTAAAGAAAACGACAGCATTTTATTGGAGATATATATAGTTGAAAAAAGAATAGAGAAATGTTTCCTGAATGGAAGAAAGAATATTATAAAGATGGTAAATGTTTATAAAGTAAATTCTTAAATTCAAGAATAAAAAAATCTATTCTTTTACTTGACTAAATCATTCTATACATTCTGAAAAAAAAAAATAACAGGATACCAGAAATATTATGAAAGAAGACAAATAAGGTAGAGTTAGTCCCAAATATAAACCATGTTAGAAATGACAATTAAAACTGCATCTGTTGATACACAGCTAGAAATATTCATAAATAGGGTGGCAAGACCCAGAAATTGGTATAATTACATTTATGAATTGAATGTATGATGTAATAGTTATCACAGAAGAGGGAAAGGAATACTCACTTAATAACCAGTTTCCCAAGAACATTTAGAAACACAGCAAACTCAGATCAATGTCTCATATAACAAACTATGTTCCAAATGAATTTAGTAGTTAAGCATAAAAAGAAATATAAGCTTTGGGAGAATATCAAACTGCGCATATTTGAGTTCCTTGAAAAGAGTGATCCTTTCCCAAACAGGAAAGGGTGAAAGAAAGCACAAGGGAAAGCCTGAGAGTTATTGATAGTAAAAATTTGAACTGTGTACAGTGAAAACAATGTAACTGAAGTAAAATAGGAAAGAGGAGGGCAGAGTTTCCGGTGAATCTGGGTTGGCAGGAATACCACAGATGCACATTCGATTAATTCCTGATTTATTTAGCTGAGGGTATAGGGTTTGCTGGGATGAGGAGGTCATGTAGAGCAGGAGCAAATGCAGTGGATCCAACAGCTCTCTCCTGTGTGTGGGGCTTCTGATAAGGTGGACTTGTTGGCACTGTCCCCACAGTGGTGGTGGTGGTGGGGTTTCCTCCAGATCTGAGAAGCTCAAATCTTGCTGCTCCTCAGCCCTTTTATACTCAGAGCTTAAATCAACATCCAGGGATAAATTACATAAAATGAATTCCCTTAAAATTTAAGGGGGCATTTACAACTATCAAGCCCTCCTGGTTTTTGAGCCAAACTCACCTTTTTCAAGGTCATAGCTTCATCTATGGGGAGAAAGCCAACTCTGAGCCCAGGTATCACTGAGCAGCATCTTAGGACCTTGCTTTCCAGAATCCCAATAAGCAGATAAGGAAAAATATACAAAGTATGACAGGAAAGGATTAATGACTTTAAAGGCATTCAAAGTGGTAGAAAAACTATTACATTCTCAATAGGTAATTGGACAAAACTTAGTACAGCCAACTTTTTTCATTAAGAATCTTAGTTGCCCTAGTCCAGTGGTTGGCAAACTGTGACTCGTGAGCTACATGCGGCTCCCGAGCCGTGGTTTGCCACTCTGTTGACTAATGAGTTTGCTGACCACTGCCCTAGTCGGTTTGGCTCAGTGGATAGAATATTGGCCTGTGGACTGAAGGGTCCCAGGTTTGATTCCAGTCAAGGGCACATACTCAGGCTCAATCTCCAATGTGGGGCATGAAGGAGGCAGCTGATCAATGATTCTTTCTCATCATTGATGTTTCTATCTCTCTCTCCCTCTCCCTTCCTCACTGAAATCAATAAAAATGTGTTAAAAAAAGAATCTTAGTTAATAAGTAAACAACTAGAAAAATACTCACTACATCTGTAAGCAATGCAACTAAAATAGAAATTAAAAAATAACATGCCACTTACACCTACTAAATTAGTAAACATTAAAAAATACAACATAACATCCAGTCCTCATGATATTATGGTGAAATGTGTTCATTTGTAAGATTGTAGCCTTCCATTGCTGATTTACCAGTATAGAAAGTAGTCTGACTATATGTCAGGAATAAAAAAATTGCTCATTGATGTTTGTACCAGGAATCTCACACTTGGAAATTTATTCAAAGGAATTAATTCAAGAGAAAGAAAAAAAAAATGTACCGAGATATTCCACCATTATTTTAATAGCAAAGAAATGGAAAACCAGGGAACACCTAGGAATTTAGATGGTAGGGGAAATAAATGGTTAAGCTATGGTAGAATAAATTGATGAAATACTATTTTCCCATTAAAATGATAATTATTAAGATGGGCTTGTTAGAAAATTTTGAGGCACTGTTAAATTAGACACAAAATAGTACTTATTTAGTGATCAACTTTATATCCCTATTTTTAAAAAAAAATATATTTTATTGATTTTTTACAGAGAGGAAGGGAGAGAGATAGGCAGAAACATCAATGAGAGAGCCACATCGACTGGTTGCCTCCTGCACGCCCCCTACTGGGGATGTGCCCGCAACCCAGGTACATGCCCTTGACCGGAATCAAACCTGGGACCCTTCAGTCCGCAGGCTGACGCTCTATCCACCGAGCCAAACCGGTTTCGGCTGTATCCCTATTGTTAAGTTTTATAAAGAAATATAATAAAATGAAAAAAGTGAAAGTGTGGGTAATTTTAATTTTGTTTTCTTTATTATTATTAAAAGCAGCATGGAGTAGTAGTTAAAAATGCAAATTCTCAGATTACTGGGTACATATCTCAGTTCTTCCACTTAGTAACTGTAGGGAGTTACTCACATATTTGTGCCTCATCTGTAAAATGGGCATACTAATAGTGTCTACATTATAGAACTGTGAGGATTACATGAGTTAATATTTGTAAAATGCTTTGAAAAGTGCCTGGCATGCATAGAGCATTATATCAGTATTAGTTGTCAGTTGAATCTAATAAGATGTAGAAGGATGTAAAATCCCCCAAATAAACAAAACATTGTTCTTCTCACAAAACATCACCTAATGCGCATCACCCAAGACCATGTGGATTCCTGCAACAGAGAGTAATTGACAGGTCTGCTCCAACCACGAAGATAAGAGGAGAAACAGTCCAGAGATGGAAGACACTGACGACGCCTTGCCACACTAGCAGTCAGCAGCTGTGCATCGCTGCAGGTTGCCTAGGACCAAACCAGAGAGGGTCTGACCTGCATTGCCACCATGTGCCCACCATCCAGATATCATTGCTGACATGTACACATAAGGAACTGTTTGACATTGAAACGGGGACTCAGAACTGTTGGACATTGAAATTGGGACCCAAACATTTTTTCTTATTATATGTTTATTTCTAGTCTTCAGAGGCAATATTTTTTTAAAGGAAAGAAATGGGGGGAAAAATAGATACAGAGGCAAAGAAGCATTGAACAGACTGTCAAACTATAGCAGGAAGGCAGGGGAGGTTGTGGGCGGGGTTGGGGCGCTGTAAGAGATCAACCGAAGGATTTGTACGCATGCATATAAGCATAACCAATGGATACAAGACACTGGGGGGAGGGGTGGCAGGTGAAGGCATGTACTGGGGGGTAGGGGAGACCGGGGGGGAGGTCAATGGGGAGGGAAAAAAAGGAGACATATGTACTACTATTTGTAATACTTCAAACAATAAAAAAAGAAAAAATAATAAATTCAAAAGCTCTCTTACCCTATAAAAAAACCAAACAAACAAAATAAACCAAAAAAAAAAAAACCCACAAAAAAGCAAAAAAATCACCTAATGCATAATAAATAGACATTGACTTCTCATAAGTGTTTGTGTAGAGAGCAAAGCCATTAATTGGCACTGGACTGTAACTACAGGAGTCTAATTTCACTCATTTCTATAACATTCTGGTTCATTGTAGGCAATACACACACACACACACACACACACACACACACACACACACACATATACACATATATATTTTTTTTTACTGAATTGCCCAGATACATGGCTTTTTGCCGATATGGCTTAATAGTTAGCCAGAGTTTAAGTAACCATAGGAATTGTTTCTCCTTGGCTTTGTGACTATCTTGAGATTTCTCTCCCTCTCCACTTCTGTGCCTTTGTTCAGCTTACTAGTTTTTCAAGACTCAGTACAGGTGTTGTCTGTTGAGGTTAGGTTAGGATCTGTTTCTTGGCATAGACATGGAACTGGTTGATATAAATGATAGCATTTATTATATTATAGTTACATTTTTGCATTAGTTGGTGCTCACCTATTTCTTAGTGGCAGAAATCGATCTAACTAGCTCACACTAAAAGTGGTGTTTATTTAAGATGCGGGCAGGACACAGTGATATCTCTGGAAAGCGGACATTAGAACAGCAGGTGTCAGGAAGGGTCTTAAGAATCTGTTCAACTTCAGGAACTGGGCAGCAGGAATGCATGAATCCTGGTTCTCCATCACTGACATGACTATATATTCTCTTCATTCATTGGCTTCTTTTATACTGCCACAACCTGACTTGTTCTTTATAGGCCCAATTATAAATTTCTGGCTGAGAAAACTGGTTGGCCCACCTCATCTGTCCAATTGGAGTGTGAGGGTGGTAGGAGGGAGTATAGTGGTGATGTACACACGGTGGTCTTCTAATCAGTAGAGATAGACTCTGGGGAAGGTTCTTTGAGAAAGGAATAACAACATGGCAAACTCCCCAGCACATGTTTAATGTGTAGCACTCTCCCCTCCTCACTTGACCCCAACTGTAAGTTTCTCAGTGGTAGATGGATGTCTTATTTATCCATGTATTTTAAGAAACTGGAGTGGTTTCTGGCATGCAGAGAGTGCTCAATATACATTTATTTATTTTAAATATTTTTATTGGTTTTTAGAAAGAGAGGAAGGGAGAGGGAGAGAGAGATAGGAACATCAATGATGAGAATTGTCAATCGACTGCCTCCTGCACAACCCCAACTGAGGATCGAGCCCACACCCCGGCATGTTCCCTGACTGGGAATTGAACCATGAATTCCTGGTGCATGGATTGACCCTCAATCATTGAGCCATACATTTATTGAACTGAAATTTAAAATATCTGCTAGTTCACTCATTATAGCAAATGCTAAATTGTTATAAATTTTCCAGTGAATCCCTGCCTACCACCATTTTAAACTATTGATTAAACAGGAAGGCTAGAGAGGTACCAAATGGCAGAACGACCATCTTATTGTGATTTTATTGGCATCTGACATGTTCTCATCATTTCTCTTATGCAGGGTGGCTCAGAGAAACTTCAGATTAAGTAAAAGTGTATTTGAGTGTCAATGGGAGTTTATACGAAGTCATGGGAAAAGCATAGGTCTTGGAGTCTACAAATTAATTTTGACCCTAAGCTTAATATCATTTACTACATATATGAACTTGAGAAAGTTACTACGTTCTCTGAGCCTCAATTTACTCATTTGTAAAATGAGATACATAATTTAATCCAATTTTTAGGTTGGAGTATTAAATGAGATTGTGAAATGAAGTTTCTAGCATGTAGTAGGTATTAGTAATTTAATTCCCTTCCCTTCTCTCTCCTTGCTTCTTACCTCTTTATGTGCTTTGAGAGTTATTCTGAAAGGAGTCCTAAGAGTCCTGATTTCTGTAGCATGAAAGAGACTCTTTTGGCCTGAATATTTCATAAGACAAGGACTTCCAGGAACATGCTAAAAGAATTAACGTTGTAAGATGCCCCCTGTGGTATAAACATATCAAAATAATAGCAGAAGAATTATAAAAATTATAATAAGTATCACAAAGGGAAAATAACCTTTAAAAACAATAAATGAAAACTTAAAATAAAAAACCATATCTCACTGTGAAAGTATTTTAATACTGAAGAGGAAGAACACATTTTCAGGACGAGGCATTTGCGCTGGTAGAGATGGAAAACAAATATCACGAATCACAAAGAGATAAGGTTGAATGATGATATCCACTTGAGAAGATAGGAAAGACATAATATCTATAAAAATATGCAGTGATGATGAATGACTGCAGTACATTGAAATGCTGCAGAAATACCAAAAAAAATAAGGCAGGCTACAGAGAATAGACTTAGAGCCTGCAGTAAAGATTTATATTAGTTGTACATTGTAACACTAAGACTTCAGTGGTCGGCAAACTGCGGCTCGTACGTGGCTTGCAAGCCACAGTTTGCCGACCACTGCACTAAGTTATTAAATTAAAAACATGTAATGAATTGCATGAATCTAGAAAATAGATTAAGATAAATCTGTGAAGAATAGCTAAGGAGTTATGGGCTGAATTGTTTTTCTCCCACATTCATATGTTGAAGTCCTAACCTCAACACCTCAAAATATCATTGGTTAGAGCAGTGGTTCTCAGCCTTTCTAATGCCCCGACCCTTTAATACAGTTCTTCATGTTGAGGTGACCCCCAACCATAAAATTATTTTCGGTGCTACTTCGTAACTGTAATTTTGCTACTGTTATGAATTGTAATGTAAATATCTGTGTTTGCCGATGGTCTTAGGTGACCCTCTTGAAGAGAAGAGTATCAGCTCTGGCCTGTGTGCTCAGTGGTTAGAATGTCAACCTGCACACCAAAGTGTCGAGGGTTTGATTTCTGGTCAAGGAACATAACTGGTTTGCCGGTTTGAACCCCATCCCCTGCAGGTAAATCTCAGGACAGTCCCCTGAGAACCACTGCTGTAGAGCCCAAGACCATCAGAAAAGCCCAAGACCTAGGGCACATACCTAGGTTGTGGGTTTGATTCCCAGTTGGGGCACTTAAAGGAGGCAACTGATGAATATTTCTCTCTCATATGGATGTTTCTTTCTCTTTTTTCTTCTTTCCCTAAAATCAATGAAAAACAAATACTTGAGTGAGGATTTTAAAAAAAGATAATTGAATTTGAATGAGGTTACTGGCGTGGACCCTAATCCAATATGACTTGTGTCCTTATAAGAAGAGAAGATTAGGACACAGACACACAGAGGGTAGACTGTGTAAAGACAAAGGGAGAAGATGGCCATTTACAAGCTAAGCAGAAAGGCCTCAGAATGAAACCAACCTTGTCAATACCTTGATCTCAGACTTCTAGCCTCTCTAATTGTGAAGAAATACATTTCAGTTGTTTAATTGACCTAGTCTTTGGTACTTTGTTATGGAATCCTAGCAAATTAATACTGATCTCAAATGAAAAAGATGATTAAAATCATAAGAAGGAAGTAGAGAGACTTGCTTTATCCTATAAAAGAAGAAATAAGGAGAATTTAAGAAAAATGTTGAAATACCTTCTATCAGTATTCCTAATTAATAATATTAGAGTCTCTTGCCGCAGGACTATGCATTAGAGTCTCTTGCCGCAGGACTATGAATGTTATATAGATTCATAACTTACCTTACTAAATGAATGCATGATTATGTATATAGAAAACCCCAAGAAATCAACCAAAAATTATTATAGTAATGAGTTCAGCATAGTTATAAAATCAAATCCATAGATTCTAGTGCTTCATACATCTTAAAATGTAATAAAAACTAATCTCTTAATAAATAGTAAAATGGCATTAAATAACTGCTATTTTAGATTTCAGATTCCTAACCTCCAGAAGTGTGAGAATAAATTTGTGTTGTTTTTAGCTACCCCAGTGTTTGATACTTTGTTATGGCAGCCCTAGGAAATGAACCCAATGACTATGTCATTTCTGTAGCTATTTAAAGCATATTCTTGAATATTTTAAGGATACAAAAAAGATACAATATAATAATTATTTAAAAAAGCAGTTTTAAAAATATTATGTATGCTCTGACTCCTATTATCTAAAATATATAAATGTACATATGTATATTCATCCAATTTGTTTTTTATACATCATATTGTTAAAACTATTTTTCTCTGGTTGGGAGCATTTTGAATAATTCTTATTTCCTTCATATTTTTTCTAAATTTTTATAAAGAGACAAACCTATAAATGTTATATTTTTTGAAGTAATACTTTATTTAATATTGTCTTCTTGTGATTTAGGCAACTATGCTCCCTCTTGAAAAACACAAAATTATAAACATTTCTTTTTTCAATTTAAATTTCTTTGCATGGAGCTCAGCGGAACCATTACCAGTTCAGGCACAGAAGAGTCCTAGCATGAGCATAATAGTTCATGTATGAAATATGGGAGGCTGATGTATCTGAAAGACATGTATTACAAAAGCATTAGAAAAGCCATACATTAAGGCACAGCAGGTCAGTCTCATCTCGAAACCAGGTAAGGTTGAGATGAATATAAGCGATTCTGAAGCTAATGGAGCTTCATTGGCCTACAGTGAAATTACCTGTCCTGGGCTGCATAGCAAACTGACAAATAAAACTTGGGCACCGGGAATTTCATTTTCCAAATCTCAGACCTTCTAAAATAGATACTGCTAACACTGGTCACAGAGGATTTAAATTCGTTTGCACACCTATCAGAAGAACATTTTCAGTTATTTGTAAGTATATTCTCAAGCACTCTAAGATTTTAAAAAATGCCTTCATTTCTCTTTGGTGTTTTAAAGAGTGCCATTGAGAGTTACTGATTTTACTAATACTTTAAACTTAGATATATTTAATTTAGCTGAATTGAGATATATCTGAAAAGGTATGTTTTATGGGCTTCTTGGTATAGTTTATTAGAGACTTATTGAGCAGCCAAGCAAATGTAGTGTTGAGGCTAGGATTATTTGAGGTGAGTTTCACCCTGAGAGGTACAAAATGGAGAGAAGTGTAGAAAAGGCATATTCTTATTGCTCTGATTAAGTCATAATGTATTTTGACACCTCATGGCCATCTTTCTTCCTGGAGAAAGAAAATGAGGCAGCAGATGGCCACAATTTCTAAGAGCCGAGGCCAGTTCATAACAGCCACCCAAAGAGTGAACTCATTTCTCCTCTAGTCCAAGGTCTCCTCCTGGTAGCAGTGGCTATGGGTAAACCATTACCGATTCATGAACACTTGGTTTACTTTTATTGGCTGCAGTCATTCTATTTGGAGAAGTAGTTGGTCTTGGGCCCAAAAGTTTTCCAGTTGCTGAACTCCCTAGACCACTTTTCTTTTTAATATATTTTTATTGATTTTAGAGGAGAAGGGGGGAGAGAGAGAGATAGAAACATCAATGGCATAACCTAATATCCTAATATATTTCCTCACGTTGTTGTATGGGAAATGACACTGATGCAACAGTAGCTTCCCAATCTACTACCAGAGACCATCAAACAGAAGGGCTCATGGATAAACTTAAGATACTCCAATCACCTGGTTTATTAAATCAATGAAAAACATATAATAAGAATTAGGAGGAAAAAGATGGAGTAACTTACTGCACTTAGGTTAGTATGCAAAAGGAAATCTACAACCTGAATTCTGGTTATACAATGCTCATATGTCTTCTCTTTTTCTTTGTTGCATCCACCTCCAAACTGATGGTGTGGTTACAAGGATGAGAATTGGGGTTTGAGGAAGGGACCCAGCAGAGAGATGGAAGGTATTTGGGGGCATATTTGCTCTATCAGAGAGACGCAAATGCAAGTACATAGTTGTCAACCCACAATGGTGCAATTTTTACTTTAAGACTTGGTTTTTCTGAGCCTTCCAATCAAAAAGTTATACTGTTGCCTGTTCCATAATGAATTCCACTTATTCTATCTTTAACCTGCTTACAGTTTACTTACTAACTTCCTATCTATATTTAACATTTATGCCTATGTCTCACAAACTATTATCTATACTTAATAAATCCTATCAATTCTGTCTCTTGTCTTAAGCTATTAGCTTATTTATTATCTATGCATAACATTTATTGAGTTCTACAAAAATATTCTATTTATTTTGCTTCTCTCTTTTTTAGAAAAATCAAGTATTCTTAAATAATAGAGCAAACACATATTATTCAAGTGCAATAGATTTCTTCACTTATTACCAACTGGTGAGTGCAAAGTGTTCAGATTGAACAGAGTGAGCATTGAACAAATGGTATTGTGAATGGATAACTTTTTTGGTCAAAGTCTCATGAAAGGTTTTGGAAAAGAAGAATTAGAACCAATGTTCAAGCTCTTCATACTGGTTAGTTTGTTTTGAACTGCTTCAGGCCAACTCACGCAAACTTTCTGGGGTACGGCGGGCTAGCAGGGGTCAATGGGGGAAAAAGGGAACATGTAATACTTTCAACAATAAAGATTAAAAAAAAACTCAAAAAGGAGAAAATTTCTGTTCCCCCTTACCAAGAGCTATAAAGCAGCTGAAGAAATTTATCAACTAGTTTCCATTATTGAGGAAATATGGTATTGAGTATGACTAATACATATAAGTTCTCTTCCCTTGAAGGGATCTGGAATTATCAACTAGAGGTATTGTCATAGGAGTTTTGGTGTGATATTGCTTATGAGAAGGGCAGAGTTGTTGCGGTTATGATTTTCTTATATCCAGCTATCTCTTAATTTTCATGAGTGAAGGATGCATATAAAATATTTATATGATGAAAGAAAATCATTATGACGGTTATTCCAGAAAAGTTAGTTTGCTGAGAATTCAAAGTATTATAAATAAGGATCCTCAATTGTGCCTCCCTCTTGGAAACATTATATAAAAGGATCACCTGTTTGTTTTAGAAAATTAAAAATGCAGAGCTTATAGAGATGTTAGTTGCTGCATGCATGGGCTGATTAGGAGGTTTGGCCAAAGGTTAAGCATGTTGAAGATTATGGATTTAAGCTCTCATATTTGTCATATGGGGACTGAATCATCTCAGGTATTAAAAAAAAAAAAAAAAGCAAAATGTTAGGGAGCTTTCCTTAATAGTTTTTAGAGGTAAGGCTTATTGCTCTCTTGATGGCAATTTCTAACCCATTGTTCCACTGAATTGCCAGGAACAGCGACTTTAGGTGTGCAGTTATTAACCATCTCAAGAGGACCATCCTTTAGGACCAGGGGGCCATTGAGGACTTGAATGGGAGATCTGATTCCAAGCATTAAAGGTCTCTGTGGACAACATTTTTCAGCCAAGCTTCTTTGGCCGATGAGCCCCACCTGCTTCCTTGTTTTGGCATTGGTCATTCCTTGTTTATTTGAAAAGATGTGAAATAAATAACTAAATATAATAAATAAAAGAAAAATTAAGTAGCTATTGTTTCATTCCTTTCAGTAATGGAATGTATGGACAACTTAGACTTAAAAAGCCTTTAAGCATCTGATGTCAATGAGGATGGGTAATTCTTTGGGCTGGTGTTTAGGGTTACCTTGGATTTCTACTCTTGAGGCAGAAGCCCATGGACTACATGCCAGGGTATGATTAGTTGATTATTGGTTAAAGCTGATATCATGCTTTTCTGATTCTCTTTTTAGCTCTCTATTACCTCTTTTGTCTTTCTAAAGTTCTCTTTTTCCTTCAGATGCCTTTCAAATGTTGATGTTATTTAGATATATGTCCTTAGTTCTGCTCTCCTGGAAGTTCTCACACATCTTTGTGGTTTCATCAACCCCTTGTGTGCTTGTTGATTGATTGGGAAGCCAAGTGGATATGTAGTATTCTGGTGACTTGGGCTGCTTTAGAGTAAGAGCACATGGAAGCATGAGGAGGTGATAGCTAGCACAGTCTCGGAGGTTTTGAAGTAAGATCCCACACCTACTGCAACAGAATCACATAAATATATATATATATATTTTTGCATTTTATTTTTTTATTTTATTTTTTCTTAATTAAATCTTTATTGTTCAGATTATTACAGGTGTTCCACTTTTTTTCCCCCCATAGCTCCCCTCCACCTGATTCCCCACCCCATCCCATGCCCTTACCCCCCGCCACTGTCTTCATCCATAGGAGTAAGATTTTTGTCCAATCTCTTCCCGCACCCCTCACAGTTGCTTCCCCTGAGAATCGTCAGTCCACTCCCTTTCTATGTCCCTGATTCTATTATATTCACCAGTCCATTCTGTTCTTAAGATTTTTTATTCACTTGATTTTTAGATTCACTTGTTGGTAGGTATGTATTTGATGTCATTTTGTTGTTCATAATTTTTATCTTTACCTTTTTCTTCTTCTTCTTCTTCTTAAAGAATACCCTTTAGCATTTCATGTAATCCTGGTTTGGTGGCGATGAACTCCTTTAGCTTTTTCTTGTCTGTGAAGCTCTTTATCTGACCTTCAACTCTGAATGATAGCTTTGCTGGGTAGAGTAATCTTGGTTGTAGGTTCTTGCTGTTCATCACTTTGAATATTTCTTGCCACTCTCTTCTGGCCTGCATAGTTTCTGCCGAGAAATCAGCTGACAGTCGTATGGGTACTCCCTTGTAGGTAATTAACTGTTTTTCTCTTGCTGCTTTTAATATTCTCTCTTTGTCTTTTGCCCTTGGCATTTTAATTATGATGTGTCTTGGTGTGGTCCTCTTTGGGTTCCTCTTGTATGGGGTTCTGTGCGCTTCCTGAACTTGTAAGTCTATTTCTTTCACCAGGTAGGGAAAGTTTTCTGTCATTATTTCTTCTAATAGGTTTTCAATATTTTGCTCTCTCCCTTCTTCTGGCACCCCAAAAATTCGGATGTTGTTTCGCTTAAAGTTGTCCCAGAGGCTCCTTACATTATCTTCATATTTTTGGATTCTTTTTTCTTTTTGTTTTTCTGGTTGGATGTTTTTTGTTTCCACATATTTCAGATCTTTGGTTTGATTCTTGGGGTATGTTGATCTACAATTGAGTTTCTGTATATTCTTTATTTCAGACAGTGTATGCTTCATTTCCGACTGATCCTTTTCCATTTTTTTGGCATTCTCATTAAGGTCCTTGAAGGTCTCACTAAGCTCCTCAGAAGTGTCATCAAGTTTCTCGGCGGTTTTTAGAAGATTCTTGAGTAACCTTATAAATGTGGTTCTGAACTCTATGTCATCCAGTAGTTTGTTTTCCTCCGTTTCTTTCATTCGTGACATGTTTCTTTGTTTCTGCATTTTGGCTGCTTCCCTGTGTTGATGGAGTGGCTTTGTGTGGTAGGTGACCTATAGGGGGTAGTAGCTCAGCCTCCCCAATCCCCTGATGTGGATGCTCTTGGTACACCCCTTTGTGGGCTGAGTGCAAAGTCTTGGTGTAGTTAAGCCTGAATTGCCGTTGGTACACTGGGAGGAATTGACCTCCAGGCCAATTAGCTGTGAGCACTGACTGTGTCTATAATGGAAGAACTGCTGCGCTGAAGACACACTTAGGGGCAGGACTTGTTTTAGTGGGGCTTTGGTGCTCACTGAGTCTGCCTCTTGAATGTGTCACTTATGGATGTGAGGAGTTGAAATCTGGTGTCTCACACTGACCACTAGGTACACTGGCTTCTGGATCTCCAATGGGGTGCAGGTCAGCTACTGTCTGAAGCCACTCAGCAGGAGCTACAGTGAGAGCTGCAGTTTTCTCCTCTTTGCTTGGGGTTTGGAGGTTTTGGAGCTGTCTGACCCGGGCTGCAAGTTTTCTAGGTTAAGCTGCGATAGGTCAGGCTTTCTTATGCTAATTGAGCTGCTTGGAGCTTGGGTGGGTTTGTAGGTTGTGTGGGGCGGGGTCTCAGGGCGTCACTAGGTTAGGGCGTGGCAAACAGCAATGGCTGCTAGTAAGAAGGCTCTGTGTCCCCGACTGCGTCCTGGAGTCCCGTGCCCCAGTGCCGTAAACAATTATTCCTGCGTGCAGCTCTGCAAGCAAGCCACTCTCGCTGGCAGACAGTCCAGCTTCTCCCTGTAGGAGTTTGGGTCCCCCGCGTCTCCCCAGAGACTGGATTTCAGAGTAATCGGGGGCTTGTCTCTGTTCAGGTTGAAAAAAGCAACGCACCCAGTCGCCCACAGCCAGCCCGGATCACGCGCCTCCGTACCTCAGCTTTTCAGTGCTCGTGCACGTCTCAATGCTCTTTTCTCTTTCCTTCTAGTTGTAGAACTTCCACTCAGCCAGCTTTCCCGTGGTTCTAGGTGATAGACGTTTTGTCTTTTAGTTGCAGTTTAACTTGTTGTGGGAGGCAGCAGTTTAGGTGTTTACCTATGCCGCCATCTTGGATTCCTCTCTCCACATAAATATATTTATCTAACCCTATCTCTGAGTTTTTGCATGTGTGTGTTTGGCGTGGGACCTGGTGATCTGTATTGTTAACAAATTCCTGAGTTGCTTCTCATACACATTTATTGAGTATATGTCTGGTACTGTGCTATGATAGGAAAGACAACGTTTTGTTATGGAAATTGAAGAGCCTTATCTGTATTCTCTAATCAATGTGTAAGCTTTCTGGCTGTAGGAAGACACACAGATAGGATCAGAATTTTATTCTAAAAGCAGTTTTGAATGTGCTTATAATTAGTAGAGTTGATTAAGTATTAGGTTCTGTCTCATGAGGTACCAGCAGTGCAGTGGCCCAGAATATTTTGAGGCAGGGTTTTTTTGACTGTCTCACAGATGTTCTCTTTCAGATTGTTGCTGACCTTGCATAATGCTGTATCAGGGTGCACTCAGGGTGGGTTTGCCTTAACGTGTTAGCCTTAGAGATAACTTGATGGCAGAAGTTAATTCCTATAACTCAGATGTCAGCTGAGGGGCTCCTTCTTATGGGACTCCTCCAGGACAGTGCTGCATGGTTTTGCCCCACATGGATGCATTGCTCAGCTCTTTTCAAGTTCTTGGACCTTATTTCCATTTGCTAGTTTATGAGGATTTGGGGTTTCATGTGGGGATTACATCTTATACCATGCAGACTCTACATCTCCAAGTTCTCCCCTCTCCCTGCTTCTCTCCCTTCTCAGAATTCCCTTCATTCCCATTGCCTTTCTCTATCAAGAGCAACACATATTCCCCTCCTGATTTGATGCAGAGAACTTAATAACAGTCATTTTTTAATTTGAATGTGCTTGGGATTGATCCTTTCCTTTGTCCTAAGAGATTTATCAAAGTTTTTTTTTTTTTTTCTTCTGTGCTCTTCCTAAGAATAATTCTGGAAATAAAAATGTCTCTGTCTCGCTTTCTGAAATGTTTCCTTCAAAGCTGTTTCTTAAAAATGACAATTTTGGTGGTGTTATAGGCAATATTGTGAGTGGTTTATTCTGGTCATGATTGGTTCAGTTTCTGTAAGAAGATCATTTCTAACATCTCAAGGAGGATGCATGGCAGGCAACAATGCATCCTCTAATAGCTAAATTGCAGAGAGTGGAAGCTCCATCATAGTTTGCTTTACATAATATGGAGTTTGATTTGTTGAAACATTGTCTTTGGTGATTTTACAACAAAGTCATTTAAAGTCCCTGGGATCTGTATCTTTGTTAGTTTGTATGGAAACAAGAATGCCTGAGAACCAAGAATCAAAGTTAATTTGGAGCATTTAGTCTTATCTTTAAGAAATTTACCTGAATAATGATTATAAGTAGTGGTAATGGTCATGTGTCCAACAATAAGTGTTATGGGTTGAATTGTGTCTATTTATTGCAATCCTAACCTAAGGATTCACAATGTGACCTTATTTGGAGAGAAGATCTTTTCCAAGGTAAAGTGAGGTTATTTTATGGTGGAAGCTATTCCAATAGGAGTGGTGTCCTTATAAAAAGGGAATATTTGGAATATAAGAGAGTGGTAATCTCTTTGATTTCTGAGTCACATATAGAAAGAGCACCCCATGAGCATGAAGAGGGCCATCTATAAACCAAGGAGAGAGGTCTCAGAAGGAACTAACCCAGCCAATGATCTCAGACTTCTAGCTTCCACAACTGTGAGACAATAGATTTATGTTGTGTAAGCCACCTAGTTGGTGGTAGCATGTTATGACAGCCATAACAAACACAGTATGTCTTCAATTGCAGTTCCCATTAAATATGCTAGTTTGACTAATCTAGTTCTGTAGTTCAAGAGGGGAAAATAATAGCTAAGAATTCTAAACGTATTTCCTCCATAATGAAGAGTATGTAATTTTGGGGAGTAGGATGGTAATTTTTTGGTAAATACAGTAACTAACTTATCTTAGGAGTTTCTAAACTTTATTTGGCAGGGAATCTTTTTTTTTTTAATTAAAGGAGATAATTGCAGGACAGTTTTCTTTGGTTGAAAGGACATACGTGTGTATAAACAGAGTGCTGGTTGCTGTCCCTCTCTCCATCCAGCCCTCCGCTTTAGATGGCCTGGAACCCTGGGCTTTTAAAAGATAGCAGGAGTACACGTCTTGGCTACTACTTTGAGTGTATCCAGAAGGAACCATGGCTGAGGGTTAATTAGACTCTTTGCAAGGGTTGGGATTTGCTACATTAAAACTAGTTACATTGTCCCATAGGCAAAATAATCATTTCTGGGAAAGTGATTAATTATATATGCTGTAATGGGAGAGGGGTAACCATACTTGGGGAAGTTTTAGGGCCTATGAAACATGATGTGAATATTATGGGGGAAAAGAATCAGTCATTGTGAACTTGTCTTTCCCTGATTCCCTTTTCTCAAAGTAATGCCAGAAGCAACTATATCTCCAAATCTGCATTCATTGTTGGCCCTACTGGTTAAGCCTTGGGCTTTTCAGTGAGCTCTGTAGTATTGCATTAAAAAATTGCTTATAAAAGGATTTACATTTAATGAATTTCTCTGCAGCTTTCTCTGAGCTCTTTATCCTATCCCATCTAGTCTGGAACTTCCTCTTTCAATTATCGCTGCTCTCAGAGTTTCACCTCCCAACTCTCTGATGCCTCACTCTCTCTAGTTACTCTAAATGTTCAAATCTTACCCAAGTTGTTTCCTTGTTTCCCTCTTCTAACCCCTAAACAAGGTATTTGGGGGTCAGTTGATGTCAGGACTTGGGTGAGCATCTGCCATGAGAAGTGTGCTGTTTCTGATCTTTCTAGGCTTTCATCAGCTCATTGCCCTCAGCTTTCCATGAAAACCGTCTTGATATCCTTTGCCAGGAACTGTAAGTCTTGGAAGGTCAAATCGGCAGGAGATGTGCCGCCTTTGTGTTGCACTCAAAATGAGTTCTTAACAGCATCTAAGAGCAGTGTATATTTTATTTTACTATGTAAAGAATATATTCTGTTCATTTAAACTGTTTCCATTTATCCTCCTTTAGATTGTTTGTCTTAGTTTATTAGTTCACGTAATGCTTAGGATATTTTCTCTTTAAAACGATCTTTTTGCTATTTACTTTTGTTATTTTTTATTTCTTTATCATATTAATTTTTATTATTTTATTGTAGAAAGGACTGTCCTGAGATCTACCCTCTTAAAACTTTAAGTGTACAATATATTATTGTTGACTATAGTAGTTACAGAGTTGTATAGCAGATCTCTAGAGTTTATTCATTCTATTTGACTGAAACCATGCCTGTTGATTAGTAACTCTCCATTTCCCCTCCACATCCTTGAAAACACGATTCCACTCTTTGATTCTATGAATTTGACTATTTTATATACTTCTCATATAAGTGTAATCATGTTATATTTGCCTTTCTGTGAATGTCTTATTTCAGTTAGCATGATGTCCTTAAGATTTATCCATATTGCAGAATTTCCTTCTTTTTTTTTTAAGGCTGAATAGTATTTCATTTTATGTATACACACACACACACACACCTACACAAACCATTTTCTTTATCCATTTGTCTGTTTGTGGAAGGACATTTTTGTTGTTTCCATATGTTGGCTATTATAAGTAGTGCTACAATGAACAAAAGAGTGGCAATCTCTTTGATTTCAATTCTTTTGGACAAATACTCAGAAGTGGGATTGATGGACCATATGTTTTATTTTTGATTTTTTGGTAAACCGTCATACTCTTTTCCATAGTGGCTGCACCATGTTGTATTTCTACCAGCAGTTTGCAAGCCACCATGCTGACAGTTGTGAAGTGATATCTCGTAGTTTTGATTTTCACTTCCCAGATGACTAGTGACACTGAGCATTTTTTTCATGTACCATCTGTACCTGTATGTTATCTTTGGAGAAAGTCTATCAAGAGCTTATAGCATTTTAAAATCAGATTATTAGGCATTTATTTATTTATTTATTTATTTATTTATTTTTTACTACTGAACTCATACTTTAATATATATATTGGATATTAACCCCTTATCAGATACATGCTTTGCATATATTTTCTCTCATGTCATAGGTTACCTCTACACCCTGCTGGATTGCTTCCTTTTCTGTGCAGGAACTTTAAAAATATATATATATTTAGTGATTTCAGAGAGGGAGAGAGAGATAGAAACATTGATTGGCTGCTTCCTCCAGGCCCCACATGGGGACAGAACCACACCCAGGCATGTACCCTGACTGGGAATCGAACTGTGACCTCCTGGTTCATAGGTGGATGCTCAACCACTTAGCCATGCCAACGGGTCTTGCAGAAACTTTCAGTTTGATGTAGATCCACTTGTTTTTTGTTGTTGTTGTCTGTGCTGTTGGTGTCATATCTATGAAATCATTGTCAAACTGATGTCTAGGAGCTTTTCCTAGTAGTTTACAGTTTTGGTTTTTTTTAATGTTTGAATTTCTTATTTTTAAAATATTCTACATGGTTGCCAGGAACTGATTCCAACATGTAATAACTACGAGAGTTTCATCAAAAGGTTGGTGAAGCTTGAGGGCCTCAACAAGGGCTGAGCCACATATGTAGTTTACCTGTTAGAACAGCTAAATGGCACTTCCCCCAAACCTGAATAGGATTGTTTGCTGCCAGACAGCTCAGGGCATCTTAAATCTGCATGTTATTGCCTCCTGTTGGTCAACCTGAACAGCTGTAGGCTATTCCCCAAACTGACAATGCTTCTCTAAACCTTACCCTTTGAAGTGTATTATCTTCACTTTGCCTTAGGACAATTTGTGTTAATAAATAACACGAAGTCCTTAGACAAGGGGTAGTCTTTAGTTCCTTTAGCTGAAGCTCCTCTGACCCCCAATGTCTTTCAAAACTATCTTTCGTCTTTGGACTCCTTATTGAATCTGTGTGCAGCTCCTTTCTCCAGATTGCTGAACCCTTTGTAATGCTGGGCCAAGAACCCTGGCACATGGTAATTATTCATTTTTACTTGTCTCATTTTTTACTCCCTCTTTTGTTTGGTGTATAGTTTTACCTTTATTTATCTTCCTTAAATTTTCTATCTTTGATATTTTTTTTGCTCTTTTTCTGATTATTATTTTTATCCAGTTATAGTTTAGCGATGTGAAATTTTTTCTATTTTTATTTCTGAGGTTTTGGTTTTATCTATTGTATAAGTTTTTAATTTTACTAGTTTTTTGCATTGTGATCTTCAAAACCCTTTCATGTTATTTCTTTATTTCTTGTTTTCCTTTTATATTTTGTTCCTTTAATTTCTTTTATTATTATTTTTTAAAGTTACAGACACATATATTTTGCTGGGGTTGAAAATTGCAAGGAAATTCTCAGTAATCACAGAGTTTGGATGCTTTTCTCCTGGCTGTCCCTAACAGTTGCTCCTTTGGGTTTGTAGAATCTCTAATAACTCTTCAGTGTCGATTCTCCAGGAAAATTGATACCTGCAGGGTTGCATATGATACATTTCTTATCCAAGGGCTCTAATGACCCTCTTTATGGAAGAGGCCCATTTTATATTAGAATTAGTAAGTTTTTCTCTCCTTGTATTTCATATAAGCCAATTGTTTATTAGGAGCTGGCTGCTCTCACATCCTTCATTTCTGACAAAAACATAAGGGCAAGCAAGGTGCTCACTGTGTGCCACATTACTCAAACAAGAGATCAGAAGGGGAAGGCCACCTCTGAGGCCTGGCCTTGCTGAGGAAACTGCCAAAAGACCATTTTGGAAGGAGGCTTGACCACAGTTATGCTTCTGAAATCTTTTCTACCTCAGTCTGCTTTGTATGTTAAGTTTGACCTGCCACCCCTCTAGCAGGTTTATGGTAGAATCCTGGATGTGTCTCAGTTTTTTTCCTTATGGGGTACACATGATTATGATTATTACCAATGGGCTTCCTTTTTAAAAAATATCAAAAGAAGTATGGATGAATAATATTATGGATCAATAACAGTATACTGTAAAAACAAAAAGGTGGGGCAACTTAAAAAATCATGCTATAGCCTGGCCAGTGTGCTCAGTGGGTTGAGCATTGTCCTATGTACCAAGAGGTCACTGGTTTGACTCCTGGTCAGGTGGTGTGCAGGAGGCAGCCAGTCGATGTTTCTATCTCATCAGTGTTTCTATCTCTCTCTAAAAATCAATAAAAACATATTTAAAAAAGTCATACTATAGAAGAAACTGTTGAGGAAATGGTTTGGTCTAATTATAACAGGAAATTAAAGGGAATTTGTTTGCTATTGGCAGATATCTCTAGGGCTGCCATGGAAGAGGAGGTTGCTAATGAGGGCAGAACTAGATATAATCGGTGGAATTCACAGGGAGCCAGCTTTGGCTGAGTTTATGGAAGAAAAGCAATTCATGTATGAAAACTGTTCAAACATACAACATGCTGCTTCTAAGTGGACCATGATAGGCTAATTTTAGAAGATTAGAAGGTTCTATGATTTCTTGGTCTTATATTTGTTTTTACTTCTGGCTTTATATTGGATTTTAAGTGATCTGATTAGCTTATTTCAAAATATAGTATTTGAATTTGAAATGAATTTCCTTATATAATTTTAATTATTCTAATGGGGAAAAGGAAATATTTTCTCCTCAGTACTATCTAGCATTGGTTATATTCCATCCAGGTGGTGGTGGTGTCTTGGTATCCAGTAGGATTAATTGAATATAAGTTAGTCATACTAGGCATAAAAATGTAAATTGGATTGGAATCATATTACAGTTAATACTTAGCTTCCTAGATATTTATATTATCCCAATTTTATTTAAGGACTAGAGGCTCTGTGCATGAAAATCGTGCACTGGGGCGGGGTGGGGGTGTCCCTCAGCCCAGCCTGCACCCTCTCCAATCTGGGACCCCTCAAGGGATGTCCAACTGCCTGTTTAGTCCCGATCCCACTGGGCAGTCGGACATCCCTCTCACAATCCAGGACTGCTGGGTTCCAACTGCTCACCTGCTTGCCTTCCTGATTGTCCCTAACTGCTTCTGCTTGCCAGCCTGATCACCCCCTAACCACTTCTCTGCCAGCCTGACTGATGCCTAACTGCTCCCATGCCCCTAACTGCCCTCCCCTGCAGGCCTGGTACCACCCAACTGCTCTCCCCTGCAGGCCTGGGTCCCCCTCAACTGCACTTTCCTGCAGACCCAGTCACCCCAAACCTCCCTCTTCTGCCAGCCGGGTCACCCCTAACTGCCCTCCCCAGCAGGCTTGATTGCCCCCAACTGTCCTCCCTTGCAGGCCTGGTCCCTCCCAACTGCCCTCCCCTGTTGGCCTGATCGTCCACAAGTTCCCTCCCTTGCTGGCCTGGTTCCTCCCAACTTCCCTCCCCTGCTGGCCATCTGTGGTGACCATCTTGTGTCCACATGGGGGCAGCATCTTTGACCACATAGGGGCAGAATCTTTGACCACATGGGGGCAGCCATCTTGTGTGTTGGAGTGATGGTCAATCTGCATATTACTCTTTTATTAGATAGGATAGAGGCCTGGTGCACAGGTGGGGGCCAGCTGGTTTTCCCTGAAGGGTGTCCTGGATCAGGGTGGGTGTCCCCTTGGGGTATGGGCCGGCCTGGGTGAGGGGTCTGTGGTGGTTTGCAGGCTGGCCCACGCCCCCCAGCAACCCAAGCAGAGGTCCTGGGATCTGGGATTTATTTATCTTCTACAATTGAAACTTTGTAGCCTGCAGCAGAGCCAAGCCTTCTGCTTGCTCCGTAGTGGCAGCCATTTCTGTTGGGATTTATATATCTTCTATAATTGAAACTTTGTAGCCTTAAGCGGAGGCCAAAGCAGGCCAGGGCTGCAGAAGCTTGGCTTCCTCCATCGCCATGGGCAACCCTAGCCTCCTGCTCTTTCCAGCTTGGTGGCTGCCACTGTTTCTGTTGGGCTTTATTTATCTTCTATAATTGAAACTTTGTAGCATTGAGTGGAGGCCTGGGCTGGCAAGGGCAGGCAGAAAGCTTGGCTTCCTCCATTGCCAGGAAAACCCAAGCCTCCCTCCTGCTCTCTGTGGCTGCAGCCATCTTGGTTGGGTTTATTTGCATATTCCCTCCTGATTGGCTGGTGGGCCTGGCTGGTGGGTGTAGCGGATGTACAGTCAATTTGCATGTTACTCTTTTATTAGATACAATAAGGAAATATATAATAAAATGCATGATCTTAAATGGTTAGTGTGACCAGTTTTGACAAATGCATATACACATATAGCCACTTCCTGAAAATTCCTTCATACTCCTTTTTAAATGATTTCTTCACCATTTTCACCCCACTCTCCAGATAAACTCCTTTCTGACTTCGATAGCTATAAATTAGTTTTGCCTGTTCTTGGGCTTCATATAAATGGAATCATTCACATATCCATTTGTTTCTGGCTTTCTTCACTCACTTTAATGTTTTAGAGGTTTATCCTGCATGTTATTGCATTTCATTTGTTTCTTGAAACCTAAAAGAACAATGCTGAACATATCCAAAGGACTCTGAATTCTGGAGGTCAGCTTCCTCTAGACCTCATTACTTAGTATTGTCATATTTTTACTTCATTTTTCCTATTTTAATTGAAAGAAATAAGAAAGAAGATAATTGCTGTGTAATGTAAAATGCTAACACAGTGTCTAGCTCACAGCAAGTCTTCAGTTAATGTGAGCTCTAATGACAACAATAAGTAGGTTACCTAATTTTGCCCCAAATAACTTTTAGTCCTAAACTTATGTGCAGTAGTAAATATTTTAGTAAAACGAGTTTCAGGAAATTTTGATAAAATCTGTTCTGAATTGTAAAAGAATTAAAATGTCTCTTCATCAAATCCATGAATTAGTTTTAAATTTACAAAGTTGTATTCTCTTTGAAATAAAGTGGTAGATTATTTTGTTCATAATAGCTAAACATTGACACCAAACTGTTGGGGCTGCCAGGGTTAAGCCCCACATTGGGCGCCATTAATGCTGGGGTTCCAGTATTAAGAAGGGGTTTCAGCAATCTGGAGCAAGGTTGTGCGTAGATGAAGTAGGAGTCCAAAGACAAAAGATAGTTTTGAAAGGCATTGGGGGGTCAGAGGAGCTTCAGGTAAAGGAGCTAAAGGTTTTCTCTTGACTCAGGACCCCTTGCTTTTTATTAACACAATTTGTCCTAAGGCAAGGTGGAGATAATACACTTCAAAGGGTAGGGTTTACAGAAGCATTGTCATATTGGGGAATTACCTACAGCTGTTCAGGTGTTTGGCAACGGGGGCAATAACATGTAGGTTAAGAAGCCCTGAGCTGTCTGGCAGCAAGTAGTCATCCTATTCAGGTTTGGGGAAAGTGCCCTCTAGCCACTTGAACAGGTAATTACATATATGACTCAGCCCTTGTTGAGCCCCCAAGTTTCATCAACCTTTTGATAAAACTCTTGTAATTATGACATGCTGGAATTGGCTCCTGGCATCAAACCGCTGTGCAACAGTAAGAGAATTTTTAAAGGTTATTTTTATCAGCTTCATTGAGGAATTATTGTTGTATAATAACTGCAAATATGTGAAGTATATAAAATTTGATACATTTTGACATGTTTGTACCACGAAACCATCACCACAACCAAGATAATGAACATATGTGTTATCTCCAAGTGTTTCTTGTGCCCCTTTAGAATTTTTCTCTCTTGCATTATTTTCCCCCATCCTCAGCAACCACTGATTAGCTTTCTGTCACTATAGTTTATATTTTGTAGAGTTTTAGTAAAGAGGTGTTAAAATAAGTTATGTATGGTACATTTAAATTCTGTTAAAATTAAAATAAGGCTTTTGAAGAATATTTAATTCCAGGGGAAGCACTCATGATATAATGTTAGGTGAAAAAAATGACATAAAATTAGAGAATAATATTAAATTTACACTCACAAAAAAACCCTTTAACTTGAATAGAAAAAAAAGAGAAGGAAACATTAAAATGATATGGTTATTTCTGGATATGTGGGATTATGGGTGATTTTATTTAATTTATAAATTTCTTATTATCTAAACTTAGTATCATCAGAATACATTCTATTAGAATCAGAAAAAAATGAAAATAAGAAATCTGTGAACTGTGGGATCTACATCTACAACAAACTCTTTATAAAGCACTTCTAATTTGCTGAGGAAACCTTCCCTTAGGGATTTTAACTGTAAATTGTTAAGGATGCATTCTCTATGCTAAAGGAAAAACTCTGATTAAAGAAGCATTTTCTTTTTTCCCAAAAGTGGAGTGCCTTGGATATTAATATAATTTTTCTGAGTAATCATGTTAATAACTGTGGTATGTAAAATAATTCCTACAGTATCTGACTGCTTATCCTCCTGGAACTGAACGGAAAGCAGTAAGTGCACTCTCATGGTAATGAAGGTCACAAATCAAAAGAAAGAATGCATGAAAAAAGGATCAGAACAAAAAGAGCTAAAGCCATAGCTCTACATCCCTCTTCTAATGAATCCTATAGTTTGACAAATGCAAGTGGTTAAAAAATGGCACTTAATGAATTAAGGATGAGCTGGTATTCCCTATTGTCAGTTGGGAATAAAAACTTTTTTAATGAATTTCTAAAATATTCAGGGAAAAAAGCACCTGTAAATTAAAATAATTTTTTAGATGTAAGGAAATGATCATTTTAAAATAAATAATATTCATAGTAAAGAATAACTTTCCTTCTTGAGTTTTGCATAGGACTCAGCATGTGTAAGGTAAACAAGAATTGAAGTTCATGTATTTATTTTTACTTCCCAACTTAACAAAATAGTAATTGCCTATTATGTGTTAGTGGGATTCTACTCAGTGCCATATAAAATACAGAAATGAGCAATAGTGTTCAAAGGGCATATAAACTTCAGTGCATTTTTTGGGTGTGGTACTTGGGCTTTGAACCAAGTGTATAATTTGGACCTGAAGAAAGGAATATTTTCCTTTGTTGGTATACTAAAAGGAAATGAAAGTAACAATACAGATGAATATAGTTATCAATTTCCATTAAAATTAAGGTTTAGGTCATTTAAAAAAGATTGCATTTTATGAAAAATATGTGAAAATTATCTCACAGTTTTCCCTCTTATTTTTAGTAGTGTTATTTCCCACTTTTGGATAGGTCATTCTGGAAAACACTTTCTTCCAAAGAAGTAATAATATATTATTTTGTATCTACTAGTAACTTTCAGAATTAGTGCAGGCAAAGTGAGACTGATTGAAAAGAATCTGCAATCAAGACAGTTACTCCTAAGGCTGTTATTTCAGTACTCAACCAAAAGGTAAACTGCTGATATTACATATAATGTAATATTCACAAACTGCTGTTATTACATGTAATATAATATTCACAAGATTGGTACTTTGCACAATCAGAAGGGTACTATTATAAATATAGGGTATACCAGAAATGTACATAGACACTTTGAATAATTATAAAAAAGTGTTTATTAAAATACATTTCATTTTCAAAATTGAGCTATCAACTGTTACAATGTGTATACATTTTTTGGGGACACCCCATATGTATATTTGCCTGTGGCAAAGGTATGTCAATTGTAGCTATGGGAAATTCTGAGACACATGCCATGTCTTATAGTATTGTTCTGGAAGTTTATAAATCTGATAAATACATGTCAGAAACAATGGCATGTCATGAAAGTACAATTGATGCAATTAAATATTTTATTCTTCCTTTGTGCTTATAGTCTGTTTTTCTTCATGAATCCTCCCACTTAATTAAAGTGAACTCATTTCAAGGACGCATTAGAAAATGGAGAAACTGTAATATGATATTTTAGTAATGTCTTTACAAAAAGATATTTCAAAGTTAAAGTGCCAATGCTTTCTGAGCGCTTAATTGTATTTAAAAATAAATGAAATTCTGATGACTTACATCTTTTACCTCCTCCAAATCTCTCTAATGTAGATGCTATTTCTATAACACTCCTTAAGCAGAACTTGACATCTTTTAAAATCATTCACTATCATAGCATAATGTAGTCTGCAAATGTTTCTCACTTCATTTGAAATGTCTCTATGCATGAACACAGATCCTATTGATAGCAGTGATTGAATGCCTCACTTTTGTTGCCTAACAAAACTAATATCACTCTGTGAGAAGATAATGAGCATTCAGAATTTACAGAGCTCCCCAAAACTTTTCACAGATCAAAACAAAATCTTGGAGAAAAAATAGTGATACATAAATGTTCTCACCTCTTTATATCTAGGCATGTGATCCCATATGTATATATTAATAGACAGGGTAGTCTCAAGAATAACTTTAAGTACTTATAAGTGGTTTATTGCAAGTGATTAGAATGAATCTCTAAATTGTTTAAGTTGAAGAGATGTCTAAAAATAGCCCGATTTAAGTATTTGAGATAATTTATTTTTTATTTTTCAAGTGAACATAATTTTCTGGAAAAAAAAACACAAAAAACCAACCATGGACTATTGTTTGTAATTGAAAATGAATTGCTTTCCTTTTCTAGAATCACTCTAAATAATAAACCATTTAATTCAGTTTACCCATGATTGTTTGGGAGATGGTAACCCAGCTTGTAGATTATTCAGACCCTATGATTTTCATCCTTCTTTTACTTCTGTCTACCTTCTGTTCATATTAGTGCTTACCAGCATCCTAATCAGGCTGGGTGGTAGGGGGAAGTGCCTGAAGAAACAGAAGTTAGAAGAGTCAATATTTTTCTTATTAATGTTAGGAAAATATTTTGACCAAAAGCTGTTAACTAAAATCAAGTTTTCAATGTACTGTTAGTTTTAATTTATGGTATGTGTGCTTTCATTAACTTAGGGAATCCTAAACTTAATTGAAAATAAAGGCAGTTTGATTTAGTGAAAAGTTTTGAAATTAGACACAATGGGATTCAAATCTCAGCTTTGTCATTACTAACATTATGATTTGGGTAAGATAGTTTATTAGATTTTATTACTTTATCAGTTCATAGAAGACGAAATATTTGTCATACACATTTGTTATGAGAATCTATACTAATAAAAGCCTAGGTGGTCATCACGCCATCACACTGTCACACCGTGATGTCCTCATGCTGTCACAATCCATCACCAGGAGGCTGTGTGTGAAGCGGGCGCATGTGGGTGGGTGGGGATGTGACGCTGTGTGTGCTTCGTGGAGGAGGCAGGGCCCAGCAGCTCTGCGCCGTGAGGTCTGGAGGTCTGCGGCTGGCCTACCTCTTTGGGGCAATCCATCGAGAAGCCCCGAATGGGTGGGTGGGGCCTACCTCTTTGGGGCGATCGATTGCGGGGCTCCCGCATTATGAGAGGGCACAGGCCAGGCTGGCCCCACCGCCCCGAGTGCATGAATTTCGTGCACCATGCCTCTAGTTAATAATAATTTATGTTAAAATCTGGTATATAACATATTCACAATTTTTACTTGAGTGTGTCTTTCAGTGTATTAGAAAATATTCAATATTAGAAAATATTCAATCTTAATATTGATTACATTACTAGTAAGATTATTAAGTATATTATGAAAAGTAGTTATCAGAAATATCAGTGGCCAAAGTTTTAGTACACAAATGTAATGACCCATTATTCACAATTCTATGCAGCTAACAGTCCTAATCATAGAAAAGCATTCATAGCTTTTATTTAATGCACAGAAGATTGTCACTAAAATTAGGAGACATAAGCAGGAGAGAAAGTTCAAGGTGAGAACTCTAAAAACCCAAGTTTTTCTTCAGATTGTGTTCACCATCAAACAGTTCTGTTTAAAAAGATCTCAATTTATATACTTTTTGGACTAGATGTGATCCTGAAATCGCTTCTAAATAAAATTCTTTTAAAATAATATAAATTTAAATTGATTAGCAAACTTTGATGTTTAAGGAAATCAGACAGAAACTTCTGATAGGTGTGCTTTAATCTATATGTTTGGATTTCTATAAGATACATTTGTAAATCATGTCATAGAGTTTATGTATCATTCTTCTCATTCCTGCCTGGCTCTGCTTGCTAGGGGTCTTATGATAGCCTAGGAGAAAAGCAATTTTATAAACTAATTCATTTCCACATGTAGTCACCTTGTGTAGAAATCTCTTGGAAATATTGTTTTTCAAGTATGTTATGGTTATTTTTAAAAAATTCCATAGATCACAGAGCTTAGTGCCTTTAAAAAGGAAACACTTGCATTAGCTAGTGTTGAATTGTTCAATGGAGTTGAACCATGAGACAAAAAAGTAAAAACAGTAATGTAAATAAAAGTAAATTTCAGGAAAGTCAAATTTATTAAGCTTAAATAAGTTATAAGAAAGGATGCTTAAGTAGAAGGATCCATGCAAACTAGGTTTTTCTTAAAGCAACACTTATAAGGTTGGCAAGAGGATAAAAGAACAGAGGAAACCTGGGTAGCTACACTGAAATGCAGATTTCAAATGCCCAAGAGAGGAAGGATTAGAAAGGACTATTAAACCAGAAATAAGGCAAGTAAGGATAAAACCAGGAAACATATGGTGAATAGAAGGTGAAATGTACCAAAAATGACAAAATACTCTTTAGGTATGCATGAAGTGAAAGGAAGACTGAGAAAACACAGCCTCTTTATTAGATGCCAAGAAGAGGATTGGCAATAAAACCAAAAGTAGAATTCAGTTGTTTGTAAAGAAAATTTAGCATTCATCATAAATATAGCGTATAAGTTAGAAAATGGAATAGGAAGCAATGTGCTTGAAGGGCAGGGAAACAAACTAGTCTTGACAATAAATTGATCAAAGGTCATTGAAATAAACAGACCCTGATGACTTTCAAATTAGAATGCCAATTACTGATGATACTGGCTCTGAAATGCTAAAAATAACACCTTATAGTAGAAAATTATTCTTAATGATTTTTAAGAATATGTGGATAGCAAATCTATCACCCTTTCCTTATTGTATGAAGTTTAATGACGTGAACCAATTTCTAAGTAGAGGCCTTATGGACACTAAGGATGTCCATTAATAAGAAAAAATTCAGTAAATGTTATTTTAAAAAACTTTGTTAGTTTCCTAGGGTTGCTTTAACAAAGTACCACAAAGTGGTTGGCTTAAAACATGGATATGTATTTTCTCACCGTTCTGGAGGTCAGCAGCCCAAAGTCCAGATGTCCATAGAAACATGCTTTATCTGAAACCAGTAGGAAAGAATACTTCTTTGCCATCTCCCTACCAGCTGGGCCGGGTTTCTTATACCCATCCTTTTCATGTTTTGTTAATCCTCAGCTGAGGATATTTTTCCATTGATTTTTAGAGAGAGTGAAAGGGAGAGGGTCAGAAACACTGATGTGAGAGAGACATTGATTGGTTGCCTCCTGCAAACACCCGAATCAGGGCTGGGGAACCTTTGATCAGAATCAAACCTGGGATCCTTCAGTCTGTGGGCCGACACTCTATCCACTGAGCCAAACTGGCTAGGGCTCTTGTACCCATTCTTTCCACTATTGTATGGGAGAGGGGTTTTTACTTCCTCTGAAAGTGGTTAGATTAGAAGATGAAGCAATTGGTTCAATTTGCAGGACATACAGTTTTTCTGGATCAACCTAATGTTCTGCATGCAAAATATATCAAAAGCAAGCAACTATTTAATTTGAGAATTTTACATTTACATAAATGTTATTTCTGCTATTAAAACTACTAGTATGAAAATTCTGTTTTAAATTTTAGTCATTACATAGGCTAAGCTCTAAAAAATGTAACCAGTGGTGCTATGTTTATTAATGGAGGTATCATTTGAGGAGTTTCCAACCAGAATAAATATACTAAATGCCCTTGATAAAATATCCTTATCTAAATTTCTTTTAATCAGTAGTTAGTACACAATGTTGCCATGGTAAGGGCTGCATGCTATAAGGCCAGATTCTTAATTGTGAGGGTCACAGGCTCTGGGTTGGTATCTCCATCACCTGTTAGCCGGCTGGCCTTGGGCAGGTGTTTAGCCATTCTGAGCCCATGCTTTCTCAATTGTAAACTGGAACGGCTAATATGGCTTTGAAGGTTTGTTTTGAGGATAAAATGAGATAATTTATCTAAAATAGCACGCCAACTGGCACTTAGTAATTTTTTAGTGGTTGGAGGTGATTAATAATAATGCTAATATTCAATAATGTCAGATAATTTGGGATTTGGTGTAAGCATCAGTTTCAGGGTGGCAGGATCATCAGTTTTATTTGCCTTAATTAAATTGTTACAATAATGCATTAAAAGGTCAGGGGAGGGATAGGGAATAAGAAAATTGGTCTTTAATTGGTTGGCGTGTCATATTTGGAAAAAAAACACCCTTTATTTCAATTTCAAAAGATAAGTATAATTATAACAGGTAAGTTTCAGTGAAACAAAAGACTATTAAAGCCTTCAAATTGTCCGTCAAATACTGTCAGAACTTGGTGAAGTGTTCCCAAGATATTTTAATTTTAATTTATTAGTGTCTGATTTCACTATTCAGCTTAGTATAACATCAGTAAAATGTCAAGGATCCTTCTAATATTCTTACTTTTAGTACTAAATAATTTTATGAATAAAGGAGATGGCCTCATACAAATCAATGAAAAAAAAAGGATCTTCTAACAGATGAACAGATAAAGCTAATGAATAGATGACTCACACAGGAAACGTAAAACTGGAAAATAACCATGAAAAGAAAAATGTTCTCTGTAATAAGGGAAGTAAAATTAATACAGCCATGTATTAATTTATTTCTTGCCTATTTGATAGGAAAACTTTTTGCTGAGGGAATCAGGGTCAAGTGACATTGATTACTTACCAACATTATTGATGGCAGTAAAATTGGTGCAACCCTTTTAAAGGCAGTTTGAGAATATGTATGAAGAATCAGATAAATATTTATACTTGTTAAACAAATACTTAATTTGGAAATTAAATATAAGAAAAGAATACAAAAGCAGAAAAATGTTCCTTGTAATGCTATTTAAAATTAGGAGACTTAGAGGCAACACTAATGTCCGCCACCATGGAGAAATAGTTAATCTTTCAGATACATATTGTGCAGTCAATACATAACATACATATGTACATATGTAAAACTTAAAACTGTTTATAGTAATGTTAATTGAGAAACATAATATACAATTATTTATACACCATAATTAAAGTATTATAAAAGTATGCATGGAAAAAAAAACTTGAAGGAAACCCTGTATAATAGTGATAATTACTAAGGTGGTATCATGAATTTTTTCTGTTTACATTTTCCAAATTTTCTTTGCTATAGTTGTATTTTATATAAAATGTTTCATAAAATTTAAAAAAGGGCATTCTCACCTCATTGAGATTTACTGTTGGGCAAATATATTCTTGCCTTGTGGACAAATTTATCTTGGCCTCCAGGGCAAAAGCTGAATGCTTAAATAGGTATTAATTAGCCCTAGATTCAACAGTAGGAGAGGATGAAGATGTCAGAGGTTAATACAAATTTTGATTGGGATAATTTATACAATGAAAATTAATGTCCATGCTATTCTGGCAAGTTTTCTTTTAAAAAAAGGTTAAGAATTATTTTTAAAGGCTAGGAATGGCAATAATTTTTAATAATGAAAAACTGATAGAAAAACATTTCTGTACATACCAACTACTTATATTTCCTATGGCTACTAACAACATAAGTACAGTTCATTTATTGTGGTCTGTAACTTAATATACTATTTTTCTGTCAAAATATATGAAAATTAGGATTGCATTTAATCTTCCAAAAATGTTTCCCTGAATAGAGAGTAATCATAAACCTGTTACAGTGTTTGCAGAATAAGTAATAAACTCATGAAAACTTTTTTTAATTGATTAAGGTATTACAAATGTGTCCTTATTCCCCCATTGTCCCCCCACGCCCCCAGGCCTGCCCTCAACCTCACCCCCTGTTGTCTGTGTCCATCGCTTATGCTTATATGCATGCATACAAGTCCTTTGGTTGATCTCTCCCCTTTACCCCTCCCCTCCCCTACTTTCCCTCTGAGGTTTGAGCATCTGATTGATGCTTCTCTGTTTCTAAATCTGTTTTTGTTCATCAGTTTATGTTGCTCATTATAATCCACAAATGAGTGGGATCATGTGATATTTATCTTTCTCTGACTGACTTATTTCATTTAGCATAATGCTCTCCAGCTCCATCCCATCAGCAGATGAGTGGATTAAAAAAAAAACTTTGGCACATCTACACAATGGAATACTATGCTGCTGTAAAAAGGAAGGAACTCCTACCATTTGCAAAGGCATGGATGAAAACTTTTTTAAGTTCACCAAAGACCTACTTTAGGCCAAACCTTTTAGAGACTGTTATGGATTGAAAGCCCCTACCCTCCCAACATTCACAAGTTCATGCTTAATTCCCAGTGTCCTAGTGTGTCTGTTATGGAGATGGGGCCTCTGAGGAAGTAAATAAGTTTAAATGAGGTCATAAGGTTGTGGCCATGGGAGCACACAGAGAGGGCAGCTGTCTACAACTCAAGGGGAAAACTCTCCCTAGACACCAACTGGAATCTTCATCTTGGACTTCCAGCTTCTAGAACTCTGAGAAAATGCATGTCTGTTGTTTAAGCCATCTAGTCTGTAGTATTTAGTTATAGCAGCCTCTGGCAGACTAATAGAGTGACCTTGCAAGGGACCAGGCACATGATTTCTCAACTCCTTTAAACATGCCTTCTCTTCAGCTTCCATGAAACTATGTTCAAATGTTTTCCTTCTGTTTCTCTCTTCACACAATATGTAGTCATCTCTCTCTTTTTATATATATATATATTTTATTGATTTTTTTACAGAGAGGAAGAGAGAGGAGGAGGGAGAGAGAGCTAGAAACATTGGTCAGCTGCCTCCTGCACACTCCCTACTGGGGATGTGCCTGCAACCAAGGTACATGCCCTTGACTGGAATCGAACCTGGGACCCTTCAGTCCTCAGGCCGACGCTCTATCCACTGAGCCAAACTGGTTAGGGCAATATGTAGTCATCTCTGTAAAATATCTAGTTAATATTTTTGAACTTTATTATGTAGTAAGAACTGTTCTAAGTGGCAGTCCTGGGATTGGAACCCAACAGACTAGTTTCATAGCACAGACACTTTATCACCATTCCCTACTGTTTCTTACAGTGCCCCTCAGTACAAACAGTAGCTGAAAACCCAGAGGCGAATCAGCGAGAGCAGGCATTGCTATGAGAAATCCAGAGAGTGAAAGGTATACAGCTCTTTGGTTAGTTGGTATGATAGGAGGAGATGTTTCAGAAGACCTAGAAGACCAACAGAATTAAAAATGACTTGTTAAGACCAAATTTCAAAATGGTAGTGCCAAGTTTCTGGTGATATTCTCAAGCAAGATCCTGCTGATTTAGGGCAGTGTGGGCCATATTTGCAGTTGAAGGAGACAGCAGAGTTGGTTTTGAGAACACTGTTAATCAGCTCCATTAACTGGGAAGCTTCAGGTCCTGAGCTTTGTTTCCTTATCTGTAAGGCAATAAATAATACTGCCCCACTCATAACTCATTCAATACTCACATGAGAAAACTTATTAAGGCTCTTAGCACAGCACACAGTGTAAATGCAGGCAGAATATAGGACTGGAGTTCTGTTCTGGAATAATGGTGTCTGACAAGAAACCACATGTCAGTGAGCAGAGGCAGTGACCTTCAGGTAGGTCAATTTTTTTTTCCTGAGAAAATTACTTTAGGTCTCTCCAACATATGGCAAGGAACTGCCATTTATTATCTGGTTAACCTTGAGCAATTACTGAACCTCTCTGAATCTCAGTTTATTGATCTGTTAAGCAATGATAATGACATTTACTTTGCAGAGTTTTGATGAGGATTAAAATTGGATAATAACATCTTTAGTCACTAACCTACTCTGTTATTTCTTAAGTATTTGATAATATTTACTAAATGTTATTGCTGGAAAAGTCTTTGGCTGTCATTTTTTCAGTATTTATTTTTATTGTCATCTTACTTAGAACTTAGTTTCTTTTTCCTGCCATTAAATGGGATAACATAATTATGGAAAGTTTAATTCCCCAAGGTTTAGAAATTAGAGGAAGTTTATCAAAGAAATTTTATCCTGAAAAGTAAGAGAGGAGACAAAGAATTTTATAAAATAAAATGTAAGCTGGCAGGAAGAGATATTTCCATTGGTTTAAAGTGAGGCCAAATTGAGTAGGAATAGGCTTCAGCACTGACATTCCAAAAAGCAATCAAGTATTTGAGCAGGGACCTGTAAGATAATTTGTCATTTTGGACTTTTAAAGTAGGAATTAGGAAAGCAGTAGTGAGCAGTTGATTGACATTGGAAACTGGTGTTCTCAAGAGAAGCTATTCTGTTTGTTCAGTGGAGGTAACCTTCTCTGCACAAGAACCATAAAGGATCATATTTGGTGTTAACATTTATTTCAGGAAGAAAAATGTTGTATTAATTCCCTCGAATTTTTTTTTTTTGATGTCTCACATAATGAATTATTTGTATTCAAAGGGACTAAAAAAATTACTTAAAATAAGCCCTTTCCTCTAACTAGGAATTTTTATAAACAACATCAGGCAGATGGATCAGCTCAATGAAACAGACATCTTTGAAGACTTCCTATGAGCTAAGTACTTGTTCAATGTTACATGACATAGAATAGGTAATACAACACAGTCCCCTCTGCTAAGGAACAATGAAGATAGGAACCCAAATGAATGGGGGCAGTAGTACTCAAAATTATTATGGTACCAATGTTGTAGATGCTATAAATTACTAGTATACACAAAGTGCTTTGAGAACACCAAGGAAGAAATGAATGTTCTTAGAAAGAGATAGAGAAAGCTTCATAACACATGTGACACTTGAGCAGGAATCTGAACATTAAGGGCTATATCAGGTAAAGAAAACATTATATATAATAAAAAGCTAATATGCAAGTTGTCTCCTTGGGAATTTGACCAACCTGGAGTTCTACTGCCCACTATGACATGCTCTGACCACCAGGTGGTGGCATGAAATGAAGGAAGACCTTAGCAGGCAGCTGGCAGAAGGCCCTCAGCATTGATTCCTGGCCAGGCCTAGGGACCCTACCTGTGCATGACTTTTGTGCACCAGTCCTCTAGTTATGTATAAAGGTATACGTGCTGTGGGCCATCCAAGATGAGGACCCTGGTCTGCCTCCGTGTTTGCTTGGTTGCCTGTGAGGAATGATAAGAGAGGAGGCTATAGACAGGTTGGGAAAGGACTGCAGAATGCCTGGGTGGTTTCCACTTGGGAGATGGAATGGATCTAAGGGCAAAAAGAAGGAGTGGGTTTTAAGAGAGAGAAGCCAACATAGCTTTCAGTATTTTAAAGTGGTATATTGGGGAGAGAGGAGGAGAGTAGGGTAAGAGACAAATGAGGAAAAGTTTGAACGCTTGGGCCAAAGGAGGAAAAAAATTGTGACTAAGATGGAGGAAGAAGGAAAGCTTTGAGAGGAACAGTCATAGAGATAGGAAGATAACCAGGGAAGTTGGGTATTAATGATATCAGTGAGGGCTTTGAGGAGAGAGCATACCACATTAACATGATCTAGGGAGACATCAAATAGGGTAAGAATAGTAATTAGGGGTCACTTGTGACATTCCTGAGAAGGATTTAAGAGATGTGAGAGCAAAAGCCAGGGATGATGAGTAAGTGGGAGGTGAGACAGAAGTATAAGCAGAACATATCACTTTGTTAAGCCTTTTGGCAGGGAGGAGAAGGGGAGGAAGGGAAAGAGAGTTCTGAGGGAAGGGCTTGTGTGTATGTAGATCCAGGAGACCTGAACGTATTATGTTTGATCTGAGAGCTGAAGGCAGGAGGAGGGGGGCTGCAGGTGAGGATACAGAAAGGGAAAAATTTATGGAGGAATTTTCCAGAAGAGGTGATGGAGAGTGGGATAAAGACTACGAATGGGAGGAATAGTCCTTGAAGAAACAGCAGGACACTTTTTCCTCTAAGACTGGAAGGAAAGACAAAGGGATCAATAACGGTGAAAAGGAGGAGAGTGGATTGCACGAATGCCCTACTTTTTAAATTCTCTTACCAAAAGGAGCGTTTGCTCCCAAATGTGAGCATTTGCTAGCATTTATTTTATTCTATTCTCTTTTCTTGGAATTAGTTTGTGTCTTTGCTTTCATTTTAAAGGAAATGGAGATACCATATTAATAAAACTATTGCAAGTTTGCAGGAAACAATTTTTGCCCATAGCTCTAGCATGTGCTGATCTAGAATTGGCTTTCTTAGGGGGAGAATTCCTGGCCACACATCTTTTCTGTGTGTTTCTCATATTATCAATCTGTGATCAGCATTGAGGAATTAAGGGACTGACTGGAGTTTATGTTTTATTGGTTATACTGTAATTTGTAATACCGTAATTTCAGGAATCATTAAATACATTCACTGTACAAAATAGAAATAAAATAATACATGGGCAAGGAACCAAAAGCTACAGATATTAGCACCTTAAGTTCTTATTAGGTTGAACCATTTTTGGTCAACAAAAGCAATTTTATACAGCTCAATGTGATAATAATGTCAAACTCATGAGAATATTTGGCAAAATATATCCTTCTAGTTAATACTAATGGGAGGCAGTGTCCATAGAGCGTAGGAGCCAGGGCCATGGCACTAGAAAGCATTAGGAAATATTCCCACCTCAATCTATTATTAGCTGCATGACCTTGGGCATATTACTTCATATCTTGAGTTCAATTCTTTTAAAATGCAGTAATGATAGTTCCTAATTCATAATATTTTTATGAGAAGTAAATGAAATAATTTATGTAGCTCTAAGCAACATGCTTGGCATATAGTAAACACCCAATGAAGTTAGTAAAATGAATAATAAGAGCAATAATAACAAATTCTAAATAGCTATAGGAGGTTTTAGTAGAAGCATCTTGTTTGTATTAGAGGATGTTCTGTGTAATGAAAATGCTGAATATGGTAGAAATTAACATAGAAATTAACTAAATCAGATGATATTTATAGCTTTTTAAAATCCTTCTTTAAGGAAAAGGTTATATTAATATGGTTTCCCTGGACACCTAGAAATGATTATGCTGTGCTTATCAGTGTATAGATGACAACTTAGTTTATAATATTAATTAGGTTCTGGAAGCTGGTAGAATGATGACACAGAACTCTATGCATTACTTAAGGGTCAGTTTTATTCACTATACTAGAGGCCTGGTGGGGTCCCTTGGCCTGACCTACAGGGCTCAGGCTGAAATGGGCTCTCAACATCCCTTGGGGGGCCCCAGATTGCCAGAGGGTGGTTCTCGAGTGACGCACCCTGGAATTGGGCTCCCTACTCTCTGGTACCAGATGTGTCACCCAAGAACCACAGTTGCCAAGTCACCACAGCTCAGCAGCTCCTGCATTGAGCATCTGTTTTCTGGTGTTCATTGCACGGCATAGCTACCGGCAGGATTTTTGAATGGTCGGATGGTCGCTTAGGCATATATATATATATATTATTGGGAGGGCTATTTCCTTTATGTAAACAAATCTGAGTTTCCCCATTCTTCTATTCCTGACTGTGGATGCTTCACATTATGTTGAAATATCTAGAAAGGTGGTGATTAATTTCAAGAAGAGCTAATTCTGCTACTAAGCTCCTTTCTCCTGTGACCATGAGTTGATTTAACTTCCATTTACTCTGGTTTGTCTATTGGAAAATGAGAATAATAACAGGTTTCCTTATAGCTTGGGGCTATTCTGAGCACAAATAAGGGGAAAAGTGGTATTTAAGCATTTGTTTAGTCAGCACACTTTTATTTAGTCTCTGTATCTGATTTCAATTCTCAGAGGGGATATAATCCATAGTAGCATGGACATGTACACACACAGTTGTACTTTAGGGTGGTAAATGCAATGAAGGGCATGCAGTAAAACCCAGAAGGCTGGGCTATCACTTTAATAAAGGGAGATGGTACTTGAGGTTGGTATAGGTTCAGAATTTCAAGAAGAGGAAATTTCTAAAGCTATGATACTAAATCCTAGTTTGAAAGTCTTCACTTCTCTTAAGTTTAATTCCTTAACTCTTCCAGTTTAATTTTATGAATGTAATAGAGGCCCGGTGCACAAAAATTCGTGTACTGGGGATGGGGGGGAGGATCCCTCAGCCCGGCCTGCACCTTCTCACAATCAGGAACTCCTCAGGAGATGTCCACCTGCTGGCTTAGGCCCATTTCCCCAGAGGATAGGGCCTGAGTGGGCCTAAGCTGGCAGTCAGACACCCCTTTGGCAGCCCGGGAGCCCTCAGGGGATGTCCAATTTCAGATAGTTGCAGTCGGACATCCTTAGCGCTGCTGAGGAGGTGGGTGAGGCTCCTGCCACCGCCGCTGCGCTTGTAGCCGTCTGCCTGGCTTGTGGCCGAGTGGAGCTTCCCCTGTGGGAGCGCACTGACTGAACACCAGGGGGTAGCTCTTGCATTGAACATCTGCCCCCTGTTGGTCAGTGCGTGTCATAGCGACCAGTCGTTCCTAGTCATTCCGCCATTAGGGTCAATTTGCATATTACTCTTTTATTATATAGGATATTTGCTAAACAGCATTTCTGGTCATTGGAATTAGGGTTATCTTTCATTTTAAAAAAAGTTTTTGAGTGTCTGTTATATGCTGAACATTGTACTAGGTGCTGTTTGAAATATGGACAGAAATAATAAATAATCTTTGCCTCAAGATGTTATTACCTAGTTGGGGATTCTAATGCATTAAGGAAGAATGAGATAAGTACACTAATAGGAATATGGGTAATATCTTATGGAGGCTCAGATCATGAAATGTCCATAACATATGGAAGGGTTTATAGAAGAGATATTAGTATTTTTTCTGGATCTTGACAAGATAATGCGACATGGAAGTGAAGTGAGCTTCATCAGTCAGGAAAGCATAAAATTTCATAGATTCTCTGCATAGTCAGGGTGGCTAGAGGATAGTATGTAAAGAGGTGCAGTGGGGAAGTAGGTTGGAAAAGGAAATACGTCTAAAATTTAAGGGTTTTACCCTTAGTAGTGCCTACTAAGATCCCCATGTTAGAGTTATTTTTTTTCTCTTGGGAATAAAAGATTTAGGAGCATGTTGTATTGCTTTTTAGGCAACACCAAACTCAATGATCAGGTCCTTAGCTGAACCTTTAAGGATAACATTCATTGTAGTGTGACTTGAGAAGCTGGGAGGACAGACGAGTTAGGAGGCTATTGCCCAAATCCCCTGATCAGGTGATAAAAGACCTTTAAGTCCAAGATTGATGAATAAAGCACATATGGAAATTTTCCATTCCCCCATAAAACTCAGAGAAATATGTAAAAGGGAAGATTATAAAACCAGCAAATAGATATCTCTATGAAAACAAGTAAGCATATGGGATTAAGCAGAAACACATAAGAGCACACAAGAAAATTCTCTCACAAAAAAGAAGTTAGTAGGAAATTTCAAAGACCTGAATAAGGTCACTATCATTAAAGAGATCATATTAAGAGATGACTTAATATACACAAGAATTTACTCTTGAGGAAACAGAAATAATAAAGTCTGAAAAGGCTTTAAAATGAAAAAAATTTAATATCTTCAGGTTGATAAATGTCTTTACATTTATGAAACAAAATGCTAATTCAAAAAGATATCTGCACCCCTATGTTCATTGCAGCATTATTTACAATAGCTAACGGAAGCAATCTACATATCCATCAATAAATGATTGTGTGTATAAATAGAATATAATAGAATATTACTCAACCATAAAAAGGAATGAAATCTTGCCTGTGTGACAACATGGATGGATGTAGAAGGTATTGTGCTAAGTGAAATATGTCATCCAGAGAAAGACAAATACCATATGATTTCACTTATATGTGGAATCTAAAAAACAAAAGAAATGAACAAACAAAACCTAAACAAACTCATAGATACAGAGAACAAATTGATGATGGCCAGATGGGAGGGAGAGTTGGGGTGATGGGTGAAAAAGGTGAAGAGATTAAGAAGTTCAAACTGCCGAAACCAGTTTGGCTCAGTGGATAGAGTATCGGCCTGCGGACTGAAGGGTCCCGGGTTTGATTCTGGTCAAGGGCATGTACCTGGGTTGCGGGCACATACCCAGTAGGGGGTGTGCAGGAGGCAGCTGATCGATGTTTCTCTCTCATCGATGTTTCTAACTCTCTATCCCTCTTCCTTCCTCTCTGTAAAAAATCAATAAAATATATTAAAAAAATGTTCAAACTCTCAGTTATAAAAGTGGTCACATAGATGTAAATCACCAGCATAGGGATTATAGTCAATAATCTACCTATATAATAGAGCAGTGGTTCTCAACCTTTCTAATGCCCCGACCCATTAATACAGTTCCTCATGTTGTGGTGACCCCCCAACCATAAAATTATTTTCATTGCTACTTCATAACTGTAATTTTGCTACTGTTATGAATCGTAATGTAAATATCTGTGTTTTCTGATGGTCTTGGGCTCTACAGCAGTGGTTCTCAACCTGTGAGTCCTGACCCACAGGTTGAGAACCACTAGCAGGGTCACCTAAGGCCATCAGAAAACACAGATATTTACATTACGATTCATTAACAGTAGCAAAATTACAGTTATGAAGCAGCAATGAAAATAATTTTATGGTTGGGGGTCACCACAACATGAGGAACTGTATTAAAGGGTCAGGGCATTAGAAAGGTTGAGAACCACTGTAATAGAAGAATATGCAAATTAGCCAGGACGCTGTAATGTCATGACCAAACAGCAGTAACCTGAGGCTGCATGGCACCTGGCCTGGGCAAGGGACCTCAGGCCATGCCCCCTGCCCCTGTGCCGGGCCGGGAGACCTCAGGCTGCGCCCCCCCACAACCCCGGCGCCAGGGTAGGGAGACCTCAGGCCATGCCCCCATCCCGGTGCCTGGTTGGGAGACCTCAGGCCATGCCCCCTGCCCTGACACCAAGCCATGGGACCTCAGGCTGCACCCTTCATCCAGTGGGGCTTGACGGGGGACCTCAGGCTGTGTCCCCTGCCCTAGCGCCAGGCCAGGGGACCTGAGGCTTCAACCCCACCCGGCGCCAAGCTGGAGTACCTCAGGCTTTGCCCCCCTGCCTGGAGGGGCTTGACAGGGGTGAGGCCAGACGGGTCTGGATCTCCTGCGTTTTCGAAGCACGTGCGGGTGGTGGGTGGGGACTTGACTCTAGGTCCTGTGGCATACCCCAGACTCTGACAGGAGGGTGATTTTTATGTACATTTTACTAATTTTCTTTAATCTCTGACACTTTTATTATAGAGAAAAGGCAAATAGCAATATTAAAATATTTTCTCTAATTAATTCCTTTTTAATGTGCACAAATTTCATGCACCAGGCCACTAGTATTGTAATAACTGTATGGTGTCAAATGGATACTAGACTTATCAAGGCAATAACTTCTGAAGGTACGTAAAGGTCTAATCACTGTATCAATATAAGGCATTTTCCCAGGATCCAACAGAGATAAAGATATGGGGGGAAATCATAGAAAATTTAAGAGATGTGGAGGATGGATTCATAAATTCCAACATCCATCTGATGAGAGGAAAGTGAAGATCAAAAGACAAAAATGGGGAAAAATGGGATAATGGGAATATAAAAGAATGAATTGAATAGATGAATATGTGAAAAACTTGCAGCACTTAAATATCTGGATATCAGGTGTAAAAATGGAGGAGTTGACGAGCATCCTAAGGGCATAAATAGGTGATGGGGCTACTGAATACAAGAAGAAAAAGAAAGTTGTGGGCAAAGCATTTCAGTTTTGTTTTGAATGTTTGGGTTTGGAAATACAGGAAAAATAGCTATGTGAATATTCAGAGGAGAGGTAGTGAAGAGATCTCAAAGGCAGTACTTGAAGGAATTTAAATGCAAAATTTAATGGAAAATATGATAAAATGTGGTTTGAAGAATTCTATTTGATTTTTATTATTGGACTGTGTGGTTTATCTTATTAAATAAAGTTGATTGTGGCACAAAGAGGTACCGGGTATGTCCCACTAAAAATGTACCACAGTTAAGATGAAAGGCATTGCATTTTATGTTATCTAGCTGTTCTTTTTTATACTTTGTGTTTGGATTATGTTATTTAGTTAAAATGTTAGTTAACCATTAGTTATTATTAATGTTTTTTTCTTCATATAAACAGTAATGTGGTGTGTTTTTTGTTCTGTTCGTTTGTTTGTTTTTTTGTTCTATTCCACATCCTTTCCAAAAGAAATGTGCAATTAAATCATCATGGGTACTAAATTACTCAAATAAAAGGTCACTCAAGTAATCTGTTGTCAACTTAAATAAGAAATTATTTTAGGATTTGACCCCAAACTTCTAACATGGATAAAATCATCATAGTCATCAATTCTTAAAAGAATAGAGTTATTGATAGAGGAGAGTTACTAATTTTACAGAGTAGTTCTTTTGTGTTTAAAGTAACATGCTGCTTTCATGGGGCAGTGGACATATAAGTACAATATATATATATATATATTTTGACATTTCAATGATTGTTGGTATTTAAGTATTTCTGAAATAGTTTTTTAAAAGCAGGACAGAATACAATATTTTTCTTGGTGTCTACCTAGGTGGTATGTTTAACTATAGGTTTTTTTTTTTTTTTAGAAAATGTCATTGAAATAATATTATAAGATTAATTTATGATGATATTTATAATGATACTTAATGTATCCATAGCTTAATAAAAAATCTCCTCCCCCCAGCCTGGGAATATATTATTATTAAACTACTACTCAGTGATATGATGTTCTTAGAGGTCATTCTATTGTGCTAAATTCTTCTCAGCAAAAGTTCTGAATCTGCCAATGTTGACAGTTCTTTATTCAAAAGTGTAGTTAGTAGCAGGTGTTTGTGCGTGTGTGTGTGTGTGTGTGTGTGTGTGTGTGTGTGTGTGTTCTTAAATATGTATAAAGCTGGGAAAACATTTGTGGTCTTGCTGGCATTCTAAAGATACATCATTTGAGTTCAGGGAACACAATTCTCAGTCTTCAGGGGTGCCCAGGAATGATTCCTGGTGTTTTAAGGTAGCTGCGGTGGATTGCATTGCAGTGAGGCCTCACCCTGGTCTCAGGGAGGAGTCACTTCACATGGGATTAGGCTTTCTGCTCAAACTTGTATTGTGAATACAGAAAGCACCACTGAGAACTTGCCTGCCCATCTGCTTCTTTGTCACAAACATACCAGATGTGTTTTATATGTATATAAAACATATTCTTCAAACAGGGACATGCATGCTTTCCAAGGGTACTCATGCATGGGTAATTTTAAGAATTTGCAGTGACACCCTGCTTTCAAAATTTGCAACTTCCACATTTATTCTTTTCTAAAACTGCCTTAGATATTTCCTGCTTTTGTATGTTTTTTCCACCACTTTACAAAATAAAGGCCTACTTTTCATCTATGTGAAATATTAATAGAGTGCATTTGCCCCAGGATTAGAGACCTTCCATGCACCAAAGAAAGGGATGATGAGAAATATTGGTTTTTGGAGAAGGGCTTGTTTAATGTTTAATTAAGGACACTTAAACCTGGTGGGTTTCTTGCCTTTCTGAAGCTTACATATATTTCAGATAAGGATGAAGCTGGGCCTTACAAAGTAGGTTAGTGGTGCAGATTTAAAAAAAATCACATCCATGTTTTCCAGGACTAATAACATTTTAAAGATACATTGGGTAAAACTACAAATACATATTTCATGTGGTTTCTTTTAGATTCAGTGTGGTTTTCAGTGCAATAGTTAAAATCCATTTTATCAAGTATGTCATAAAACATTGATTTCAGTTAAAGTCAATCCTTATCTTATTTTGTCTTATAAAATATTTAATATTTACTATCTTTTATTAACAAGTTAATTTTCAAACTTGTGAAAATTTTTGGATGGCAGTTTTAAAATATGTAAAGGGAATTCATATTTTTTTTTCAAAATTATTTTAGGGGGAATTTTGAATAATAGAGTATTTTGAATAACACTGAGAAAAGGCCTCCTTGAAACATATTCTGGGATTGTTCAGAGACCTGGTTGGCCCCTTGCTCACACAAGCTTACTCCTTTTGGTGCAGTACGCAGGCTGTTTTTAAAGGCCCACAGTTTACCTATACTCCCTCTGGGATGTCTTGTCCAAGAGGGCTTCTGAAGCTCATTAAACTAGTTTACAGAAGGCAATGTCAGAGGGCAGGCTTCCAGGAGACAAATGGTTCATTCTAGAACTTCCCCTTTGCAGTGCCAAATGCCAGAAATGTGACTAGTTAAGATTGCTGGTTGTGCTGAAGTAACAAATGATACCAACATCTCAATGGCTTACAATGGCCAAGATGTACCTCTTGCTCATGCTACATGTGCACATGTGGATCAGCTGTGATTGTGCTCTTGTTGTCTTGAGAACTCAGATGGATACATCAGCCTCTATCTTGGAAAGAGGAGACTGGGCACACTATAGGTGAGGTTATTGCAAGCATATCCCTTTAGCTCACTTTTCATTGACTAGAGCAAGTTCATTGGCCAAACTTGGTGTCAGTGGGGGTGAGGAATATGGTCCTCTCTTTAGTAGGGGCAGTGGATATTTACACTGGACAAAGTTAAACACATAAGGAAGGTTTTATTCAAAGCTATTGTAATAGGAGAAGGAGACCTGAACTCAGTCTGTACCCAACTCCACAAAATAGAGGGTGGGAGGGTTTTAAGAGATGGAATGGTGGTGTGGGGATCATTGACCATCTACGTTTGCTAATTGGCTTTGCCAAAAGGAAATGTAAACTTTCATGTCTTTATGATAGGCAGTTTTATAAGTTGGAGCAAGGAATCCTACCTAACTCAGGTTTCTATCTACTCTTTCCGAGTCTGGGGGATTGGAGCCCTATCTTTTTTGAGGATTATACAGTACTTCAAAGTGGTGATTCCCAGGTCTTTCAGAAAACATTGCAGGTCTTAAAAACTGGTAAGAGGCTTAAAAAAAAAAGGTTTACATCTCAAAGGTGCAGAGAAAGAATTTACAATTCTGAAAATTTACAAGTTTTCTGAAGTAAATACTTCTAAGAAATGGGAGGTCAGGGGCCTAGAGTCAGGAGGAACGCTGTCTAAAGCTTAGTTAAGTTGAGGGGTATGTGAAGGCCATCTTAATTAATATTTAAGAACAATAATGCAGTCTACTACAGTGTAGTGTGTGTGTGTGTGTGTGTGTGTGTGTGTGTGTGTGATTTGCTTTACTGCAAGCAACAAATTGATGTTGGCTGCTTAATTGGGAAAATGCACAGAATTGATGGGAGGTGAAGAATCAGATTTGAAAAACATAACTAGCAGATCTTGAGAAAGCAGCCCCCCATCTTTTGGCAGGGATAATATAGTCAGAACTTTTTTACTGCTGGGCAAAGATGTGGTTACCACCAGATACTTCTGTAGCTGCTGTGACTAAAGTCTGGCTATTCCTTCAATTTTGCTCCAGAGTCAAAGTCTGGGCTGGAATATCTGATTGGCACCAACAAGGCCACTACACAGGGTAATGGAGGGGTGTGAGCTTTCTCACATATCCATGCCCTGGCCTTGTATAGTGGGGAGGGTGTGGAGCTCTGACTTCGGCTTTGGTAATGGAAAGTAGGGTAATGAGTTCCACCAAGACTGAACATAACTAGAATTAACCTTTTAACCCATCCACCCAAAAGGAAAGTTAAGTCAACAAAACAAAATAAAGCACAGAAGAAACGTGCAACCCCTAATGTCCACTACCTGGAGGATGGAGTACTTGTGAAGAAAGTTATAGCAATTGTTTACACACTTCTTCCCTGTCTCTTCTGTGGGTCCTTTGATGACCAACAAATGATTTCTGCTCTAACCATTGGGCTCACTGGGGCAGGCTCACAGGTCTCTGAGTGGTGGGCCAGCAATCACATGGAGAATTTCTCTCTTCTCTAAGCTCCTTGCACTAAGATGTGGTGAGTGGACAAGTGAGCTCTCAAAACCCCTTGTGTCTATCAAGTAGGAAAATAAAAATCACTATGAACATATAGATTTTCCAATTTAGTACCTTTAAAGGAGAGGCACGGGATGGTCTTTGAAGTTACAAAACTTTGTAGTTGCAAAAACTCCTTGCCCCTTATCTCTGAGCTTCAGGTTTCCTATAAAATCAATGGAGTTTTCATGGATATTTTGCAGGGAGTTTTGGAGAATGTATCAGATAAAGTCTGCAGAGTGCACAGCACTGGCACACAAGTAGGCACAAATAAGTAGTAGCAATTATTAGGAAAGGAACATCTTCAATTTCTTCTTTCCCCTCTGCTAGAGTTACTTCTCCACTGCCATCATAATTCCGGTATTTGTTTAGGAGGAAGGACACAGTTATATTTTCAGATTGGCTTCTGGGGGTTGCAGAGTTCCATGTGCTCTTGCTTTGTCTTTCCTCACAGCCCGAGGATTTCCTATGCAGCTTGCCTGGCCTAAATCAAACTGGGCCGGAGAGGCCAGATCTTGTGCAGAACAGATTGGAGCCTTTCTGCTGGCCTCTGGATCATTTACTAAGCTTTAGTGCTTTGAAAATATGCAGCCTGTTGAGGAAGGGGTTGTTAGGCAATTTTTACTGTGTCCTCACACTAATACTGCATTAATCATGCTGGATTGTACAAGTACCCAAGTGCTTCCTGAATAGGTAATTAGTTAAAATATTATATGCAAGTGTCATGCAGTATGTGAGGAGTTTTATGGAAATTATTAACATTTCTATGAAAAATTCTCTTTGGGCCTATTTATAAATGTATGCTAAAGATATGGCATTTCTGACATATAAATATACTATGTGTGCGTGTGCGTGTGTCTGTGTGCGCGCGCGCGCGCGCGCGCCAAATGTTTGGTGATGATTAAGGTTTTATTGGTGTGGGCTTAGTTAGATTATAAAGCTGGAAGTTAATACTGAAAATTTTTCCAAGTGTCATTAAAACTTAACACAATTTTTTTCAGTTTTAAAGAATAACTGTCTTAAAAATCGAACAAATTAGAAAGTTTTATTGGCAGTAATATTGTGTTTCTTAAACTCTGGTTGCCTTGGTTACTCTTGGAATGTTAAAATAATCTGGGCCTTTAGACAGTGAGGACTAGTCTCCTATTTATTTTGGGCCCATGATGGTGCTAATTAATTACTTTCTAGGGTGTGTGAGGAGATTATATACATGCTGTCTATAAGGAAAGATGGCTATGGCAGCCAGCAGTGAGGATAATTTCTGAGCCCCCAAAGAAAATCGCATTATTAATATGGAGAATCACTATCTTCCAGACATCCATGAGTCCTTTTCCAAATGTTTCTGGAGCACAAAGGCACATCTTTGACCAGTTTTTTTAAAGTTACTCTTTTAGAACTGAGAGCAGGGAGCACCTTATGCTCCTAATCCACATCTGTTATTTTTTCTTTTAATTATTGTTCTCCTCCCACCCCTTTCTCAAAGATGACCAGTGCTGAAAGTGGCAATGTCCCTTCCTGAGAGGCAGTGGTTCTCACAGGTTTATTTATGGCCTGGTGTTGTACCTAGCTCTGTGGTGGGCTGAAACCTTGTCCTAGAATTTCAAAGCTGATTTTTCAAACCTGAGTTTCTGATTTCCATTGTGGTGTTTTTGTTTTCTCATTCTGGTTTATAATGAGGACAATCTCAGGTTTTCCAGGTAAACCCAAGTCCCTTATTTAAGTAACACTGCTTGTTGGAAAATTGTCACCCTTTGAATTTTAGAAATTCTCTTGGTAGAGTTTTGGAGTCAGAAAGTGGAAAGGAACCTTGAGCATGTGTATAATCCACCAGGAGTATTTATAATACCTCACGTGATCTCTTCTGATCTAAAGATGAGCTCTCAAAATGTGTGGAGGCACAATCTGAGGAGGGCAGGGCTCAGAAGCTAGGGTATCTGTCAAAATATACGTGGTTTCCTTCTTTTGTTCACTTACCTAGTTAGACTTATTGACTGTAGAATTATTGAAGGATGGGGGAATGGCTATGAGGTAGAGCAGTCAAATACAAAACCCACTGTGATTTGTATTTCAATCTTTCCACTTTTATTGTTTCAGGACCATCAGATAATCCATACTGATAACTTAAGAGTTTAATTGATTAGCGGGTAATTAACAGTACCAAGAATAAATAACAAAAGAAGGAAAAAGAAAAATGTCACTGTGTGCTGTGTTCCACCTGTCACTCACATATATTCAGTCTTCACCATGAGGTGAAGAAGATATTATTGTCACCATCTTACAGATGAGGACACTGGGAATCGGGAAGGTTCAGTGTCTTTCTGAAGGTGACAAAGTTAGTGAATGGTGATACTAAGATTTGAACCTCCCAGCAAACTGAAAACTTGAAACAAGACTAGCAACTTGATATCCGTGCAGTTGAGCTTACTTAACATTTTCTTCTTCTTGCCTAAAAATAAGTCATGTCATGTGATCCCCATGGTGAGCTTCCTGCTGAAGCAAAGATGAAGCCAAGGAATTTTCTTAAGTTTGCAGAGCTCCTGAAGTTTAAAAATGGTGGGAGAGTGAATTTTTTTTTTACAGCTAATGACTACAGTAATGATGACTAAGAAGAAACTTAAGACACAGATTGATAAAGGCCTCATTGGCACTGAGGCGGAAGGCAATGATGTGGGGGAGGAAAGTGTGGATGAAAATATAGTGAACCTATTTGACTGCATAACTGATAAGCGTTGGAAGTGATAGAAATGCTTTTGTATTCCAGAAGTCTAAAAAAAACCCAAAATGAATAATTGGGCAATTGACAGCAAGTAAGGCCTTGATGTAGGACAAGAACTTGGTGGAAGGAATTACATTGAATTTCTCTCTCTCTCTCCCTCTCTCTCTCTCTCTCTCTCTCTCTCTCACACACACACACACACACACACACACACACACAAACACAAACATACACACAGGTCAATGAGATTGTATTGAAAACACTTTTTTTTTTAAAGATTGGGAAAGATTTAATGTCAAGCCTGACTGTAAGCAGAGGGACTTTAAATATATCTACATATATAGGGTATCCCCCAAATATGTATACACCCACTTTGAATAATTATAAAGGCAGTGTTTATTAAAATACATTTTATTTTCAAAATTGAGCTATCAGCTGTTAAAGTGTGTATACATTTTTTGAGGATATCCTGTGTATTAGATGAATATCTTTTAATGAAAAAATGTAGAATTTAGATTTTTGATTAAGACCACTGAATCACATAGTTTTAGGATCAGGAATGATAGGAAATGCTTAGAAGTTGAATAATTTTGTTAATATGAAACTTTATAGAAGGCGATTGAAGGCAAAGTACTAATAAGCATGAATCCTGAATTTCCACAATTATTAGCCTTTTCTTTCCCCTTCCTTCACTTACCCACCTCTTGCATCTGTCCTGTTTGAGTAGATTCTCAGTTCAGAGTTGGAATAGTGTGCGCAAAATGTCCTTTCTTTCTTTGTTTGTTCTTAGGGAAGAATGGCCCGAGCTGTAGGGATTGTTCTTGTGGGTTGGAATACTCTTCAAGAGTTTCATTTGCCCACTCTTTGATTCAGCATCCAAGAAGCTTGCTCAGGCTTCTCTGGTTGCTTGAATATTTCTTTTGAACAATATTCTTCTCTCAGTGGGCCACCATAGTTTAGAACTTCTTGGCAAATTATGAATTTTATTTTCTGGTCTGCATGTGATAATGTGGTTTGTCTGTAACGGACACAGCAGCGGCATACACACTTTATTGGTTCATGGAGCCCTTAGCTTCTCAGTAAATTTTTTTTTTCATGTTGCCCGTAGGCAAAAAAAAACCAAATAAATTTAATGGTTCTGCTTATTAAGTAGTTGAGTTCAGACAAGTTAGTGAATATTAATCTCCTAACAGTGCTAAACATTTTACATACATTATATCATTTTAATCATTCAGCAATACTCTTCATTCAAGCATTCATTCAAGAAACATTTATTGAGCAGCTGATATATGCTAGGCATTGTTTTAAGGGCTGAATATATAGATATGAATAAAGCAGGTGGAGTCTTGTCCTCAAGAAATATGTAGTCTGGTATGGGAGATAGGTAATAAACAAAGAAAAGAACAGATATGAAGAGTAATGGCAAATAGAGATAAAAATACAGTTAAAAATAACTCGGATAAAGGGGAAAGAGAATAATGGAGATGTTATTTTAGATAGGATGAAGGATGTAACTGTGAAATTGGTGGTATTATACCCCTTTTATAGAGGAAAAAACTGAGTCTCACAGAGGTTAAGTATTTAACTTATTTGTTTTAGCTGGATTTCAAATCACTCTTATCAAGGAACTGATGCAATGCAACCAAGAGTCCTAATTAATTCAAGGATAACATTATTAACATATTTGTCAAACTGTGTGAGTTGATAAGTCATTGTATCTGAGTACCTGAAATTTTCTAACATGAATTCCCTTCTATAACTTGAGAATTACAGAAAAATCAGTCTCATTTGCATACTTATCAAGGATATAAAACTATTAACAGAAGGGTGGAATCACTGACTACTCAAACATTGCCTGGAGTGTAGTGCAAAATGATTTCTCTGAGGACAAACAAGACTTGGCTTCTTTGAAGAGGTAAATTCTCCAGTTGGAAAATAATGGGGTCTAGAGGACAGTACAATTTATTTAGTTCAAGCAAAAAGATCATTTTCATTTTGATTGGCAGCTACTAAGAGAAAAATCAATTTGGAATAACATTCTAAATTAAACAACTTAATTTCACTTTCTGTGAAAGAAAAGTAAAATATTCCACTAGAATTTTCAGGACAGAAAAAGGATCATATAATAAAGACAACATACAAGGGATAGTAATGTATTTTAATTATTATTATTATGACCAGGTAATTGGAAAAGAGAGCAAGGGAGTGATGGACAGAATGATGCTGAGCAGGCTCCAAGGGGCATGTGTTAGCTATAGGTAAATCATGTCTGACACATTGTGTTTTGAGCATCAGAGTAAATTATCACCTGTTAACACTACTCTTGGGAGGCTTTCTGTAGATAAGAATAGTCTTCAGTTTCTCAGTGCTCTGGGAAACATGTTGCAAAGGAAAGCAGGTAAATACTGGTTCACATTTATTTATTCATTCTCACATTTTATTGTTAATTAAAATATGAAAAATTCTAAGCGTGCAGAGTAGTATTAAGTGAAACGTACATGTCTTCCCAACTTTAGTACTACTCCCCAGAGACAATCATTTCTAGATTTTTCTGCTTATATATTTATAATAGGTTATGTGTTTATTCCCTAATTTATCAACTTTAGACAGTATCTATTGAATTCCAGTCATGAAAGAGGAATTTATCTTATACATTCTCACTTCTCCCCTCCAAAATTATACATAATTTTATAATATTTGATAGTATATATAATTTATAATGTTTTATTTTTGAAATTGAGATATAATTGACATATAATATGAATTTCAGGTGCACAACATAATGAATTGATATTTGTATATACTGCACAATGATCACCACAATAAGTCTAGCTAGCATCCATCACCACACATAGTTATACTTTTTCTTGTGATGAGAACTTTGAAGTTTACTCTCTTAACAACTTTCAAATATACAAGACAGTATTGTTAATTATAGTTGTCATGATGTACATTACATGCCCAGGACTTATTAATCTTATAATTTGATGCTTATACATTTTGACCACGTTCACCCATGTAATATTAGTTTTAGATTTTCAAGTTTTTAACTGTAATACCTCTAGATTACTTTCTCTCTTTCTACTTTTAGTTCAATTCCTTTTATATTTTTCAGTATTTATATATTTAATTGTTGAAAACTGAAAAACAAGATACCACACTTGCAATATTATGATTCAAGTAAGTATTATTTACTGTAGAATCAACTGTATGTCTGACCTTCAGAGAAGAATGTAATTCTGTGGAACTGAACTCTGGCTTCTCAAAGGAGAAGGTCCAGGAATTATAGTCAAAAGAATTTCCTCTTAAAAAATATCTGTATTAGTTTCTCAGAATCAGGCCAAAGTTTAAGTTTGCTTCAAATTTAGAACATGGCTTTAGGGCACAACTTTCTATTTTTCCTGGAGCTTCTAATAAATTTGCTTTATATTTGTTGACACAATGAATATGTCTTCTTCACCATGCCATTAGATCTTCCAGTGTAAAAATTATGGGTTTTATTAAATGGAATTTATTCTTATTTTAAAGACATTATTATTGGACTTACACACCTGCCACCTTAGAATTTTTTTAATGACACTGCTAGGTTAGTTTGCTTCTTTATACACTCTTTCTTGAAGTCTTTTTTGTAATTTTCTCATAAGGAGTATATATGTCTGTAAACATTTTGTTCTCTTATTTAATACTAGAGGCCCGGTGCACGACATTCATGAAGTTGGAGGGGGATCCCTCAGCCTGGCCTGCCCCCTCTCGCAGTCCAGGTCCCCTCGGGGGTTGTTAAGCTAGCAAGCGACATCCCCCGAGGGGTCTTTAGTGCTGCTGGGGAGGCAGGAGAGGCTCCTGCCACCACCACTGTGCTAGCCAGCTGTGAGCCTGGCTTCTGGCTGAGTGGTGCTCCCCCTGTGGGAGTGCAATGACCCCCTAGGTCATTGAGCATCTGCCCCCTGGTGGTCAGTGTGCATCATAGCAACTGGTTGTTCCACTATTCAGTTGATTTACATATTAGCCTTTTATTATATAGGATTTACTTTAAAATGTTATTATATTTCTACTTAGGTGGGTGGAGTTACAGATGCTTGAGTAATGTTCCCTTGGAACTTAATAGGTAATATTGCATTTTTTTTTTCCAATTACCCAATGTTGTTTATGAACAGTCGGATACCAGTCTCATTCTTTTCCTTTTATAATAGGATTCCCACCCCCTTATTTTAAAAAATTTAAAATATTCTCCTTTTGTTTGTTGTTTGTAATTTCATAAGGCTGGGTAAGGTTGTAGTTCTGATTGACACTTGGTGTGTTTTCAATTCCATGTCATCAGCTTTGGGAAGTATTTGCCTATTTAAAAACAATTCCTCCTCTTTCTTTCTTTGTTCTTTTCCTCTGAAAATCTTATCAGATAGTTATAATAGCAAAATTGATTTTCTAATCCTATTAACTTTTCTCTCAAATTTTAAACTTTTTTGACTATTTGTTCTATACTTTGAGATTTTTTAAAACGTCATCTTCCAGCCCTTCTATTGAATTTGGCTAAAAACAACAACAAAAAAAGCTAATATCACTCTTGTTCTCCCACTTGTGAAAATTTTAACGCAGTTTATTCTTATTTTATGACTGCAGTATACTCTTGAAACTCTGAGTTTTAAAATAATTATTAATTAATTTTAAAAATAATTATTATTGTCACTTTCTCTAGAGTCAGTTGTTATTGTCCTATCCTACTGTGTTCTTGTGTTTTGATTTTGATTTTTAAAATTTTGGTGACATTTATTTCTCTGTTTAGCTTTTAAAATTAAGGGGCTAACCACTTGTAATAAATGTAAAAGTATGAAAATGTGCATGACTACTGATATTATTTATAGCATTATTTGCAGTAGTAAAAGCCTGGAAATAACTCATGTGCCCCTTAAGTGAGATGATACTATAAAAAAGATATTATATGGAATGGTCTATGAGATAGACCACTAGATTATTAAAAAAGGCAAGGTAAAGAAAGTGTGTATAGTATGATAATATTTGCTGAGAAAGGGGAGATATAAAATAAATATATATATGTGTTTATATTTTAAAAAATGAAAGGATAAACCATGCAATTAAAAAAAGCTAGCTTTTGGGGAGAGAGAATAAGGTGATGCTATTTTGTAAATTTGACTTTGGAACCATGTACATGTTTTACATAATTATAATGAAAAATCAAAATTTGAAAGATAACCTCCAACTACCCCCAAATTAATAGTAAAATGAGACCAATGAATCTGATTGTATATTCAGTTGACAGAGATGCACTATGCCAAGCGCTTTAAAACATACTGATCTGTATATCCTTAGAGGATTATGCCCCAGGGCAAAAATAATTCGAAAAATCTTAAACTGTTTTTAGTAATTATATTGTTGATGTTATTCTCGATATCAGTAGTAGTAATATACAATAAGAAAACTAGCAATTATGTTGATGTTATTGAGGACTGGTATTTTTGGCATGGAGAATGGGTGTTAAGATACACAAGATTAATAATGTTAAGTTTAAAGTTCTGTTATCCCAATTTTGAGTGGGAAATATCATTATGAAATTGTGAGATATATTGTATGTATGTATGTATATGTATTTATATATATTAATGCATCTATAGGGTATCTTCCTAAAATATATATACTTTTGAATAATTATAGAGGCAGTATTTGTACTTCCACTGGGTTTTCAAACTTCCAGTAGCATTGTAGGATGAATTTCCTTTGTTCAAAGCTTAATCTGGCTGGAAAGAAAGAAACATCAATTGAACTATCAGCTGTTAGAGTGTGTATACATGTTTTTGGTACAACCTTGTATGTATTAGTAGCTCTTTCCATTGAACAACTGAAGTAACGGTGACCGACTCGTAGCAATCCCTAGCATCAAGGTTGTGGGCTCTAAGTTCTATTTTTCATTAAAATGAAAGAACTTGAAGAAATGTCTGATTACTGGGTAGGGGTAAGAAATATACAAGATAAGCCTGCAATATCTTGTCTTTCTATAAAGCAGGGAAACTACCAAAGACTGCTGGGTCATGTCAAAAGGATTCAGGAGCCAACTTATATAGATTCCTGTTGCACAAAACTGGGACAATTTCCACTTCAAAAAAATAACTACAGTGAACTTAAACATATCAAATATGTTTAAATCCATGGATTCATAATCAAACAACTATTTTCACCAATACCGCCTCTCTCAAATACATGGCTCATTTTTGTAAGATACAGAACTCATTTCTTTTTTTTTTTTTGAAATTGGTACATAAAGAGAAAGCATTTATCTTGCATTTCTTGTATAAAGGGTATCCCAGCACAGCCAGTGTAACTGAGTGGTTGAGCATCGACCAGTGAACCAGGAGGTCATGGTTCAATTCCCATTCAGGGCACATGCCCTAGTTGTGGGGTGTGCAGGAGGCAGGCAAGCAATCAATGATTCTCTCTCATCATTGATGTTTTTCTCTCTCTCCCCCTTTCCCTTCCTCCCTGAAATCAATAAAAATTTATTTTAAAAAATAACCCAGGATAGTAGAATATTTGATGAGGGGAAACTTATATTTATAGAAGTATTCCAAATTAATGAAGAAGGAGTGATAGACCTAGGATATCATCTTTATGTAACCCTAATGAATGATTTGATTCAGGCAGTCACTATTAATGGCTGCTAACTTTGCAAAAAGAGAGACAACTAGAAATTATGTTCCTCTTGATGGAGGTGCACATACCATGTCTGAAGTGGTCTGTAAAAAAAAAAAAGAACCAGTATTAGATTAAGCTTTCAATAAATCTATCAATGTACACAAAATGTGGACAATGGAGGAATATGTTAAGTGATGCCGTGTAGAGGCTGTAGGCAAAATCCAGACTTTGAGAAACTCTACAGATCAAATCATGTGATTTCTTCAACAAATTTAACTTGTATGAAAGAAAAAAAGGGACAGAAAGGATATTTATGGATTATAAGAAACCAAGAAACCTATCAATCAATCATAATGTATGCTCCTTGTTTGGGTATTGATTCAAATAGACAAATTGTAATGTTAAAAAGATTATTTATAGGACAATTAAATGTATGAACACTGCATGATGATATAATGGAATTGTTGATTTTGGGAGGCTGTGAGGTATTGTGATTATGATTTGAAAGGGGAATCCTTGTCTTATAGAGATATATACCTAAGTGTTTACTGATAGAGTAGTCTGGCAATTTCTAAACAAATTTGTAGATTGGGATGTAGATTGGGATATATATATAGTGCAAGATTGGCCACAAATTAATACTTTTGAAGGTGGGTGTTGGGTACATGGGGATGCATTATAGTATACACTCTATCTTTTTATATGTTTGGGATTTTTAATAATTAAAATTATGAAAGAATAAAGAAGGAAAAACCATTTTGGGTTACAAAACATGTAGCCAGCATGTTTTTTTGTGTGTGTGTGTTTGCTTTTTTCTTTTTCTTTCTTTTTTTTTTTGGGGGGGGGGGGAGGTGTGATTCAGTGGGGCTCTTTAGCTGCAAGACCTCTTTCTTGTGAGGAGGGCTGACATTTGAGCTCCATGCAGATCTTCACTTCTGGGGCACCCACTCCTGCCCTGGAACTGTAATCTGCCTTGAGAAATTCTTTTCAGAGCATATCTTAGTTTTCATTTTGAGGCAAATGTCCCAGCTGTCAGTGTCTATGAGGGTGGGGAGTGTTCTGAAAATAGGTCTTGCAGTAAAATTAGCCTGATTATCATTATACAGCCCACTGGGGAATGTGTTCTACCTGAAGTCACTTAGTTTGAAGTGAACCTTTCTGTATCCAAGCACCATTCCCATCAGATTCTCAGGAAATGACTTTGTCCTTGCTCTTATGCAGACCAAGAATACTTTTTACAGGTAGGAGTAGAATAATGGAGGGTTAGAATTCTCCTTTGATTAAAAACCCTATTGCCTCATGAAATACATGTCTGATGAAGTTAAAACTATAGGTGGATCTTTCACTTATGTTTTTAGAAGTTATTGATCAAGTATTACATAGAGGTATATTTTAAAAGCTGAATTATATTGGCTTGAGTCAAATACTAAAAACTGGAGACACTGGCTAACACAAAGGAAATAAATGAATCTTTCAGCAGATGAAGTTAGTAGATTAATAAAATAAAATTAAAAAATCAAGAAAATGAAACAGGTTTGAACAGTGAAATTTCCAGATTGGAAAATGACAAACTCAACTAAGATCTGTGAGCTAAATGGATAAAATCTCCACTAGGAAAGTTAGAGTTGAGCATGAGTGTGCCCTGGGCAAAGTAACTTTTAGAAAAGAAATCCAGGCTGCATTTTTAATTGTCTGAATCCCATTTAAACTTTCACCACTCTGATAAGACTGTTCCGTTGAAGGTCACTATTAACTCTGTAGTCTGCAAAAATATCACTGCATCAGTAACCAGACTCTTTATCCTTCCCATTCTCCCGGCTGCAAACTAGCATTGTCTTTGTCTTTTCCATTGAAGTTCCCAGTAATGCTGTCTTTTCACTCCTTGGGCTCATAATCTTGAAATCATTATTTATTCTGTCATTCATTCAACACATACGTATTAGTGCTTGTATCTACCAGGCTCTGTTAGATGTTGGGGACACTATGGTGAATGAGATAAAGGAGGTCCCTGCATTCATCGAGTTAAGAGTCTTGAAGAGATCACCCATGGTCCCTTGGGTCAATGTACAGGGGACTTATACTAAGACACTCTTTCTAAAAATTATCATCTTTTACTGGGCATCCCTAAAATACTCACTACAGTTTGTTTTAGATTATAGTTAGGTGTCTGTCTCTTCCATTAGGTTAGGAACATAATTCATTTATTATGTATTATTTTTTTCCCACCTTCCAAACCCTTATTTATGTTTTATTTTTCCTACTTTTAGGATATAATTATGTGATTCTTACTACACACACACACACACACACACACACACACACACACACACACGCACACACACGCACACCAGCCAACTGACAGAACCCTGTTCATGTGCTAGTAGGGGCTCCAAAGCAGGTAACTGAATGCCTCATGCTGCACTGTGACTCTCTCAGCCAGCAGCTTGATGCCTTCTCATAGTTGTCAGCTTTCTACCAAGAGGAGAATGAAAATTAGGTCTGCCTCCCTTCTCCGATATTGGGCATCATTGTTAGAACACTTCTACCTCAATTATAATTGTTTTTGTTGCTTTTGAAAATAAAAGTGTAGTTTTTATTAATAAAACTTTAGGGTTCCTTCTAGAAAGACAGAAATAAGCATGGTATCTGATGTATGATATAATAAAACGTTACACTAAAAAAAAGAAAGTGTTATTATTGATAAAAATTTAATCTCTTCTTAATGATATCAAGAGAATCTTGAAAACCATAAGATTAATTGCCTTATGGCACACGTTTGATGTGTAAACAATAAGAATGATTGAGTACTTGTATGTACCTGGTACTGAGCCAAGTCTTTTATATGTAGTAACTGTTTTAGTCCTCACAACAATCCTATGAGGCAGGTACCTGTCTTATCTCTATTTTACTACAGATTAAGACTCTGAAGCTTAAAGATATTAAATAATTTGTTCTTATGTATCAAGTGATGAGTCTGATGTTTGAACTGACCATAACAATTTGTATCAAAGTATCCTATATAATAAAGAGCTAATATGCTAATTATACCGGATGGTGGACTGACCTTCTTGAAGACTTTCCTGAATGACCAGTGGGCGAGGGGGTGGAGGGTGGGGTTGGGTGGGGGTGGTGGGATCACCAGTCTCTTGCATTAATTTCGTGCATCAGGCCTCTAGTCAATAATTCCCTCCCTCCCTCCCTCCCTCCTTCCCTCCCTTCCTTCTTCCCTTCCTTTCTTCCTTCTTTCCCTCCTCCTGCTATTCTCTTCCCCACCTCCTTTCCTCCCTCTTTTCCTCCCTTTCTTTTCTTTTTATGGTGCTATGGAGAGTTCATTTATCATGATATACTTAATTTTTTAAAACAGTTCTGCTTAACGGGAAGGCTGGGGAGGGATTGGGCAGGGGGAAGTAAGAGATCAACCAAAGGATTTTATGCATGCACATAAGCATACATAACTAATGGACGGAAGACACGGGGAAGGGGGTGAGGGCATATGCCGGGGGGCAGGGGAGGCTGGGAGAAGGTCAATTGGGAAAGAAAAAGGAGACATATGTACTATTATTTGTAATACTTAAAACAATAAAAAAAGAAAATAAAAAATATCTAAGAAAAGTTCTGCTTAAGATAATAATGTTCTATTATGACAAGCCTTTATTATTAATGAACAGTAGTGGCTTGTTGGATTTCAGTTGTTAAATTTTACTCTGCATGTGGTAGAAAAATATGTTGTTATTTTATTACATAAGTTACTCAATGTAATTGAATTAAGGGATTTTATTTGCTATAAATTTGAAAAAAAATTTCTATTCAAAATTCATGATATATTACAGAACTATTTTTATTTTTAATTTGCAACTGTGAGAAACTTTGGAGGCACATTTCCTCAGAAGAGGGGGCAGTTGGTTTTTGAACGTATGCCCATTTGTATTTCTTACTGCAAGTCATTTACATTTGTATGTTTTAGCTATTGAGTCATGCTCCTAAAATGTCAAGTGTAATTATCACAGTGAGCAATGACTGGAAAAACTTCCCTCCAAATATTTTCCTCAGGAAAGAAGAGATTTTTTTCTGCCGTGGTTGAGCTCAGTAGCCAGAAGCTTCCAGGTTCTCTAGCCATCCTCCTGCCTCCTCACAGACCGTGGCTGGCAGAGTTGCAGACGATCTGCTTTGTAGAATCTCTTGCTGGCAATCTCTGTCTTGAAATTACACAGGAGGCATGGTATGCTGTGAAGGCATGATATGATTCCTTTAATTACATTGAGTTTCTGAAGCTTTGCTATATTGTCAACCCTTGACTTTTGCTAAAATGATGTCGAATCCTGCAATTCATTATGACTTCTGGGGCACAGTGATGCCAGCAGTTGCTGAAAGTATGCTGGGCCATAAAGACAATGTCGTAATGATTTAAGACAAGAATCCTTTATTCCTAAAATAATTCTGCTCACTAATGTGATCAGGGAGCTCAATTTCTGTTTGACAGAGGTTTCAAAATAGAACTTTATGAGGGAAAACGGCAATTAGATATTCATGGGTAATATTCTTAAGCTTGTGGAGTAGAATGTTAATAAAGAGTATTGATTTAATTTTAGTTGAATTATACTACATTTGCCATTGTATTGGCTGTGGATTTGTAAAGAACTTGATATCACAGCTTTGCCTTTTCTTCCTATTCAGTACCTGTTGTGAATACAGGCATAGAACCCTTGGCAATTTGCAGCAGACCTCACATCAAATGTAATATACCTGATGTGAGTAAGCAAATAAAATCTCTAACAAAATTCCTCCTACCTGTACTTAGTTGCAAAATAATGTCATAGTCTTGCCTTCTTATCTTGGAAGGCTCTCACCTGAACTACAGACCTTTGTGAGATTAAGAATCAAATAAAGTAAAATAGCAGAAAAATAGCCAGCCCAGTCTTCAAACATAAATGATTGGGTTCCTTTCAAAGTCTTCTACAATTTTTTCTTTATCCAGTATTTGGAGACAAAACATTTCCATGTTGTGTCAGTAGGCTCCTCCTGGTGAATTAAGGAAATGATAGACATGGTCTGAGTGCAGATCCTAGATGGCAGTAAAGGCTAACGTGGAACATGGCCCCATTGTTTTTCTTTTACCAAATGTTGTGGATAATAACAATCATTTTGATAACTTCCATTTTCTTGGAAAATGACTGAATTGTAAATATAAGGTTGGAAATTATAGAGTGCTATGTTAAAGCCCCTATTGGGGGAGGGGGCTTGTATAACAGTTGATTTTTCTTCACTTTGGCTATTGTCTAGGTGCAGCTTCATGTTCGGTGAGAGAACTAGAGTGAAATATATTGATTTCCACAGGGTCTCACCCCAATGCCAGTGACCTGTAGAAACTTAGATGCTTCAGGAGAAAAAAAATCTTTGGGTGATCTTCACTTTACTCAATGTGTCTTAGATTAAATTACTGTGGATACCTGGAGGTGTTTTTTAATTCCCCTCTCCAGTCATAGGGTTATATATATCAGTCCCTATCCTCCTTCAATTATAACCCCAGGGAGAGCATAGCTGAGCCCAGTTATTCTCTGCTTCTTTCAGTTTGAACCCCAGATAGACTATGTTTTAGACTCTGTTACTCTTTCTATGGCCACATTCCGCTTTTAAAGGAAATTTTGACACATGTTACAGCATGGATGAACCCTGAGGATATTAAGCCAGACACAAAACTGCAAATACTGTATGATTCTACTTCTATGAAGTACCTAGAGCACTAATCAAATTCATGGAGACAGGAATTAGAATGGTGCTTGGCTGGGTCTGGGGAGAGATGGGGATGAGAATTTATTGTTTAATGGATGCAGAGTTTCCATTACGCAAGATGTAAGTTCTTGAGATGGGTGGTGGTGATGGTTGTGCAACAATGTAAATGTATTTAATGCCACTGAACTATATGCTTAAAAAATGGTTAAGATAGTAAAATTTGTTATGTGTATTTTATCACAATAAAAAGTAATTTTGAAAATTACTCTTTATCTACTATATCATCTGTCTAAATATTTTCTCTTCAACTAGATCATCTCATCTTTTCTAATTATTACTTATAAAACATTCATGCAGATACTCAAATGCAAAATTTGTAAGTTCCCTTCCTCTCATTTATTTATTAATTTAATTTATTGTTCAGATTATTACAGATGTCCCTCTTTTTTCCCCCCATAGCACCCCTCCACCCAATTCCCTCTACCCCCACCCCATGCCCTTACCTCCTACCACTGTCCTCATCCATAGATGTAAGATTTTTGTCCAATCTCTTCCCGCACCCCTCACACCCCTTTCCCCGAGAATTGTCAGTCCACTCCCTTTCTGTGCCCCTGATTCTATTACATTCACCAGTTTTTTCTGTTCCTCAGATTTTTTATTCACTTGATTTTTAGATTCATTTGTTGATAGATATGTATTTGTTGTTACTTTGTCGTTCATAATTTTTATTTTTACCTTTTTCTTCTTCTTCTTCTTAAAGAATACCCTTCAGCATGTCTATAATCCCAGTCTGGTGGTGATGAACTCCTTTAGCTTTTTCTTGTCTGTGAAGCTCTTTATCTGACCTTCAATTCTAAATGATAGCTTTGCTGGGTAGAGTAATCTTGGTTGTAGGTTCTTGCTGTTCATCACTTTGACTATTTCTTGCCACTCCCTTCTGGCCTGCATAGTTTCTGTTGAGAAATCAGCTGACAGTCGTATGGGTACTCCCTTGTAGGTAATTAACTGTTTTTCTCTTGCTGCTTTCAAGATTCTCTCTTTGTCTTTTTCCCTTGGCATTTTAATTATGATGTGTCTTGATGTGGTCCTTTTTAGATTCCTCTTGTTTGGGGTTCTCTGTGCTTCCTGGACTTGTAAGTCTATTTCTTTCACCAGGTAGGGAAAGTTTTCTGTCATTTTTTTTTTCTAATAGGTTTTCAATATCTTGCTCTCTCTCTTCTTCTGGCACCCCCATAATTCGGATGTTGGTATGCTTGAAGTTGTCCCAGAGGCTCCTTACACTATCTTCATATTTTTGGAATCTTTTTTCTTTTTATTTTTCTGGTTGGGTGTTTTTTGCTTCCTCATACTTCAAATCTTTGGTTTGATTCTTGGGGTCCTTTGGTCTACTGTTGAATTTCTGTATATTATTCTTTATTTCAGACAGTGTATGCTTAATTTATGACTGGTCCTTGTCCATTTTTTTCGCATTCTCATTAAGATCCTTAAAGGTCTCACTAAGTTCCTTTGAGGTTTCTAGAAGATTCTTGAGTAACCTTATAACTGTGGTTTTGAACTCTATATCCAGTAGTTTGCTTTCCTCCATTTCTTTCATTAATGACATGTTTCTTTGTCTCTGCATTTTGGCTATTTCCCTGTGTTGATGGAGTGACATTGTGTGGTAGGTAACGTATAGGGCCCAGTGGTTCAGACTCCCCAATCACCTGAGGTGGACACTCTTGGTGCAATGCTTTGTGGGCTGAGTGCACAGTCTTGTTGTAGTTAAGTCTTGATTGCTGTTGGTACACTGGGAGGAATTGACCTCCAGACCAATTGGCTGTGAGGACCCGCTGTGTCTATAATGGAAGAACTGCTGTGCTGGAGACACCTTTATGGGACAGGACTTGCTTCAGTGGGGCTTTGGTGCTCACTGAGTCTGCCTCTTGAGTGTGTCACTATGGATGTGAGGAGTTGAAATCTGGTGTCATTCTCATATTAACCCCTAGGTACACTGGCTCCTGGATCTCCAAGGAGGTGCAGGTCAGCTACTGTCTGAGGCCACCCAGCAGGAGCTACAGCCAAGATCTGCAGATTTCTCCTCTTTGCTTGGGGTTTGGAAGTTTTGGAGCTGACCCAGTTGCAGTTTGTTAGGTTAAGCTGCAAAAAGGCAGGCCATTCATATGCAAAAGCCATTGCACACAGCTTGGGTGGATTTGTAAATTGGGTGGGGCGGGATCTCAGGGAATCACCAGGGTATAGCAACAGTGATGGCTACCAGTCAGCCATCTCTACGTCTCTGCGTCTCCATGTCCCTCGCCCCAGCGCAGTAAACAATGATTCCTGCGAGTACCTCTGCAAGAAAGCCACCCTCACTTTCCAACCTGATGGCAGAAGGTCCAGCTTCTCCCCATAGGAGTCTGGGTTCCCAGAGTCTCGCCGGAAACTGGAGTTCAGAGCAGTCGGGAACTTGTATCTCCTTCCCGATTGAAAAAAGCAGTGCACCTGGTTGCCAGCCTGATTCGTGTGCCTCCGTACCTCTGCTTTTCCATGCCTCTGCACGTCCTACGCACACCCTACCTGGTCTCAATGCGCTTTTTTCTTTCCTTCTAGTTGTAGAACTTCTACTCAGCCAGCTTTACCGTAGTTCCGGTTGATAGTCATTTTGTCTTTTAGTTGTAGTTTTGGTGTGGTTGTGAGAGGCAGCACGTACAGGTGTATACCTTGTGCCGCCATCTTGGTTTTTCTCCCTTTCCTCTCGTTTAATCCATTCTCCAATCTAGGTTATTTTACTCACAAAATATATATCTCTACTCCATCCATTGCTTTTGATCTGGGCCACAGTGGCTCTAGGCTAGACTACCATCCTGTCTCCCCTGGACTCCTGTGACAATTCCTATGGTTTCCAACTATATTTTTTCCAAACTTTTTTTGCTGCTCCTTCTGTATGAAATGTTCTTCCTTCATTATTTCCCTCAGCTGCCTGTCTGGTCTTTCAAGGTCTTCCTGCAACGTCATATCTCACAGACGGCCTCTGTCACCATCTGTTCTAACAAGTCCTCCCGTGCCTTCCACTCTGGCTTCAGGTATTCTTGCTCTCACCCCTCTATTTTCTTCAGCATAGTTTCCACTTTGTTTTTTCCTTGTTCATTTGGTTGTTCATTGACTGTCTTTTATAGGAGAATACACTCTATGAGGATCTCATCTTCTCTGCTAAACCCTCAGGTCCCTAGCACAGAGTAAAGAACATGGTAGACATTCAATGAATTTATTAAATAAGGAAACAAAAATACATATTTTCACAACCTTTTACACTTTAACAGTTTAAAAATAATTTCTTAAAATGTTTCAGGTATATTACATAGCTCATCATACCATAAAAACATGGATTTGAAAAATTGTGTTTGTACTTAGTTTCAAGATATTTCAAAATATATGAACTTAATAACTTAATATATGATCTTAACAACTGGGGAATTGTACCTTCAGAGAAGCCAGCAAGATCATCCAGTTACCAATTTGGATGTTGCGGAATGCTCTTTGTCACATAATCTCAGAGTTTCTTTACTGTGAAATTGGGATAATGATACCTGTACTATCCACTTTAGCATAGATATAAAGATTATATTTTTTAATTTTTTACTTGTAGGGTACTTTACCATTTACAAAGTATTTTATTTTTATGCCTCATAGCCATCTGGCAAAGTAGGTATAATAATCTGCCTTTTAGAGCAGAGGAACTTCATTTTTGATATTCTAGAGAGAGTGAGTGGTAAAGGTGGAACTAAAAAAAAGAGAAAAAAGGCCCATTGGCTACATGTCTGTTATTTTGTCTTTGGCATGATTTCTGTCTACTCACTGTACCGCAGCTGAGGGACAGGGACCATTTTGAATATTCTGAAGTGCTATAATAACGTAAATTCATATCGTTATGTTTTAAAATCATGGTGAGTTTTACCTGTACAAGTTAGTTGCATATTCTCACAGATGGATTGATTAAGCCTCTGGTCAATAAACAGAAACAGTCAAATATACATATACTCCATATAATTTTTCAGTAGCAGTTGGATTTAGAGATGGAGAAAATAAAGGCATTTAAAATTATTTAGCTTTCTGAATTTGACTCCATGTCTCTGTTTGCTTTTGTTGAACATGCATTTGGACCTTTGGAGGGTACTTACCTGTGATGTTTGCAATTGGAAACACTTATTTACATACAGTCCACTCCTCCCAAACTGGACAGAGATGCTAACAAAAGTGGAATAGGTCTAAATGAATTAATATACTATATGTATAGGTGTGTTATGTGTATGTATGAATATGTGCCTGTGTATGTGTGTATATGCATATATACATATGTGTACATTGTATGTGTATATATTTATTCATATATAGTACATGTATATCCTATATAATAAAGAGGGAATATGCAAATTGACTGTCATGCCATCCCAAAGGTGGCAGCGCCCAGTCCCCCCAGCCCTGCTAGAGTCCCCAGTTCTTTCAGCCCCACTGGGTGGGCAAAGGGGGGCAGCAGGCACATTATGTGGCCGGACCCGCCCTCAGCCCCCCAGCTTCCCAGGGCTGGCCTGAGGTGCAGGCAAGCCTTTGATGGTGGCTGTCCAGCTGCCCAGGGCCATCCGAGGCTCAGGTAACCAGGGCCAGCCGAGGCTTGTGCTGCCGGCAGTGGAAGCAGCAGAGGTGTGATGGGGGTGTTGCCTTCCCCTGATGGCCGGGTCACCTCCCGCCCCTGAGGACTCCCAGACTGTGAGAGGGGGCAGGCTGGGCTGAGGGACCCTCCCCTCCAGTACATGAATTTTCATGCACCAGGCCTCTAGTACATATATAATGTGCATATAAGTATATACACAAACATATGTATGTGTGCATATATACACTGAGTGGCCAGATTATTATGATCTCTGAATGCATAATAAACTGGCCACTCAGTGTATATCCTATATAATTAAAGGGTAATATGCAAATTGTCCTCTTGACCAGGAGTTCAACCAGCAGGTAGGCTGGTCAACCACTCATGTCCCCTCCCCCTGGCCAGGCTGGCTGGACCCCACCCATGCACAAATTCATGCACCGGGCCTCTAATATATATGTATACACACACACACACATACACACACACACACTGAGTGGCCAGATTATTATGCATTCAGAGATCATAATAATCTGGCCACTCAGTGTATATGGATATACTAGTATGTATATATATATGTGTGTGTGTGTGTGTGTATTTATAATATTTTCCTTCTGACAATGAGTGAAATAGTCTGAATATTTTTCTAGAGGCCTCACCTTTGGTATGCGCAATGAAAAGAGTGGAAAAGTAAGATGACTCAGAGAACAAAGAATACAGTTTAGTCTGAGGAAGGTGGAGCTGTCTACATTTCACTAGGATTTGCCCTAGCAGGTCTCATCAATAGGGAGGAGACTGCACATATGATAGTAGATGATGTCTGTATGTTTCTTTTATAATTAAAAAAAATTAACTCATTTTTTAGAGAGAGGAAGGGAGAAGAAGAGAGAGAGAAACATCAATGTGAGAGCAGAACATGAATTGGCTGCCTCTTGCACTCCACCTCCCCCTCCCTCTCCCCCCCCTCCCCCCCCGGCTCCAAACCATGTGCCCTGACCAGGAATCGAACCTGCCACCTTTCGGTACATGGGACGATACCCAACCTACTAAACCACAACAGCCAGGGTTGAATGTTTCTTAAACCAGTCTCTAGTGATCTTTCTTCTGCTGAGCCTTATGGCACATGTACACAAGTTTTAACTTTACATTAATTATTATGCACTTGTGGTTGCTATGTGGATGGATTTTGAAAGTTTGATGTGATTCTGAGTAATGTCTGAATGCCTTTCCACTAAGGAAACCTTTGTGTGTGGGTATCAAATTCCCTAGGTCTCAAAATCTTAACTAAAGTATTTGAAAATCCAAAGTAAGTTGTGTACAGCAGGGGCACTGTTTTATATTATTTTTGACTCTGTGGACAAATGTGTAAAACACTTCTCTATGGGAAACTACATTTTTTTCTTGAATGACCCTTCAAATATATATTTTTCATCTTACTCTGATATATAAGTCTCTTCCTATTTTTAGATCTACGTATGAACACTCATAACTCTCAATGTGTGTTCTTCACCTTTATTCACAATGGATTGATTTTTTATTTTATTGTCCTTCAGGTTCAAAGGTGATGCTAGCTGTGAGTATGCTAGTAGTGAGGTGTGGATGTGATTGAGGAGACACAGGACTTTCTTAGCAATGATCAGATCTGATTTACTGGAGGTTCAGGCTTTCTTCTCACAATCTATCCAATACCGTTGTTACAAGGGAGGCATCCTAACACATTCTGTAGTTTGGTGGCAGCAGCAGCTTCTTTTTATCAGTATTTTGCAGGAAAAAGCACTGTTTGAGGTTGAGCTTCAATGTGCCTTTACACTTTTCTGCTGTCTTTCATACTTGCCTGAAAATGGTCAACTTGCAGCAAGTTTTATGATATTACATTTCTATCCTGAATCTGGTTAATAGTAAATGTACTGCTGAGAACCCCATTTCCATAGTTATCAAGTGATTAATAACATAAATAATTGCCATTTATTGAGCATCTGCCATGTGCTAGACATCTTGCCTATGCTATCTCATTTACTTTTTGCCAGAAAAGTAAAGCATTTTTCACATTCATCCTCAGAATGCCACTTTCTCCAAGATTACCCAGTTAATAGTGGCAGGGCCAGCTCAGGACCCAGGTCTATCTGACTTTAAAGCCCATCTTTTATGTGATGTGACTGTAGTGCCCATAGCTTCACATTTGGGTCACATAATAGGCTCTGGCCCTTGATTGTTGGCTATGTGACTCCATGATTCATATGAGCAGTTTTCAAAACTCTTTTTATGGCAGATCTCTACCACCTTGATGCATTGTGGAGTTGACACCAGGAACCACCCTTTGATTGGTAGATTAATGCCATGTTGGTGTCTGTCTGCCAGCCTGCTGAAGGACATGTTGACTTTTCTGATTTGGCTGGCTACTTCTTTATCTGACAAACTGCTGTCAAGAGCTTGCTCCCCAGGTAGCAGAATTCAGTGACAATTTCTTTCTCTCCATTGATAATGAACACCTGTATATAAATTCACATTCTTCTAAATAGAGGGTGTTATCTACCATTATCCTCTTCTGGCAACTGCCAACTTTTAGTCATTCAAATTCTAGTAATTTCATTTATAGAGTGCTGCTGGTTATGTACAGAATTACTTATGGTTCATATGTATAAGAAATAGGTTCATGCCTATTTTCTAGGGTGTCCCCTTTCCTCTGGAGCACTGGGTCATGGATATAGCACTGGCCCTCATCCCGGGATAATTACTTAAGCCCTATCACAAGTAATGCTTACCATATGTTCTGTTTCATGTAATAAAGTTTAGAGAATTTGACATGGTAGAATACATAGAGCTATAGTTCAGCAAGTGTGATGCTCATAGTAGTTTTTGGATACAGTTGAATATCAGTCTTCATTACAGTTTATATATAATGTTTTTGTTTCAAAATCATGTAAAATTTCTAGAAAATTAAGTAAAATCTTGGTCAAAGTTTTAATTCTTTTTTAATTTTTTTATCAGTAACACAGAGAAAGTATACATGCTTCTTACTTAAATGTTGTTAATGAAAGGGAGTATATATGAAGTGCCTTGTGTGGTATCTGGCATATTACTCCTCAAAATGGTATATCACTTCCTTTATAAACTATGAATTACTGCAAAGTAATTTTTGTCATTTTTTTTTATTGTTGATAGTATTACAGATGTCCCCCTGTCCCCCTCAGTTTGCTCACCTCTGCCTAGCCCCTTCCCCCACTCCGTTGGCAAAGTAATTCTAAGCCCATTTTCTATGTTTGCTTTATCATTATAGTTATCTATATGTTATTGTTATTGCTATCAGATGCCTGCATTTAGGATATTTATTGTCAATAATTGGAAGAGTTCATTAAAATATATGGATATAAGAGTCTAGATAACATATGCTAATTTAAAAACTTTCTCCCAATATACTATTTCGTATTTTATTTAATGTTTGATACAAAATATTAAGATCCATATTGTCACATCATTAAAATTATGTTGCTATAACCAGCAGCAATAAGCTCTTAATACAGGTATTTATATTGTTTTATTCAAGAAAACCATTTTAATTAAGCAAGAATGAAAAATGTATTTCAGTTCATTTTTCTTCATCTAGAATTTCCTATAAATAAAATTTCATGGCTTGATTAAATCTATAGAAATTATAGGACTGTAAAAGAAATGAGAACTGATTATTTAATTATCATTATTTTAACTTTAATGCTCTTTTATGTATAGCTTTATTGAGTTTTCTTTCAGAGGAGCTTAAAGAACTGTAGGCTTGGCAATGAAAACATTCAAAACAGATGGTGAGTGGGGGCTGAATACAAAGTGGGGAAATAGAACATGAGGGCCATAATAGAGTCTATAATAGCAAATTCAAATAAAATTCCACTTAATAATGAAAATAAATTCCTAGACTATTTATCCATTAATTTTCAGTGTGACACATTCCACTAGGAAAGGTAAAAAGCACATCTTCTTGGATTTAACCTCCTTGTAGGAAGGAGTATAGGGCTATTTCTTGAGAGAGTTGTTTGATAAGGAATTTGTCTATGAGATCCTTGTCTTTGAGGTCCAAACTTACTTAGTTTCACCCCAGAGGCATTCACTGTCTTCTGGGAATTAAAGAATAAGTCAAATTTTGCTGCAGCAATAATCCTCAAATCTCAGTGGCTGACATCAGCAACAACTTGCTTCTTGGTCATGTTACTTATGGCTGTAGATGGGTTGTGGCTTAGGTACAGGCTGCTGTATGACTGTGAGTCTATTCCATGTGTGTTATCATTTTAGAACACAGGCTGAAAGGAGCAGCTCCTATCCAGGATATCTCCTGGTAGTGCCTTTGAACCCCAAAGGCTGAATCAACTACACAATTGGATTTAGAGAAATGTCATTATGTAACATACCTCATGTCTACTTACAAGCCATTGGCAGAAGCAAATTGCATGGACAGAGATGGGTCAGTGGCAAAAGGAGAGAGTGGATATTTGTGAGCAATGATGTAGTTCAACCCATATTGACTCAGATCTTCTGGACCCAGCTAGATGTTAGAGAATAAATTAGGTGACAAACATTCATAATATATTGCAAATTCCCTCATTGAACAATGTAGTAGTCTACAGTTAAAAAGATAACTGTTCCAAACTTGATGTTCAAATGAAACTTATATAGTGTAAAAGATCATGAATGTGTGCAACTAACTATAATATATCCATCTATTCATTTATTAATTTTTTAAAATAAATACTTACGAAGTATTTACTGTGTGCTAGGTACAGTTCTAGGTGCTGACTTCCTTGCTTTCTTTCTTGTTCTTTCCCTGGGCAACCTTCTTTAGTCCAATGGCATCAGTTGCCATATGTATATTGATGATTGAATTTATTCTCATGCGCAGAGTCTATTCTGAGCTGTATATTAACTACCTTCAAGATGGAACCTATATTTTATTGGTATATATTCCTTTGGTGTCTCCTGTCAAAATTGAAGTCTTCATGCCTCTCAAACTGTCTCTCCGTATGAGTTCCCCACTCATAAATGCACTTATTATTTATTTACGCATTAATTTATGCAACAAATAATACTTACTGAGTATTTACCACATAGTAGGTACTGCTTGAGGTGTTGGAGGTTCAGCAATGAACAAAACAAGCTTCTTGGTTTTATACAATATGTACTTAAAAGGGGGAGACAGCAGTAAGCAGGTAGTAAGCAACAAGGAAATGAAGTACAGCTAGTGAGAAGTAAAATAAAAATAAAACAACAGACAGGGTGGCCAAGCAAGATCTTTTGAGGAGGTAGCATTTCATTAAGGATCTCAATGACAAAAAGGAATAAGCGATGTGAAGATCTTGAAAAAATCTGCTTCAGGTACAGAGAACAACTAGTGCAAAGATCTGTGGTTGGGGATGGAGGGACAAACTTGAGGTATGAGGAGCATACGGAAGACCAGTCTAGTAAGTGTCTAAGCTAGGTGGGCTTGGAGCAGAGCTACATTCAGGCATGATGTATTTTGAAGGTTGTAGTAAATATGGTCCAAGGCCACCACATTTCATGTGGCTGCACCATTAAGCCAGAAGCCTATGCATTATCCTTGATTCCTCCTTCTTCTTTATTCCTATGTCCAATCAATCTCTGTGATTTTCTATTTCTGTTTTCCAAAAGCTTCTTTGATCATCCACCTCACTGCTACCTCCCCATTCCATGTCATCACCATTCAGTGTAGTCTTTGTGCCCTAGTCTTGCCCACTTCCAGCCTGGTTTCCATCTCATTGCTAGAGTGATCTTTCTAAAATGCAACTTCAGTCAAGTCAATCCCATTGAGAAAGATATTTGGTGCTTCCAATTGTCTTATGCTCTACCCCACCCAACCTTGCACATTTACTAACAGTAACTGTTCTTTCAGTCCTACTGCACTATATATGTGTCACAGTCTTCCCACCTCCATAACTAGGCATGCTTAGTTCTTCCCCATGCCTGCACCTGAATTACTTCAGTTCACCCTCCAAGTCCTAGGATAATTTTCCCTGACAACTCTGTCTGGTTAACTGCTTCATATCTACACTTATTGCCTCTTGTCTTGTCCCTTCCCATTTTAGCATCATTCACATTTTACCTGTCTGTCTTCCCCATCAGAGTGTAAGCTCTGTCTGTCTTATTCACTTTTGCATCTCGAGGATTTAGCACAGGGCCTTGAACCAGTAGATGTTTAAAAATATGTGTTGCTTGAATAGATGAATGTATGTCTGTAATTTAAGTAGCCAAAAATTTGAAGAAAGAGCATCTTTTCCTCTATGGGTCAACCAGTGCTTTGTAAATAAAAGGTGCTCTACAAAAGCTAGTTGAGTTAATTAAACCTCGGGATATATGTTGTTTGTTGAAACAGAAGTAGGGTTAGGCCAGTGGTCGGCAAACTGCGGCTCGCAAGCCACATGTGGCTCTTTGGCCCCTTGAGTGTGGCTCTTCCACAAAATACCATGGCCTGGGCGAGTCTATTTTGAAGAAGTGGTGTTAGAAGTTTAAGTTTAAAAAATTTGGCTCTGAAAAGAAATTTCAATTGTTGTACTGTTGATATTTGGCTCTGTTGACTAATGGGTTTGCCGACCACTGGGTTAGTCAAATAGAAAGACAAAAGGTGCAGGCATATAGAAAAAGGAAGCATCCCTTCAAGGTAGAGAGCAAAGGTGGCTCAGTGCAGCACAGAGAATATTGAGTCTGGGCTCAGAACACCAGTTTGAATCTTATTACTCACTATGTGACTTTGGTCAAGTAACTTACCCAGTGCATGCTCAGGAGTCAGAGACTTGTGTTCAAATTTCACTGTGGCATTTTCTAATTGCTGGTAGTATATATTTTTTAAAAATTCAGCTTTATTGAAGTATAATTGACAAAATTGTAAGCTCTTTCGTGGTGATTTGCTATACATACCCATTGTGAAAAGATTGCCTGATCTAGTTAATGAACTCATTCATCTTTTTTTTTGTGTGAGAATTTTTAAGTTCCATTCTCTAAACAAATTCAATTGTACAATACAGTGTTATCAACTATAGACACCATGAAAGATCCTCAGTCCTTTCTCATCTTAAATCTGAATATTTTTGCCCTTTTACCATCTCTCCCTATTTCTCAGCCCTGGTAACCACTTTTCCAATCTCTGTTTCTATGCTTTGGGCTTTTTAAATTTTTTAATTTATTTTATTTTAAGATTCCACATATAAATGACACTATACAGTATTTTTCTTTTTCTGTTTGGCTTATTTCACTTAGCATTACTGTGAAGATTAAGTGAGAATGAAATTGCTTTGAAATATGCCTGACAAATGTTACTATTGTTATTGAAAGTACTAAAATAGAGATATGGCTATTTTTATCAAGGGTTTCTAATGCCGACCAAATAGTATACTTAGTATAGTGAATTACTAGAGAAATATATTCAATTAGAATGAGTATAATGTTTGGAAGAAGTGAAAAATGGGACAATATGTGGTGAGATTGGAGGAAAGAGTTTTTCTGAGCTCTTCAAGTATTGTGGCATTCAAGAGTCTTCAGAAAGGTCTTGGAGCACCCTCTGCTCCTTTTGTGCAGCTTACTTTTCTCTCTAGTAGATTGCAGAAATGCCAAGTCCATTACTTTTTCCACTCTAGCCCTATCTCTAGTGCTTCCTTTGGTCCTTCTGATTCCTTTGACTCCAGGTTTCCGTTTAGAGACAAATGAGAGAAATCAAGGTTGCCATGCCCCAGAGGTCTCTTGTTAGGTTTTAGGTGGGATCAAATGAGCCCAGTGGATTTTCCTACCTCTACCCTGCCACTAGCAAAGATGGTTGTGTTCTTATTGCTAGAGTAGAATCATCTACTCAAAGCTTAAAGAAATCAGAAGTAACATTGCTTGACAGTTCAATTCCATTCCAGCATTTTCAGGCTCCCAAAGGGTACTTGATTCTGTATTTCTTGCAGATGTTATTAAGGAAGTGTAAATAACTAAAACTGAGGAACCACATGGTTGAATAAAGGCAGGGGTTACAAAAAGTGAAGGGAGTTTTGGTATAAGTTTTCTGGGAGATGGGTGAAATAGGTGATAGGAAAAGTAAGGATGGAGAGAGGCACTGAACTGTAGAACCCATAATGACCTAGCCTATGTTTTTATGAGTTTGTAGTTTCTTTACATAAGTGTACAGGGAATTTAGAAAGAGAGGTAGTGAAGTTTCTTATGGGATTTCATTAAGCCCCTTTGTAGCTATCTTATTATTTTGGAAATTGAATAAACTCTTCCAGGACACAGAGCTAATTAATACACTTGGTAATCTGCTACTTCATTAAGTGGAACTCCTTGAGGAGCCCGTGAAGCTTCCAAATGTGCATTCTAGGAATAATTTTGTTGCTTTTCAGTAATAACAACAATGTGCTAGGCACTGTGCTCAGGGTTTTATGTAATTCTCTACACAATAATCTTATGAGGAGTTTTCCCCAGCACATTCCCAAAGCCTCTTTATTTGCTGCCATTTCACATCCTTGAAACTGTTTCCCTGGCATCCTCATCTCATTATTTATATTGCCCTGGCCAGGTAGCTTAGTTGGTTACAGTGTCATCCCTATATGCCAATCTCTCTCTCTCTCTCTCTCTCTCATCAATAAATAATAATAATAATAAATTTAAAAAAAGGGCACACAAATCTTCTCACAGGAAATATATTGTGCTTGCCTAAGCCAGATTGCCATGAGACTAAATAAAAAAGTGAGATGTAATAAGACAGAATATATTTGAAGATATTTATTCCTGGTCTCTGAATTTTTAAAATAATTCCTTTAATGCATTTTGTCAATCATGAACTCAGGAAAATATCAAGGTCCCTATTTTCTAGACTTTCTTTTTACCCAGAAATTCATCTTATTATATTCCTCCTTTCTTTTTATTCCCTTTAGCCTTTATTATAACAGCTATCAATCATTCATATTAGATAAATTGATCCCATTTCCAAACTTTAATTAACATTTTATTATTGATTAAATCTAGAGGTCATGTGCTATTCATGGAATTAGTGTGAATGTTATATGTGAGGGTTATTTTAAAATGCAATTTTATTGATTTCAGGTATAAAACCATTACTTTCTTCAAGAGAGCAATATGTTGGGTGAAAATGATGTCTTCACTGTTACTAGTTCAAGATTTGTCTGCCAGTTTTAAGGATTTGCTTTTTGAAATGTCACAACTAAAAAAGGAAACAAAAATAACATTAACAGACCCACGTAGAAAATTATATTATTTGAGTATGTCACATTGGAAGATGGAAGATTTTTTTTGCAAACTTTCCTGCTTCTTGAAAATAGCAATGAATAACAGAAAATCTTTAATGCCATCTTGGAGCTTTTGCTTGATAAAAGGAACTACTGTATAGCTTCGAAGTTAAGAAAAAAACCCTTTGCAGAAATAGTTTATCCTTCCCTGAGCATCTTCTCGTCTCTGTGCATACGTGCACTCCCAGTGGCATGCTTAATCCATCTTCACAGCCCTACATATCTTCGAGTGAGTGCATAAATTCTGTCATGGAGGAACTACGACCTCGTTGTGAATAACTGCAAGCAGCACTGTGTGTGTGGCTCTATTGCTTGATGTAAAACATGGCCCTGGATGATCACTCAGTACTTGTTTTTTTAGGGTTATAAGGTTGGATGTGAGCTCCTCGCCATGGTGGTCAACATTATTGAGCATTTAATGTAGAGCCAGTGCCTGAAAAGCATGGCTTGGTCCATTGCCACAAATTGTCATTCATCCCCACACCCAATTACTCCAAGTGTTCATTGACACCTTCAATTTAACCCCTCAGTTTCCTTATTTGCCAATTAGGGATATTATTGTCTCTCTCACATAAAGTCATTATCACATTAAATGAAATAAAAACACTCAGAACCTCGAGCAGTGTGTATCACATAGTAGAATATGTTTTTGATAAATGTTAGTTTAAAGCAATTTTTTTTTTTTTGCTCTTAAGAATAGACTTGAAATCATCAATCTGAGGAAGCAAATGATTTCTTTCTATTTTAGATCTGCTTTTACTTGTGTGCTTTTTCCTGAAGTGTAAGGCATAATTTTGTACTCTCCCAGTATATTCCTGAGAGCATAGATGTGTGTGAAAATGAAGAGTGATTTAGTAGAAAGTGTCACGCTGGGTCCGCATATTAACTGCTTCCTCTCTGCACTCAGTATAAAAGACTGAGGCAGCCACCCACAGCTTTTTGAGGGCCACCCTGCAAGAAGTGCCTGGCTTCCCCCTTCCTATTCAAATCCCTCCTCTTATCAGGTTTCTGCATCCTTGTCCTTGTCACTTTTCTTAGCTGGTCTGTCCCTATTGGCCTTGCCTATTCTGATTTTGACCCATGTATGTTGTCTGTTGTTTTTTTGATTGGCATCTCCCTAAATGTCTCCCCTCAGAATGTCCCCTCACCTGTCTACTGTCTGGAAGGTAAATCAAACAGGAAGAAGAAATGTTTTGTGTTAACTGAAATCCTCACAATAGCCTCACTCGGTGTTTATTTATTTATTGTTATTATTTTTAATATTTATTGTTGAGATTATTACAGATGTTCCTCTCCCCCTGCCGATACCTGATTCCTGCCCTGCCCAGGCCTTTGCCACCCTATTGTCTGTCAGTGGTTCTCAACCTTTCTAATGCCGCGACCCTTTAATACAGTTCCTCATGTTGTGGTGACCCCCAACCATAAAATTATTTTCGTTGCTACTTCAAAACCATAATTTTGCTACTGTTAATGAATCGTAATGTAAATATCTGTGTTTTCCGATGATCTTAGGCTCTACAGCAGCAGTTCTTAACCTGTGGTCATGACCCACAGGTTAAGAACCGCTCGCAGGGTCACCTAAGACCATCGGAAAACACAGATATTTACATTACGATTCATAACAGTAGCAAAATTATAGTTATGAAGTAGCAACGAAAATAATTTTATGGTTGGGGGTCACCACAACATGAGGAACTGTATTAAAGGGTCGCGGCATTAGAAAGGTTGAGAACCACTGGTCTATGTCCTTAGATAATGCATATATGCATATAAGAGCTTTGTTTAATCTCTTCCCATCCTCCAACCTCCTTCTCTCTGAGAATTGTCAGTTTGTTCCATTTCCATGCCTCTGATGCTGTTTTATTCACCAGTTTATTCTGTTCATTAGATTTCTTATTCATGTATTTTGATTTTTAGATTCAGTTGTTGATAGATATGTATTTGTTGCCATTTTTTGTTCATATTTCTGATTTTTTCTTTTTCTTCTTCTTCCTTTTCTTAAAGAATACCCTTCAGCATTTCATATAATATTGGTTTGGTGGTGATGAACTCTTTTAGCTTTTTCTTCTCTGTGAAGCTCTTTATCTGACCTTCAATTCTAAATGATAGCTTTGCTGGGTAGAGTAATTTTGGTTGAGGTCCTTGCTATTTATCACTTTGAATATTTCTTGCCACTCCCTTCTGGCCTGCATAGTTTCTGTTGAGAAATCAGCTGACAGTCGTATGGGTGCTCCTTGTAGGTAACTAACTGTTTTTCTCTTGCTGCTTTTAAGATTCTCTCTTTGTCTTTTGCCCTTGGCATTTTAATTATGATGTGTCTTGGTGTGGTCCTCTTTGGATTCCTCTTGTTTGGGATTCTGTGCGCTTCCTGGACTTGTAAGTCTATTTCTTTCAGCAGATAGGGGAAGTTTTCTGTCATTTTTTCTTCAAATTGGTTTTCAATATCTTGCTCTCTCTCTTCTTCTGGCACCCCCATAATTCAGATGTTGGTACACCTGAAGTTGTCCCAGAGGCTCTTTACACTATCTTCATATTTTTGGATTCTTCTTTTTTTCTTTCTCTCTGGTTGGGTGTTTTTTGCTTCCTCATATTTCAAATCACTGATTTGATTCTCAGAATCCTCTACTCTACTGTTGAATCCATGTATATTATTCTTTGTTTCAGTCAGTGTATGCTTAATTTCTGTCTGGTCCTTTTCCACTTTTTTGGAGGTTTCTTGAAGATTCTTGAGTAACCTTATAACCATTGTTTTGAATTCCATATGCAGTAGTTTGCTTTCTTCCATTTCTTTAATTTGTGACGTCTCCACATTTAATTTCTTTGTCTCCACATTTTGGCTGCTTCCCTGTGTTTGTTACTATGTATTGGGTAGCTACTAAGTCTAAGTCTCCTTGAGTTGGTAGAGTGGCCTTGTGTAGTAGGTGTTCTATAGGGCCCAGTGACTCAGTAACCTGAGCTTGGAGCTCTCGGTGTACCCCTTTGTGGGCTGTGAGCACAGCCTTGTTGTAGTTGAGACTTGATTGCTTTTGGTGTCACTGGGAGGAATTGACCTCCAGGCCAATTGGCTGTGAAGACCAGCTGTGACTACAGTGGGAGAACTGCTATGCAGGAGAAACCCCTATGGAGCAGGACTTGATTCAGTGGGGCTTTGGTGCTCACTGAGTCTGCCTCTTGAGTGTGTTGCTTATAGATGTGTAGAGTTGTAATCTGGTATGGTCTGACACTGACCATTAGGTACACTGGCTCTTGGGTCTCCAGGGAGGTGCAAAGTAAGCCACTGCCTGGGGCCACCCAGCAGGAGCTACAGAGAGATCTGCAGATTGCTCATCTTTGTATCAGGTTTGGAAGTGCCCAGAAGAGGCCCAGCTATAAAGCAAGGCAGGCTGGTGCTGGTGCCAGGTTTTGGGCCTTTTATTGATAGGTTTGGGGCTCCCTGACCCAGCTCTAGCTTGTTTGAGAGATATTAGCCTGAGAAAGGACAGGCCATTCATATGCAGCAACTGCTGCACACAGCTTGGGTGGGGTTGTAAATTGAATGAGGCAATGTCTTAGGGCAGTGGTCGGCAAACTCATTAGTCAACAGAGCCAAATATCAACAGTACAACAATTGAAATTTCTTTTGAGAGCCAAGTTTTTTAAACTTAAACTTCTTCTAATGCCACTTCTTCAAAATAGACTCGCCCAGGCTGTGGTATTTTGTGGAAGAGCCACACTCAAGGGGCCAAAGAGCTGCCTGTGGTTCATGGTTTGCCAACCACGGCCTTAGGGAATCACCAAGACGGAGCAAACAGAAATGGCTGCCAGTCAGCTCTGTGACCAGGGAGGTCCCCACATAGGAACAATGATCCCTGCAAGCACCTCTGTCTGGGAGAAAGCCACCCCTGAGTTCCTGCCCTGATGCCAGACAATTCAGTTTCTCCTTGTATGTGTTTGTGTTCCCCAGAGCCTCGCCCTGGTGCTGGAGCTCAGAAGAAGCAGGACCTTGTAAGTTCAGTTCATGGTGCCGACCTTTTACAAAGAACAGCTGGGTCTCCAGCAGCCTCTGTGTCACTGAGCACCAAACCGCACTGGTTTTTATAGCCCATAATTCTTACTGCCTGTAGGGATTTCTTTTCTTAGCTCTGGAACCCTGGGCTGGGGGTCTGGTGAGGGACTGGGCCCCCTTGCTTTTTCAGGCAGCCTCCACAGAGATGATCTCCCTCCCAATTAAAAAGCAGCACATGTGGGTACTGGACCAGCTCATTCTGTGCATCTGCACCTCCTATCAGTCTCAGTGTGCTTTCTTCTTTACTTCTCTAGTTGTAGGACTTCCATTCAGCCAGCTTTCCACCACTTCTGGGTAATGGTTGTTCTGTATGTTAGTTGTAATATTGATGTGGTTGTGGGAGGTGGCGAGTACAGGCGTTTACCTATTCCGCCATCTTCAGATCCTTGGTAGGCATTTAAAATCCCCATGTACAGTTGATATAAGTAGCATAGAGAGAATAGATAACTTCCCAAGGCTGTAGGACTGATTAGTGATTTGGTGGGTCTTGAGGACCATGTTAATGGTGGTTAGTAACTTGGTAACTATGCAGTCAGAGCAGTAAGAAGACGATGCTTACACTATAGCATGTTAGTGCTAATGGGGAGAGCTGTCCCAGTTGGGCAGTAGAGGTCTCTGAGGGACCTTTGTCAAGAGGATTACGAGTGAAGCACAGCTCCACAGATGTGACCGACACAGCTAGTTTCTACCAAATAATCATTTCTCCTTCTTTCTTTGTTATAGGACCCCAGAATTTAGCTAACCATATTACCATCTGAGACAGACGGCTTTTTTCATCCTTGCTTGCCACTAGATGTGGCCATGTAAGAATTCTCATTAGGGAGTTGTGAGTGAAGTGTTGTGTGAAGCTTTTGAGAGTGTTGTTGAAAGGGATCTGACCCAGTAGGATGCCTTTCTCTGTCTGACTTCCTTCCTCCTGGCCCACAACTCAGAAATGATGATCTTGAGGGTGGAAGCTACTTACTGGGAAACTGGGTCCCTGATATCATCATGAATCTGTCAGACCAGACCTGAATGGCCTCCCTGGACTACTTTTATGTAGGAAAGAAAGAAACTTCTGTCTTTTTTGTCACCAAATGTATACAAGAAACACAGTGAGGTCTATGTTAACTCTATAGTTAATCAAAACAGCATCTAGATGAAAACTATAAAAATATAAAGTAGGGGAGAAAAGGCACAAGGGCAGTATGAACAGGCATGAAGGGCCAACAGAGGAGCTCTGGGCACACAGGAGTCCAAGGTATAAAGGGGTTAGGGGAGCAGGTTTCCTGTTCCAGCCTCCACTGGGTTCAGGATATAGGAATTGTCTGTAGGCTAGCGGCTCATCCATTCATTGTCTGACCCTTGTCAATTATGAGGCCATTGAGAGTGGTAGCCATGGGCCCAGCTTTGGAAAGTACCAACTATATGTGCAAACAACCTACCTTTTCGGTGAAGGGCCATGTGGCTTATATTTGATCACTGCTACTGACCAGACTGCAGTGGACACTGGGAAAATCAAAGCCCAGCTTTGCACCATAGCTCTTGGGGACCCGTTTGGGCCACAGTGAAATCCTCTCAAGCCTGATTGTTCATCACTCCCAAGCACTATGGGGCTGAATTTATTCATGCTTCACATTCTTGTTTTTATTATTATTATTATTATTATTATTATTATTATTATTATTATTGCTACAAACCCAAGTCTCTCTGGTCACTCATAATGCCCACACTATTGTCATCATGAACCAGCCCTCCACTCTTCTCTCTTTCTGTTTCTTTTATATCTCCAAATATTTTCCCATCTCCTTGACTTGAATTGAAACCTGGCTTGTCTCCAAGTATGTGGCTTCTCCTGCAGCCCTCTCAATGGTCAGCTGCCAAGCCTCTCACAGCCTTTGTTTCTCAAGGGTTAAGAAACGCTTTCCTTTCTCTGAAATATAACATTCTGACCAGTGTTTCTGTACCATCCTGAGTCTCATGTTGCTGGCTCTATTATTCTTCATGTGACATCCAGATGGATCTATGGGATTCACAGAGGACTGGTTTATTGACAATGATATGACAGGTGATCTAAATATATTTTATAAGTAGGTGATTAAAACGTTCTTGGCTGTTAGGGCCAAAGTACATGTAGACACTAAGAATATATAAATTAATTTGCTTTATTGAGTTAAAACAGGACTTTGGAAACATGAAATTGTATTCTTTGTGTGTATGGCTGCACAATTAAAGTGAGGGTGAGATCTTGTATATAGGTTATAGATTGCTTTACTTTAAAAAGGAACAACCACAGAGGATCTCTTGATATTTACATGTTTTCCACAGGATCTCAATTATTACTTTTAAAATTAATTATATGCTCACTGCATGGGAATTAGTATGCTATTATGTAGTCATGTGCCTAATTAGCATTAATTCATTTTAATAACTGAGTATTAGCCACAAAGAAATGAGAACCATTAAACATATATTGATATTTTTTGGGGGAGGGTTCTGATTTCTGCATCACTTCTGTGTATATCATTTCATTTGTAATTTTAAAAGGTAGACTAAGCATTATCTAAGACCAGGCTGACACTTTTGCAAATTATCATATGTTTTATTTTAAAATTAGACCTGGAATATAAAAGGTAGGCCTACAAGGAAACAACCCATTGATATTCTTATTCATATCTGCTAAGGAAAGCCCAGGAGTGCCTTTTAGCCAGTGTAAGGGTCAAAGGATATGCAGATTCTGGTTTCATGTGATAACTTGAATAGCTTGCTAGCAGGCCAAATGAGAATAAGATTAAAATTAAAACTTCTCAGAGTAAGAGATTTCTATGCCCCTTCTAAGAGTGGAAAAATGATACAGATACTGGATTAGATCCATGTGTTTTAAAGTCACCAAATAAAACAGCCTAAGGAACTATAGAGCATGCTTAGTTCTATATTCTCACTTAAATTATCACTTTCAATAAGATAAAGTATTAGAAGTAGAATGTGTAAAGATATTTTAGCTCTGTTCCTTAGTGTCCCCAAAATGCCTTCGGTATTTTGAGGTGGAGGCAAAAAGTAGACTAATCATTTGAACTCTATATAGAGTCAACTGTGTAATAGCTGCCCATTTTCCTCACAGTAAAATCTAACATCCCTACACTGGTTCTCATGGTCCACATGGTCTGATTTACCTTTGGGACTTCATTGCCTACTAATCTCCCACTTGCTTGACTATAGCCACCCACTCTTTCAACAGGCCTCTCATGCTCCTGCCTTAGGAGTTTGCACTGGCAGCTCCCTTTACCTGGAAAGCTCCTCCCCTGGATATTCACATGGTTAATTCCATTAAATCCTCTTTAAGTCAAACTCAAATATCATAGTCTCACAATAAGGCCTACCTGGACTATCTTACCTAAAGTTATAGTTTGCCATCTTTCCCCAAACCCCAGCACACCCAATCCTCCTTATTTTGCTATTTCATTTTCATTATTACTTAATATTTTATAACTATATATTTTTCTGTTTTCTGTATCTCTTGCTTTTGTGTGTCTTCTCTAAGCTATGTGAGAGTGAAGATCTTTGTTTTGTTCACTGATGTATCCCAAGTACCTAGAACAATGTCTGGCTGTATTTATTGAATGGATGACTACAGAGTATACTGTATGCCCCATCCAGGGTGCTTCATGTTTGGAATTCTTCACAAGTTACCTTTTCTTCAAAATATGGTCCAACTTTACCTTGGACAGTAACTTTCATTCATCTCCAGCCTGATCTTATCATTCCTTCTTGTGTGTGTTCTAGTGTTACCCATGGGGTAGTCAGGGCAAAGTCCAGGCCAAAAAAAGTTATGGCTGTGAATTCATGGCAGATGGCCATAATATTCTGCCTGGTTATCTCTGAGATTAGAGACATAGTTGATAAATGACAGCCTGCCAACCATCTATTACCACATCCCAGCTGTGTATGGGACTGGCTGTGCATCCATTAGATGGTTGTATACAGATGCACCTGTTTCACTCTGAGATCTGGCATGTCTCAGAATTTCTGATGATGGTGGCTAAATAGATGGAGCTACTTGGGACGTGATATAAGGGGCAGAATTCCTTGCCTAAATGGAAGCTTGGCCTGCTAAATGGCATCATCAGAAATTCAGATGAGAGCAGATATGCTTTCCAATTAGTTTCCATTTCAAATTTCTAAATCCCTTGCATGGAGGAAGCCATCCTAGATTAGGCTGGTTGGAATAATGATATCTTCCACCCCAGGTTTCTGTGGCTAATATTGGTTTTTACTTGTGAAATTCACAAGAAATTTAGCGAAACAGAAAAATTTAGAAATTTATATAGAAAGTGAAAATCCATCATTTTTATGGAGGTCGTGTTTTGGTGTCATTGCATGAATTATGCTACATTAACTTTTAATTCCTGTTGCAAAGGATCTCTTCCAGTACTCAAGGTACATGGCTCCATGAACCATATAATATGTTGGCATTAGTACTATTCTTAGAGTGTAAGCTTCAGATGTGAATGGAAAGATAGTAAATAATGAACCGAGGACTCTCCGATTCAATTGTTTTATGGCATGCAACAAGCACCATGTGGAGGCTATATGAGTGCTTTTTCATGAAAGTGTTGAGGGTGGATATTTAATATTTATTAGATGTTAAGAATAGCAGTTTCATTTCAGGTTTTAATATAAAATAGGTTTCTATCTATATATTTGTTTAACTTTTTCAGTGTTGTAAATGCATGAAAAAATACTTGTTTGTATATGTATGTGTGTATATGTATGTGCATGCCAAATACTGAATGCTGTATCAAAGGAATTGTGACCTTAAAATTGAGAATTTATATATTGCAAAATAAAATAAAACATTTAGTTAAAATGAAAATTGTGATGACTTTGAAGAGCATATCTCCATATAGACCTGTTTTAAAATAAGCACCCTAAGATGAATACCTGCATATTGTTGAGTATCATGATACACTGCAGTGGCTGTAAGAGATTATTTCATCCCCTTCTAGGGCCTTTTAGAAAAATGAATTGACTTGGCACCAATGAAACTTGTTGTAATGAATCACACCAGTGAACTGTGTTTTAATGCCTTGATGCCCTATGAAACGATTCAAGGAGGTGATGGGGGAATGTATTTTTCTTATTCAGGTGCTCCTCACATTCATTTGAAATTCCTGATCAAAGTTTTAAATACTTTCTAGCTGCTGTTCCCTCTGCCATTCACTTCCTTTTTATGCAGCTGCACTAATTTTGTCAAATGCCTTAGTCCTTACTCCCTACTACCCCAATCATCTGCAGCCATCAGCACTGCTGTCTCATCTTGGAATGATGTTGCATGGCATTTCCCCCATCTCAAGGTGCTATGGCACTTTACTCACTGGCCTCTGATAATATGCACTTCAACATCCCTGCTACAACCCTGAGATCCTGAATTGGAACAGCCATCTCGTCCAACTACAACTGTTCCTTTCAGAATTCCCCTAAGGCAGCTCTGATCTGTGTTACCTTCTTTCCATTGCCTCTACCATCCAAAGAGCTCTCTGGGTTTTTTTATCTCTCAAAATTTTAGGAAATGATCTTAAAGGTTAGATACGCCAATCTTGACGTGATTTGATGGAGATTTAGAATTGACTTACCTGTTGTGAAAATTACTCAGATCACCAGAACCGAAAACCTGCAACAGTTTCTGGTAAATGTCAGTTCGACTCTTTATTACTGTGTCTCTGACTTTTCAGAGATCTTCTGCAGCATGTGATAAGCTTCAAGATGAACTTAGGAAGCAAACTCATTGTAGGTCATGGAGAAGATTCAAGAGACTGATCATTAAATAAAGGTCTTCTCACCTTTATCCATTTCATTCATCCAATTTATTTATCATTCATTCATTTTACTGTCTGTCTCTTACTCATTGTGCCAGACACATTACTCCCTATGCAGGCATTTTGGGCTTGATCCTTCCTTTAGTATAGACCTCATTCTGTTCAACTGTCTTAGACTAGATTTATTCTGTTTTAATTAACTAAATTTCTATATTAGAACATCACACCCCTTTCTAACTGGGACTACTTTCTTGTGAGCTAACTTGTTGACATGGGAAGGATGCTAGAAGCCATGTACTGTATGACAAATATTTTGGATGAAACCGAGAGGGAAACATGGACAATGGATTTTGTCTTTTTCCTACATTCAAAGTAGGGTTCATAATTAAAGTATCTGAAAAATACATAAAATGTGAAATACCACTCAGAATTATACTCTTCTATTGGTACTACATAAAGATATGAAATAAGTCAGAGCCTCTGCACATCTCTCTAATCTAATGTCTCAAACATTACTATCTGTTTAGCATTTATATTCATGCCCATATCTTAAAATATTTCATATGGTTTTAAAGAAAAAGTAAGATTTTCATAATCATCAAAAGGAGACCAGTTGAATACCAGTTGAAAAAGTATGGGTACATTCATCCTATAACCTGTTAAGTATTAAAAGCAAGTTTCAGAATAATATGTGTCATAAGATTTAATTTTGGTTAAAAATGTGCACATTTTGGCAAATCATTAAAAAAGAATGGATGACACCCACTAAACCCCTGCTATAGTTTCATCTGTTGCTTTAATTTTGACTATTTCAAAAATACATATTACTTCAATAATTCTAAAGTAATAAAATATTAAGACACTCTCATCCACGTATTCTTTATTATTACCCTCTAACACTCACTCATCCTGAATATATTGGTCTTCAACTTGCATTTTTCATTTACTATATCATAGACATTTCCCATTAAAAAATCATTTTTTTCATAGCTACAAAGGAGCTATTATATATATATGTCACACTTTATTGAATCATTTTGCTATTGGTGGACTTCCAGGCTATGTCTAAATTTTTGGTATTCCTAGAAATGCTGCATTGAACATTAGTTGTCTCTAGATAATGCACACAGATAAGCAATCATTTCTGTATGATGAATGATCAAAAATGGGATTGCTAAAAATGTACATTTAACATTTTAATACTCTGCCTAATGTCCTAGTGTTTGACTGATTCTTCAGAGACTAAGTAATATCAACTATTTCAGAATAAAATATTTTCTCTCCTTTTGATGACTAGACAGATTATTGTTGAGGCCTGTGGATTAATATTTTTTATTTAACCTTGTTGAATTTGGGAGGAGTCACTGTATAAGGATAGTATGCAATTTTCATTTGATGTTTTACTCAAACACAACATTAGCCGATGTTAAATGGTGGTAATCCTTTTATTTGCTATTATGTAAATAATGTGCTTTATATCCTTAGCTGAAAGGGCACCAGGTGAACTGAGAATTATTATTGTTCTTTGTTAACTTTGTTAACAGTTGTTAATACCACAGATAGTAAGGCAGAGTAATGTCCATCCCTAGTGATTGCACCATGGCTATGATCCTCAGCTTGCTTTTTCATGTTTACATAAATATATGTACAGCAGGACTGTTGAATCCATTTCTTACTTTGCAGGATTGAGTTAGCAGCTTTAATCTTCAGAGAACCGAGTTATGTATTGTCTAAATGTCTTTTATATTGTGAGAATGTCAAAACCCTTTAAATGTATTGTTTTCTATTGTTTTATTAGATGCTTTCTTACACTGAAAATCTTTATTTTCTTTTCCTCTAGGAAAAAAAAAGGAAAGATAATAAAGAGAATGCTGTTTTCTTGTGGAAGTATGGCACCATAAGTAGCTGTCTTTATATTATGATTCTGGGATACTTAATATTTTACATTCAGATTACATGGAACTCAGCTAAATGTCTACATATTGTAGAGATATACTTCTTACATTTGCCTTTTCTTTGTCAAGAAAACACAAAATATTTTATAGATATTAACTCTCAACACCCCCAGAGGACAAGATAAAAGGCAAATAGAAAGGAAGTTACAGAAGGGATAGTTTTTGTGGCATCATATAATGTATGAGGAAGCAGGAAAGTTCTGTTAATTTCTCAAACCAGACTATTTCCTGATTAGGATGATTCTACCAATTTGAAAATACCCTACTAACTTAAAAACTTACATCAAAAGGAACTTTTATATGACTGGTCAATTGCTGCCAGGCACATTAATAGGAAAATATCTCTAGGGTAAAAATTAAAAGAAAACTTTTTCATAGAACTTTTGAAATACTAGAAAAGAGGAATATAATTAAAATGCTGGCATCAGTTTTAATGTAGCACATATAAGAAAACATGACATCATTATATATGCTAGGCATGGAGTAGTTATCTAATATGTATTTCATTGTTTTAAAAATTCCTATGAAAGCCTGTGTCTATTATGTATTCTTTATGTGTCATTTTTAATTGAATTTATTGGGATGACATTGGTTAATAAAATTATATAGGTTTCAGGTTTACATTGTATAATACATGATCTGTATTTTGTAGTATGTATTCACCATCCCAAGTCAAGTCTTCTTCCATTACCATTTATCCCTGTTTTACCTTCTTCTGTCTCCCCTGCACTTCCCTTTCCCTCTGATAATCACCATACTGTTGTCTGTGTCTATGATATTTTTTTCTTAATCTCTTCCTTTTTTTTTTTCATTCAACCCCACACCCCACCTTTCCCTCTGACCGATGTCAGTCTGTTCTCTATTTTCTATGAGTCTGTTCCCATTTTGTTTATTTTATTCATTAGATTCCCATATGATGGAATTCATATGATACTTGTCTTTCTCTGACTGGCTTATTTCACTTAGCATAATACTCTCCAGGTCCACCCATGTTGTCTCTTTGTCTAGTTTTAAAAGTTAGAGTCATATTTAACTTATCTTCTTCAAAAGATATGCAATATCAGGATATAATGCATTTCAGTGTGTGTCTGTCTCAGTAACAGTGTTTTCCTACAAAATTTAAGAAAATTAGAAAAATTCTCTTAATATGTTTGTAGATCTAGTTCATATGTGTTCAAGTTATATAAATGTAGTCAATTTTCCATTTTCAGAGAAAAATAAAATACAATTAGGTTTGAAAATGGGTCTCAAATGCTAAATTTCTTCTAGAGTTTGAGTTATTTTGTTTTCTTGATTGGTTGATACCCTTTTTGTAGGCAAAAAGGCAAGAAATAGGATAGCAGGAGAATGGAGGCGAAGTGCCCTGAATCATAGATGTAACACAGGTTTGCAGCTTCAGTGGTGAAGAATTCTATTACCAAACATAGCAAGTTCACATGTTCAAATAATAGCATTTCATTTTTCATTGCTCTATAGAATAAGTGACTAGATTAACTATTGAAAATATATTTTCTCTCTCCAGAATCTAAAGAGAGAAGAAAATTTTCCCTGCTAAATTTATTATCCTTCACCACTAAAGCAGATGGTATGATAGGATAGTATTGATTTTTCTATACTGACAGAGCAGCTGATAACTTATTTTTGGTTTGACTTAATGTGTAAACTGTGAGTTAGGTCAAGGGATTTCTTATGCCGTTTTGTACTGGCTTATCTTGGACTTTACAAATCCACATATTGACTTTTCAAAGGAAAAAAATCTAATTGAACCCATTGGGATTTTTATAAGACAGCCACAAATTTTCCTTAAAATTTAGCCCCCTAGTACATGTACTCATCATCTATTTCCCATCATCCAGCCATAAAAAGGGCATGATTCAGTATGGGGAGGCAACACTGCAGTGTCCACATATATTACTCTTTTTGTGATCCCTGTGTTTGCTCTTTCTTCTAACTGTACTGGGGATGTGTTCTTAACTATTAATTCTGCCCAGATTCTGCAGTGTATTGCTGCGTTGGGGGGTTTCCTTTATCCTATCTGTGATATGACAGTTGAGGTGAAGACCATGATAAGTGAGTTAATATCACCTACTCTGTGGCCTCTAACTGACTCCTGCCCCAGTGCAGGACATTTCAATGTCAGTGAATGGTGAATCTCAGGAAATATCTGTTTCACTAAAATAAATAAATAAATAAATAAATAAAACCAGTTTCTCTCTACAAAAAGAAGAGAAACTTGGGAATTGATGAAATCACTTCTGTAGGAAGATTTAATACTTATGTGTTTAAGTTAGGTGCATTTAGTCACTTTCAGAGATAAGCAAAATACATTAACCTTTGCAAATGAGTTCCAAATGCTAAGTTTGGATATTCTGATAATGGAATAATGTTACAGAAAATGTGTCATAGACCTCTGTGTCCTTACTTCACCCATTACACCTACCTTGATTAGTGGAATTCTTTTACTCTTTATTTTTATTGTGAAATGTTTTATATCTATAAAAAAGTACAGAGAATAATGTAACAAGAATAAAACCTTACAAATACAGGTAAAGATCCCTGTGGGTCCTCCCAGGTCTTATGACTTTTCTGCATATTTTTATACTTTTTACTATGTGTACAGCTAAACAAAAATGAGATGACTGTTTTTGATATTTTAAAAACTTTATGAAAAAGCCATCATGACACCTGCTATGCTTTCACAATCTGTTTTTTACCTTAACATTGTGTTTTAGAGATTGATCATATGTATTAAATTAATACATATAGATACAGTTTACTTGTTTTTATTATACTATACTTTTTAAATTTACCAGATTGTACTTAGCCATGATCTTGTTGATAGGCATTTTAATTTTCCCAATACTCTGGATTCTTGACACAATATGCATTACCAATGTATGCATGATGGAGATTTTCTCTAGGGCATCTACCTAGGAGTGAAATTGCTGGATCATAGATGTATACATACCTTTAACTTTATCAGATATTACCAGATTGCTCTCTAATTTATGTTTGAATCAACAGTGTGTATGTATAAGAGTTCTAGTTGCTCCACATCCTCACCAGCAGTGGTACCATCAGATTTTTGAATTTCAATTTTTGTTGTCCATCTGGTGCATATAGAAGTAGTATCACATTGTCTTTTTAAATTTGTTCTTCCCTGATAATAAGGTTAATCATTTTTTCATATGATTATTGGTCATTTAAGTTTTTTCTTCAATTAATTATTTTTAAATAGCCTTTCCCTTTTTTGATGGTTGTCTTGTTTAGGAGTGGGTAGTTTATAAACAATGGAAATTTATTTCTCAGTTCTGGAGGTTGGAAGTCTGAGATTAGAGTGCCAGTCCAGTTGAGTTCTAATGAGAGTCCTCTTCCAGATTGCAGATTGCCTACTTATTGTGTCCTCACAAGGTGGAGAGAGGATGAGAGAGCTCTCTGGTGTCCTTTTTAAAGGGCACTAATCCTATTCTTGAGGTATCCACACTCTTGACCTAAATACCTTCCAATAGGCTCCACCTCCTATACTATCACATTGGGGGTAGGATTTCAATGTATTCATTTTGGAGTGGGGGGCAGGCAAAAACATTCAGCCTATAATAATGAGATCTTTCTCTTACTGATTTGTAAACATTCTTTATATATCTGCACTTTAATTCTTTGATACATTTATGGCAGAGGCCTTTTCCCTCTTCACCTTCTCTATTTACTTTAAAAAATGTTGCCTTTGTTGAACAATAATTTTTACATTTCATTAATCTATTTTATCAATATTTTTCTTTTAGCTTCTTGTTTAAGATATTGTTCTCTCAATCTGGTCATTAAGAAACTTTTCTAGAGTTTTACTCTCTGCTCTTTCATTGCTGTAGTTTGTATTTTTGTGATTATGTTCTACTTTTATAATCTTGTAAACCATATGTTATCAATTTATAAGTCTGCACCAGTCAGGTCAGAATTCAGAATTCTACCCACTAACAATTTCTACAAAAAAATCTATACCCAACATGTTAGTGAGCTAGTAACTTTCACACAATTTCATTTGGGGAAGGGATGGATGGTGGCTCTGGTAAGGAGGAATTGCATGGAGGTGTAGTTGCTCACATACCCTGCCAAGTCCCCAGGAAGTATAATTTCACTTCATTTCTGATTAGTTCTCTCTTTGGGAGTAATCCTATCATCATGATCTATTTCCAACAAACCTTTAGAGTCCTGCTAAGTAAAATTTATAATTTCACGACAATGAACGTGCACACACACATACACACACACACACACGTTTACTGCTTAGAATGTCTGTATTAACTGTATCAGCCTCTAAGGTTGGGCTACCTATCCCCCAATCCATTATTTTATAGTTTATTAAATACTAGAGGCCCAGTGCATGAAATTTGTGCACTAGAAGGAGGTGTCCCTCAGCCTTGCCTATGCCCTCTTGCAGTCTGGGACCCCTCAGGGGATGTCCATCTGCCAGCTTAGGCCTGCTCCCTGCGGGGATCAGGCCTACGCTGGCAGTTGGACATCCCTCTCACAGTCTGGGACCCCTTGCTCCTTACCTCCCACCGGCTTGCTGCTCCTTACCACTCAGCTCACTGCTCCTTAGCACCACTGGTGTGCTTGCCAGATGTGAGCCCTGCTTCTGGCTGAGCAGTGCTTCCCCTGTGAGAGTGCACTGACCACCAAGGGGCAGCTCCTACATTGAGCATCTGCCCCCTGGTGGTTAGTGTGCATCATAGTGATCAGTCGTTCTGGTCATTCTGCCATATGGTCACTTAGGCTTTTATTATACAGATTGTGGGTGGACATTTTTGAGGGCCCAGAGTGGTAGCAATGTAACTGAGCCCAAAGCTGTGAGTAGGTAACCTTGTGACCTGAATTATCTCTCCAGTTAGCATAATTAGGAGACAAACAAATACTAGAAATATGTATCTCTAAAAATATTTAAAGAAAATCAAATACAGAGGCTTATTATTTGAAAGTAAATGAAGATGACCATTATAACTTTAAGAGCAAAAGTAAGAATTTGAGGTTTAGACCATTGAAATACAACTGGATCCTGAACAAAAGGGAGACATGCTGCTTAGCAAGTGAGGAGAGCACTGGCAGATATTTGGTTCCAGCCTACATGTGATTTGTTGGATGAATTATTTCTGATCCCCACCCCTTCCCTCACTAGCCCCATTTTACTGGAGTGGGAGGGAGGGGGTATTTAGACATGAAATAAGATTTCAGGATGGGGAAGGATGGTGGTAATGGCAGCTTGCTTTTCAAGCCCTTCCATTTCTCTAAATGTCTGCGTTACAGCAGCAGCTTGAAAAAATCATGGACCTGCTTTGTCCACTTTGCGATGCTGCATACAAGCAGTATTCTCGGAGGAAGCAAGACTGTTTTTGTGACGTGTCTTGTGCCTGTGCAAGGCTTTCAGCTCAGTGATTAGCAATTCTTGGTTGTTAATGGGTAATGAGACACAAGTTGGATAGCTTGGAGAAAAAAATCATTGGTCATTCCATTAAATTGAATCCTCAATATGAACTGCCGAGGGCAGTGAGTTTATCCAACCAAACACCAATCGCATAAAGAAATGCGCTTTCCAAGTGTTAACAGTCAAATTTATTTCTTGGCAATATAAAGTAGTGTGTACTCTTTTACAATAATGTGAGAAATGAATATTAAAAAAGACTTCAAGCTATGAAGTGGGAGCTTAAATTTGTTTTTTTAATCTAAAATGGTACATTAATTTGTAGTTAAAAATTTTGTTTGCTGTTAACAGTAGGTTTCCTTTTGCACTTTATTTTTCCTTCTTAAAAATCTAAGTAACATAATCTCATTGCAGAAGATTTAGAAAACAGTGCAAAAAAGAATTAATGTATTGTGTCATGATTAGGACGTGGACTATGGAGTGAGATTAGATTGCTTAGTTTCTAACATTGTGTTTTTGGGTGAATTACTTTGACCTCTCCCTACTGAGGTTTCCATCTTTTTAATAGGATTAGTAATAGCTGTTCACAGGGTTGTTGTGAGTATTAACCTAGATGATTATTGCCCTTAACAATTGGTAGCTATTGTTATTATTAGCCTGTTTATGGGAGGTAGTATAGCATAGTAGTTAAGTGCATGCTTCAAGAGCTAACTGCCTGGGCTGAAATCCCATTGCTGCCACTTGCTAGCTGTATAATGTTTGACAAGTTCTGTAACTTCTCAGTTTCCTCATTTATAAAATGGGGTAATATTAGTGTTTAATCCTACATGTATTCTGAGAATTTGTAAGTTAACCTACATAAACAGTATAAAATAAACCTTACTACACACATTAATTATTATGATGATGATGCAATTACTGGTCAATTAATGCTGACATTCTAGCACATTTTGTTTGTTTACATTGCATTTAAATCTTTTGCTTTACCTTTCACATAATCCACACTATAAGTAGTCCTTTTAAAGACTCCATAAAATTCCACTGAATGAGCTCTCCATTATTCACTGAGTCTCAATATTGGCCACTCAAGGTTTCTTTCCTTTTTTTCCCCTCATTGATAAATAATAATTAGAGAGATGTTATTTTGCTTTTCAGTTGTTGAAGATTGTGATTCTTTCCCAAGGGCAGAGTTTTCTATTTGTTTTTTTACAATACTTCATGTATACAAAGAAGTATAGAAAATAAAGAGACATGTATGACTCAATAACCAGATTATTACAAGTTGATGTGTTATCATATTTACGTTAAATATTTCCCCTGTAAAGAAATAACATGTCATCATGGGGTGGGCAGGGGCAAGAGATGCGGAGATGGGGGACACAATCTATCAAACTCCTCCTCTTAGACTTGAAGGCTACCTTCATCCTAGTCTCCTTCCTACCATAGAGATGACCTCAGTCACTGTGTATTATCCCAGCATAAGCATGAGCAGTCTGCCAATTCCTATTTTCTCTTAGCACACTAAGAGAGGTGACAATTTTCAAATGGAATTGTACTAACAATAAAGGAAAAAATCGCTGGGGAAGGAAAAGAAAACCCAAGAAGCACGAACAGTTGAATTTTCTGTCAGCACTTGCCTTGTTTCCCCTGCCCCTTGGCCTGGACTCTCCTGGTCCCCTCTGTTTATAGAGTTGCCTGTGTCTCTCCCCGCTTCACCCCCATGTTCCCTCTAGTCCTGGGCCCATCTGTAACTCCAGAGTGTGTTTCTGGAACCATACCCATCTTCATCTCTGATGGCTTATCCTCTCCCACCTCAGTGCCACTGTGGGGTGTCAGGGAGCAAGACTGAAGCCAGCAATTTTCCAGGGGACACTACAGGAGAAGCCATCTGGAAAACTATCCACTCTAAGAAGCGAGGGATCTGAATTAAGGATAGAAGACAATGAGCATTATTTGAGTGACATATTACACTAGATGTTTTACATATGTAATCTAACTTAATGCTTCTCTAAGCTGCAAGATAGGGTTTATTTTCCTTGTTTAATGCATGAGAAAACTGAATCTCAGAGAACTGAAGTACTGCACTCAAGATCACCATTGTCTTTTTATGATTTAACCAAGCCCATTTTCACTTATCTGCCCCATACATCAGAATGTAAGCTCCAGGAGACAGTAAAAATTGTTCCTATTTATTCAGGTCTCATTAGGTGCTTATCACTAAAGCTTCATTTGTATTGTCTCACTCAATCTTCGCAATAACCTAAGGAAGTAGATCTTATTATCTATCTAATTTTTACTTTATAAGTAGATAACCTGAGGCAGAGAGAGTTTGGCACGTTCTCACAGAATCTTATAGCTAGTTAAGAATAGGGCAAGATTTTGAAACCAAACTTTAGAAGTTAAACTAAAGTTATGCATGTTTTTGTGTGTGATTATATATGTGTGTACAGGTGTACAGGTAATAATGCAGATTGTTTCCAATAGATGGAGTTACACATATGTTGATAAATAAATATATATATGCAATTTGATATGTATGATATTTTGTTGTATTGACAGCAAGCTTCAAAACTTCATATGTCAAATTTGCTGAAGGTGTTAACATCATAGATACTTTTAACGCTTTAAAAATGTCTCATTTTGTGCCAAAAAAAGAGAGCATTTGCGGGAAGTTTTAATTCATTAATTTATTTTGAAGAAAAGTGCTTTTGAAAGTTATTGTATACTTCAGGAAGCTTATGGTGAACATGCTCCATCTCCAGATATTGTGAATGCTGGTTTAAACGCTTTAAAGGTGATGATTTCGATGTGAAAGTCAAAGAACGTCCAGGCCAACTGAAAAAAGTTTGAAGACCAACAATGACAAGCATTATTGGATGAAGATGCGTGTCCAACTCAGAAACAACTTGCAGAAAGATTAAACGTTGCTCAGCAAACAATTTCCGATTGTTTACTAGTACAAGCAATGGGAAAGATTTTAAAGGAAGGAAAATGGGTGCCACATCAGCTGAACGAAAGACAAATGGAAAACCGAAAAGTCATCAATAAAATGTTGCTTCAACGGCATGAAAGAAAGTCTTATTTTGCATCGAATTGTGACTGGTGATGAAAAGTGGGTTTATTTTGAGAATCCCAAATGCTCAAAATCATGGGTTGATCCAGGTCAACCATCAACATCGACTGCAAGGCCAAATCGCTTTGGAAAGAAGACAATGCTCTGTGTTTGTGGGATCAGGAAGGTGTGGTGTATTATGAGCTTCTATAACCAGGTGAAACCATTAATACTGATCACTACCAATAACTAATAATCAATTTGAACCACGTTTTGATTGTGAAACGACCAGAATGGGTCAGAAGATTCGCAAATTGTTTTTGCTTCATGATAACGCACCATCACACACTTCAAGATCAGTTAAAGACACGTTAAAAGATCTTGCATGGGAAGTATTAACCCACCCACCATATTCACCAGACCTTGCTCCTTCAGATTACACTTGCATGGATGGCACACACACTTTCTGAGCAGCACTTCAAAACGCACTAAGAAGTAGAAAATTGGGTCTCTGAATGGTTTGCCCCAAAGCAAGAAAAGTTCTATTGGGACGGCACCCACAAATTACCTGAAAGATGGGGGAAAATGTGTAGTTAGTGATGGACATTACTTTGAATAAAGCACTTTTGTTGTTTCTCTTGAAATTATTGTGTTTTCTTTGATTACAAAATTCGCATTATTAACTGGTACATATATGTATGTATGTATATATATTTACTGCATATATACATCTTCATTATTGCTATATTTCTAGTGCATAGAATAATGTCTGGTACACAGTAGGTGTTTAATAAATATTTGCTGAATGAATTAATACATTGATGTAAGTCAGAGTCCTAATATGAAAGATATGAAGGAGCTGGTGCTCTCAAATTAAAATAATACAAGGTGTGTTTACTTATGACTTGACTCATAAAGATACAGGATAGAAGACACAAGATAATTTAGGGACTCAGAACTGGCAGCAGCCATGCTTTTCACCATTCTGTGTCCACAGAGATAAGGGATCAGAACAGGGACCAGGGGGAGATTCCTGAAAACAGAGTGGAGAGAGAAGTGTGGAGTAGGCCACCTCGAGAGGACCACTGACTGTCAGATGAAGGACACAGCAGCTAGAGGGGATCCTACAGGGAGGGAGTCAGGAGAATAAATACCTAGACCCCCCTCTCTCTAGTATCCAGTTAGGCTCCCCATCTCCCAAACCCAACTGGAAGCCAGGGGGAAGGGACCCCTTTCTGCAGTCCATACAGGTGACCTCTGGGGAGAGAGCAGTGTGGATAAAGGGAAAGATGTGGAGGAGCTGAGTGATGAGATCTGGCAGAAAATGACTGTGTACAGTGCCTTTCTCTCTCTACTAATGTGGCTAATTCTGGCACCTCATGTTTCCTCTGGGACCATGCCAGTTACCAAATGTCAGATACCCAAGTCACTTGTTGCCATGTGGGGAGAAGATAAGCACTACGGATATGTTTAAAAGCACAAGTCAGGAACCAGCTGACTATGGAGAGAGACTGTGAGGAAGAAATGCGGCCTGCCACTTCACGGGCAGTGGTTTAAGAAGCTTCTGAGTAATTTTGCCTTGTGCTATCTGGCATTATTTGCTGCTGTCTGTCACTTGACAGATGGACTTTCCTGGTGCTGAACCAAGCCTGGATGTGGGCCATTCTTTCTTTATCAGGGCTTTGACTGCTCTTGGCAGGGACAGTCTTCACCACCATTTTTGCTTTTCCCTCTAGTCCCAGCCCACAGGACTTCTTGGTGGACATTTTCAGTGAAGAATCTGGCACCATTGATCTGGTATGCTGCTTTTAAAAATAATCCTCACCCTAGGATGAAAGAGAGAGAGAGGGAGAGAGACAGGGAAACATCAATGTGAGAGAAACACATAGTTTGGTTGCTTCCACAGGTGCCCAGACCAGGGCTGGGTATGTGCCCTTGATGGGAATCGAACCCACAGTCCTTCAGTGCACAGGCTGATGCTCTAATCACTTAGCACACTGGTCAGGGCTCGTGTACTGCTTTGTTTTTTCCACAAAGGCACCAGTGATCTCCCTTGCTGTCCCCTGGGACCAACTGTGACCTCTATAAGGTTCCCGTAGATCTTCCCTCTGAATAGTTTGCCTAAATTAAGAACCTTACATGTAAGTATATGTTTCTAGAATTACACAAACTCAGATAGCTTACCTGGTTCACCAATGGTCTTGTTCTCTTTCCCTTTCTGCCTAAAGTTCCGGCCTTAGATAATTGCCTTGTTAAGTTCTTGGCATTTCCCCGCCCCCCGCCCCCCCTTCTTTCTTGTTATCCACTTTGTGAAGGTATTGTAAACATGGAACACCATCTAAATAACATGAACAAATTTCTGTAGGCGATAAAGGTTTCATTTTCCAAGAACAGTATTTTGTGGTGATTATTTACTGTGACTGTATTTTGAACTCTATTTTACTCTATTTTTTCAACATGGTATGTTGATAAAAACATGGATGGTGGAGGTAGATAGACCCAAGCTCACATTATTGTAGGTGGCATTGTTAAATTCTAGTAGCATCCTTCATTTATTCATTCATTCCAAGAAAATGTATTGAGTGCCTGCTGAGTACCAAGCACTTATTAGGCTCTGGTGAATTGGAGATGGACAAAGGAGCCTGCAGATGCCTTTATGAGATGGTGAAAATAATGTCTATCTTGGAGAGTCATTGTTCAGATGAGAGGAGATTATATGTAAAGGAGCCAACCTAGAATTGGGCACATAGTAGCTGCTTAATGAATCTTATTTGTCATCCTTTCCCTGAAAATAATCAACATGATATTAGATACATTTTAAAGGTTTTTGCTTAAGATCGTCTGGAGGGAAAATATTTTTGAACGACCTTTTTAAATAGACAATTTAAAAGCATCATTATAGCTTTAAATTTTCTGATTGGTTTTCTTGGCTTTTAAGTTGTAAGGAAAGACACATTTTTTTTTAGAGGGTGTAAGGTAGAGCAGTTATCTTACAGACATCTAAAGTCACCTTTCTTTTTTTTCTGCCACTAATTAGAAATGGTGGTGACTTTCTTTCTCTCTAAACTATGAGCTTATTAGAGGTAGCTGGGTTGTTTGTGATGATCTGCTCCATATGGACACCTTATCTTAAAAAAAAACTTTTAAGAAACTTTATTTTAACTTATTTTCCTGATAATAGTTTTATATACCCTAATAAATTTGTGACATTTTGTTTGCCCCAGGGTTTCTCTAAATTTATATATAAGGCAGCTAAGCCATATGATGTAAAATTTTTAAGCTGTTTCACTGGCTTTATGAATTAATCCTGTAATCATTGAAATTAATGTGGTCAGACAATGTCATGAGTGTCCCATTTTTTATGCCTTAGGGTTGAAGCATCCTGTTTGGAATAAATGCATGGATACTGAAACAATGGTGATCCAGTAGAAAACACTGATCTCACTGAGAAATTAAATATCAAAAAATATTCTTAAAACTGTAACAATATTGGAGCAAAAACTGAACATTTGTTTTGCCAGCTCCTTTAGAAGTTTTTACTTGGCTGTTAATAGTTTTGGCAAGCTGGCAAAAACATTTCAGGAGGACTTCTATCCTTAGGTGGCTAAAAGAATGTCAGTACACCATATATTTAGCAATAACATGTTTTCTGACTGAATTAATACTTGAAATATCAACCAATTCATATAATAACTTCATAAAATGCATGTGAGCACCTGCTTTGTTTCCTTTTGTATTCGAATGGCAATACAAAAGGAACAATGGCAAGCCAATGGTCTGCTTGGCTTGCCATTACAAAATAAAACATACTGGGTGATGTAAACAGCAGACATTAAATTTCTCACAGTTCAGGAGATGGGTCAGTCCAAGATCAGGGTCCAACAGGGTTTGGTATTTAAAAAGAGCTCTTTTCCTGGCTTGCAGATTGCAGCCTTCTCGCTGTGTGCTCACATGGCTTTTCTTGGTGTGTGGGTGTGGAGAGAGAAACTCTTTAGTGTTTCCTCTTATAAGGGCACTAATCCCAGAATGAGAATACCATCTTCATGATCCTGTCCAACCCTCTCAAAGGCTCCATGTCCAAATACCATTACATTGGGAGTTAGGGCTTCAACATGTGAAATTTGGGGGGCACACAAATATTCAGTCCATAACCCCTAGGAAGCTGATTTATACAGACCACATCAAAGCATTCCTTGCCTCTGGCTAACTGTTGAGTTTGGTCATGGGGAGCATCAAAGAGATGGAAGGAAGCAGAAAAGTCAAGTCAAGCCTGTCATGAGTTGGCTGGTCCCTTGATCCAAGTTCACAGTGCCTGTCAGGCAGCCCTCTCCACGCATCCCCTCTCGTTCCAGGTCCTGTGGCCACTGCATCTCTTTCAATTCAGGTCCAGTGGTGATGACAGCCCTGCTGTTACCAGTCAGGGTACCACACTATCCCTGCACTTTCTCTATTTGCCCTGCATCTGGTCCATTTTTGTAAGAAGTCCCTTTTCTCATCCTTTCTGACATTACCCAATCTGAGTGATCTGTGTTTTCCTTCTATTTTTTGCTACAATTCTGACTGATATGTCTAGTTAATTTAAAATACTTTAACATTTGAACATCTTAAATATTATTATACATTAGATTGAAATGAGCAGACAAATAGCTGGTAAAGAAGAAAATGTGCTTTCCTTGTGTCTCAAATACTTCTCCTACCCTCTGTTCACCATGAAACAAAACAATAAAGCAGAACATATTTTTTTACAGGGAAAATAGGTGCCTCTTTGTTGATGGGAAATTGGTTTATGACACATTTCCCTTTCGATTGATTAGAAAGCAGTTAAAGTTGGGGAAATCTTTTGGGGGAATAATAACCAAATTATCACTATTTGTGCTGAGCAAATACGAGAATTACTCTAGATGATCAATACTCTCGGCAATAGTCACTTATTTATTTATTTCATTGCTTATGGCTTGTTCTCATCTGTAGAATTCAAGCTTATGGATTGTGGTTGTCTAAAATACAGTAGTGTTGCAGGCACTGAGAACAATGCTAATGGTATCTTTCAAAAGTATTTGTCCAGTGAATTTGTTACTGAGCTGCATGTTCTGTTGAACTGCAGTAGAATGGGGGTAGAGAGGCAAGATTTGGGGGAATGGACTCAGTTAAAAGCCCTAAATAAAGTTCATGCAGCAGGCAGCAAATAGTAGAGGTAAATATGGTGCAGACAGAAGGCTTGGCATGGGTAAACTGATGGCCTCTGGAGTCTAGCAAGGGAAGAGGTAGTACCAAAAATCTCAAAGACCAGAGGGAAAGGTGCCGTTGACACGTGGCTCCCTGTAACTCTAGATGGATGGAATGTCTCTAAGCAGGTTGTAAGGTGTGAGCGATCTGGCAGATTACATGTACTGAGGTGCTGAAATACAAAGATGAGTAAGACATAGTCTCTTACTTTAGATTTTTGTCTTTTTAGCATGGATTCATGGAAAAATAGTTATATTTTCCCCCTCAAAATGGGAAGAAATATTAGTTATAGTATTATGTTTTCTATTAGGATGATGAATTATTTTAAAATTTATCATTGATTCTAGATGGTTGAACAACAAACTGTAACATGATGACTTTAAAATTTTTCAATTTCTGAAATGCAGATGGTGAAGTGGATGGTACTATGGGATAAAATCAAGGTTCTTTTTCTGTGGGCAACCATGAGACATCCATCTCAATTCTTTAGTTAAAACTTCATAGGAAAATCCTGAGATGCCGAAGTAAATATGATTCCTCCGCTCAGCCATTTTATGATGTAACAGGAAATAAGTTGATTTCCTTTCTAACAAGGCAAAAATCACATAAGACAAGGGAGTAAAGGCCTTGAAATGGATTTTAATAATTTCCAGGCCTTAAAAGATGCTACAGATGTCTGCATGGAAAGGTGACAAGCAACATTTCTGAGGGAACAACATCAGTTTCATTTTCCCTGGGCTGAAGATTAGGAACACAGGAAATTAAAGGACGTAGTAATGCTCAGAGAAAAGCAGAGGCCAAAGAGTTGGAGCAAAGTTAATATGCAAGCAAGGAGTTAACAGGATTAGCAAAAACTAACTTGCTATAATGAAAATTGCCCACTGAACTCATCCCAGGTAAATGGGCTTGATTGTCTACCTCCTTCCTGGAGGATTTCACTCTTAGAGCCCTACTGTTTAAACAGGAGCATATTATTCAGATTTAACAACTAGTAATTGTCCCGATGACTGAGTCAGTGATGGAATAATTAAAATGCATTTGTTTACAAAGAATTATTGTGTGTGTTAGCAAATTTTAGATGAATAATTAGGTTGCTTAAAACTTGAGACTTCTTTGCCATTAATTTCTTGATTTCCATCCCTTTCCTTTAAGAAATTAATTTCTCATTTATCTGGAAGCATACTTTAGCTTGCACAGTTTAATGATAGGACTCTTTTTGTGGAGGGGATGAGTCTTCTCATAGCTTGTGTAGATGTATTTCAGTGGGTTTATGGATATGAATTTTGTAAGAGGTTTCTATTACATCTCAAAACTACAAGATTAAAGGTATTCTGTGTGTTAGTTTAGAACTAGTGTGTAGCCATGTAATATTTGTTTTTGATGTGTAGGATGCATTTGTATGTTAAGTACTCTCTTGTTGTAAGCATGCTTGTTTTGGAATATTGATTTCATCAAATCCAAAAAAAATAATTTTTTGTTTGAATTTTCAGTATTAGTGTGTCAGTTGTGCAATCCAGTCAGGACAAGAGTGGATATATTGTGAGCAAAGTTGGAGGAGGGAAGCAGAGATGGATGGGATGATGAGTCACCCTTATTTTGTAATAGAAAATGTGACTGGCTGTTTAGCCAATGCCATGTGGCCGAGGTGACAATGCACAGGCATTCTTGTTGCATTACAGCCCCCAACTATAGAACAAGACAATTTGTTCCAATGTCCTTTACAATATGATTGTCCCCACAGTGGCTCAAACCCTCCACTGACACCATTCAGCTAATTTCCGCATTGATGTTGGCAGGGAGAAGGACACAGAGTGTCTTTCTGATGCACTGGCCCAAGTCTGATCCTAAGAACCATCTCTAGTATTGACATTCATGATGGGAACAGAGCAATTGCTTTCAGAACAGAAAACCTATACTTTGTGGTGATACAAAATAATCCCTAGGATGTTCTTTCTGGAATGAATGCAGGAAAAAAACCTTTATGTTTTTTTCATTTTTAGGTTATTCCTTTATTTGTATCTAACTTAGGGAGTGGTAGGAGAAGGAAGAAAATTGCTTAGATGTTGCAATAACATATACACTACAATTTTTGGCAATAACTATATAACCGCCTGAAAGTTGCTACCATATAAAGGTAAAAAAATGCTATCCTGGGATGTCTCGTTGAGGAACTCTCGTCTCTCTCTCTGTCTCTAAACCATGGCAGTTTCTTTCAGATGGAAGCTAGTTCTTTATATATTCTCAAGCAAAATATCCTGATCATTTTCATTCTTCTTTTCTCTTCTCCTTTTTGCAGAGCATAAATTAACTGAATATATAAGAGCATGACTCAGCCCAGTAGCAGCAAGCTGTCCATCCTAGTGGCACACATAACTCCTTTCACATGTCACCTGTGGGTTTTCAAGATGTTCTCATTTCTATATTAGGATATTAGCCTCTACGGTGCTTTCAGGTGTCCTGTGGCTCTTAAGGCTAATGATTCCAAATGAGCGTCTAGAGCCCCATCACTGTGAGTACTGCTGATTTGGACAGGGAAGAGTTAAGATCTTGAAACTTGCACCAAATTCTAATATGGGTCTTTGTGGACATTAGATATTATTTTAGAGAAATTTGAGATCAGTTGTTTGTCACCTATTAGAAATTAACAAAACACCCCTGCATTAAAAAAAATTCTTTTTATTGATTTCAGAGAGAAGAAGGGAGAGGGAGAGAGAGATAGAAGCATCTTATATAACAAAAGCCTAATATGCTAAGTGTCCGGTCGTACAGTGACCAGTCAACTGTTCAGCCAATCAAAGTGTAATATGCTAAGGCTGCTCAACCACTTGCTATGACATGCACTGACCACCAGGGGCAAGCTCTCTAATTGGTAGGTTAACTTGCTGCTGGGGTCCAGCTGATAGGGACTGAATGAGATGAGCTGGATATGCTCTGGAGCTCTCCTGCAGTCCCTCCCTGCTGGCCAACCTCCTACGTCCCTCCCCAGCCGCCAGCTCAGGGCCCTGATTGGGACTGGATGAGACGGGGGCCAGACAGGCCCTGGAGCCCTCCCTCGGTCCCTCCCTGGCCCTGATCATGCACCGATGGGGTTCCTCGGCCTGGCCTGTGCCTTCTCGCAATCCAGGATCCCTTGGGGTGTGTTGGAGAGCTGGTTTCAGCCCGATCCTGCAGGCCACTCCCCTTGGGAGGGCACCAGATGCAGGACTCACAGCTGGTGAGCATCGCTGTGGTGGTGCAAGCCTCTCCTGATCAGGACTGATTGGGCACGAGCCCGCAGCAGGGGCAGTGGGGCCAGGATGAGCGGGAGCAGCAGGTAGGAGTTGCAGGTGGTGTTGGACTGCAGGTTTTGGTCCGATCCCTGCAGAGGGACCCCACCTGTGCATGAATTCGTGCACTGGGCCTCTAGTCAATGATAAGAGAGAATCATTGATCGGCTGCCTCCTGCACACCCACTACTGGGGATCAAGCCCGCAACCTGGGTATGACCTCTTGGTTCAGAGGTCAAAGCTCAACCACTGAGCCACACTGGCTGGGCTACAGGGATCCTTTCTAAAAAGGCATGTCCTCTCTGTTATGCATTACTTAGATTTCTTTTAGGTTATTCTTAAATAATTTGGGCAGACTTTTATGTTTGTTTAAATGGAGCATGTTTGCATTGCTACTGGAAGTGTGTTTAATTTTTCCAAAGGGTAATTGAATTATTCTAAAGTTGAATGCATGGTTTATGCACAGCAATATATCAGCTTGTAAGTTGGCAATTGAAGGAGTCACTGAGAGTAAAACATTTCCTCCAAGCATCGTAAGTATTTTGGGAGCTTAAAATGTGAATTTTGATCACAAACTTCCTTTGCAGTCAGTAGACTTAATTGGTCATACCTGAGAGGTACACCCATATACAAGGCCATTTGAGAAGTAAATGTGCATCAAATAGAGTTTGGCCTAATTCAGTGACCTGGGGACATGAGTATGTAGAAATGCTGATGCTGTTACTACAAATTACCTATAGTAGGAGGTGTAAACCACAAGTTATTCTGGGAATATTCCTTTTGGAAACCTCTTCATGATTTATCAAATATCTAAAGTCCACAAACGAAGACTCAGAAGAATTCAATATTTTAAAAGTCATTTGTTTTTTCTCCCCCTAAAGTGGAACATTTTTACTGGAAACAAACATCGTGCTTTTTATTATTTTTTTCTCACTGCATATATAGAATTACTTTAGGTAATTATGTTGAATGTGTCCCCCTGTTTTTTTAAGGGACAGATTCATAGATACAGACAACAGTATGATGATACCAGAGGGAAAGGGATTGGGGGAGGAAGAAGAGGGTAGAGGAGAGTGTAAATACTGATGGAAGGAGACTTGATTTTGGGTGGTGAACACACAATACAATATACAGATGATGTTTATAGAATGGTACACCTGAAACCTATATAATTTTATTAACCAATGTCACCCCTATAAATTCAATTAAAAAAACTCATAGTCACATAGAAACAAACAGATGGTTGCCAGAGGGAAGGGAGGTAGGAGGATGGGTGAAAAAAAATGAAGAGGGTTAAGAAGTACAGACTTCTGCTTATAAAATAGGTCATGGGCATGTACTGTACAACATAGGGAATATAGTCAATAATATTATAATAACTATGTCTGGTGATTGATGTTACTACACTTATCAGTCATCATTTAATAAAGTATATAAATGTCTAATCACTATGTTATACAGCTGAACTAATATAATTTTGTATATCAACTATAATTTTAAAATAAGTAGGTAAATGGATTTGGTGGACTAACTTAAAGAATTTAAAGCATTAAAAAATGAACAAGTGAACAACTGGATTTATATATATATATATATATATATATATTTCAAAGGAGAAATATCTTGAGCAAATATCTTGTGCAGGATTTAGATGAGGAAATTAAGATATTATATTTTCTTTTGTTTTATTGTTGTTTATATATTTGTCATAATGTGAGATTTCTTCTAAACACATACCATTTGAATGTGACAACACTATAGTTTCAAATTCTGTCATATACAATGTAATATTTTTCTGTGTAAAAACATATAATGGCACAGTTACATCCTTGGAGGCCTTAATCTAGGTTACATACCTTGGTGTGTATGAATACAGTATATACACAGAGTAAAAAATATTAAACCAAAATATGAAGTTATAGTTTTGTCAAGTATATTATAGGTAAAGCATTTTTAAAAAATATATTTTATTGATTTTTTACAGAGAGGAAGGGAGAGAGATAGAGAGTTAGAAACATCGATGAGAGAGAAACATCGGTCATCCGCCTCCTGCACACCCCCTACTGGGGATGTGCCCGCAACCAAGGTACATGCCCTTGACTGTAATTGAATCGGGGATCCTTCAGTCCACAGGCTGATGCTCTATCCACTGAGCCAAACGGGTCAGGGCTACAGGTAAAGCATTTTAAAAGTAGATCTTATTGATAGAGGCTAGCTCATCTTGAGATCATTCACATTAAATATTAACCTTTAAAGTCAGTAGCTTCTTGATGCTCTATGGTGACTTTATCTAGTTAATATTCTGCATAAGTATTTTTATTATACTTAAATTTGGGGCCAGTTAAATTCATGGTTGTTAGGATAAGTCATTTTATTGTGACACAAGCTAGAACTGTTTTTACTAATGTCTTTGAAAGAATAAGCCCCAGGATCTCATATTTTGCAGGTTCTACGCAAAAGTAAAAATATGCTTATTTTTACCTTTTAAGTGTGGATATTTTTCACATGTCAGATATATTTTTTTCTGTCAACAGACTATATTTACCACAATCTTTGGGAAAAATATTTACCCATCTTTTGCTCTAAAAATAGGTACTAACGGCATTTGTAGAGATCCTACAGAACAACGGTAATCAATTTGATCTGGCCTCTAAAACAGGTGTCATTTTGATAAATGGTCCTAATTAAGCTGAGATATCAGGTAGAAAGCTGATTGAGTTAATGTGTTAGCACCTATATGGCTGTGGCCGGACAAGTACAGATGTTACAATGGGGTAAAGGCAACACTATATTAACTTTACCGAAGTCTCCAAGTTTTGCATTTCTCATCATTTGATCCAAGTATCTCTGTGCTGTGACAGCTCTGGCTTTGACTTTCATTTGTTCACAGCATTGCAGGAAGCAAAGGCTGCTATGGAAGTTTCAGCTCTTCTGGGTCATTTTTTTACTGATCCCTATCCTGCAGTGAGAGACAAGTGCATAAAAATGATTAATTAGACAAGAAGCCTCATTGTTTCCGATCCATGATTCATATTCCTTCTGCACAATGTGGGTTTACACTGCTGGAAACGAAGCTCTTTTTACATTTTCTTACATTAATTTTTGAATGGATTGTCTAGGGGTGCAGGAGGCCTTCACTGCTGGCTGCCTCACATTTAGACACACTTTTTTAGTGCAAAATGATACAGGGACATGCCCTTCTCTCCTGAATTCAGGTTGCTTTGTGATCTCACAATATCAGATTATGTACAGTTCTGCAATTGGGTAGCCCAAGAGAAGACTTATAATTTCTCCCCACCCTCTACTTACTCATTTTAAAGTTGTGTTGTGTTGTTTCTTTTGTTGTTGTTTTTTGGTGGGGGAAGGTATTTTTGGGAATATTTTAATAAACTCTGTGAACTTAATTTAATAGCTTCAATTTTCTAATGCAGAGATCTGCAAACTTTTCCTGTAAAGGATCAAATATTAAATATTTCAAGCTTTGTGGGCCATACAAAGCTTAGGTCTCCCTTGTGTCTACTTAACTGCTGTTGTGACATGAAAGCAGTCATAGACCATATACATGCAAAAACACGACTGTGTTGTAGTATGACTTTATGGATACAGAAATATGAGTTTCATATAATTTTAACATGCCACAAATATTCTTCTTCTTTTTTTTTTTTTTTGTAACCAATTAGAAATGCAAAAAATATTCTTAGCTCGTGTGCCACACAAAAACAGGGGTTGGGCTGCTTTCGGCCCATGGGTCTTTTTGCTGACCCTGTTCTAATGTATTTCATGAAACTCTGTGCTACATAATTAGTGCTGTACTTAGGGTATTTTGTTGTTTCTGCCTTCAAGGAGCTTTTAATTCAGATGAAGAAAAAGTCAATTGCATAAAAGCATATCAATATCATAAAACAGAATGTAATTAAATGCTAAAACCCCACCGTACTAGTTCTCTAGCCAGCCCAGGAAGAAGGAAGAGGAGCCAGGGAGAGGGAGGGATGAGCTAAGGAGAAATAGTTTTCACAGAGGAGTGTGGGTGTGGATGTGAGAGTAGCAGTGTGGGTTGGGGGGAATTGTGAGAAAGAAGAGGTCCTGAGAGACATGGAACTCAGACAAGAAATGGTAGAATATGTTTTTGAATTTAACAAGAGTTGTAGGAGGTGATAGTGAGAGAACCAAGATAAAGCCACTTCAAAGATTGGTTTTGCTCTTTTCTATAGTCACAGATATACCCAAAGTTAAGATTAATTATCTTTAACTTTGTGTGTCATGTTCTATGCTAGTAAACCCAGGAGAGGTACTGATTTTTTGAGACTTATCACTTGGTTGTTGAATGACACATGCTATTCATTGCTGTATATACATTTGCCCATTCAATAATCACTTATTACACCACCTTCTGTGAGTTAAAAACAGTGCTAGTGTATTAATCAGCTCTGGTGGCTATAATGAAATACCATAGACTGAGAGGATTAAGTAACAGACATTTATTTCTCATAGGCCTGGAGGCTGGGAAGTCCAAAATCAAGGTACTGGCAGATGTGGTTTCTCTTCATGGCTGGCAGACAGCCACCTTCTTAGTCTCCTCACATGGCAGAGAGGGAGTGAGAGGGAGAGAGACCTAGTGTCTCTTCTTCAAAGGTCACTAATCCCATCACAGGGCTCCACCCTCATGACCTCATCTAAATCTAATTACTCCCACCCAAAGCCCCATTTGAGGGTTAAAACTTCAACATATGAATTTTGGTGAGGGCATAATTTGGCCCATAACAGTTAAATACAGGCGATATAAAGAATAGGATAGAACATAATTACAGTCTTCTAGGGACTTTCCATCTCAAGGGGAGACCCCATTAGGCTCTTAGTACCATCAAGTGATAATGCTAAAATAAAGGGAAACATTATTTGTAAGGAGAACACACAGGAAGAAGTACTAAACTCTGCTTGGGGGGCTAGAGCAAGAATAATTCACAGAGGAGGCAACATTTGGGTTTTGTCTCAAATGATGTGTATGAGTTAAACAGGTAGGAGAGAATAGACTTACCAGAAGGGGTAGAGTTGGAAAAGCATGTGGTGCATTCAGGAAATGCAGGTAAATCACCATAGCTAGAGCATAGGAAGCACTTGTTGTATTGGCAGGAAAAGAGTATAAAAAGGTGCTAGAGTTTAGAATTTTGAAAGTTCTTTCATGTCATATTAAGGAGTTTGAACTTCATCTTGTAGGTATTGGTGAGTTGTTGAAGGACTCTGAGCAGAATAGTGATATGACCAGATTGGTCATCATTTTGGGCACAGTATAGAAGGTAGATGGCAGGGTAACAAATTAAAAATCCATTGTTTTAAACCACGTGGAAAGAGATGTAAAGTTAGCAGGAAGTGAGAATGAGAATGAAAAGGATAGCATGAGGGGATGGAGGAGTCTTAGTAAATACCCAGAATACTGGTTCAGGCACTATGGTTGTGTGATCATCAGCCAGATGGGGATCAGTGGGTTGATTTGGTAGGATAAAAGGTAAATTTAGTTTTCAGTGATGTTGAATTTGAGGTTCTAAGTGTAACTATCCAGCCCCCTCATGAAATATGGATCTGGAGATAGAGATTTGGGAGTCAATCAGTTTGAAATTATAGTAGAAGCCTTTAGAGCTGAGGAAACTAGGCAGGGAGGGTAAGCCATGTGAAAATGTGAGGTCCAGAATGGAACTCTGGTGGAGGCCAATATCCAGGGAAGAGCAGAGGAGCTGCATGGAAGACAATGGAAGATACAATGGGAACTGAGAAGTGGAAATATCAGTGTAGGCAACTTTAAAAAGAACACCTGAGGCCTCGCCGGTTTGGGTCAGTGGATAGAGCGTTGGACTGCGGACTGAAGGGTCCCAGATTTGAGTCAAATCAAGAACACATGCCCAGGTTGCGGGCTCAATCCCCAGTAGGGTGTGTGCAGGAGGCAGCCAATCAATGATTCTCTCTCATCATTGATGTATCTCTCGCTCCCTCTCCCTTTCTCTCTGAAATCAATATATACCACACCTGCATTTAAGCAAATGACAAGATTGTGCTTAGAGGGGGACTCAAGGTTAAAAGAAGCTTTGTTCCAGATGGGCAGTATCTGAGCATGTGTTCAGACTGAGATGATGGAGCCAGTCAAGAGTAAAGACCAATGGGTTCTTGATATAGCAGAGAAAGGAAGTAGCTCATGGAGCAAGAGCTTAGCAGGGAGTGGAAGGATTACCTTGGATAGGAAGGGGAATCAAGATGAACATAAAGAGATGAGGATACTTTGAGGAGATGGACAACTTTATTAAAATTTTTTAAAAAAAAAATTTACCATCAAAATGGTTTTATTTTTGTCACTGACAAGATGCAGAACACTATGATTATATCATTACTTTAGTTTCTTTAAATATTACTTAAATATTCATTAAAATATGTTTACTTTTAGAAATATAACATGCTAAAGAAGTCCTCTGTAAACATAACTCCTCAATATATTTTCCTGCTTTGTTTCATACATAAATAATAATCTATAAAGTCATAAGCAATTAAACTATTCACTCTAATGGCCTAAAAGTATACACAAATTTTGGAACATGACAAAAGTGTTCTATAATTTTATAAATAACAATGTGCAGTACTTACAATATTTATTAGCAAATAAATGACTTTTCATCACAAGTTCTTATTGTCTCCAACATACCTTCCAGTGCACTTGGTGAAGATGTCATGCATTTAAAAAGGAGACTGACAACTTTAGAGGTTAGAGACTTAAATGCCAAGGGAGTTCCCATCTGATGACCTATTTCTTGTCTGTAAAAAAGGTAGTAAGGCCAACTACTTCAGGTGAAGTGGAAAAAGGTATAAAGTGTAAGGTGGGAATAGCCAGTTAGGAGAGTGGACTTTCCCAGTGGATCCCCCATATATATAGTGTGTGTGTTTGTGTGTGTTTGGGGAGAGACTGGAGAAAAGAGCAGGTAGGGCCAGGACAGTGCTTCTCATAACTTTTAATGTACTTATATATCAATATATCATTTGGGGATCTTGTTAACATGTAGATTTTGATTTACTAGGTCTGGGATAGGGCTTGAGAGCTTTAATTTTTTCTTCTTTTTAAAATAAATCTTTATTGTTCAGATTGTTACAATTGTTCCTCTTCCCCCCCCGCAAAGCTCCCCTCCACCCTTTCCCATCCCCCCGACCTTTACGCCCCCCCCCCCCACTGTCCTCATCCATAGGTGTACGATTTTTGTACAGTCTCTTCCCGCACCCTCCACACCCCTTTCCCCCCGAGAATTGTCAGTCCACTCCCTTTCTATGCCCCTGATTCTATTATATTCACCAGTTTATTCTGTTCCTCAGATTTTTTATTCACTTGATTTTTAGATTCACTTGTTGATAGACATGTATTTGCTGTTCATAATTTTTATCTTTACCTTCTTCTTCTTCTTCTTCTTCTTCTTCTTCCTCTTCTTAAAGAATACCATTCAGCATTTCATATGATACTGGTTTGGTGGTGATGAACTCTTTTAGCTTTTTCTTGTCTGTGAAGCTCTTTATCTGACCTTCAATTCTGAATGATAGCTTTGCTGGGTAGAGTAATCTTGGTTGTAGGTTCTTGCTATCCATCACTTTGAATATTTCTTGCCACTCCCATCTGGCCTGCATAGTTTCTGTTGAGAAATCAGCTGACAATCCTATAGGTGCTCCCTTGTAGGTAACTAACTGTTTTTCTCTTGCTGCTTTTAAGATTCTCTCTTTGTCTTTTGCCCTTGGCATTTTAATTATGATGTGTCTTGGTGTGGTCCTCTTTAGATTCCTCTTGTTTGGGATTCTGTGCGCTTCCTGGACTCGTAAGTCTATTTCTTTCACCAGGTGGTGGAAGTTTTCAGTCATTATTTCTTCAAATAGGTTTTCAGTATCTTGCTCTCTCTCTTCTTCTGGCATCCCCATAATTCTGATGTTGGGATGCTTGAAGTTGTCCCAGAGGCTCCTTACACTATCTTCATATTTTTGGATTCTTTTTTTCTTTTCTGGTTGAGTGTTTTTTGCTTCTCTGTGTTTCAAATCTTTGACTTGATTCTTGTGATCCTCTAGTCTGCTGTTGGATCTCTGTATAATATTTTTTATTTCAGTCAGTGTATGCTTAATTTCTAATTGGTCCTTTTTCATATCCTCAAGAGTCTCACTAAATTTATCGGCCTTTTATGGAAAATTCTTGAAAAAACTTATAATCCTGGTTTTGAACTCTATATCCAGTAGTTTGCTTTCCTCCATTTCTTTCATTTGTGACCTGTTTCTTTGTCTCCACATTTTGGCTGCTTCCCTGTGTTGATAGAGTGGCTTTGTGTGCTAGGTGTCCTATAGAGCCCAGTGGCTCAGCCTCTACAGTTACCTGAGGTGGACACTTTTGGTGCACCCCTTTGTGGGCTGTGTGCACAGTCTTGTTGTAGTTAAGCTTTGATTGTTGTTGGTATCACTGGGAGCAATTGACCTCCAGACCAATTGGCTGTGAGAATCAGCTGTGTCTACGATGGGAGAACTTCTGTGCTGGAGACACCCTTATGAGACAAGACTTGCTTCAGTGGGGCTTTGGTGCTCACTGAGTCTGCCCCCTGAGTATGTCCCTATGGATCTGAGGATTGTAATCTGGATGGTCCTACTCTAACCCTTGGGTACACTGGTTGTTGAATCTCCAAGGAGGTGCTAGCTTAGCCTCTGCCTGAGGCCACCCAGCAGGAGCTATGGAGAGATCTGCAGATTCCTCTTCTTTGTTTGGGTTTTGGAGGTGCCCAGATGCAGCCCAGCTATGAAGCAATGCAAGCTGCTGCGGGGCCTTGGGCCTTCTTTTGGATGTTCTGGGTCTCACTGACTCAGCTACACTTTGTTAGGTAAGTTTAGAATTCAAAGGACCCATTCATATGCAAAAGCCTCTGCACTCAGCTTGGATGGGGCGGAGTCTCAGGTTGGAGCAAACAGCTATGGCTTCCCATCAGCCCTGCCATAAGAGGCCCTTGGGTCTCAAGTGGTAATCGCTGCAAGCACCTCTGAGAGAAATCCGCCCTGGAGTTTCGCCCGCTGCCAGACAGTCCAGTTTCTCCTCGTATGAGTGTGTCCCTAGAGTCTCGCCTGGAAGTGGAGTTCAGAGAGGTCAGGAGCTTTTGTGTCCCTCCCGATTGAGAAAGCCAGCCCTCTCCTTGCCCACGCCTTTGTACCTCTGCCTTCCGCAGCTCCTGTGAGTCTCAGTGTGCTTTTCTCTTTCCTTCTAGTTGTAGAATTTCCACTCAGGCAGCCTTCCTGTGGTTCTGGATGATGTCCGTTTTGTCTTTTAGTTATAGTTTTGAAATTGTTGTGTGAGGCAGCAGTTTAGGTGTTTACCTATGCCACCATCTTTGTTTCTTCTGAGAGCTTTAATTTTTTACAAGCTACCAAGACTCAAGTGATGCTGATGTTACGGGTCCATGTAGTAAACTTTGAGTAGCAAAAATGCAGGGTAATTTCCAGAAGCTGCACTTGCATATACTCACCATTTTTACTTACTTTATGTATTTAATTGGAGGAGGGGCTTTGATGATAATAGAGAATATGGAGGGATTAAGGCCCTTTGTACTCAGTCAGCTTTAGCTACTGAATTGACCAGTCATAAAGGGCAAATAAAAGCTGTTTTTCCCCTTTAAGTTGTAAATTAACACATTACTGGCACCAATGTAAATGATTGTGTGCTGTTTTCATCAGTGTTTCTCTCTCTGCTTGAGTGGGAGCTGAACATAGACAATTGGTCCAAAGTGGGCTGTGGTAGGACTGGTGAAGAAATGTACCATGTTGACTTACTCTTTACTTAAAAAGAGATAGAGCTTGTAGCCTGGGGAAGGAGTTTTAAGGTGTAAATGTGAGAAAGTGAGTTGTCAGAAGATTGTGTGTTCTGAGAGTGTGAGAGTCAACAGTGGTTGTCAGGGTTGCAAAAAGATTGTTCAGATAGATGGCAATGTTGAGGGCTGGAGAAAGACAGATGCTAAAGTCCTCATCAGTTGAGAGAATGATCATAGATCATAATAATGAGATAAAGAAGATGTTGAAGATGGAATAGGCAGATGCCATGAATCTCTGAGGCTCATGATACAGGATGGAAAGTAATGGTTTGGAAATGGCAGAGAAAATGTGCACAAGAATGCTGTGTATGTATGGGGTGTAAGAGGATGAGTATTTTCCACGATAGACAGCTAAATGGGGAAACAAATCCTTAGAAAAGTAGTATCTATACAGGTTAGGGGAGTATCTGAGCATTCTGAGATGATGTTGACAGTATGCAGTGAGAGGGTGTGGGCTAGAGTGGCAGTGGGGAGGAGTGTTTTCAGAAAGCCCAGAGAAAAGAATTGGAGAGGAACTGGCTGTGGGAGAAACTAGGAGGAAGGAGGAGAAAGGGAAGAGCAGTATGAAGATGAGAATGGGAGAAATGATTGATAACTAAAGAGGATTAGCCTTGTCCCAGTGCTGAAATATGACAGCAAAGAGAAGGAGCAGAGATGCTATTCACTGGTCTTGGGATTCTGACTGAGAGTTGAGTAAAATACTTTTTTGGTAGGGAATCTGTAAACCTAATCCCAGGGTGGATGATTTGGGGTTCTTAGGCCCCATTTTAGGATGATTTGGTTGGCCAAAAAGGAGGTCTGCTTATTTATGCATATCAAACAAGAAAACTTTAAAGAAGGATTAATTCCAGAATTTTGATAGATATGTTAAGCATTCTTTTTGAGAGACAATGTAGAAGAATCTAATACTTGATTAATATATGTTTTCCGTTATGAAAACTTTACATTTTATTTAGATAATGCTTTTTCCTATAATTGTATTGTGGCAATATATCTTTTCCATACAAATTAGAAAACAGAAAATTACAATAGAATGAAGTTCTAACTTCTTGCCAAATTGGGACCACTATCTGGCCATCAAAAATAGAATTTCCATCCAGAAAAAGGCCCTATTCTTTTGAAGCTCTATGACATACCCTATGCAAAAGGCTTGTCATGTTTACCAGAATGGGTAAGATGTTAACAATATTGCAATATTGGTTCTTTGTTCTTTTTATTCCTTTAGTTTTGTGTAGTAACTGCTACTGTTCTATTGAAAGCAATAGCCAGCGGGGAATGTAATTTTGAACTTGACAAATACAGAGGATTCATTTTATTATGGACGGTTTGAAATAAGAAAGAAACTATAGTTTAAAGAGCTCCAGCAAAAATAGATTTGAAATGGAAAGAGAGACAGTGATGAGGAATGGAAAAAATACCTAACAAATCAAAATGAAACCAGTTATGAGTATAAGAGAAAGCAGAAGGAAATTGGAAAAATAACAAAAAGAGATAATGAAGTACAATAGAAAAGATAAAATGATAACAATTTGTGTTTACCTGGAAGCTTTAATTCTGAAATTAAATTCGACAGGAGTGAAGGATTTGGAGAGTTTGGGAAGCAAACTAATAATGAGTTGGCCCTGGGAGGTTAGAGATGGGGTCTGAGCAAATCTGTAAATAGGAAATAAGAATTGTGAAGGAACATATATTTAATCCAGGGAGCTTTGGGGGATTTTGTGTAAAGGACTGACTGGTCACAATGACAGCAGGGAAGATAATTATCATTCAGGGTGCAGGTGCAGAAAGAAACTAGAAAGGGTTGCTTAGTGGAAGTGTGTGTAGGGAATATAGTTACCTACTGCGTGATGGAACGAATGGACAGATCTTGGCACAGCAGCAGACCCGGGTCCTGGAATAATGCTGATTTATGAACCAGACCCTTCCTTTCGAGTCCTTGTTTTTTCATCTACTAAACAAAATAAAGAAAGGAAACGAAGAATTTGCCCAAGCTTGGCAAGGTCCACAGTAAGTCTTAGACATCCATTTTCTATGACCATATAACGCTACCTCAAGGGATATATCAATAATAATAATTAGAGATGTCTTCAAAGATTTATTATGCCTATGGGTGTTTATTACAGCATTATAATATCCCAAATTTGGAAACAACCTAGACATAGAATACTAGCACATTGCTTAAATAAATTTCAGCTGATGGATCTAATGTAATACAATGCATTTATTAAGATCATGTTATAGAAGAACTAGAGGCCCGGTGTATGAAATTTGTGCATGGGTGGTGTGTGTCCCTCAGCCCAGCCTGCACGCTCTCCAATCTGGGACCTCTTGAGGGATGTCTGACTGCCCATTTAGGCCCGATCCTAATGGACAATCCAGGACTGCTGGCTCCAAACTGCTCACCTGCCTGCTTTCCTGATTGCCCTAACCGCTTCTGCCTGCCAGCCTGATCACCCCCTAACCACTCCCCTGCCAGCCTGATTGATGCCTAACTGCTCCCCTGCCAGCCCGATTGCCCCTAACTGCCTCCCCTGCAGGCCTGGTCACCCCCAACTTCCCTCTCCTGCAGGCCTGGTCACCCTTAACTGCCCTCCCCTGCAGGCCTGGTCCCCCCCAACTGCTCTCCCCTGAAGGCCTGGGTCCCCCCCAACTTCCCTTCCCTGCAGGCCTGGTCACCCCCAACTTCACTCCTCTGCCAGCCTGGTCACCCCTAACTGCCCTCCCTTGCAGGTCTGGTCCCTCCCAACTGCCTTCCCCTGCTGGTCTGATCACCCACAACTGCCCTCCCTTGCAGACCTGGTCCCTCCCCTGCTGGCCATCTTGTGGCAGCCATCTTGTGTCCACAAGGGGCAGCCATCTTGTGTGTTGGAGTGATGGTCAATTTGCATATTATTCTTTTATTAGATAGAATTAGATAGGATAGGCGCCTGGTGCATGGGTGGGGGCCGGCTGGTTTGCCCTGAAGGGTGTCCTGGATCAGGGTGGGGGTTCTCTTGGGGTATGGGGTGGCCTGGGTGAGGGGTCTGTAGTGGTTTGCAGGTCGGCCACGCACCCTGGTGACCCAAGCAGAGGCCCTGGTATCTGGGATTTATTTATCTTCTATAATTGAAACTTTGTAGCCTTGAGTGGAGTTCACGGCTGGCCAGGGTGTGCCAGAAACTTGGCTTCTTCCATTGCTGTGGAAACCCAAGCTTCCTGCTTGCTCCATGGCTGCAGCCATCTTGGTTGGGTTAATTTGCATACTCGCTCCTGATTGGCTGGTGAGTGTGGCTTGTGGATGTAGGGGAGGTACAGTCAATTTGCATATTAGTCTTTTATTAGATAGAATATTTGATGTTATTGGAAAATCCTTACGACACATTGTTAAGTGGAAAAGAAGCAGTTCTACAAATAGTTTGTACAATATGGGAAAAATATGTACATCTGAATGTTGCATGGATACTGGATATTTTGTCATTATTTGTGGTTACTAATAGAAACATGCATATTAAGAGGACTATCTGGACATCTGATTTTTAGGGAGTCCTACGGTTGAACTGCAGGATAATAAGAATAGCCAATCAACTGATGTTTGAAGGTGGGTCTCTGTAGCCCCATCAAGCAGAAACTGTATTTTTACTAATAGCCTGAGAACTTCAAGTACAGGCAGGCTGGTTTGGGGCTAAACATGAAATCAGCAAAGAGGAGGCCATGTGCTGTTCCAGCAGATGTATGATGGGATCATCCTTCATGGCAAATAAATTTCTGTTTCTTTTCAAAAGGCCAGTAAACAAGTTTTCAATGAAAAGTTCAAAAAATTTATGGAGAGGCGAGGTTGATTTTTCCCTTTTTCTCTCTTACTGTTTTCAGACTGATCTTTCCCCCTACCTACATTAACAGCTCCTGATCTTTCGAGTTTTACACCAAATAGATATATACCATCTTCACCCCCAAATGCATGTTATCATCTATTGATCTCCTGGTCATCCTTCTTCATTCATTGAAGAATTTAGCTCCTGATTCATAGTCTTATTCCCCTCCTGAACCCTTTTATTATTTGATTCTCAGTGATTGTAACACCCATCTACTCATCAATGTAGTCTGCTACCATTTTATACAACCATCTCTTCAATTGCACTCTCCAATGCATTCTCACTGTCCATTCATCACCATCACACTCTCTTCATTTTTTTCTTTGCCCAGCTTAGATTCCACAGTTGTCTACCATAATAGCTCTCTTGAAAAATACCTTACCTTTTTTTTTTTTTTACCTTTCTTCCTTTGTGATTTATTTCTAGAAAAACTCTGACACTATGAATCTGTCATTCACCATCTCCTTGCCAACACCCAAGCAAAAAAAATATACAAGAGGACAGTCTGGTTAAATTTTAAACGTATGATCACAAATATCAAATAGCCATTTAGCGTTAAACTGCTATCCTACTATATTTCTCCAGTAAATTCATTTTCCCATTTCCTGAAATGGAGGTTTCATATCATTTGCTATCCTCATATCTCTCACACCTCTTCTCCTGTGGCTGGTGACCTTATTTCTTATGTCACTGAGTAGATAGAAGCCATCAGTAAGACACTTATTTGTCTTCTCATTATCAAATCCATAAACTCACTTGCATTATTCTCCCCTCTTAGTACAAAAGTGAATTCTTTTACTTTCCACCTGATTGTATTCCCAATTTTCTGTCTTCTGCAGGACTTCCTTCTTGAACTTACCCCTTTTCTCTGCATCAATGACCTTTTCACTTCTAAATCAGTGTATAAAAACGTAAGTAAAATCTTTGGCCCTATATTCTTCTCAAACATCAGATCCATTCCTGTATATACATACTGTCATTAATGCTTCATCTCCAGTCTGGTCAGCTGAAAATGCTCTTGTAAAGGTCACACTTGACCTTCACATGGCGTAGTTAAGTGGCCACATTGTTGCTCTATTTTTGTGCTCAGACTTCACTTAGCACTGGATTCAGTTGGCTACTTCCTTCTTAAAACAAGATCTCATTTCTGCTTCTTTAACAGACTCTTTCTGTTCTTTTCTTACTTTACTGGTGATTTTTCTCTCCTCTGCATTAAAAATTTGATGTTCCAATCAGCTAACCTGGGCCTTTCTTCCCTTCCCTCTCTCTCTATACTTTCTCTCTAATAGTTATCACTCTCTACCTGTGAATTTAATATTGTCTCCAACTGCTATCTTGACATCTCCAGTTAATTGTCTTGTAGGCTTGTCAAGCTTAACATGTCCAAAAGGCAACATTGGATTTCATTCTCCTCCAAACATGTTCCTCTTTTAGTCTTCCTTATCTTTATCAGGACTACTAGCATCTACCCAGTTGTTTGAGAAAAACACTCTAAGTCATACTTAATTTGTCCTTTTCACCTCTCACATACAATTTGTCACTAAAATCTATAGTTTTCACTTTCTATTTACCTCAAAAACTTCTACTACTATCTATTTATATCATCAACATCTTAAACTGCCATGACATGGTCTCTTACTTGGACTACTGCCATAGCCTCCTAATTCTCTCTGCTCCCAATCTTGCTACCTTTCACTCATTCTTCAGCCAAAAATTCCTTTTTAAAAAGTTGAATCTGATTTTGCCTCCTAGGTGACCTAAGGACTCCTTACTATGTATAACCTACAAAACTCGTTGGTCTGTCATTCCAATCTTATTTTGTATGTCCGTCTCCTTTGCTACTGATACCTCATTTTGTAGGACTCAAATTAAATATAATTCATTCCAAGTTGCTTTCCTCAACATCCTGATGTAGGTCATTATTCTCCAACACAGAACCATTATAGTTTCCTTTACAACCCTTATGATCACTAATCATGATATTTATGTGTTTATTGGTTTGTCTTCTCTGCTAACCCGGAAGTCCCCTGACATCAAAGTTGAAACTGATCAGTCTTTTACCCCATTATCTAGTGCAGTGCTTGTGCATAGTAAATAGTATGCTTTCAATAAATATTTGTGAATTGAATGAATAGATGACTATTTGCCAAGTTTTGATTTTATTTTGTGCTGATATGAAGAGATAAGAGAAAAATGATCCAGATTATAAAATGATTGCTGTGATGCCCAGGTGACACATGCGAAGTGGTAAGGATTGGTGGCACATATGGGGAAATGGAAAATACAACAGTGAGGGTTAGAACTTGAGAAATGACAAAATGATTATATCTTTGCAGGGATGAGGAAATGGGGCAATAAGGTCTGAGGAAATAAAACTGAGAGCTCAGTATTCTTTACCTTTTGTGGGAGAGCTTATACTTAAAAAATCTCTTCAGCCAACCTGACTCAAATAGAATTCATAAAACTACTCAAGATAGAATAAAGAACAGGAACCACAAAGACAGTAAAATAGAGAAAGTTTGTGCAGATGTCAGTCCTCAGTATCTACATATGTATCAGTAAGTATATGAATACATACCATGGAAATGGTGAATTAGAAGGTTAATTATTTTTATGACTAATGCTTATTGACTAACAAAGACTTCCCTTGTTGATTGTCTTAAGCCTTAGTGTTGACATGAAAGGCATTCCTTTATCTGGTCACATAAATGAAATTGATCATTTAACAGCAGTTGGCTTATCATACTGCACTACTTTATGTGAAAGATGCTATCCATAAAGGCAATTGTAATGGGTGGTTTAATAAGACAAACACTGTTAGAGAATACAATTTAACTGTACTTTTTGCAATGCATTCATTTGTTTTCTTAAAGCCTATTATATATTAGTTTTTGCTAATTTTTACTGTACAAAAGAAATTTGAAGTGCTTAATAGTCAATTACTGTGAGCATGCAGATAAAAATAATGAACATTATCACACAAAGAGATTATATATAAGAGCCAAGGCAGACACTAATATAGTATATAGAAATTTGTCAGAAATTACTAACTTCTATTTTAAGCTGTTTTAGAACGTTCAGAGAAGGAAAGCCTTTAAATCAATGACATTTCTACCTGGGTCCTTGTATAGATGGCTGACATAATTCTATCTAAATGGAATACTGGTAAAAGGTATAAATGGTGTCCTCTCAAGAAAGTTGGGTTTTTCCTTAACAGCACCATTAACACAATAGACAAGTAAACCATTGGTGCTTAGATCTCTATATTTAGTCACTTTGGAATATTTGATACTTTAATGAGTCATCAGAAAGAAACTCTAAACTTGCCTTCAAGTGATAATAGAGAATTACATATATCAAACAAATTTTGGGTCAGGGAATGATAAATAAACTGATAATAAAATTGTGGTTATCAGTTAATTAGAAAAAATATTTTTATTCACCAACTATTCATTTATGTAGTACTTAGAACATTTTAGGTTCAGTACTAGATATAGACAATACTTCAGGTTCATTATTAGGTATGTAAGAAAGATATGGTTCTTGCAGTGTAAAGTTGATAGTCTCAAGGTGTGATGAAGCATTAAACAGGTTGCTCCAGCAACCTGTAATACTGCGATAAAGGAATTAATAGAATCACAGGCGCATCAACTGTGAGGTTCTTATCTAAAATAGAGATCAAGGAAGGCTTCCTGGAGGAAATAACAGTTAAATAGAACCTTTCATTAAAAAAAAATTCTTTTAAAAATACATTTTTTTATTGTTTTCAGAGAGGAAGGGAGAGGGAGAGAGAGAGAGAGAAACATCAATGATGAAAATCATTTATCGGCTGCTGCCTGCATGCTCCCTACTGGGGTTTGAGCCTGGAACCCAGGCATGTACCCCTGACCGGAATTGAACCCAGGACCCTTCAGTCCGCAGGCCAATGGTCTTCACTGAGCCAAACCAGCTAGAGCAAAAATAATTCTCTATTGTTGAAAGTATTACATATGTCCCCCATTAACCCCCTTCAGCGTGCCTCTATCCCCCACCCAGGCCTTCACCACCCTATTGTCTGTGTCCACAGGTTATGCATATAAACTGAGCCTTTCATTTGTGTAGGAGGTAGGAAAAGGAGAGAGAGGAAAAAGCTTGTATTTAGGTCCTGATGCCTTTGAAAAATGGAAAGAACTCCAGACTGGCTGGCAAGAAAAATGGCAAAGATGAGTTCAGGAGAACAGATTTGGATTGCCTTGTGAGTCATAATAAAGAAGTTTGTACTTTATCCTAAATGTTGGGATGCCACTAAAAATTTTAAGGAGGGTCAGAACATGATCCCATCTTATTTTATCTTGTAATCATTCTAGCTGTAATGTGGAGAATGGGTGGGAAGGAAATAGGATTGAATACAGAGATATGAGTGAGGATGCTAATATGGCATTCCAGGCAAGAGAGTACGGTGACTTTCTTGGACAAGGGCAGCTAGGGATAGAAACTAGTGTGTAGATTGAAGAAATATTTATGACTTAGAATGGCCAACATGATGGTAGATAGGTGGTTCTGAATCTCAGGAGAATGGACTGATCTGATAAATGTTTGAAAGTTATCAGCATTTAGACATATTGTAACTGAAGTCATGGGCTTTAGTAAAGGCCTACAGCAGTGGTCGGCAAACTGCGGCTTGTGAGCCGCATGTGGCTCACGAGCCACAGTTTGCCAACCACTGTCCTAGAGTGATATCAATCTCTTAGGTATGTAATATTCTTAAGCCCTTATTGGCAGGAAATTCTTAAAGTCAATAAATAACATAGTCATTAAGACAATTACTAGAAATTACATAATATTAAGAGACAATGGGGATAACTGGAGGCAGAGATGATCAATCATTTATCCAAGGTCACTTTTGAGAATGGCAGGTAGAATTTCAACTTCTTGCTTCCCCACTGAAGGTTTTATAAATGTACCTTATACATCTGTATGTGTGCCCCGCTGCCTGCCCAAAAACTTAGTCTCAACCCAAATATCCAAACCTGCAAATGCACTTTCAGGCCAACCTCCCCTCTTCCCTGAAATGTACTAGTAACATTCCAACTCCTGCCTGGAAATTATCTCCCTCCGAACTCCAGCTATCCAAGTGCTCTAGGTTATTTAAAGTCCAGCCCCTTCCATGAAATTTCTTTTTTTCCTTCTTTTTTTTCTTTAATAAATCTTTATTGTTCAGATTATTACAATTGTTTCTCCTTTTTCCCCTCATAGCTTCCCTCCACCCGGTACCCACCCACCCTCTGCCCTTACCTCCCTCCTACTGTCCTCATCCATAGGTGTACGATTTTTGTCCAGTCTCTTGCCGTACCCCCCACACCCATCTGCCCCCTGAGAATTATCAGTCCACTCCCTTTCTATACCCCTGATTCTATTATATTCACCAGTTTATTCTGTTCCTCAGATTTTTAATTCACTTGCTTTTTAGATTCACTTGTTGATAGATATGTATTTGTTGTTCATAATTTTTATCTTCACTTTTTCCTTCTTCCTCTTCTTAAAGAATACCATTCAGCATTTCATGTAATACTGGTTTGGTAGTGATGAACTCTTTTAGCTTTTTCTTGTCTGTGAAGCTCTTTATCTGACCTTCAATTCTGAATGATAGCTTTGCTGGGTAGAGTAATCTTGGTTGTAGGTTCTTGCTATCCATCACTTTGAATATTTCTTGCCACTCCCATCTGGCCTGCATAGTTTCTGTTGAGAAATCAGCTGACAATCCTATGGGTGCTCCCTTGTAGGTAACTAACTGTTTTTCTCTTGCTGCTTTTAATATTCTCTCTTTGTCTTTTGCTCTTGGCATTTTAATTATGATGTGTCTTGGTGTGGTCCTCTTTGGATTCCTCTTGTTTGGGATTCTGTGCACTTCCTGGACTCGTAAGTCTATTTCTTTCACCAGGTGGTGGAAGTTTTCAGTCATTATTTCTTCAAATAGGTTTTCAGTATCTTGCTCTCTTCTTCTGGCACCCCCATAATTCTGATGTTGGTATGCTTGAGGTTGTACCAGAGGCTTCTTATGCTATCTTCAACTTTTTGGATTTTTTTTTTCTTTTTTCTTTTCCAGTTGAGTGTTTTTTGTTTCTTTGTAAAGTTGATAATTTCAAATCTTTGACTTGATTCTTGTGATCCTCTAGTCTGCTGTTGGGTCTCTGTATAATATTTTTTATTTCAGTCAGTGTATGTTTAATTTATAGTTGGTCCTTTTTCATATCCTCAAGGGTGTTGTTGAATTTATTGGACTTTTCTAGGATATTCTTGAAAAGCCTTATAACTGTGGTTTTGAATTCTATATCCAGTCGTTTTTTTTTTTTTCCTCCATTTCTTTCGTTTGTGATCTGTTTCTTTATCGCTGCATTTTCACTGCTTCTCTGAGTTGGTAGGGTAGCTTTGTTTGCTAGGTTTCCTATATGGCCCAGTGGGTCGGCCTCCCAGTTACCTGAGGTGGACACTCTTGGTGCACCCCTTTGTGGACTGTGTGTACAGCCTTGTTGTAGTTAAGTCTTGATTGTTGTTGGTGTCACTGGGAGGAATTGACCTCCAGGCCAATTGGCTGTGAGGACCCACTGTATCTACAATGGAAGAACTGCTGTGCTGGAGACACACTTATGGGGCAGGACTTGCTTCAGTGGAGGTTTGGTGCTCACTGAGTCTGCCTCTTGAATGTGTCACTTATGGATGTGAGTAGTTGAAATCTGGTGTCGTCTCACACTGACCATTAGATATACTAGCTTCTGGATCTCCAATGTGGTGCTGGTCAGCTACTGTCTGAGGCCACCCAGCAGGAGCTACAGCGAAAACTACAGTTTTCTTTGCTTGGGGTTTGGAGGTTTTGTATCTGTCTGACCAGAGCTGCAGTTTGTTTGGTTAAGCTGCAACAGGGTAGGCCATTTATATGCAAAAGCTGGTGTGTGGAGCTTGGGTGGGTTTGTAGATTGTGTGGGGCTGGGTCTCAGGGAGTCACTAGGCTAGGGCGTGGCAAACAGCGATGGCTGCCAGTCAGCACTCTCTGCATTTCCTTGTTTCCAAGTCCCCGCATCCTGTGCTCCAGTGCAGTAAACAATGATTGCTGGGTGTACCTCTGCAAGAGATCACCCTCACTTTCTGACCCAATGGCAGACAGTCCAGCTTCTCCCCGTACGAGTTTGGGTCCCCAGCGTCTCCCCAGAAGCTGGAGTTCAGAGTAATCTAGAGCTTGTCTCCCTTCAGGTTGAAAGAAGCAGCGCTCCCAGTCCCCCGCTGCCAGCCTGATTCACGCGCCTCCGTACCTCAGCTTTACAGTGCTTGCGCACGTCTCAATGCTCTTTTTCTTTCTAGTTGTAGAACTTCCACTCAGCCAGCTTTCCCGTGGTTCTAGTTGATAGACGTTTAGTCTTTTAGTTGTAGTTTTGAAATTGTTGTGTGAGGCAGCAGTTTAGGTGTTTACCTATACCGCCATCTTGGTTTCTCCCCTCCATGAAATTTCCACACTCCAGTTGTACTTATATACAGTCCCATGTAGGAGAAAAAATACAAATTACAAATGTAGAGTCACATAGGTAATTTTTATTTACCTAGTAAGCCACTTCACAAAAGTAAAAAGAAACAGTTGAAATAAATTTTAATGTTTTACTTAACTTAATATATCCAAGATATTGTCACTTTAATATGTGATCAATATAAAAATTATTAATGAGATATTTTATATCCTATTTTTGGTACTAAGTTCAAAATTCAGTGTGTGTTTTACACTTTAGCTCATTTCAATTTGAAGTAGGCATATTTTAAGTGCAAATAGCCATAGGCAGTTAGTTGCTACTGCATTGGACAATGAAAAATCTCTATGACAAGTATTAGTGCTAAAAATTCCATTTTTATTTGCTGATTGTTTCTTGAGTATTCTTAGTTTTCTTAGCAGACGATAAGATCCTCAAGGGCAAGAATAATGCTTTAAACTTTGATATTCTCAAGGTGCTCAGCATAATGCTCAGCTATCATTAAGATAGCTCAGTCTGCCGCATTTGTTGAATTATTTTGAATAATGGAACTTTTCGTTAAACCATCTTAATGATACCAGTCTGTTGACTGGCCCTTTTGAAATAGGATAGCACTTTTTAGAACAACAAAGCTGTCAGTTTTAAATAATTGACAAGGCTACTAATTGCTGCTGCTGTGTAATTAGACAGTCATTTAAATTTGTGAGCATCCTGGGGAGTGGGACTGTGGTGTCTTTTCAGTTATATCCAGTCTCACAGATTTTATTTTTAGTATGAGCATCTTTACATAAAAATTAATAGTTCTTTGGAAGGTATTAGATACTCTTTTAAAAAATTATGAGTTTAAATTTTCTCTAGGGTACTTGTCAAGTTGGTTAATATTATCACACTTTATATGTGACTTATGTGAGAACCTAGGTTGAAAATAAATTGGCTGAGCTATTCCAGCTGTTCCCTTAGAAACTTTTCATTTTTTAGGGGCGTGGAGAAGAGGAGTTTTGCCTAGATTCTGGAAATGTCATTATTTCCTTTTACTAAGACTTTATGTTGAGAGCTGTGGCCTTCAGAATAAACAAAGTGAAAAAGGGCCCCTTGAGAATCTTAATTTATTCAAATTAAAATGAATGTAGGGAGATAATAATGCTGCTTAAAAAAGTTAGCCTGAACTTCAGCACAGTATTTTAACCATTCCTTTGGGGAAGATTACATCACCCTTACATGCAGGGTCAATGAAAAAACAGTAATTATTTCAAGTTGTAGGAATGTTTTTTAGCCTTCACCATTTTGAATGCAGTGATATGAATTCAGTAGTGCAGATTGTTGAGCTGCAGCTCTGTGACATTAGAAAAACTTAGTTGTACTGAGTAGGGAGGAGGTTTGACAAAGTGATCACTTTGTTCTAATAAATTTATGCTAAAATAAAGTTATTTTATTAAAATCAGTTTTGCAATAGAAACCTTGTAGCAATTGCAGAGTGGAGATCCTTTGCATGAAAAGGGAACATTATTCTTTCTGTAATTATGACCACTATGTTACAGCAATAATGAAGTTGTGCTAATTTACTCCTAACTGATGCAATTGATTTCCTGAAAGTTTTATGGGGAATAGAAGATATCATTGTGGTAAATCAGAAATGCTTGCCCTAGCTGGTTTGCTCAGTGGATAGAGCATCAGCCTGCAGACTGAAGGGTCCTGGGTTCCATTCTCGTTAAGGGCTCATACCCAGGTTGTAGGTTCAAACCCCAGTAGGGGGCATGCAGGAGGCAGCTGATCAATGATTTTCTCTCATCATTGATTATTCTATCTCTCTCTCTCCCTCTCCCTTCCTCCATGAAATCAATAAAAATATATTTTAAAAAAGAATTGCTTAACCCTATCACAATATAAAGCAAATTGAGTTGTTATGTAGTCCATCTATTTCGGTATTAATCAAAGGGAGGGGAAACCCAACTGTGTTATTCATCTAGTTCTAGGTAATTCACAGATGGGAAGAGGATTATATAAGCTAGTTTTAAACTTTTACCAGAAGAAATAGAATTGAAATTTGAAGCCTCTGGTGCTAATTGTTGATGTGCATCCTGTTAGGAATTAAAGTCTATGGGTGGCCCATAACAGAGGTCTGCAAATATGACTTGTTCTGTACATAGATAATGAACTGTTGTCAGTTTCCCTCAAGGGAAATCTGCATCTATTGCATTTTTCTCTCTGAGCTAGGTGTAACTGTGTTTGGAAATAAAATTTTGGCTACTGCTAATAACTATTAGCTTTAAATGTTATTCACTTGTCTATGCTAGGAAGTCACAGCATGTACTGAACATTAATTTTAATCTCTTTCAGCGGCAGTGAAATTTCACTTCATAACCTACCTAGATGAATGTGATCAGATACTGTGGTGCGAATTTTGTGTGCTGTTGCTAAATCATCTTATATGACTGAAATCAGGCTTCCAATGCTGAGTTGGAATCACCACAAAACATTGCAAACAACCAGGTGATTCCTGGACTCCTTTTAGAGCTGGCCCCTCAGTCATCATGTCTAATTTGGACCTTACTCCTTATACAAGATTCAGAGAATTGAATCACGTAGAGACGAGTGCAAGAGTCATGGCATTAAGACCACAATCTTAGGGTCTCCAAAAGATGTAACTTAATTTTTCCATTTCAAGTCTTTTGACAATTCAAGGTAATAGTTGTCAATTCAGTGTTTCCTCAAGTCAGTTCATGGTTTCTGCTTCCTCATAGGTCCCAACTTATTTCGAGGGATCTTGAAGATACTAAGACATGAAGGTCCACTCTGGTTCTCTCTCTGGACTCTGTGGATTGGTCCTTACAACTTGCTGCAAACCTTCTTTGTTCTGCTTATATGGTCTTTAGGGTCTAGATCTTCCCAGAGCCTTTTCCACACCATTCTGGAACTCCCTGTTCTCATTTAGGGTGCCTACACACCCCATGCAAACTGGAGTAGTCTCCTGGTAGGGTTAAAAAACAGCATATTATAAGTCTCTTGTTCATGTGAAGTCCCTGGCTTTTCATATATGAAAGTCAAGATTGTGACTCCTTGGTTCTTCTCTGAAATGGAAATTCCTAAATGTGTACCTGTCTCCTAGATTGCAACAATATAGAAGTGGGGGAGTGTACTGGGCTAATAGGAAATAAAGAAGGGAAAAACCACATCAGTTACTACGTCAAACATATTATTCTCTACAAGAACAAACTGAATAGAGTTTTGGAAATGTGAAAATAGAATTGGTTGGTTTGAGTAAAAGAGTGAAAGAAGTCTATCTAAAATACTAATTTTATGTATTATACATACACATGTGACTATTCTGTTTGGCTCGTGCTAATCATTCAGTTTCTCTCCTTTAGAACAGAAACATATCTCTGAATACCATCTAGTTCAGTAATTTTAACAGTCAGGAAACAGGGAGCCATAGATAACTAGCATGAAGTCACACAGCAAATATAGGACGTGAAACCAGATCTTCTGACTCAGAGAATTCTTTCCTCATTTTTTCCCTCCTTGCCTGAGAATGATATTGTTTTGCAATTGAAGAAAATTAGATTAGTTATCAGGATGGACTTTTTTGATGCTAATTGGTGGAAACATTGAAATATATTATCAAGGATGTTTGCAGTGGTTATTTTAAAAAATGGTTAGGCTGCTACCATTTTGCTCTGGCCAAGGGGCAGTCCTGTGGAATCAGGGACAAAACAGCTTATGGAAGTTGATTTCTTTACCCTGGTTTTTAGATTACATGATTTTAAGACAGACACTTCAAAAAAGGTTTAAAAATATAGTCTTGATTGATATATTTACCACAGAAGCTGCCGTGGTAGCCTCTCTAAATTTACTGTGTTTGTTTTCTGTGTGTGTGTGTGTGTGTGTGTGTGTGTGTGTGTGTGTGTGTGTAGGGAACAGCAATCTGCCCTTTCAAGCAAATATAAGGATTTTTCAAGATGTTTAAAAACAGAAGTGTGAAATTGTCTTCAGATCCCCAGAGAAGATTGGGCTGCATAGAACTTTAGCTTCTTCCTCGATATAGAATGGATTTTTGTTGGGGAAGGATTTATAACTTTATGGGCCAGATAGTGTAAAAGATGTGATAGGCTTCACAAATAATCTTTCAGTGGAACTATTTCTTGGTAATGGTAATTGATTTTGCTTAGTGTCTGCTAAAAACAAACCTGAAGGACTGTGTTGCATTAAAAAAAAAAAGGCTAAAGCAAAGTATTCACATATTCACATTTGTGTGTGTGTGTGTGTGTGTGTGTGTGTATTTAGAGATTTAGACATATTTTAGAGAGATTATTTTGTATTTCATTACTCCCTGGCTGGGAGAGGTACATTTTGGAAAGCCAATAAAACATTTTCTTTTATTATGGTAATATTTAAAAATCTTAGCTTTCAGCGAAACCAGTTTGGCTCAGCCAAAACCAGTTTGGCTCAGTGGATAGAGTGTCGGCCTGCGGACTGAAGGGTTCTGGGTTCGATTCCAGTCAAGGTCATGTACCTGGGTTGCGGGCACATCCCCAGTAGGAGGTGTGCAGGAGGCAGCTGATCGATGTTTCTAACTCTCTATCCCTCTTCCTTCCTCTCTGTAAAAAATCAATAAAATATATTTAAAAAAAAATCTTAGCTTTCAAGAAAAATTTTCCAGAAGACCTTTTCTTTCTTTTACTTCACCCAGAACACCTCTCCAGTCCTTGGGTCCTTCCCTTTTGGTGGCAATGTATCTATTTAACAGGATTTGGGGTAAGGAAACAGCTGTTGAGAGGAGCCCCTCCCTTCCTCCTTAATTTGTAGTGAACAACTTTGAACTGCCAAAATCAAATAACATGATAGTACAACAGAGCCTAGTTTACCCCAGCTTTATTGAGCTATAATTGACATATAACATTGTGTAACTTTAAGGTGTACAATGTGACGGATGTATTAAAATGATTATCACCTCATATAATTACCTTTGTGAGTATATGGCAAGAACATTTAAGAGCGTATATGCATGGATAACAATGTGGTGAAGCCCCGAGAGATCAGCGATTGGGTAAAGGGGAGCAAAGGGGGGGCGGCGAAGGGGAGAACATCTGTGATAGTGTCAACAATAAAAAGATTTACTCTATTAGAAACGTTCAGGCATGCAATACAGTACTGTTAACTACAGTCACGATGCTGGACATTTAGATCCCTAGCACTTACTCCTCATAGAATTGAAAGTTTATACCCTTTGACCAACATCTCATTTCGCCCACGTCTCTGACCCTGGCAATCACCATTCTACTCTCTGTTTTTATGAATTCAGCTTTTTTTGCAGTGAAGTTATACAGTATTACTTTTTCTCTGTCTGACTTATTTCACTTAGTATAATGCCCTCAAGGGCCATTCATGTTCTTGACAATGGCAGGATTTCCTTCTTTTTTTTAAGACTGAGTAATATTTCACTCTGTGTGTGTGTGTGTGTATTTTATTTTTAACTTAAAAAACCTATTAATCTGTAACAGAGGCTATTTTTTATATAATTATTTTTGTTGAATCTGGGAAGCTAAAGTATACAAGGCATTCTACAGCTTCATATTTTAGTATATTCAGCTAGATTGAGAGAACTTTTAATTTTATGTAATCTTTTAAGGTTATAATAATAGAATTAATTGTGTTTTCAATATGCCTCCCAGCTGGATTCTCACTCTATGTTAAATCTATAAGATTAATCCCTCAGAGATAGAACCGAAAATTTGGATTTAATTCAGAATTAATATAATGTGAGAGTATGTAAGATTATCACCTCATTCCCTGTAGTCTGTTTACCTTTTGAAGTATACAAGTGTATAAACTTGCATTAATTAAAAATTTGCCGTTAAGATTTGTAGACACTTTGACCCTACACTCACTGTCTGAATCAGCCTCTCACCATAATCAATATGCATGTGGGTACAATAAAAACCTTTTGTTGTTGTTGAGATCAGGCAAGAGGATGTAGAGTGAGTGGGCTGCAGTCTGAAGCCCTTTGGTCGGGTTGTTTAAAAGTGTCTGCATTGTCTCTAGTCATCTTCCCAATCCTTGTTCCTGAGCATCTGGCCCTTCCTGAGCCTCAGTTTCTTTCTACCCAGAGTTGGGAGCACTTTCCACCAGGCTCTAATTTTCAGATAATGTCTTTACTATCTCTAACATGTTTGCCATTGTTTATTTACACTGCAGTATATAGTCCTTGCTCATGTAAAAGAAAAATATAATTTTTATTTGCTATTATAAGAAAGGATTCCTTGTGTAGTACATACAAACATACCCACCAAATGCTTTATTATATTTAAAAAAAAATTAGGCAATTGGTGTTTCAAATGATTTTACTTATTCAGGAGTCCTGGGTAAATTCAGATTGCTATAAGATGTTTCCAAGTGTTTTATTGATATTTGGGGAAACTGGAGGGGTATTTAGATGTGTTGGGAACATATTAATCTTCCCAATTTAAGATAATGGAGTGAGAGGTTCCCACAACCTGGAAACTACTATGCAACAAATTTTCATAAAAGAATTGGATTTAGATGAGGCATGCCTATATTTTTGTTCTGAGCACAAACATATAAATTCTGTAGTAGTCTATACTAGTCAAATTATCTTGAAATCTTTTACATGACTGATGTTCACAATTGCCATCCAGTATAATTGATGTGCTACCTATTCTATCAATCAATATACTTATAATCTTTGGTGGATTCCTTTTTTTTTTTGGTGGATTTCTTGACAGTTTTCTCAAATGCTTACTGAATTTCTTTCTCCTGTATTATTTTTTAATGTTTATTTATTTTTTGTAATTAAATTAACTTTATTGGGGTGACACTGGTTAATAGGATCACATAAGTTTTAAGTGTGCATTTCTATGATACAAATTCTGTACATAGTACTGTGTGGCTACCACCCAAAGTCAAGTCATCTTCTATCACCATACATGAGGCCCCCTCCATTCCCTACATCCCACACCACTTTCCCTCTGGTAAACGCTACATTGTTGTCTGTGTCCATGAGTTTCAGTTTCATATCCCACATATGAGTGAAATCATATAGTTCTTAGCTTTTTCTGACTGACTTATTTGGCTTAGCATAATATTGTAAAGGTCCATCCATGTTATAGCAAATGGCATTGTCTTTCTTCTTTTCTTATAGCTGAGTAGTATTCCATTGTCTATATGTACTACATCTTCTTTACCCAGTCATCTATCGAAGGACACTTTGGTTGTTTCCATGTCTTGGCCACTGTGAATAATGCTGCAATGAACATAGGGGCAAACATATCTTTGTGAATAAATGTTTTCAATTTTTGCGGGGAGATACCTGGAAGAGGGATTGTTGGGTCATATGGTAACCCTATTCTTAATTTTTTTGAGGAACCACCAGACAATTTTTCATAGTGGCTATACCAGTTTAAATGTCCACCAACAGTGAACAAGGGTCTTTTTTTTTTTCACAACCTCTCTAACACTTGTTATTACCTGTTTTGTTGATAATGCCCTTCTAACAGGTGTGAGGTGGTATCTCATTGTAATTTTGATTTGCACTTCTGTAGTAGCTAGTGAAGTTAAATATCATTTTATATATCTGTTGGCCATTTGAATGTCTTCTTGGGAGAGGAGTCTGTTCAGAGCCTCTGCCCACTTTTTAAATTTGATTGTTTGTATGGTGCTGAGTTATATGAGTTCTTAATACCTTTGTCAGAGCTGTTGTTTGAAAATATCATCTCTAATTCAGCTGGCTGCCCTTTGTTTTGTTGTTCAGTTTCTTTTGCTGTGCAGAATCTTTTTAGTTTGATATAATCCTCAAATATTTTCTTCTATGTAATTGTTTCAACAGTTCTTATAGGTACTTAATCCATTTTGAGTAATTTTTGTACATAGGGACAAACTGTAATTTAGTTTCACTCTTTGCATATGGCTTTCCAATTTTTGGAGCACCATTTATTGAAGAGGCTTTCTTTTCTCCATTGTGTGTTTTTGGCTCCTTTTTCGAAAATTATCTGCTCATATACATGTGGTTTTATTTCTGGGCTCTCAATTCTGTTCCATTGATCTGTGTGTCTGTTTTTCTGCCATTACCATGCTGTTTTGATTATCATAACTCTGTAGTAAAATTTAAAGTCAGATAGCATGATATCTGCAGCTTCGTTTTTTTGCTTGTCTGTTTTCTTTCTCAGGATTGCTTTGGCTCTTTGGGGTCTTTTGTGGTTCTATACAAATCTGATGATTCTATTTCTTTAAAAAATGACATTGGGATTTTGATGGGATTGCATTAGATCTGTATGTTGCTTTGGGTAATATGGCCATTTTAACTATGTTAATTCTTCCAATCCAATAACACAGAATAATATCTTTCCATTTCATTGTGTCTTTTTCAATCTCTTTTAATAATCCTGTCTCCTAAAGGGTTATTGTTCTTAGGTCTTCTCTTTCCTCTGTGCCCTGAAGACAACTTTTGTTTTCATTCCTCTGCTGAATTCTTCATCTTAAACCCTATTCTCTTCTTCATCCTCTTGTCTATCTAAAGTAGCTGCTTTTCTAATGACTTGTCCCAATTAAAATGTAACCTAGCAGGGAAGATGCTATCTTTACAGTGGACCCCATAAATCCCTCCTGGGAGGCAGTGGACTTTGGGTAGGAAAATGCCCTGTAAGCCAATTGATGTTGCAAACTGAGACCCTGAGGAAAAAAGGTTGCAGAAAACAAAGCAAGAAAAGGTAACTGAATCACCCTGGACACATGACGAACAGAGATTTCAGGTTTGAAGGGAAGGTGAAAAAAAGAGTAGGAGAAGAAAGGAAAAGAAGCAAAGGAGAAAGTGGCCAGAAAACTTATAGAGAAGTATAAATGGCAGAAAAGGCTAAAGGATTTTTAAGGACAGGTTAGTGTGATAGTCAAATTTAGGTTTTTTTCATATTCTTTGCAATATAAATGCCTTCAACTCTTTCATATAATTTGCTACATACACACAGCCTTCTATGTGTGAATTTACTAATCTACAGACAATTAGATTAGAACAACATTATTCACACCAGCCAAAAGGTGGAAACAAACCAAATGCCCATCAACAGATAAATGCATAAATAAATGTGATCTATCTATATAATGGAATATCATTCAGCCATAAAAAGGAATGAAATTCTTATATATGCTATAACATGATGAATATTGGAAGACATGATAAGTGAAAGAAGCTAGACACAAAAGGACAACTATTGTATGGTTTCACTTATAAAGATGCCTAAAGTAGTCAAATTCATAGAGACAGTCAATAGGTAGAGGTTACCAGGAAGTAGGGGAGGGCGAGAGGTGGAGTTGTCATTTAAGGGATGCAAATGTGTAAGGGGTTCATTTTGGGAGATGGAAAAGCTCTGAAGATGGATGGTGGTGATGGTTGCACAACAATGTAAATGTACTTAATGACATTGAAATGTATGCTTAAAATGGTTAAAATATGGTTAAATTGATAAAATTTATGTTATGAATATTTTCCATATCTTATATAATAAAAGCCTAATATTCTAAGTGTCCGGTAGTCCAGCTGGCCGTTCAATCAATCAAAGCATAATATGCTAATGATATGCTAAGGCCACTCAGCTGCTTGCTATGATGTGCACTGACCACCAGGGAGTAGACGCTCCTACTGGTAGATGAGCTTGCTGCTGGGGTCCGGATGATAGGGACTGAGCCAGATGGGCTGGACATGCCCTGGAGCCCTCCTGCGGTCCCTCTCCAGCTGTTCAACCTCCTGTGTCCCCCCCAGGCTCTGATCATGCACCAGTGGGGTCCCTCAGCCTGGCCTGTGCCCTCTCGCAATCCTGGACCCCTTGGGGGATGTCTAAGAGCTGATTTCAGCCCGATCCCACTCAAAGCAGGAGCTGTCCCCTGGAGGTCAGTGCACTCCCACAGCGGGAGCGCTGCTCAGCCAGAAGCTGGCTGGCGAGTACAGGAGCCTCTTCCACCTCCATAGCAGCATTAAGGATGTCTGACTGATGGCTTAGGCCCATGGGAAGAGGGCTTAGTAAGCTGCCAGTTGGACATCCCCCAAAGGCTCCCAGATTGCGAGAGGGCACAGGCTGGGCTGAGGGGACTCCCTCCCCCTGAGTACACGAGTTGGTGCACTGGGCCTCTAGAGTGTGTGTGTGTGTGTGTGTGTGTGTGTGTGTGTGTGTGTGTGTATGTTTGTTAATGTAGCGATAGAGGTTATATGCATGTGCAGGATGAAAGATGATCTAGAAACTGCAAAACATCAGCAGAGGTCAGATTGAAAACAAAACAAAACTATGAAACCCCTGAAGTGGGTTGAATGGTGGTGTCCCAAAATATATTATTTCTGTACTTTAGCCCCTGGAACCTGTTAATGTGACATTATTTGGAAAAAGAACTTTGCAGATATAATTAAGTTAAGGATCTTGAGATGAGATCACCCTGGATCCAAGTGGGCCCTAAATCCAATGTCATAGGTCCTTATAAGAGACAGAAGAGAAGACCCAGAGGAGAAGACTATGTAAAGATGTAGGCTGAGATTGGACGTAGGCTGAGATTGGACTTGTGCTGGGAGAGGCAAGCAAGAATTCTCTAGAGCATTCAGACTAATGGGGCCTTACAAACATCTTTATTTTGAACTACCAGCTTCCAGAACTGTGGGAGAATAAACTTCTGTTGTTGTAAGCCACCAAGATCATGGTAGTTTGTTACAATAGCTCTAGGAAACTAATACCATCTCCACCTCTATGCCTTGGAAAGTCTTACTAGTCATTGGACAGTGGCAAGAGCTTCCACCAGAGAGGATCGGCTTCCTGCTGATTCCATTGGTATCTTGAAGGAATGTCTACTGACTTCTAGAACTCTTAGAAAAGTAGAACTATCTTTATTTGGTCTGATTCACATGCCACAAAAACTTAAAGGAGGTAGGCCACATGTGTGTTTCAGATGGGGAAACTATAGCTTCCTGCCAATGTTTGTCAGAGAATCAGCTGTGGTGTTTGTTGAAATACAATTTCCTGGGTCCTGTCCAGGACCTCATGAATCAGAAACTCTATGGATATTCTCCAGGATTTTTGTTTTTTTTAATTTTAAAAAATTGATTCCAGAGAGGAAAGGAGAGGGAGAGAGATGGAAACATCAATGATGAGAGAGAATCATTGATCGGCTGCCTCCTGCATGCCCCCAACTGGGGATCAAGCCTGCAATCCAGGCATGTGCCCTTGACCGGAATTGAACCCGGGACCCTTCAGTCCGCAGGCCAATGCTCTATCCACTGAGCCAAATCAGCCAGGGTGGAATCTGTATTTTTTACAATCATATTCCTATAATACTTTTGCAGGCTAGATTTTAGGAATGACTGCTGTGGAGATCAGGTTATTTACTTGATGTCTAATGGTGGGTAAAAGATGCAATGAGGATCTGAATGTAGCTCTTGTTGCCTAAAAAGCTTGTGTACTTTTCACCAAAACCCAACTGCCTGTTCATCTTTCTTTTCACTCTAAATTCCTTTGCAGGATTCAATCGTATCAGGGAATAAATCATTTTCTTTCTAGGTATTAAATAGCTAGTATTTACTTACTCATTGGTTCTAGATCAAACTGATGATAGTATTATTTTAAATGTGTTCATTTCCCAGAGATGATGAGCTCTATCATGGTCGGGCTCTATCTTTACATCTCTGGTGTCTAAGGCAGGGTCTTATGTCAAGAAGGCATCACATACTGGAAAAGCTTAACTATTGCTTCTTTATTGTTTCAATTACATGTTATTATTTACCTTTCCAAGATTTCATAAGTATAGAAAATCAAAAGGACAATTTTTGTCCTTAATTGCTATATTTGGAATATATCCTTCCATTTTCTGGATGTATACAGAATATAAATATAGTTTTTCCACACAGAGCATATTGCTCTGTAATATACTTTTTTTTCTTTTAACAAATACACTAAAGACAGCCTATCTGATTAGTGCCTAGTGATCTATCCTGTTTCCAAAAGCCCTTTAAAAAGACAATTTGTAGTTAATCTTCACAGTTCCTGTAGAAGCTCTCAGTTGGAATCAGCCAAAGAATGTGATGTCATTTTAGGCCTCTAAAGTCTAAAGATGTAGAAAAGCTCAAAGGGATGGAGGGACTCCAGAGAGAAGCCCAGAAACTATCTAGCTCAGAGGAACCAAAGAAAGGAGACTTTTTGCCTCAAAGGAAAAAAAAATTGCTTTAGAAGAAGGAACTTCATGTTGTTCCAGAAAAAAAGAAGGCTACTTGTTCTGAAAACCTGAAGAAAAAAAGCTGAATAGGTTGATTCCTGACCTTGTAGCTTTCCCCATAGCAGTGAGTAGAAAGCCAACATTCAGTGAGAATTATAAGTAGATTTCAGCTGTTTAAACATCAATTGTGAAAGGAGTGAGTCAAAGTGAATGGTGGATGTTAGGTTAGAAAAGACATTCTATTTTTCTTACTTTTGGAAATATCCTTAAGTTTTTAGATTCTCCAAAATTTATTCAACAAGCTGTTAATTCCTTCTGTCTAACTGCAATAAGGGGAAACACTGAAGGCTCAAGGATAAGCCAGTCTCCACCCCCAGGGAGACCCTGGTCTAAATTAGGGCTGTGGGACCTCCCCTACCACAGACGTACTGTGAGAGCAAACAGTTTTCATTTTATCCTATTTTATTATAGAATGTCTTCCTGAAAACCAGGATGGAATTCATGGGCAGAAGCTGAGTAACACAGACTGGCAGGTTAATAGCAAGGAGTCGAGGAAAGACCATCTCATAGAAGTGAAACATGTTATAAAATCCCTAATTGTGGTAAATGGACCCTAGGTTTTTCTTTTACAACTTGACAGTGTACGTGTATTTGTCTAATATGCTAAAGACTATGTTAAGTAGTAAACACATATAATGTGACTTTATTTTAAAAGTAATTTCCTACTATAAGTCTTTAGGTATCTCAAATTACTTGGCGTGACTTTGGGAGATAGAAGAAATGTGTTTTAATAGTGTGGCTGGCTTTCTGGTTGTAATTTTTCAGGGGATCCAGTAGGCAATTATGATGCTGACTTTAATGGGGACTTAAATACAAAATTTGCTGTGAGAAAGTTGAATCTTGTCTTGGTCTTCTCTTGATAAGAAATTTGTGGAAAGCTTTATTCATATCAACAGCTTTAGTGGAGTTGAGTTTCCCTTTGCATCTGAATCAGTTAATTGCTTTTCTGATATTGATTCTTAATTCACAAATTTAAAGGTCTCTTCATTTTCTCCACCCCTGGACCTCAAATTGTAGACACAATGTTTGACCTTAGTTTGATCATTTGATGTATGTCATTGGGCTATTGCTATTTCCTTCTCACATAAACTCACCATTGACCAGCTCACATCCCAGGAGCTTTTAATGTCTTGCTTTTCCATGCTTAATGATAACACACATTTCCCAAATTGCATTAGTACCAGCATTAACATTTTCATTTTTCTTTTTAAAAAAATATATTTTATTGATCTTTTACAGAGAGGAAGGGAGAGGGATAGATTTAGAAACATCGATGAGAGAGAGAAAGAGAGAGAGAGAGAGAGAGAGAGAGAGAGAGAGAGAGAGAAACATCAATTAGCTGCCTCCTGCACACCCCCCACTGGGGATGTGCCCGCAACCAAGGTACATGCCCTTGACTGGAACCGAACCTGGGACCCTTCAGTCCACAGGCCGACGCTCTATCCATTGAGCCAAACCGGTCAGGGCGACATTTTCATTTTTCTGTCTTTTGCTCTGTTATATAAAAACAACAACTGAATATTCAAACACTTACATAAATGCTGCCGTTCTGAGAGTGCTAGTGCCATCAGGCCATACCTTAACCTGATGTTTCATCAGCAGAAACATACTGTACTGGTACTAGAGAGGTAGTGGAGTTCCACTGTACAATAAATGAAAGTCAAAGTCTTATGAATCTTGGAGACTCTTGTCATGTGTAGATTAAAACATTCTGTCATTGCAAACGTGCAGCAGGGATGGGAGGTAAAAATTCCATGTTATTTCAACAGTGTCCTAATTATTAACTTACTGTATCAGTTGTGACCTCCAAGCCTGTTTTTCTTTTTCTAAAAGAAGGTACTGGTTTCTATCTCATAGTATTGTTGTGAGGATTAAGTACTATGCTTACAGGGCTTAGCACAGTGCTGGTTCTGTGGTGGGAGCCAGTGATGGAACATCCGCTTTATCTGAATCAATGGATGGTGCCCACCTGGATAGTAGGGACCATGTCTTTCATGACTTTATGAGGCTTTGTACTGGTTGTTACATAGTTCAAAAGTCTTTCCTACTACTTAGTTTCCCCCTACTTAGGATGTTTAAGGTGATTTAGTAATTTAATTGAATTTAGATGAAGAGTTGTGAAACAAATGGTAAGTTTAGAGATTTTGAGATAAGCTGTGCAAGCTCATCTGCAGAGATAATTCTCTCCTGGTTGTATTACGAGTTACAATCAACCCTTGTTTATCTATGGTAAGGGTTGCTACATATTTTATCACCCAAACCAGAATGCTTTTTTTTTAACTTTATTTTTATTGTTGACACTATTACAGATGTTACCATTTCTCCCCGCTTTGTCCGTCTCCACACAGCCCGAGTGAAAGAGCATGCTATGATATTTCCTGGACCACAGGTGAAATCTGGAATTGTCCCAGGCAAACGAAGGTAGATGGCCATCCTATTCATGGCTGATGTTTTTCATTTGGGATCTGGTTTAACTTAAGGTTTAGCATTTCTTTTGAATTAATGTCATAGCCATATTCTAAATGAGTGGCCTGTTCTTGAGGATGGCCTTTCTCAGAGCATTAGAGATCCTTCCGGAGGCAGGCCTTTAGCGCCCCTTGACTGTCCTTAATTTAACAGTGGTACCAGGCCTTGAGATCAATGGCTTTATCAGAAGATCAGAAGATTCCCCTCTCCTAATCATAACATCTGCCCCAGAAAAGCTTTCACCATCAACCTGTATAGCCACAGGAGGGGTTTAATTAGTGTTGCACCTGGAATATAAAACTCTATGATTTAAATTCAAAGATTATTCAGAGATTATCCAGTGTCCCATGCTGATATTCCATTCCAGGATTTCTGTATGGATTATCAGCTTTATCTGAGAAACAGCCTACCTGGTGGTGAGAGAAAGGACTTTCGCTGCCAGATGGCCTGGCTTTGGTTCCTTGCTGTGCACACTTATCAATTTTGTGACCTTGGCATTTACTTAAATTGTTTCTCCTCAATGTCTTCATTAATAATATGGTGATAATAATAGTACCTGCCTCATAGCAAGGTTGTGAGGATTAAATGGATTAATACTTGTGAAATGCATGATACTTAGCAACAACTATATAAGTGTTTGTAAGTAAAAATATTAATAGAATTTCTGCATATAATCAGGTGCTGGTGATAATTAAGCTTAAAATGTTCATAGGCATAAATATGGGAGGAAAGGAAAGAACAAAAAACCTCACATAAGGGCTATACGACAGCACTGGGGCTTTCGAGAGAATAACAGTAGGAAATACATTCCTCAGGAGATTTGAAGATGGAAATCTCTGTGTTATAAGAACCAGTATTTTATTGGGATAATGAGCCCAAGAGACACATGCAATTTTTTTCTTTCCTATATATATTTTTTTCTTAATTAAATCTTTATTGTTCAAATTATTACAGGTGTTCCACTTTTTTTTCCCCCCATAGCTCCCCTCCACCTGATTCCCCACCCCACCCCATGCCCTTACCCCCCGCCACTGTCTTCATCCATAGGAGTAAGATTTTTGTCCAATCTCTTCCCGCACCCCTCACACTTGCTTCCCCTGAGAATTGTCAGTCCACTCCCTTTCTATGTCCCTGATTCTATTATATTCACCAGTCCATTCTGTTCTTCAGATTTTTTATTCACTTGATTTTTAGATTCACTTGTTGGTAGGTATGTATTTGATGTCATTTTGTTGTTCATAATTTTTATCTTTAACTTTTTCTTCTTCTTCTTCTTCTTCTTAAAGAATACCCTTCAGCATTTCATGTAATCCTGGTTTGGTGACGATGAACTCCTTTAGCTTTTTCTTGTCTGCGAAGCTCTTTATCTGACCTTCAACTCTGAATGATAGCTTTGCTGGGTAGAGTAATCTTGGTTGTAGGTTCTTGCTGTTCATCACTTTGAATATTTCTTGCCACTCCCTTCTGGCCTGCATAGTTTCTGTTGAGAAATCAGCTGACAGTCGTATGGGTACTCCCTTGTAGGTAATTAACTGTTTTTGTCTTGCTGCTTTTAATATTCTCTCTTTGTCTTTTGCCCTTGGCATTTTAATTATGATGTGTCTTGGTGTGGTCCTCTTTGGGTTCCTCTTGTATGGGGTTCTGTGCGCTTCCTGAACTTGTAAGTCTGTTTCTTTCACCAGGTAGGGAAAGTTTTTTGTCATTATTTCTTCTAATAGGTTTTCAATATTTTGCTCTCTCCCTTCTTCTGGCACCCCAAAAATTCGGATGTTGTTTCGCTTAAAGTTGTCCCAGAGGCTCCTTACATTATCTTCATATTTTTGGATTCTTTTTGTTTTTCTGGTTGGATGTTTTTTGTTTCCACATATTTCAGATCTTTGGTTTGATTCTTGGGGTATGTTGATCTACAGTTGAGTTTCTGTATATTCTTTATTTCAGACAGTGTATGCTTCATTTCTGACTGATCCTTTTCCATTTTTTTGGCATTCTCATTAAGGTCCTTGAAGGTCTCACTAAGCTCCTCAGAAGTGTCATCAAGTTTCTCGGCAGTTTTTAGAAGATTCTTGAGTAACCTTATAAATGTGATTCTGAACTCTATGTCATCCAGTAGTTTGCTTTCCTCCGTTTCTTTCATTCGTGACATGTTTCTTTGTTTCTGCATTTTGGCTGCTTCCCTGTGTTGATGGAGTGGCTTTGTGTGGTAGGTGACCTATAGGGGGCAGTAGCTCAGCCTCCCCAATCACCTGATGTGGATGCTCTTGGTACACCCCTTTGTGGGCTGAGTGCAAAGTCTTGGTGTAGTTAAACCTGAATTGCTGTTGGTACGCTGGGGGGGAATTGACCTCCAGGCCAATTAGCTGTGAGCACTCCCTGTGTCTATAATGGAAGAAGTGCTGCGCTTATGGGGCAGGACTTGTTTCAGTGGGGCTTTGGTGCTGAGTCTGCCTCTTGAATGTGTCACTTATGGATGTGAGGAGTTGAAATCTGGTGTCTCACACTGACCACTAGGTACACTGGCTTCTGGATCTCCAATGGGGTACAGGTCAGCTACTGTCTGAGGCCACTCAGCAGGAGCTACAGTGAGAGCTGCAGTTTTCTCCTCTTTGCTTGGGGTTTGGAGGTTTTGGAGCTGTCTGACCCGGGCTGCAAGTTTTCTAGGTTAAGCTGCGATAGGTCAGGCTTTCTTATGCTAATTGAGCTGCTTGGAGCTTGGGTGGGTTTGTAGGTTGTGTGGGGCGGGGTCTCAGGGCGTCACTAGGTTAGGGCGTGGCAAACAGCAATGGCTGCTAGTAAGCCGGCTCTGTGTCCCAGACCATGTCCTGGAGTCCTGTGCCCCAGTGCCGTAAACAATTATTCCTGCGCGCAGCTCTGCAAGCAAGCCACTCTCACTGGCAGACAGTCCAGCTTCTCCCCGTAGGAGTTTGGGTCCCCCGCATCTCCCCAGAGACTGGATTTCAGAGTAATCGGGGGCTTGTCTCCGTTCAGGTTGAAAAAAGCAACGCACCCAGTCGCCCGCAGCCAGCCCGGATCACGCGCCTCCGTACCTCAGCTTTTCAGCGCTCGTGCACGTCTCAATGCTCTTTTCTCTTTCCTTCTAGTTGCAGAACTTCCACTCAGCCAGCTTTCCCGTGGTTCTGGGTGATAGACGTTTTGTCTTTTAGTTGCAGTTTAAATTGTTGTGGGAGGCAGCAGTTTAGGTGTTTACCTATGCCGCCATCTTGGATTCCTCTCCTCCTTTATATTTTTAGTGCTGTGAATTGTTCAGGGATGCTGCTGTAATCATTTTTGCTATTGCTAATATTGTTACCACTATCATCAATATATCATAATCATTGTCAGAAATATTAAATTCCATTTGATTTTGACAATTCATTCTATCAGTGCAATACAATGGTCCAGCCTCAGAACTTAGAGGTTTTGAAATGATGGGTCTTCATTGAAGTTTGGATGAGACCACTGTCTACTGTTGAGTTGTCTGAATAAAACAGGAAAATGACAACATTCAGATGCTCTCAGACAGCATCCATTACTGTTTCTAAATCCTGGGTAGAATGGTCTGAGACTCAATGCTGCAGAGTGATCTGGGCAAGGTCATATTATTACAGTATCCATGTAATAGATTTCCCAATTTTCATGCCATATTTTTTTTAAAATCAGCAACAAAAAGCCCAAATATAAACATTAGAAAAATACAAAGATACAGAGGGTTATGGGCTTTGGAATTAGGTACAATTGTATTCAGATTCTGGCTCTGGGATTAATTTTATGCACCTCAATAATTTGTTAAGCTCTCAGAGCCTGTCTGAGAAATGGGATGGATACAATCAGAGTAAAGATGAAATGGGATCATATATGTTAAAGCAGCTGTGGCACTTAGCATAGGCAATTTTCTTTTGCCTGCCATTCACTAGAATGTTTCTTGATCATAGTTTGTTAGTACATCTCCAGTACCCAATACAGTGTCTAACATATAGTACGTACTAGATATTTATTCAATATTGAATGAATAATAGTTTAGCTAAATTCATTCATGCATCATACAGTCATTAAATATCCATCCTTTGTCAGTTATTATACTAAGAACTTGAGAAATAGAAGTCAATAAGGCCCGATCCCCTCCCCATGTGGACTTATAGCATTGAAGGAAAGAATACACAGTATAATGAGTACATTGTAGAGCCTGTGTGAGGCACTAGGAACACAAAGATGAGGAAGTGCCTCACTCTAACTGGGGAAGTCTGGGAATGCTTCACAGAAGAGATATTTGAGCTAAGTCCATCAAGAAGATATAGTACAGGGAAGGGTACTACTCTATGTAGCGGGAATTACATTTGCAAGAACTCAGAGGGAGGAGAGAGCATATTGTGAACTGCAAGATTTTTTCTTATCTGGAAAGCAGAGAGTGTGTGTCTGTTTCAGGGTCTGGGAAAGTGAGGGCCTGGCGAAATCTGGAGTGAAAAGGTTGGCAAGCAGGCAAATCAAGGCAGGCACCTGAACTTTACCCTAAAGGTGACAGGGAGTCTACAGAGGATTTTACCCAAGAACAGATGGGAACAGATTTGGAAAGGGCCCTCTGGCTGCCACATGGAGGGTCAGCTACATGATGATGGTGGTATTCCAAATGAGACAGAGGACATGGGAACACATAGAGAGAGGCTCTGGAAAGAGCAATGGGATAGATTCAAAAAATCATAGGATACGAGAATGATAGGACTTGGGACTGATTGGATATACAATCTAGAGAGATCCAATAGTGGTTTGGTTTGTACAAGTAGAGGTTCTTCTATATTTTAAGAACCATGGAAAATACTTTGCATTTTTTAAGATTTTCTAACTTAACTATAAAGTCAATTTTTTTAACATTGAAAGCCACTATGTTCTAACATATGTTCCTTTAATTGTTTTCATCTATCTTAGGTCTTTACAAACATTTAAATTTATTATTTACTTTTGGATTTTCTATCTATCTTCTCCCTTTTCAACCTGCAATAGTTTAATTAGGAAAAAAAGTAACCATCGATTAGTTTTCCTGTCAGAGAGTAGCTATAGACAAAGAGAGATACAATTTTTGTTTCTTACTTCCAAAATTTTTATATTACAATATGAAGTTTAAACTAACAGCTATGTTAAGCTATGTTTTGAATATTTAGCAATATTTTCCATAAAATATTATTTTCTTAGTGGTGTCATTACTTGGATAGTGACTGTATTGTTTCCATCTGAATTTTATAGATGAACAAAATGAGTCAAGAATATGAGCCTTTCATTTATAGTATCTTTCGTTATTACAACCAAAAAATGAAGCAAAGTGTTCAATACTACTACTATATTGAATATTCTTTGATGTCCTTGTTTAATAATTTGGTCTCTGTTTTTCTAGGATTCCGTCTCGAATGGCTTGTAAAATATATATATATTTCATTGGGTGAATTCTCTCATAGGTTAGTTCATTTGCTCATTTGAATCCACTTTACAGAGGGTGACTTCCTGGATTTATGCTAAAAAACAAATGGGATTTATTTATAAGTACAGGAATTCATATGTTTAAAAACTTTTTTGAAAGATTGTTCAATTTAACAAATCAATTACATTAAAAATGTCTGAATTGTAGCCTAAAATTTTTATATTTAATTTCATAAAAATTCATTAGTAAATAAAAGTAAATTTTAATAAATAATAACAAGTATTGATTCTTTGTTTAGTAGTTGTAAAGCTAATATAAACACTTCAAAGTAGGACTTTTTTTAGGTATGCATTTGTAAGTAATGTTAGGCTTCAAATTGTTGAGCTAAAATAAGAATAGGAAAGTGCCAATTGCAAAAGGGGATATGGAGCTGTGAATAAAATATAAATAGATTATACACTGAGTTTTAAAAAATGTTAGCAAATATCCTTGATAATAGTTTCTTTTTCCATATTAAATGTCCATGAATACAAGAAAACAGAGATTCAAAGTTGAGGGTGAGAAGATGCCGTGGTGAAATGAAAACCCACAGGAAACGTGCTTTCCTCAGCTCTGGCAGCTCAATGATTTTGCATGAATCACTCAGTCTGTTTAGGTCTAACTTTTTTTTTTTTATCTGTGAAGTCTGGAGATTGAAATAGTTGCACTTTAGGGTCTTTAAAAATGTCATTCTTTAAAGCTTGGTGAGTGGTGTGAAGATAGAAATACAGGATGTCCCCCAAATTGTATACACACTTTGGTTTTTTTTTAATTTATTTTTTTATTGTTTTAAGTATTACAAATAGTAGTACATATGTCTCCTTTTTTTCCCCATTGACCTCCCCCTGACCTCCCCTACCCCCCAATACATGCCTTCACCTGCCCGCCCTCCCCCCCCCAGTGTCTTGTATCCATTGGTTGTGCTTATATGCATGCGTACAAGTTTGAATAATTATCCATTCCAATGGGTTAAATCTTAAAATAAAGATTCACCTATCAGCTGTTAAGTGTGCATACATTTTTAGGGGGACACCCTATGTATAGAGGCTGTGGATCTATGGGGAAAATGGTCCCTGTTGGTTTTGTTTGCTTGCTTTACATTGAAATATGAAAATAAAGGTATTGTGTGTCCTAGACTATTTCACCTCAGCTAGGTCTGGTGGATGTGTTAAGAATTTACAGCAAGTTCACAGGTCATTGGAACCAAGTTTTTCTTAGAAGAAACAGAAAAGGATCAACTGTGTTGAAAAAGGCAGATGGGAGTCCTCTAATCATTTTAGAAGTAAATGTACATTACCATGACAGTGAGAAGAGTTATCCCTTGTGGTGTTTATCTGGAAAGAATAAAGGCCATCAGAGTGGTGGACCACCAACTGTCACTCAGGAATGTTTTAAAAGTACGATGTCAACAACATCACAAGTAGATACCTTCATCCCCAGGACACTGAGAAGGACCATTGAACTATTTGTCTCTACCAAAATGAAGGTAGGACAAAAAAAAAAAAAAGTAGCAGGTAAAAAAAATATTAAAAGAATAGGATCAATAGAAGTGAACACTTTCTGTTTACTTCTTATTTTTTAAAATGTATTTTTATTGATTTCCAAGAGGAATGGAGAGGGAGAGAGAGAGAAACATCAATGATGAGAGAGAATCACTGATTGATTGCCTCCTGCATGCCCCAAACTGGGGATCGAGCCTGCAACCCTAGCATTTGCCCTGACCAGGAATCAAACTGTGACCTCCTGGTTCATAGGCTGATGCTCAACCACTGAACCAGGTCTGTTTTTTGTTTGTTTGTTTTTTTAAAACAAACTGTTAGGACAAAGTTTTAATATCTGTCTGAGTATCTTGTTTTGTCCTGGTCTGGACTTTTTGGCTAAATAGTCAGGTAGAGGTGTTTAAGCATCTGGGTAAGTCTGAAACCATGAAGGGTCTAGGTGGATATTTCTGCCCTCTGTGTCTTATGTCCCTGAGGACACCATGTGCTTTCTTCGGGAAAAGTCAAGGAATTTATAATAAAACTTAGAATGTAATTGTTCCCTTACACAATAAATATTTGGTTCATAACCATACTTAATGAAATGAAAAAATCAGGCAGCAAAAAAATAATGAGAAAGATTTTCTGTGGATTGTCTTCATAAGCAGCATGGTTGTTTGTGTACCCATCGGCCCATCCTGGGTTTACCATGACAGTAATTAATCCTCACTCAGCCCACCTGACTGCTATACCATTGCATCTGCCAGACAACTGGGAGGGTGTGTTCTTTTCAACCACTTAAAGAACTAGAACTTAATGAGAATTGAAATCCACAGTTAATTCAAAACAGGGAATATGATATACAGTATTGTTTATTAAAGCACTTGAGTATAGCAAGCTTTTTTATTTTGTGATGTCCCTGCTTTTATTAATTTTATTAAATATGAGTGCCTAGCACTGATTTTTAACCTGTTCTATACCTTGTGCCTCTTTGTTGGACTGTAGGAGCCTATGAATGACTTCTCAGAATAATGTTTTTAAATGCATAAAATACAATGCATATGATTATGAAAGAAATAATTTATATTAAAACACTGTTTTCAAAATTGAACAAAAAAATGTGGTATGGGGCGGAGATGTCTTAAGTACCATGATTTTGAAGTAATGATGAATATACAGCTGTTACAACTTAATGTGATGTGAAAATATATGTTAATTCTATTGGTAACCCAGTAACAGAATTAACTAATACTGTGATGATATGTTGCCAACATTCAGAGTTGAAGGAAATGTTAAATTTCCACTGGAGGTTGAGAAAATAAAGATGCTTTTTTTTTTTTCTATTCAAATTAATGAACTCTCTGGGTTCTATCCCTTGTCCATATGAGAGTTCAAGGACTCCTGGTCTATACTCTACAGTTGACTTAACTTTTGCAGAGGACAGGACAATTGATATAAACACCCACATTAATATAATTAATAAGAAATAAATTGATCTTGTAGTATTTATTATAATTAGATAATACTAGATCTTGATAGAAAATATTGATCTGCTTGAGTATACCTCTCAGCCCTAACTTTCTCCTTAAGATTTAAAACCATGAATATATATATTTTAGGTGGAATAGTTATTTAAAAACTGTGAACAAACTTTCAGAAAATTAGTATTTTTTTATTGCCTGTGATGGATAGTTTTAAATATAGTGAAACACAGAAGATTTGATATAAATTACCAATGGCAGGAACCAAGATTTAGATATTTATTACCTAAACTGTTGGCTTACAAAAGAAACAAAACACAAACAGATTTGGACAAGAACTAAGCAGGCACTGACCAAGGTCCAGGTCTGGATATTTCATTTTGATTTACAGTGTTTTGATTATCATATTCCCAGAAGGAAAAACAGCTTCTTTGACCATGGGCTCCTAATCGATGAGGGATAAGGAATTCACAGTGGTGTCAGCCATATATCTGGGCTCAGGATGGAGCCTGGTCTTCTGAGGAGAGCCACTTCTGACCCACCTCATGGGGAGAGGAGCCAGCCAGGGTAGGGGATGCTCCTCCCTACCCCTGGCTGTATGAAAATGTTGGGGTGTTAGTGGCTTTATCTGGATGGTCAGATACGGTACAATTCGCTAGACAATATACCTGGAACATAAACCTATGCCAATGAAAATTTTTGTTTGTTTGTTTTCATCTCAGATAATACAATTTTTACTAGTAAAGAATCTATCTTCCACATTCAGACAGATATCACTATGGCTCCCTGGACTGACTGTGTAAATATTGGCAGAGGTGTGGAAGTGAGGTCCCCAGAATAAAGATCATGGAAGGGAATGTGCTTTGTTCCCACAACCATTTTTAAAAATATATATATTTTATTGATTTTTTACAGAGAGGAACGGAGGAAGGGAGAGAGATAGAGAGTTAGAAACATCGATGAGAGAGAAACACCGATCAGCTGCCTCCTGCACACCTCCCACTGGGGATGTGCCTGCAACCAAGGTACATGCCCTTGAACGGAATTGAACCTGGGATCCTTCAGTCCGCAGGCTGACGCTCCATCCACTGAGCCAAACTGGTTTTGGCTCACACAACCATTTTTAACTAACTTTCACTGAAAGGTGCACCAAAGGCTGTACAACAAAATGCCAACTTCTCCCTAGCTGCAGAAAACCCTCAGATTTCTATGTGTTTTGACTGGTCCTGGCTTGTCTACATATGGGGGCAATTCACTCAGCTCATAGATTGCAGCACATGAGATTACTTCTGTTTTCAGTATAAAACAATAATAAACAATCTGGTCTCTCTTCAAAGATACCCTGTCTAGCCCTGGCTGGTGTGGCTCAGTTGGTGGGGTTGGTCTGGTGCATCAAAAGGTTGCTGGTTTGATTCCTGGTCAGGACACATTCTCGGGTTGCAAGCTTGATCCCCAGTAGGGGGTATGCAGGAGGCAGCTGATTCATGTTCTGCTCTCACACTGATGTTTCTCCTCTCCTTCCTTCCTCTCTCTCTAAAAAAGAAAATTTCAAAAATCATAAGAAAATAAAAGAGATGCCCTGTCTATTAAGTATGAGGCTGATCATAGATGGCTGAAAACAGAAAGTAGACTGTTCGACTCAGCTCAAACCTGTGTTAAGTCCAATTCAAACCTCTTTTCCAGCTTTATTTTACAGTACAGGAGAGTGAACTCTGCAAGATGAGAGGGTTAGATGTTCTCCAAAGCAAGCTAGGGTCTTCATGGGTTATTTCTAAAAGGCAAAGATATAAAGCTTAGTTTCACAGCTTTTAAAAAATTATTTGCAAGTGTTACAAGTTGACATTTCAAAATGCTGAAATTTGAAAATATCTTTTAAAAAGTTCTAATTAAGCAATAATAAGTAGGAATTGACATTTTCTACCAGTTACTGAGAAGTTACCTAGCTAATAACTTCTCTTTTCAAATTCCCAGTCTAAAGCCATTAAGTAAATATAGAATGACATTGTGGTACTGTGCAGGAGATTGGGGTCTCAGCATCTTACCTACTTCCACCACTCTCTCAGTCCCCCTGCAAAGAACTGTTGAGATCACCTTAAGCAGAAAAAGGGTTTAGTGTTCCTTGAAAATTTTGACTAGAAATTGACTTGCTTTAAGCAGTCCTAATTTAATTAATATTCTACAGCACTATTGACTCTGATTCACTTAGAATCCCCAAAACACTCCAGCTATTTTTATAGAAGCAAAGTGAAAATTCCTACTTAGGAATATTAAGGACTACAGCTAGAACTACTCATGGGCTGATCCAGAAAGCAGTAAAGCTTTATGATGGTGTGATTTAAGATTATGGTGAACTTGCAGACTTGTTCTGATAGAGGGAGGGAAAAAGGGACAGGACCAGGGTGACCTTCCTTTGGCTTTGCCCAGAACAGCCAGTTTTTGCTTGTTGTCATAGTTTTTCATCCCTCAAAAAGTGTCCTCATTTGGAGGATGAAATGGATGTTTATGTCGTTTAATTGTTCAATGAATTCCATGGTTTCTCAAGATATAGTAGAAGGAGAATTGCAATAGAATGAAAATATCTGGCTTTCAAAACTGAGGAATGTTAGGCAGTTTGCTTTACTGATCTGCGGCCTTTTCTTTATCTCTGAAATGGAGATAACAATCCTTACCTCACAGAGAAATCCAGATGTTTAAATAATAACCATGTATATAAGATCACCACTGTAATTGTTGGCCAGTAGTGGACACAAGGTATTGTAGTTTGGTTGGTCTGAAATTACTGTCAATTATTGGGTCTCAAGGGGCTCATATGTTGATTCATCATCTTCTGGGGAAAATATAAGTTAATGCTTCTTACTTGGGCAGAGTTCCATGGTTCTTTAATTGATATGTGGATGAAAGGGGTCACGTGCTCATCTGACAAGCTCAGGGAAGGCCTGCATGGCAGTCTTGCAAACTTAAAGACCTAAAGTAACCACAAAGGATGGTCTGAGATTAAAATTTTAACTAAAAACAGTTATGGTGGGTAGTTATGCCCTAGGCCATTACTTTTCCTGACAAGTATATAGTTAATTTTTACCTTAACTGAGCCTATTGTCTTTTTGCCTCTAAGATAACATACCTATGAAATATTAGTAACTTGCAACTTCCCCCCTCCCTCTCAACCAAATGTACCTGGGCGCCAGGACAGAGACCATAAATTTCTTACTTGTTATTGTTATCATGTTAATTGTTGACTGTTAACTATTCTGCACCCACCTAAGTAAAAAAAGTATGTATCTATAATTTTACTTTTTATCCAATCCCAGAGGTCCCCCCCATTGCTTTCTACAGCCCTCCTAATCTATCATCAATGAATTTCATGTAACCCATTTTCTTCTCCTCTTTTAATTGTAATATATAGAACAAGGTGAAAAACTGCCATTTTTCAGAGTATTACCCCAATCCATTGAGATTCTGCTTCCCGGCTGTTGTCAACAGTTTTGCTCAAATAAACTCACAAAAATTCTTTACAGGTTTGAATGTTTTTATGTCAATCGATAGCACTTAGGGCTGGGAAAACAAGTTTTCCATCTGTTACTCTCTCCTGTTTAACTGTGGTCACATCACTTAATATTTCGAACATCTCTCTCACTTTCTCTTTTTCTCTCTCTCACTTTCAATAGTGATAAGAATTGGCTAAAATGAATACACTATTAATAATATATTTGTCTTTAGATTTTGATTAGGCATTCATTCATTCAACTAATACTTATTGAATATGTATCCCATAAAAGCCTGTATGCCACATATGTTGCACGTTCAGATAAATCAAAAGCGAACAAAATAAATATGGTAACTGTCTAAAAGGAATTATCATTCTGGCTACCCTAAGTTACATTTTCTAAGCATTCCCAATAGAGAGGACTGTTTCTTCTTATACATCAACAGGAAAGACTATTTTAGATTTCTTCACCTAACCCTAAATAACAATTTCTAAATCTTTAAATCTAACTAAACCTCCTCTGGTATCACTTAAGTCTTTTCCTTTCTGCCTTTTCTCAATGGAAAAGGAGAAAATCTGTTCTTCTGACCACATGAATACCTTTTATGTTATTAAAAAATCTACCAGGCTTTGTCAAGGCACCATACTGTGTACTACCATGTAGTTGCCTTCAGTATGGTAATGAACTAAACTATTAGATTACATCTTTTAATTTTCTTCATGCTAATATAAACTTTTATAAAATTTATAGTGAGACTGATTTTTGTAAGTGCGATGTTATAACATTTGAAAGGTGGTTCCTGTTAGGGTGAGAAATTTTGTTAGCCTGAAACATCAATAATTGTGTGTGAGTGAGTGTGGAATGAAGCACATTGTCCCTGAGGGGACAATTGCTTACTTTTGCAATTAACATGTGAGAACCTTCTTGATAGGAAGGAATGGATACGAAATGGGATTTTTGGTATGTAGGCCCTGAATGAGCCCAAAGGAATGGGCTTATAAAGGATGAGTTAAGTGGGGGGGGGGGGGGGGAAATCAGGCTTTGAGATAGATAAGCAGGTATAGCTGGGCTCCCACCCTTGACCCCAGGATATAGTCTGGTTGCCCTTGGTTGCATTCTGATAAATCTTGCTGGAAAAGTGATTGCCTGTCTGGAGCCAGATACCAACAAGGTTTATCGGTAATTCTCTTGAGTGGCTGAGGTAGCTGATTAGAGCAGAGGGGCTAGCTCAAGAAAAAGATAAAATCTAATACAACTAAATTCTGAACTGCCAACAGTTACCTATATTTATCAGACTGCAAAAGACATTTGATCATCGTGCTTATTCTCGTGCTTCCCAGCAAAATTGTACATTAATGATTCTGGATGGGGGTGTGTCTCACATGTCAAATGACTTTAGAAAGAGAGCTCAGCTAGAGCAAAAGACAACTTTCCTTTGAGTCTAGTATTCCCTATGTTAATTAGTCAATTCCATCCTGGTGCTACCTCAGGAAATGGACACAGTTTTTCACTTATAGATTATTTAAATAAGTAATCACAGAGATGTACTCCCCTACCCTGTCTTTGGCATAACAAGATGTCCATGTTTCTCAGTTGTATGCATGAGGCAGTCACATTTTATGTGAGAAATAGGTTCATAAAGACTTTGCATTTTTCAAGACTCACATAATTCAACACTAATTTTCCTATTGTAATAAATTGAATGCAGGGAAATGTGTTCCCAGACTTCATAAATCTACTCCAATTGTAGTGTAATTTTGCTTTAAATATACTTTTTATGTATATCAAATTACATACAAATAACACATGAATAAATACACCATAAAACCTTGACCCTTTTCAAAGCTTTTTATCACAGCTAATTTCACTCCATGGATTTTGATTTGGGGGCACATTTAACAGCATCACCATTCAATGCATTTTGGAATATCGTTATGCTAAGTAAAAACAATTGTAAATTATAATAGTTCTAAGCATTAAAATACCAGTACGATAGTCACAAAATCATTCAGGAATGTTCCCAGGCTCTAAAGCTGAGTGTGGTTCAAGGCATACTTTTATTTCTGATATTTCTGCAGACCAGCAGAAGTGCGGCTGCCTTACAGAGTAGCAAAGAAGCTCAACTGCCAGCTTTGAAGGAAAGTGATTCATGGATGGTTTTAAAGTGTGTGTGCATGCATGTCTGTGTCTGTGTGTGTAGGGTTGCATTACTTTAAATTTTTATGTTAAGTTACATATAGTATACAAGATGTAGTACATACAATATAAATGATATAGCTAAACTATATCACTTCAAGTATTTCAGTTCTGTATAATAGAGAATGTCTTATGTCTACATCCAGTAATGACTGTCATGATTATTGATGTAATTTTGGGAATGATTTCTTTGTATCTTGAACCAAATAACTGGTTTATGTTTTTATATTAAACCACATTGCTAAATTGTGTCTCCCCCACCCACCCCAATACTTACATGTTGAAGCCCTAACCTTCCATGTGATTATATCGGAAATAGGACCCTTAAGGAATTAAGATTAAATAAGGCCATGAGGATGAGATCCTGATCTAACAGACAAGTCTGGCATCCTTATAAAAGAGGAATAGATGCCAGAGATCTCTCTGTTCTTCATATGCACATAAAGTAGAGGTCATGTGAACATACAGCAAAAAGGTATTTGCCTACAAGCCAAGAAAAGAGGCCTCAAAATGCAACCTACCTTGCTGGTACCTTCAACTTTGTTCTTAGACTTTCCAGCCTCCAGAACTATGAGAAATAAATTTCTGTGGTTTAACACCTGCCACCACCCCATCTAAGGTACTTTGTTCTGGCACCTTTAGAAGACTAATACAACTATCTTTTAATGTTGGATATGTTCAAATTATTACTTCAGTTTTGATTCTTCTAACATAGTGTTGATAAATATTAAATAGTCTCTTTTGACTTGAAACATATTATTTTTATTTACTTTAATTAAAAAGTTGAATTGTAAATTTTATCCTCTTTCTGGAGATTTTACTATTAATGTTTACTGGGCTTAGTGTTGTAAGGATTCACTCATTTACAAATGTGCTCAGGCCCTGTAAGGACCTGGGGTAGGCACCTGGTAATGGGGAGATAAAGACAACATGGACTCTGTCTTCAACAGAATTGTCTGTTTAGTGACAGAAAAGAGAAATGTGCAAATAACAGTACTGTAAGGTGAGTGTCAGAAAAGGAAATTTGAGCAGAATGGGCTAATTGACATACCCTCTCTCTTTGTATTCTATCCCATCAGATTTTCAGTTCTTTGCTAGGACCAAGAGCTTATTCTCTCATAGAGTTCATATGCTTCTTCTTTCCCTGGAGTACTCTTCCCCACTCCTATACCTAACCAACTGCCAGAGCTCAACTCAGGTGTCACTTCTTTGGGATGTTTCCTTGAAATCCATGGCTATTGTGGAGTCTCCCTGTTCTATACTAATATTTATTTATATTTCTGGTAATTGTCTCAATTATTAGTAATGTTTTGGTAAATATTTTACTACTTGCTCTATTGGCTGGGGGATGCCCTGATTTGTAGTGCTTGCTGATTTCAGTGGTATACATACTTCTAGCACAGTGATAACAAGCTACCAAGGTGATGTCACTGAATATAAAGTTGAGCAGAGGAGCACAGTAGCAAACCATTATATTAAATTGCCACCATAAAGATGTAAATATATACTTAAATAATTTCAGAAGCATAGAAAATAGAAAATTAATTAGGAAATAATGAACATAAAGTATTATTTTAGTATTTCATATAATTAATTAAAAGTTTATATAATTTAATTTTAAATATTGACTATGTCTAATGACTGGCTGGAAAATTCTGAAAATTTAGCAAAGAGCTCTGACAACTGTCAGGAGCTGGCTTCTGCACACCACTGACAGTCACATAATTATGTGTAAACAGTTATTTAATGTCTTCTCCATGAGAATGTAAGCATGTTAAGGCAGAGACTGTGTTTGCTTTGATCTCTCAGTCAATTTTGGTTGGGACAACAAAAGCCATTTAGGAATTCCAAATAGGGAGACTTTCATGGAAGGAATTAAGAGGCTTTCTCTATGATGGAAGGTCAGGGAAGCATGTGGTTAGGTGCAGCTGCTTTGTAGGAACCTGTGCAGAAGCTGTCACAGCAAATCTTCCAGTCCCAATGGGAACTGCTATTGCTGATTTTAGGGATTCAGAAGAACCAGCCTTTTGTCCATGAATTGGCCTGCAACTGCCAACAGAGATGTCCAAATCCCATTTGGACACTTCTCATTGGATGACTCTAACCTGGCATCATGCTGGGAAGGGCATTCTGAAGAATATGGTTTCAGGGTCCTCTGCATAAGGGATCAGAGATGATACCAAACTATCTTTATTGCTCACTAACATATCACTAGCACCTAGAATATTCTCTTGTACATAAGTGGTGCTTAGTGTATGTCGGTTGAATGATGGTTGGCCAGGGTGTTGAAAGTATATAACACAGCCATGATAAAGGGTACCTGAATTGAAAACAAAGGATTTAGTTGGACATTTAACTCAATTATCCTCACCTAGTACTTATAGCATTCAAATAAACCAACTTTTGAAATAGTATTCTGAAAGCTAATGTATTACTTAATTGCTTGGAATTTAGACATATTTCTGCCTGTAAATGCTAGTGAGATTTCTAGACTGGCCCATAAAAGCTCATTTCACTCATAATGTTGCTGATTATAGCACTAATAATGTAACACCTCAGCACTTCATAGAATATTCTGCAAGAAAATGCACTGCAAGTTCCAGTTCTGGTGCTAGATCCACATTTTCTGTTTTTGCATCTCTGGCAACAAGTACATGAATTACTCCTCCCCAATTCCTGTTGAGATTTGGATCAACAGGAATAGGAACATCGTGATGCAATTTCAGCTTTAGTCATATCGGGGAAAGTTAAGATCCAAGTGCTTCACTCATAATAGATTAAACTTCTGGATTGCGGAGGGAGTTCTAGTAGCTATAATGGAAAAGTAAATTCTATGTAAGGTATATTGCAAGTGTTTTATATTAGGATTTTCTGTATTAAGCTTATTTAATTAAGAACAGAGTTTTCACTGAAAAAGAATATAAGCTAGACAGTTAAAAATTAAATTAGGAGAATATGTTATATTACATTTGCAGGGAGATTTTTGTTAATAGATCTTACCAGGTGAGTGAACCATACTTTAGGGATATTAGCTCTGCAAGTTCTTAAAGAAATCATTTTTGTAAATTTCTGATAGACTCAAGTAAAAGATAGTCTAAAGAATACTAAAAAGTGGCTTAAATTTTGGGGGGCAGGGGTTGTTTTTATTCATTGTGTATCCTTCAAGGGTTAGCACTATGTTGAGTAATCAGGTAACCAATGAATGTCAAGTGAAATAATGCAGGATGTCAAAAAGACAAATTAAGAAAAGTAATCATGACCTAATCTAACCTAAGGACCCACCTAATATTTCATTAGAAAAATGAGTAAAAATTGTAGATTTGCAAACAGGAAAAGTAATATACAATAAGAGAGAGTTGGAGTTTGGAAGTCATTAGTATTATTCACCAAAAATTTGAGTTCTTGGTTTTCTGCAGGATGGTCCCCTTGTGATAAGGTAGAGCTGTGCTAAGCTCTCCTCAGGAATTTGAGAGGGGACATGGTGCTTCTAGGTGATGCTTCCAGTCTGGAGCACTTAATTGCCAGTTTAAGGCACCAGAACTCTCCTTTTCCTGTGCTATGTTGATGGGCAATGTTCCAGATAGTGATCATTCTATCAGTCTTGGCCTCATGTGATGTATAGGTAGCCTAAGTGAGAAATAAATAGTGTGACCATATAATTTTTTGTTCAAACCAGATCACTTTTGAGGTTTAGAGGAGTCTCTATTAATAATTTAGCTGAGAGAGTAAGCATAAATCAGAATTGCCCTGAACAAACAAGAAGTATGGTCAGTTAGAACTAAACCATTGTTATTTAAACTACTGAGACTGGTGTTTGTTACTGCAGCACAACCTATTCAGACCGATACATGGATTCAGTGCCAGAACTGAAAATGACATTCTCTTTAATGATTTATTGACTTTCAATGGGTGTGTATACTAGTATATTATTTGGGTTGCAGGTGACAGACAGACAACACTCAACTCAGAAGTGTCCAGGTAAACACAAAGGAATATTATAGCACTTGGAATTTTTTAAAAAATTAAAATATAGAACAACAGGTACAAGTTGGAGCTGAGCTGGGGAATTCTATCAAATGCTGCCAGGCCTTCTGTTCCAGTGTACAGGCCTTGCCCCTCACTGAAGCCAAGTTTCCTCCACGGAAGGGCAAACCAGGGCCACCAGCAACTTCTAAATGCTGAGTCTGACTGCTTCCATCAATATCTGTTAGACAGACTTACAGATATACTCTGAATTCAATGTCAAAAATCCCAGGCAAGGATTTCTGTTTGGCTCCATTTTTGAAAGGTGCCAACACCTTGATCAACCAGCTGACACCAGGAGGTTGTCATTTAGGACTAAGGCAGTGTTCCTGGGAACTACATTGGGATACAGAGAAGAGTAGGAGAATGGTGTGCTAAGAAGACACACACACACACACACGCACAAAACATTATATGTTTACTTCATATGTGTTCTTGTATATAGACAAACACCATTAATGTACTTGCTAAGAACTTTTTCTTGTGTTATTGCTGGAATTTGGGAAAATTTATAATATTTTTCCCTATATTCATTTTTGTGTGTGTGATTATTTTTGGATAAAAGTCTCATTTTTGAAAATATCTCAGTAGAAAAATAGTGAGTTGTGGGGCCAAGGGGCCTACTAAAGCTAACTGACACACCTGGGCATTGAACCAGAAATTCTGCTCTCCATAGAATTACTAGTATACTCTAATTAACTAAACTGAGCTGTGGGAACATAAATGACATAATGACATTCAAAGTGACTTTTTAAAGCTGGCCATAAACTTCCACTATCTGCAGTTAGCTAACTTAACCCTTTTTAAATAAAAATAAAAAATAAAAAACCCTCAAACTGAAGAGTTAGATTATGTCATCTTAAACCTGTCTTCAAAGGTTTGATTGTGTGGTCTATGATTTGGTTGCAGATCTGAGCACTGAGTTCATGTCCTATTGTCCTCCTCTCCTGTCTCATATTTTCCATGTAAATTTTGGGGGGATAGTGGGAAATCTGCTCCCAACAAGGTTACCAGCCAAACTTTTCTATAACTTTGAAGGTACCTATGATTAAGGGCCGTGTCATGATGAAAATAATTGCTTTAATTAGCCATTAAACAGGTTTCAGGGTCAACATGACAATGGGTTTCTTTCTGTGTTTGATTTAGTAGAAGCAGTTAATGATTTTGTTTTTATTATCTTTACCCCCTGCTTCTGAATTATTTACTTAGCACATAGAAGGCAACAGATATTTGTTATTATAAAATCAATTTCATGCCTGACTAGACCATCTCTTCCACCTTTGTCATTACTCTTTGAGCTTTGGGTGTTATCTTGGGCTCATTTATGTTTATACAACAAGATGGAAATGGGCCCTACCAATAATTATTTGGGGAATTTGCGTCATACAGCAGGCAGTGCATTTTCATTCTCACTTTCAGAGAATTTCCGTGTATGCACCCCCATCCCCTCCATTTCTATTGAAATTTCTAATCAATAGAATTATGTTTCTAAAGTAAAAGTGTCATATTATACTTTATCATTATTTACATGATGTTAAGAATGGATTATGTACCCACAGTAAAAATTCAGTATTTAAAAGGTGTAAAACATACATCCATAAGCTATTATTTTATTTAAAAGCTTTCTTCTTTGAAATCCTTGTTTACTGAAGTTGTGTTCCTTTGTTTTCCCTAGATTTTATGTAAGGCTCAAGGTGACAATCACGGCTTTTCTGAAATGTCAGTAGCCTTGAAGTTAAATAATATAAATGCCACTAACATTCTTTTTTTTTTTTTTTAAGTGGTTTTGGATTAACTCCCAAACACACATAAAATTAGGTCTGCAAGTCTCTTCGTGCCTGTTAAGCATATCCTGAATATAGCCTTGTGAGTGTGAGGAGGAGTGAGTTTGCATAGCTCCTTTAGGATCTGCCCACTGTTCCCAGTATGCCTTGGTATTGTCTACCTGCCCTCAGGAGGTGACAAAGGGAGATTTGCCTGTTTCTGTGTTTTCACTAGGTGTCAGACATGAATTGCTACCCGAGTTGTCTAAGCAGTCCATCATTTCCCCACTGAGGCAGAACTCCTCCTGCCTTGTTCCTTCCTTCAGCCCTATTTCCTGCTCCATGGAGCTGGAACCATAACACTACCCTGCCTAGTACCCTGCTCCTAACAGGCCAGTTATATGGAATCATCATGCCATTCTCTGATCCCATGCCCTAATCTTTTCCACTGATTAGCTTTAACTTTTAACACCCAGCAAACATTTATTGAGCATATAGTTACCCAAACCCGGCTGCTACATGTGTTAGGCTTGGAGGTGCCCAGGATCAGCCAAGGTGTGAACCAAGGTGGCTGCCACTAGTGCTGGACCTGGGGCCACTTAACAAGAGGTGCAGGCTACACAGGGACTAGATGCTGCTTGTTGGAAATTTTAGGAAAGTCCGAACCATGAAGCAAGAGATGCCAGTTGTATGGAAAAGCCACTGGAAATGACTTGGGTGGTGTGGGGTCTTAAGGAATTTCCAGGGTGGGGCAAACAGTGTGAGCCAGGTTGATGGAGACTCAGATATGGCGTCTGCTTGCCAGCTCTGAAGGGGGTGGGGAGGGCTCAGAAAAAGAACAGTAGCCTCTGCTAGCATTATTTTGTTTGGCAAAAAGTGGCCCCGCAGCTCTTACCCTGATGCCTAACAATTTATTTCCTTCCCATCTGTCCCTGGTTTCTTTCAAGCTGCTAGAGCTCAGAGGCAGTGAGTTCAAGTAAGTCCATGTGTGGGCCCTTTAAGAGGAACTGCTTGGGACTCCAGCAGCCTTCATCTCACTTAGCCACAGTCCCTGTTGGTTTATATAGTCACAAATTATGGGGACTTCTCTTCCTGGCAATGGAACCGTGGGCTGAGGGGTGGAATTGGAATCCCTTGCTCCTCAGGGGAACTTGCAGAGCCAAGATATCCCTCCTAATTATAAACCATCACATGTGGGTGTTGGACCAGCCCTTCCACCTCTCTGCCCCTCCTACCAGTCTTTTTTTTTTATATATATATATAATATGTTTTTTATTGACTTCAGAGCGAGGAAGGGAGAGGGACATAGACACAGAAACATCAATGATAAGAGAGAATCATTGATCAGTTGCCTCCTGGGTGCCACCCCTCCCCCTGCCTTTTCCATGGGGATCAAGCCTGCAACTTGGGCCTGATTTTTTAAAACTGCAAGTCTTCAGAATGGTGACAGATTTTCAAAATGTCTCTGGAATAGATAGATGGTTAAGTATATTGTGTTAATTAAATGGAATATATGCATTCATTAAAATTATAATGCTGATGATTATATATCAACATGAAAATGTTACAAATCCTATTTTAATTTTAAGTGACGATAACAGAACGTAAAATTATGTTTTTACTAAAATTGCAGCTATGGAAAAATATGGATAAAGGCTGGGAGAGAATTCAAATATTAAAACAGTTATCACTGGGTGACAGATTAATGGGCGAATTATTTTCTTTTAATACTAGGATACTATTCTCATAATAATTGAAAAACATGCAGTGATAGTTTGGACTCTGGTCAACTATGGTAAAGGTTTCTGAGAATGGAAAATGAAATGAATTTTCCATTTCAAGAGCCTTCAATGTATGAGCTAATTCTGATAGTTTGTGCATTTACTTTTTATCCTATATAATAAAAGGCTAATATGCAAATTGTCCCCTCAGCAGTTTGACTGAGAGACCAGGAGTTTGATCGCTCACTATGATGTGCGCTTACCACCAGGGGGTAGCATGGAACATGGCAGGTGACCAGCGGCAGCAGGGTGCTGAGGGAGGGAGGGAAGGAGGAGGCTGGAAGGCCGGGAAACGGGGAACCTGATCGGCCCTGATCACCAGCCAGGCCTAGGGACCCTACCCAGGTACAAATTTTATGCACCAGGCTTCTAGTCTAAAATAATAATGAATACTCACTTAATATAGGAGGTATTTTTAAGACATGGTTACCATGTCTTAGGAGAGCCATCTTGGAATCCTGCAATTTATAAAATAAACTCTATATTTCAATTTTCCCCCCAAAAGTAAAACTGCCAGTAGGATATCTGAAATTCAAGACCTATGACAATCTTAATATCCTAAACTTCTTTTATTCACAATCCACATCTTATTTGTGCTTTCATATTAGTTTGTGTGACAAGAAACTGTTTCTGGATCATTGTGTGCTTTTCCCACATAATAATGTCCCATGGGGTTTTCATCAGGGAAGAAAAGGCAACACACCGGAGTAGGATTTTGCTGTGATTATCTCATCATCTCCTTTCATTTGCAGTGCCACTGGCAAAAGTCTTTTTAAAAGAAGGTTCAGTAAAATGATTGGCACTTGGTAAGTGGTTGATATTGAATAGGAAAAGCCAAGAGCTAATTTGAAGTCTTTTTATAATGTTCTTTGTTTAAAAAAATGAAGAGAAAATATCCAAAATTAGAATACTAAGAACTAGAGCAGTCTTGCACCATACTGTTTTAATTGGCTGTTGCTCATGAGAAGAATCAATAATTGCTTTTGAAGTTTCATATCAACTGCTTAATTTTGATCAAGTCTTATAATTAATCAGCTGTGAATAAAATGAACCAGTTATAATTTTAACCTTTGTTCTTTTAAGTAGCTACACTGATATAAGTAATAGGTTATCTAACCTTATTCAAAGCCTTATAAATAATTTTAGCAGTATTTAGGAGGAACTACAACTTATCAATTTACTCCTGGGTTTCAACAGTCACATTTTGAATATTTTTCAAAGCATATTTATTGAAATGTTAATGTAATTTTGAGTTATTCAGGTATTTTGCCTGCTTTATTTTAATAATCAACTAGTAATATAGAATTACCCAGAAAATTTCAAACACAGTGCCCGGCACCATAGAAGCAGAGAAGTGAGTCAAAAGCAGCATAGGATATAGATTCTTTGTTCAAAGAACTTACAGTATAAAAGGAGGAACAGACAGACGGGACATACATAAAACAGAATAACTGGCTTTCTTTTTCTTTAATGTATTTTTTTTATTGATTTCAGAGAGGGGGGGGAGAAGAGAGAGAGAGGGAGAGAGAGAGAGAGAGAGAGAGAGAGAGAGAGAGAGAGAGAGAGAGAGAGAGAGAGAGAGAGAAACATCACAATGATGAGAGAGAACCATTGATTGGCTGCCTCCTACATGCCTCACACCAAGGCTCAAGCCCACAATGAGGGCATGTGCCCTGACCGGGAATTGAACCATGACCTCCTGGTTCATAGGTCAATGCTCCACCATTGAGCCATGCTGACTGGGGGATAATAACTGACTTTCAAGGTGACTTGTTAACTGATTGTAGGTAAAGTGATTTTGGAGAAGTAGGAAAGCTTGAGTCGCCTTGAACTCCTTGGAGGACATGTAACTTGAGTGGAGACTTGAGGGATGGTATGGCTGAGACTGTTAGTTTCCCCTAATATTTGTTCTTCCCCCTCTAGACAGGAATAGAATTTAGCTGCCTAGCTGAAGGCGACACTTCTCAGGCTTCTTGTCTCTATGTATAGCCATGAAACCAAATTCTGTATAATGGGTTTTAAGCAGAAGTGTGTGTGTAATTTTTAGATTGTTCCATACAGCAAGAAGGATGCCCATCCCTTATTCCTTTTTGTCGTCTTACTGGGTGGGACACATAAAATAGCCAGGAGCTGTGTTGTTTAAATATGGCAGATAGGAAAGAAGGAGCCTAAACATGTGTCAACCTCATCAGAATTGTCTTGGCACCTGAGAATTTTATACAGAAGAGAAATAAACTAATGGCTTGGTTAAGCCATTGCCATTTGGGTTTCCCCATTTGAGTAGCTAACCTATATCCAAACTAATATAGATGGATAGACTTTAAGTTTGCAGAAGAATAAAGGGGGAATTCCAGGAACAGAGGACCATGAACAGAGGCTCCAGATGGGGATTAACATGGTGAACCTGAGTTGTTAGTGCTCTACCTCACAGTGTCTGCATGTATATTAAATAGCAAATGAACTTATAAGTATTACTTATTTCACCTAATTGTGACCAGAGAATATTCTTTGTATGAGTTAAATCCTTTTAGTAAATTTATTGAGATTTGCTTTATATCCTAACGTTTTGTTTATGCTGATACTTGGAAAGTATATGCTGCTCTTGATGTATATAGTGATCTGTTAGGTCTAGTATGTTTATCGTGTTCAAATTTTTCTGTTCCTTTTGCCCAGTTGTTCTATACATTATTGAAAGTGGATCATTGAAGTCTCCAATCATTATTATTTTAACTTTATTAAAATATTGAGTTTATTTCACATGTATAAATTTGTCTTCCCACCACTTTCTATTTGTCTGACCACCACTACTATGTCCTATCATAAAATTCCATACAGACCTAAAACCAAGCAGAGGGTGGAGTTCCATCTTTAAAAACTGTTAATGTAAAAACCATTGAAACCTATAAAGGATTTTTGTGAGTTTATTTGAGCCAAACTGTCGACATATGCCAGGAAGCAGAACCTCAACAAATTGAGATAATGCTCTGGAGAATGGCAGGTTACATCTGTATTTATACATTGCAATCAAAGAAAAGGGACTTAGGTGGGCTATATGAAATTCATAGGTGATAGATTAAGGAGGTGGGATAAAGCAAAGCGGGGAAACCTCTGCAATAGGGTAAAAAGTGAAATGATGGACATATGCTTATTTTACATAAATGAATAAAGGATAATTTAACATAATTAACAGTTGACAATTAACTTGAAAACAATAACAATGAGGGAATGTCCTGGTGCTTTTCGTTGTGCCCTGAGAAGTCCGGAAAAAAAGGGAAGGTACAAATTACCCAGTCATTTCACAGATCTGTTATCTTAGAGGCAAAAAGACAAATGGGCTCAGTAAAAATCTAAGTTGATCTTCGTCAGGGAAAATACTCACCTAGGACATGACGACCCACCATAACCTGTTTGTAGTTAAATATTTAATTTTCAGACCATCTTTTGTGGTTATTTTAGGTCTTTGAGTTTGCAAGACTGCCACGCAGGCCTCCCCTGAGCTTGTCAGGTTAGCATCTGATTCCTTTCGTCCACAAAACTAAACAGGCATTTTGGACAACACATTCTTAGCAATGGAACCTGGGCAACTTTTATCAGACATGGTAAGGAAAGTCCTCACTCTGCCATACAAAAAGGGCAGCTAGATATCAACTGTTACAGAAATAAATAAAATAAAACAAGAGGAAATTTTGATAAACTGTTTAAAATACTTTTTTTAACCCTCCCCAGAGGATATGTTTTTAAATTAATTTAAGAGAGAGAGAGAGAGAGAGAAAGAGAGAGAGAGAGAGAGAGAGAGAGAGAGAACACATTGATGTGAGAGAAAAACCTAGATAGGTTGCCTTTTGTAGGTGCCCTGACCGGGAATTGAACCCATAACATTTTGGTTTATGGGTTGATGCTCCAACCAACTGAGCCACCTGGTCAGGGCTAAAGTATGCTTTTTAAAGAGTCTTCCACCACTGCCAGAGATCTTGACTAGCCTTCTGTTCATTCATCAGAAGCAATTCTTTGCATAATTGATGAACTTGGCTTCCACTTTGAAAAGAGAACCACTTTTAAAATATTTGGTTGCATTTTTGCTTTAATGTCTTCTACAGAATGAGGTTCTTTTGGTGTTTTAGGAGTTTTTCCTGTTTTTTTTTTTTTTTTATCTTTCTTGTTGAAAGTATTACAGATGTCCCCGTTGTTTTTCTGTTGTTATTTTTTCCCATTGACCCCCTCTACCCTGCACACCTGCCCCTCCCAAGCCTTTACCACACTATTGGCTGTGTCCTTGGCTATGTATATGTGCATTTAAATTCCCTGGTTAGTTAATCTCTCACCTCCCATGCCACATCCCCCTAAGCCCTCCACCCCCTTCCCTCTTCCCTCTGAAATTCATCAGTCTGTTCCATGCTTCTATGTTTCTGGATCTTTTTTGTTCATCAGTTTATTTTGTTAATTAGATTCCACATATGAGTGAGATCATGTGATACTTATCTTTCTCTGACTGGCTTATTTTACTTAGTATAATACTCTCCAGATCTCTCCATGCTGTTGCAAATGGTAAGAGATTCTTTTTTTTTTTTTTAAATGATTCTTAACCTTTTGATCTTGGTGTTGATGGTTTTGAGTTTTCTCCATTCTGATTTGATTTTTGTGCATTTTTTGGCTAGAGCATCTTATAAAGATTTCTTTAATTTAGCTTTTTCTTCAGCTTTTTCATCATCAAAATCATCATATCTTGGAGAATACAAGATGGCAGTGTAGGTAAACACCTAAACTGCTGCCTCGCACAACAATTTCAAAACTACAACCAAAAGACAAAACGTCTATCACCCAGAACCACGGGAAAGCTGGCTGAGTGGAAGTTCTACAACTACAAGGAAAGAGAAAAGAGCATTGAGACGTGCACAAGCGCTGAAAAACTGAGGTACGAAGGCCTGTGATCCGGACTGGCAGCAGGCGTTGCTTTTTTCAACCCAAAGGGAGAAAAAGACCCCGATTACTCTGAAATCCAGTTTCTTGGGAGATGGAGGGGACCCAGACTCCTACGGGGAGAAGCTGGACTGTCTGCCATTGGGTCGCAAAGTGAGGGTGGCTTGCTTGCAGAGCTGCATGCTGGAATAATTGTTTACTGCGCTGGGGCGCGGGGACATGGTCGGAGACACAGAGCCGGCTAACTGGCAGCCATCGCTGTTTGCCACACCCTAGCCTTGTGACGCCCTGAGACCCTGCCCTGCACAGCCTACAAACCCACCCAAGCTCCAAGCATTGGCTTTAGCATATGAATGGCCTACCCTATCACAGCTTAACCTAGCAAACTTGCAGCCTGGCTCAGACAGCTCCAAAACCTCCAAACCCCAAGCAAAGAGGAGAAAACTGTAGCTCTCACTGTAGCTCCTGATGGGTGGCCTCAGACAGTAGCTGACCTGCACCCCATTGGAGATCCAGAAGCCAGTGTACCTAGTGGTCAGTGTAAGACACCAGATTTCAACTCCTCACATCCATAAGTGACACATTCAAGAGGCAGACTCAGCGAGCACCAAAGCCCCACTGAAACAAGTCCTGCACCATAAGCGTGTCTCCGGCACAGCAGTTCTTCCATTATAGACACAGAGAGTCCTCACAGTCAATTGGCCTGGAGGTCAATTCCTCCCAGTGTACCAACAGCAATCAAGGCTTAACTATACCAAGACTTTGCACTCATCCCACAAAGGGGTATACCAAGAGCGTCCACCTCAGGTGATTGGGGAGGGTGAGCTACTGGCCCCTATAGATCACCCACCACACAAAGTCACTCCATCAACAAAGGGAAGCAGCCAAAATGCAGAGACAAAAAAACATGTCACGAATGAAAGAAATGGAGGAAAGAAAACTACTGGATGACATAGGGTTCAGAACCACATTTGTAAGGTTACTCAAGAATCTTCTAAAAACCTCTGAGAAACTTAGAGAGACCTTTAAGGATCTTAATGAGAATGCCAAAAAAATGGAAAAGGACCAGTCAGAAATTAAGCATACACTGTCTAAAATAAAGAATATACAGAAATTCAACTGTAGATCAACGTACCCCAAGAATCAAATCAAAGATCTGAAATATGAGGAAACAAAAAACACCCAACCCAAAAAACAAAAAGAAAAAAGAATCCAAAAATATGAAGATAGTGCAAGGAGCCTCTGGGACAACTTTAAGCATACCAACATCCGAAATTTGGGGGTGCCAGAAGAAGAGAGAGAAGAGTAAAATATTGAAAACCTATTAGGAGAAAGAATGACAGAAAACTTTCCCTACCTGGTGAAAGAAATAGACTTATAAGTTCAGGAAGTGCACAGAACCCCATACAAGTGTAATCTAAAGAGGACCACACCAAGACACATCATAATTAAAATGCCAAGGGCAAAAGACAAAGAGAGAATCTTGAAAGCAGCAAGAGAAAAATGGTTAGTTACCTACAAGGGAGTACCCATATGACTGTCAGCTGATTTCTCATCAGACCTTCTGGCAAGAAATATTCAAAGTGATGAACAGCAAGAACCTACAACCAAGATTACTCTACCCAGCGAAGCTATCATTCAGAATTGAAGGTCAGATAAAGAGCTTCACAGACAAGAAAAAGCTACAGGAGTTCATCACCACCAAACCAGGATTACATGAAATGTTGAAGGGTATTCTTTAAGAAGAGGAAGAAGAAGAAAAAGGTAAAGATAAAAATTATGAACAACAAAATGACATCAAATACATACCTACCAACAAGTGAATCTAAAAATCAAGTGAATGAAAAATCTGAAGAAAAGAATGGACTGGTGTTATAATAGAATCAGGGACATAGAAAGGGAGTGGACTGACAATTCTCAGGGGGAAAGGGGTGTGAGGGGTGCGGGAAGTGATTGGACAAAAATCTTACACCTATGGGTGAAGACTGTGGCGGGGGGTAAGGGCATGAGGTGGGATGGGGAATCAGGTGGAGGGGAGCTATGGGGGGGGGGAAGAGGAACACCTGTAATAATCTGAAAAATAAAGATTTATTAAAAAAAAAAAAAAAATCCCCACAATGTAGGTAGTGAATGGCAGAAACTGAATTCAAATCCAGGCGGCCAAGCTTCAGAGTGTTTGCCTTTAATCATTATGCTATCCTGCCTCTCCAAATAGTTACATTAATGATTATATTCAATTTATTTATTCCTATATTTATTGAGTATATAGCACAGCCTAGATACTGTGTATATTGCAGTGAATAAGACAGATAAAACTTTTATCATTATGGAGCTTATAATGGAGGGGCAGGAAAATAGAAATATTAATCAAATAACTATACAAATTATAAGTGATACAAAGGGTAAGTTTCAGGGTGTTATGAGAATACCCTGAAATTGTTATGAGGGAAATTTAATCTTTCAGGAAGGACCAGAAAAGGTTTGTTTCAAAAAGTAAATTGGCAAATTGAAAATGAAAAGCTGAGGAGGATATATGCAGAGCCCAGTCTTAGCCAATCTGCCAGTGATTTCTGCTGCTTCTGTCAGCTGCCAACCTACTTCCCTGCTTTGCCCCCCTTTCTTCTTTCTTACCTTGTTTATCTCATAACTGCTCTTTTGTCTTTGGACTATCACATCAAAGGGTGCTCAGTCAGTATGTTCCTTTCATTCTGTGCTGGGCATAATTTGGCAGCAGTTGGAAATTCCCAATTGTGTCTGCAGTTGCTTAGTGTTTAAGGGTTTCTTCTCAGTGTCTCCTCATAAAACTATATTTTTGTGCTCCCTTAATCCTATTTTGAAAAGGTTATTTATATTTTACTTTTATAGGAAATATGACTCATTTTGGAAAAATGGTCAAACTGTATAAAAAATGGCATGGAACCATAACTCCTTAAGATGTTGTGAATTTTTGCTCTTGTGGCTTCAATTGCATGTGGACATAGCTTCTGGGTTTGTCAATTCTTTGCCTCAGTGCCCTCAATCAGTAGCTTGGCAACATATTACACTGGCAGGTTCTTATTGTCTGTCAACACAAAGCCTGTTTTGTGCACAGTATTAGCTCCTGGATGGTTCTGCAAAAGTGATGTGTCACTGAAATTTTCTTTTTAGACATGTCTCTTACCTGGTGGTTAATGGCTGTGATGAAATATTTTTTTCTGCAAGAAATGAACCATTTCTTCTTGGCCCTATATCCCAGTATTTGATGATGTATTTGCCAAGAAATTGCCAATGAAACTTTCTTTTCTTCTGTCCATTTAAAAAATGTCTACCATTTCTCCATTCTAGGTTTATTATTTCTATCAGTGAAGTGATGTGTAACTGCAATTTATCAGGCGTTATATTGTAAACCGAATGACTGATTACTTTCAACATGAGAGATTCAGAGTAAAGAAAGAAGAAATGACAAATTCAGGATATGTTCCATTCAACAACAAATGAAATAGAAAAGTAAATTTTCACTAAATTGTTTGAACAATCAGAGTTGTGAGAGAGAGTATATATTTTGTAATCAATATAAAGTGAATTATGTTTTTGTCTGTCTTGTATCACATAACACAAAACCTGCTGGATGTATTTTCTGTTGGAGAGTAAAATAGAGGACAGGTCTAGTATAGTCTATCTTAAAAGAAGCTTTGTGGTCTAAGCAAAATTTATGCTGGTGTACTTCAATACAGTTGTCATTTTCTAAAATAGCACCTCATACAGGAGCAGGCAAAATTGGTTTACAGTTCAGAGTTTGTGAAACAGAATTTATTCTTACATTATTATTTATTAATTATTGTATTCTTTATTATTATTAATTTTCTTTTGCCCACCCTTATATTGAGATACTGGAATTTCAGGGAGACAAACCACACATATTCAGAGACCAGATCTTTATAAAACAAACAATGTTTGCAATATAACATTCAAATCAAAGTAATCAGGAGAGGTACTCTGATTTGTAGGCATTGGTTTCTGATATGCTGCTTCTCCTAAGGACAGCTCTATTTAGCATACTTCAGCGTAGAAACAGAAATTTATATCTTTAAAGATGGTTATTGCTTTGAGCTCTATGAAGAAAATCAGCCAATTTGTCATAAATGTGAGTATTCCAGTGATGAGGAATTAAAAACAAATGTGCATGCTCTTTGTCAGCATCAACAGAAGAAAATAAGTATAATTGGAATAAGAGTGATTTAGAGAATTGTGTGGTAATATCACTCAAGCCTTATAACATAATTCAGAAGGTCATTGTGAAAATTTTTAAAGCCTGATGGCTTTAAAAACAGCATAGATTCACCAGCCAGAAGAGTGTAAATTGCTTCCACTGAGAAGTATTTACTAGACATCATAAAATTACTGGAATTATTTTTGGACTGAGTCCTAGGTTCTACTTCTGGTAGTAGTAACAAATCATCGTAGTTATAGGCATATTTCCAAAAGTAGAAAACTAGGAAGTTATATTGGATTCTCTTCAAAGTTGTTTAGAGATGTGAGTTCTTTTGGACTTTTCCCATAAAGCATCAGGTCATCATATTTTGTGTTACTGCTTGTTATTGTTACGATCCAATCAACACTATAGGAAAGTTCAAGATTTGTAGTAAGAATCTTCCAGTGGGTCCACTTGGTGACAGAGCTGAACTTAGGACCTCTAGTTGTGATAATAGTTATGTGAAGTTCTAAATTTTCTGTGATGGTTGGAAAAATCATTAATTTTAATAAATTTTATAAAATTTTTTGATGGGTTAGCCTCTATAGTTCTCTAATCTCCCAATTCTTCTCAGTAACTATTCTAAACTTTTAAAAATGTCTTCTATGGGTCTACTTTAGCCTGCAAAGTGAGCCTGGGAATAAGGCATACCATGAGTCCTCACCCTTGGCTAATCATGCAAAGGCGGGGGAGGGTCTAGAGTCAGTATCCCACCAGAGAATGAGAAGGTCAGTGGTCAGGAAGTCCAGTCAAGGTCAGGTGGCCAGAAGAAGTCCAGCTGGATGTTCTTGGGCAGAAACACAAACTAGTGACTAACGACAGATGAAGGTAAAGTAGGTGAAGATCAGAGATGTTTCTGGTGCTGCTAAATCACAGGACATGGGAAAAACTTGATATGCTCAGTTAACCAATGAAAATTGCATGAGGATGAATGGAATGAACCAATTTACCCAGGATTGTTATATGCATGCATACAAGTCCTTTGGTTGATCTCTTACCCCTCCCCACAACCCTCACCTGCCTCCCCACTGAATTTTGATGGTCTGTTCGATGTTTCTTTGTCTCTGTATCTAATTTTGTTCATCAGTTTATAATGTTCTTTATATTCCACAAATGTGTGAGATCATGTGATATTTATCTTTCTCTGACCAGCATATTTCGCTTAGCATAATACTCTCCAGTTCCATCCATGCTGTTGCAAATGGTAAGAATTCCTTCTTTTTTGCAGCAGTGTAGTATTCCATTGTGTAGATGTACCACAGTTTCCTAATCCACTCAGATGGGCACTTAGGCTGTTTCCAAATCTTAGCTATTGTAAATTGTGCTGCTATGAACATGGAGGTGAATATATCTTTTCTGACTGGTATTTTTGTTTTCTTGGGATATATTCCTGGAAGTGGGATTACTGGGTCAAATGGGAGTTCCATTTTTAATTTTTTGAGAGACACCATATTTTTTTCCATAGTGGCTGCACCAGTCTGCATTCCCACCAGCAGTGCAAGAGGGTTCCTTTTTCTCTACATCCTCTCCAGCACTTATCCATTGTTGATTTGTTAATGATAGCCATTCTGACAGGTGTGAGATGGTACCTCACTGTTGTTTTGATTTGCATCTCTCAGATATTAGTGACTTTGAGCATGTTCTCATATGTCTCCTGGCCTTCTTTATTTCCTCTTTTGAAAAGTGTCTATTTAGGTTCTTTGCCCATTTTTTGATGGATTGTTTATCTTCCTTTAAGTTGTATGAGTTTCCTGTAAATTCTGGAGATTAAACCCTTATTGGACATAACATTGGCAAATACGTTCTCCCATGCGGTGGGCATTCTTATTGTTTTGTTGATGGTTTCTTTTGCTGTGAAGAATCTTTTTTATTTTGATATAGTCCCATTTGTTTATTTTCTCATTAGTTTCCATTGCCCTAGGAGCTGTATTGGTGAAGATATTGGTACGACAAATGTCTGCTATTTTGCTGCCTATGGCTTCTTCTAAGATTTTTATGGTTTCCCATCTTATGTTTAAGTCCTTTATCCATTTTGAATTTATTTATATGTATGGTGTAAGTTGGTAGTCTAGTTTCGTTTTTTTTTTTTTGCATGTATGTGTCCAATTTTCCCAACCCTGTTTATTGAAGAGACTGTCTTGCCTCCATTGTATGCTCTTACCTCCTTTATCAATATTAATTGAGCATAATGGCTGGGTTGATTTCTGGGTTCTCTGTTCTGTTTCACTGGTCTATATATCTGTTCTTATGCCAGTACCAGGCAGTTTTGAGAACAGTGACTTTGTACTAAAGCTTGATATCTAGTATTGTGATCCCTCCAACTTTGCTTTTCTTTCTCAGGATTGCTGTAGCTATTTGGGGTCTTTTTCTATGCCAGATGAATTTTTGGCAAGTTTGTTCTAGGTTTTTGAAGTATTCCATTGGTATTTTAATGGGGATTGCATTGAATTTATAGATTGCTTTAGGAAATATGGACATTCTAGTGATGTTGATTCTACCAATCCATGAACATGGTATATTCTTTCATTTGTTTATGTCTTCCTCTATCTCTTTTTTCAGCGTCCTGTAATTTTCTAAGTACAGGTCCTTTACCTCCTTGATTACATTTATTCCCAGGTATCTTAATTTTTTTGTTGTAATGGTAAATGGGATTGCTTTTTCAGTTTCTCTTTCTGTGAGATCATTATTGGTGTATACAAAAGCCATAGACTTCTGGGTGTTAATTTTGTATCCTGCTACCTTGCCAAATTCAATTATTAAGTCTAGCAGTTTTTTGATGGAGTCTTTAGGGTTTTCTATGTACAATATCATGTCATCTGTGAATAATGACAATGTTCCTTCTTCTTTTCTTATTTGGATGCCTTTTATTTCTTCTTCTTGTCTGATCACTATGGCTAGCATTTTCAGTACTACATCGAATAGGAGTGGTGAGAGTGGGCATCCTTGTTTTGTTCCTGTTCTTAGGGTTTTAGTTTTTGCTCATTGAGTATGATATTGGCTCTGGGTTTGTCATATATGGCTTTTATTATGTTGAAGTCTGATCCTTCTATTCCCACCTTGCTGAGAGTTTTTATTAAGAAAGGGTGTTGGATTTTGTCAAATGCTTTTTCTGCATTAATTGATATAATTATATTGTTTTTATTTTTCAGTTTGTTTATGTGGTGTATCATGATTATTGATTTATGGATATTGTAGAATCCTTGCATCCGTGGAATAAATCCCACTTGGTCATTGTGTATGATTTTTCTAATATAATGCTGGATTCGATTTGCTAGAATTTTGTTGAATATTTTTGCATCTATGTTCATGAGGGATTTTGGCCTGTAATTCTCTTTCTTTGTAGTGTCTTTATGTGGTTTTGGGATTAGGGTAATGCTGGTTTCATAGAAAGAGCTTGGTAGTGTTCCTTCTTCTTGAATTTTTTGTAATAGTCTGAAGAAGATAGATTTTAGTTCTCTTTTCAATGTTTAATAAAACTCCCCTGTAAAGCCATCTTTCTAGGGCTTTTGTTTATTGGAAGTTTTTTGATTACTATTCATATTTTTTTATTCTTCCTGATTGAGTTTTGGAAGGTCCTTTTTTTCTAGGAATATGTCCATTTCTTCATATTTCTGTGGGTTCTGTTGTTATTTCACATCTTTCATTTCTGATTTTGTTTATATGATCCTCTGCTTTTTTGTGAGCCTCGCTAGAGGTTCATCAATGTTGTTTATCCTTTCAAAGAATCAGCTCTTGGTTTCATTGATCTTTTTTTTCTTTTGACCTGGGACCTTTGAGTCTGCAGTCTGACGCTCTATCCACTGAACCAAACCAATCAGGGCTTTCCTTTGGTCTCTATGTCATTTATTTCTGCTCTGATCTTTATTTTTTCCTTCCTTCTGCTCACTCTGGGCTTTTCTTGTTGCTCTCTTTCTGATTCTTCAATTTGCAGAATTAGATGGTTTATCACCACTTTTTCTTGTTTTTTGAGGTAGGCCTGTAATGCTGTGAACTTCCCTCTCAAGACTGCTTTTACTGTGTCCCATAGATTTTGGATTGTTGTGTTTTCATTGTCATTTGTTTCCAGGATGTTTTTTATTTCTTCTTTGATCTCTTTGATAACCCAATCATTGCTTAATAGCAAGCTATTCAGCCCCAAAGTGTTTGAATTTTTGTGATTGTTTTTATTGTAATTTATTTCTAATATTATGCCATTGTGATCTAAGAAGATGCTTGATATGATTTCAATCTTCTTGAATCTGGAGAGACTTTGCCTGTGTCCCAATATTTAGTCTAATTTGAAAATGTCCTATATGTGCTAGAAAAGAATGTATATTCTGCAGCTTTGGGATGGAATGTTCTGAAAATGTTGATTAATTCCATCTCATCTAGTGAGTTGTTTAGGATTGCTGTTTCTTGGCTGACTTTTTGGTTAGAGGATTTATCCAGTAATATTAATGCTTACTAGTCTCCTACTATGATTGTATTGCTGTCAATCGCTCCCCTGATATCTTACAGAAGTTTTTTTTAATGTATTTGAGTGCTCCTGCATTGGGTGCATATATGTTTACCAGAGTTATATCCTCTTGTTGTATCAATCCCTTTAGAATTATGAAATGGCCTTCATTGTCTCTTGTTATGGCCTTCACTTTGAGGTCTGTTTTATAAGATATAAGTATTGCTACCCCAGCTTTTTTTCATTTCCATTTGCCTGAAAGATATTTTTCTATCTCTTTCAGTCAGTTTGAGCCTTTTATTCTTAGGTGGGTTTCTTATAGACAGCATATATATGGGTCATGTTTTCTTATCCATTCAGTCACTCAGTGTCTTTTGATTGGAGCATTTAATCCATTTATGTTTAATGTTATTATCAATAAGTATTTGTTTGTAGCCATTTCTACTTTTTATGCCTGTATTCCTTCTTCCCTTTCTACTTCTTCCTTTTACAACATTCCCTTTAGCATTTCTTGCATTGCTGGCTTCTTAGTGATGAACTCATTTAGCCTTTTTTTTGTTTGTTTGTGAAGCTTCTAATTTCCCCTTAAATTTTGATTGATAGCCTTGCTGGATAGAGTATTCTTGGATTCAATCCTTTGCTCTGCATCACTTTGTATACTTTATTCCATTCCCTTCTGGCCTGATGTGTTTCTGTTGAGAAATCATTTGATAATCTGATGGGAGATCCTTTGTAGGTAACTCTCTGTTACCTACTCACACACACACACACACACACACACACACACACACACACACACACACCCTTAAATTCTCTCCTTGTTGTTAATGTTTGCCATGGTAATTACAACGTATTGGTGTGGGTCTTTTATGGTTCATTATGTTTGGAACTGTCTGTACTTGTATGACTTTTTTCTTCCCCATATCAGAGAAGTTTGCTGTCATTATTTCTTCAAATAGGTTTTCTAATACTCGCTGCTCTTGTTGTCCTTCTTGTACCCCTATTATATGTATGTTACTTTGTTTCATCTTGTCCCAAAGCTCCCTTAGGCCCTCCTGCTTTTTGTTTGTTTGTTTTTTTGTTTTTTTGGGGGGAGTGTTTCTGCACCATTTATTTTATTTTATTTTTTAATATTTTTTATTGTTTAAAGTATTACATGTAGTAGTACATATATCTCCTTTTTTCCCCCTTGACCTTCACCCAGGCTCCCCTATCCCCCGTTTCATGCCCTCATCTGCCCCCCCCCCCCACCCCCAGTGTCCTGTGTCCATTTGTTGTGCTTATATGCATGCATACAAATCCTTTGGTTGATCTCTTTCCCCCCCTCCCCAACACTCCCCTGCTTGCCCACTGTAATTTGACAGTCTGTTTGGTGCTTTACTGCCTCTGTATCTATCTTTTTTGTTCATCAGGTTACACTGTTCTTTATTTTCCATAAATGAGTGAGATCATGTGGTATTTTTCTTTCATTGCCTGGCTTATTTCACTTAACATAATGCTCTCCAGGTCCATCCATGCTGCTGCAAATGGTAAGAATTCCTTCTTTTTTATAGCAGCGTAGTATTCCATTGTGTAGATGTACAATTTTGTAATCCACTCACCTGCTGATGGGCACTTAGGCTGTTTCCAAATCTTAGCTATGGTGAATTGTGCTGCTATGAACATAGGGGTGCATATATCCTTTCTGAGGGGTGTTTCTGATTTCTTAGGATATATTCCTAGAAGTGCGATTACTGGGTCACATTGTAGTTCCATTTTTAGTTTTTTGAGGAAACTCCATACTCTTCTCCAGAGTGGCTGCACCAGTCTGCATTCCCACCAACAGTGCACAAGGGTTCCTTTTTCTCCGCATCCTCGCCAACACTTGTCGTTTGTTGATTTGTTGATGATTGCCATTCTGACAGGTGTGAGATGTTACCACATTGTCATTTTGATTTGAATCTCTTGGATAATTAGTGACTTGAGCATGTTTTCATGTGTCTCTTGGCCTTCCTTCTGTCTTCTTTCGAAAAGATTCTATTTAGAATTGTTGCCCATTTTTTTTTATTGGATCACTTATCTTCCTTTTATTAAGTTGTATAAGTTGTCTGTAGATGTTGGAGATTAAACCTTTATCAGTGATAACATTTGCAAATATGTTCTCCCATACAGTGGGCTTTCTTGTTGTTTTGTTGGTTTCTTTTGCTGTGAAAAAGCTTTTTATTTTGATGTAGTCCCATTTGTTTATTTTCTCTTTAGCTTCCATTGCCCTAGGAGCAGTATCGGTGAAGAAATTGCTTTAGCGTATGTCTGAGATTTCTTTGCCTGTGGATTCCTCTAGTATTTTTATGGTTTCCCGTCTTATGTTTATGTCCCGTATCTATTTTAAGTTTATTTTTGTGTATGGTATAAGTTGATGGTATAGTTTCATTTTTTTTACATGTATCTGTCCAATTTTCCCAACTCCATTTATTGAAGAGACTGTCTTGACTCCATTGTATGTTCATGCCTCCTTTGTCAAATATTAATTGAGCATAATAGTTTGGGTAGATATCTGGATTCTCTATTCTATTCCATTGGTCTATATGTCTGTTCTTGTGCCAGTACCAGGCTGTTTTGAGAACAGTGGCTTTGTAATACAGCTTGAAATCTGGTATTTAGATCCCACCTACTTTGTTCTTCTTCCTCAGGATTGCTGTTGCTATTCGGGGTCTTTTTTAATTCCAGATGAATTTTTGGAGAGTGATTTCTAGGTCTTTGAAATATGCCATTGGTATTTTAATGGGGATTACATTGAATATATAGATTGCTTTGTGTAGTATGGATATTTTAATGATGTTGATTCTACAAATCCATGAACATGGTATGTTCTTCCATCTGTTTACGTCTTCCTCTATCTCTTTTTTCAGTGTCCTGTAGTTTTCCGCATATGGGTCTTTTACCTCCTTAGTTAAGTTTATTCCTAGGTATCTTAATTTTTTTGGTGCGATGGTAAATGGAATTGCTTTTTTAGTCTCTCTTTGTGTAAGTTCACTATTGGTGTATAGAAATGCCATAGATTTCTTGGCGTTAATTTTGTATCCTGCTACATTGCCAAATTCATTTATTAAGTCTATTAGTTTTTGATGGAGTCTTTCGGGTCTTCTATGTACAATATTATGTCATCTGCAAATAAGGACAGCTTTACTTCTTCTTCTCCAAGTTGGATGCCTTTTATTTCTTCTTCTTGTCTAATTGCAATGGCTAATACTTCCAGTACTATGTCAAAAAGGAGAGGTGAGAGTGTGCATCCCTGTTTTGTTCTTGTTCTTAGGGGAAATGGTTTTAAGTTTTGCCCATTGAGTATAATGTTGGCTGTGGGTTTATCATATATGGCTTTTATTATGCTGAGGTCTGATTCTTCTGTTCCCACATTGTTGAGAGTTTTTATCAAGAAATGGTGTTAGATTGTGTCAAATGCTTTTTCTACATCAATTCATATGATTATGTGATTTTTATTTCTCAACTTGTTTATGTGATGTATCACGTTTATTAATTTGCAGATATTGTACCATCCTTGCATTCCTGGGATAAATCCTACTTGGTCGTGGTGTATGATCTTTCTGATGTACTGCTGGATCCAATTTGCCAAAATTTTGTGGAGGATATTGACATCTATGTTTATGAGGGATATTGGCCTGTAATTCTCTTTCATTGTGTTGTCTTTATCTGGTTTTGATATTAGGGTGATGCTGGCTTCATAGAAGGAGCTTGGAAGTGTTCCTTCCTCTTGAATTTTTTAGGATAGTCTGAAGAGGATATGTTTTAGTTCTTCCTTGAATATTTGGTAAAACTTCCCTGTGAAGCCATCTGGCCCCAGGCTTTTGTTTGCTGGAAGCTTTTTGATGACTGCTTCAATTTCTTCCATAGTTATTGGCCTATTGAGATGTTTAGATTCTTCCTGATTGAGTTTTGGAAGGTTGTAATTTTCTAAGAATATGTCCATTTCCTCTGGGTTGTCCAGTTTGTTGGAATGGAGTTGTTCATAGTATTTTTTAACAATCTTTTGTATTTCGGTGGAGTCTGTTGTTATTTCTCCTCTTTCATTTCTGATTTTGTTCATTTGGATCCTCTCTCTTTGCTCTTGGTGAGACTGGCTAGAGGTTCCTCAATCTTGTTAATTCTTTAAAAGAACCAGGTCTTGGTTTTGTTGATCTTTTGTACTGTCTTTTTGGTCTCTATGTCGTTTATCTTCACTCTGATCTTTATTATTTCATTCCTTCTGCTTACACTGGGCTTTTCTTGTTGCTCTCTTTCTAACTCTTTGAGTTGTAGGGTTAGGTAATTTATTTCCATTGTTTCTTGATTTTTGCAGTAGGCTTGTAGAGCTATGAACTTCCCTCTCAAAACTGCTTTCGCTGTGTCCCATAGATTTTGGATTGTTGTGTTTTAGTTGTCGTTTGTTGCCATGCTGTTTTTTATTTCTTCTTTGATCTCTCTGGTAACCCAGTCATTGTTTAATAGCAGTCTGTTTAGTCTCCCTGTGTTTGATTTTTTTGGATTGTTTTTATTGTAGTTGATTTCCAGTTTTATGCCACTGTGATCTGAGAAGATGGTTGATATGATTTCTATCTTCTTGAATTTGAAGAGACTTTGCCTATGACCCAATATATATGACCCAATATATAGTCTATCTTTGAAAATGATCCATATGCACTTGGGAAGAATGTATATTCTGTGGCTTTGCGGTGAAATGTTCTGAAGATGGCAATTAATTCCATCTGGTCTAGTGAGTCATTTAGGATTGCTGTTTTTTTGCTGATTTTTTGTTTAGAGGATTTGTCCAATGGCGATAGAGGTGTAGTAAAGTCTCCTACTATGATTGTATTGCTGTCAATCTCTCTTTTGATATCCTCCAGGAGTTGTTGTTTTTTTAAGTATTTGGGTGCTCCTGTATTGGGTGCGTATATGTTTGCCAGAGTTATTTCTTCTTGTTGGATTGCTCCCTTTAGTATTATGAAGTGGCCTTCCTTACCTCTTGTTATGTCCTTCACTTTGAGATCTAATTTATAAGATATAAATATTGCTATCCCAGCTTTTTTTCATTTTAATTTGCCTGAAGAACCTTTTTCCATCCCTTCACCCTTAGTCTGTGTGCGTCTTTTTTTCTCAGGTGGGTTTCTTGTAGACAGCAGATATATGGGTCATGTTTTCTTATCCAGTCTTTTACCCTATGTCTTTTGATTGGGGCATTTAATCCATTTACATTTAAAATTATTATTGATAGGTACTTGTTTGTCGCCATTTTTATTCTTTATCCGTGTTCCTTCTTCACTTCTTATTTCTTCTTTCCACAGCAGACCCTTTAGCATTTCTTGCATTGCTGGTTTGGTGGTAATGAACTCCCTTAGTCCTCTTTTGTCTGTGAAGCTCCTGATTTCACCCTCAATTTAGATTGATAGCCTTGCTGGGTACAGTATTCTTGGATTCAGAACCTTCCTTTGCATGACTTTATATATTTCATTCCATTCCCTTCTGGCCTGATGAGTTTCTGTTGAGAAGTCAGTTGCTAGTCTGATGAGGGTTCCTTTGTAGGTAAATTTCTGTTTCTCCTTGGTTGCTTTTAAGATTCTTACTTTGTTGTTGGTATTTGCCAGTTTAATTATAATGTGCCTTGGCGTCGGTCTTTTGGGGTTCATCTTGCTTGGGACTCTGTGAGGTTCTTGCATTTGTGTGTGTTTTTTCTTCCCTATTTCAGGGAAGTTTTCTGTCATTTCTTCAAACATGTTTTCTTTTCCTTGCTCAGTTTCCTCTCCTTCTGTATCCCCTATTATGTGGATGTTGTTTTGTTTTGTGTTGTCCTAAAGTTCCCTTAGGCTCTTTTCCTGCTTTTTAATTTTTTTTTTTCTAGATGGTGCTCTACTCGGTATTTTTTCCTACCTTGTCTTCTAGCTCATTGATGCGGTACTCTGCTTCTCCTAGTCTACTCTTGATGGTTTCTATTGAGTTCTTTACAGTAGCGATGTCATTTTTCATTTCTTCTTGGTTCTTCTTCATTTCCTCTTGGTTCTTACACATATTGTCGAATTTGTCTTTCATTATTTTCAGCCACCTTATGACCATTTCTCTGAATTCTTTCTCTGTAAGGTTGCTTGCCTACATTTCATTTACTTCCTTTTCTGGTGATGCCTGCCTTTCTTTCATATGTGGGCTGTTTCTTTTTCTCCCCATGGTCTCTCTTCTCCAGGTGTCTGGTTATGTACTTCTCTCTCTCCTGCCTTGATTTAAAGGCACAAAATACAACACAACCAGGTACAACACAAAAGACACTGAACAGAAATATATTCACGATATTAATAATCCCAAATAAAGGTGACCACCAGAGAAAGGCAAATTAGAGGATAGGGGTGAAAGAAGAAGAGAGAGAAAAACAGAAAGGAGTGCAAAAATGAAATTGTGAAAAGGAAAAAAAAAACGTAATAGAGAAAAGAAAGAGAATATGAAAGAAGAGAGGAACAAACTGTATACATGGGGAGAAAACGCCAATAGAACAGCCACTAATTCCAACAAATGCTGGGAACAAGTACCTGGAGATGAATATAAACTACAAACAACAATTAATATCAAGCAAGGCTAGGGAAAACAGAAGCAAAAAAGAAAACAAAAAGAATAAGCAAAGCAATCTCACAAACAAGCATAAAAAATCAATATAATCAACAATCAAGCAAACAACAACAAATGGACAGAGAGAAAAAAATTTTTTTGATAGTGAAGACAGAGAAGAGTGAAGTGTGTATGGACTTGGAGCAGGGGATTGGAAATTAGATATATAAGTGGAGTGAAATTTTAATAGGGGGTAAAAAGAAGGAATAGGGAAAATCTCAAGCAGGAAAAGGTTAAGAGAAACAGGACAACAAAAGGGGAAAAGTTAGGAAAAGAGTGATGGCATAAATGTAAATTTGAGATAGAGTAAAATGATGCTAAAGAAAAGATGAAAATAGAATGTAGAACCCTAATCCCAAAGTAAAATAAAGAGAAAATAAAATGACACTTTTAAAAAAAGGAACAATAGTATCAGTAATAATACTGATTGAAAATAAAAATGTAATAATTAAAAAGGTAAACTAAAGTGAGGAAAAAAAATAGTTTCTTAAGTAAAAGATGAAAAAAATAAAAAGAATGTATAGTAGTGAAGGTCATTCACTTCCTCTACTGTTCTGTTTGGCATAGCTGTTTCCTAGTCAGGACAGTATTGCAGTTCCCTGCATTCCCTGCTCCTCAGTGTTGTAAGCCAGTCCCGATTTTTAAACAGGCAGTATGTCTTAATTTCTTGTATTCCTTTATTTGTGTTTACAGAAAGGTCAATTTGTGATTCAACCCCTGGGTGGCAGTGTTTCTGGATTGACCTCTGGGTCTATAGGTCCTCTCTAGGCAGTGCTTAGATCCTGCTTTACCTGTGGCACTCAATACGGGCTTGTGGGAGTGGGTTGCCCTAGAGCTGGTTCTCTGATGGTCACTCCCCACCCTGATCCCTGCCCTGATCCAGGAAAACAACTTTCCCCTGCATCCCCCTAGGGTGTCCCCAATTGGGCGATCCTATGTATTAGACTTAGAAATCAGAAGCAAGGATTCAAAGAGGAAAAAGAAAAAAGAAAAAGAGAAAAAAGAGCCAGCGCAAGTGTGTGAACTCTGGGGCCATGCATAAGTCTGTGCGGTCTCTCCTTCCACCTGGGTCCAAGCACCCATCACACCTCCAAAATTTTTAGGCTGTCCCTTTGAGTCAGACCAAAATGGATTGCTTGTTAGAGTTCCCTTCTGTTAGCAGCTCTGAGGACCCCCTTCCACATTCACGGATCATGCCAGCCCCTACAACCACGGATTTTTCTAGGTGCAGACTTCCCCCAGTCCTCCAGCTCCTGCATTGCGCACATTTCCCTCTCCTGCCGGGACCAGAGACCTTACCTTATCCCAGGCAAAATCTGACCTTTCCGTGGTAGAGTGTAGAGCTCCTCTGAATCTGCGTGTTTGCTCCAAATGTGAACTGATGTTCTCAGGTTCGCAGTTGTTTGGTGGGTGCTGGAGTTGTAGATTTTCAGGCTTCCGATAACATCCACTTTCCCCTTTAAGATGGCGCAGTCTGTGCATCCGAGCTGGTCATTCTGGGATGGAACCCAGCAACAGTGGGGCTGCCTGGTCAGGGGAGCCCCTTCCAGCAGTTACCCACAGTCTCCTGGAGTATAGCTGTCCCTCACCTCACCAATAAGCACTCCCATATGACCACACACTCTCCCTTTGTTTTCTCACTCGTACAGTATCTTCTTGCAGTCTGCCTTCCCATCGGCAGCAATCTTTGAGACGTCTCCTTCTGCTTTTTAATTTTTTTCTTCAGTTGCTCTCCATTTTGGGCTTATTTCTCTACCTTATCTACTTTTAAAATATATATATACATTATTGATTTTTTTACAGAGAAGAAAGGAGAGGGATAGAGAATTAGAAACATCGATGAGAGAGAAACATCGATCAGCTGCCTTCTGCACACCACCTACTGGGGATGTGCCCTCAACCAAGGTACATGCCCTTGACTGGAATCGAACCGGGACCCTTCAGTCTGCAGGCTGACGCTCTATCCACTGAGCCAAACTGGCTAGGGCTCTACCTTATCTTCTAATCACTAATTCGGTCCTCTGCTTCTCCTAGTCTACTGTAAAACATTCCATCACGTTTTTTATTATAATATATCACTTGATTTATTCCTGAGTTTTGCACAGGTTGTTGATTTTCTTGTCTATCTGGTTTTTTGAACTGTGAGATCATTACTCTGAATTCTTTTTCTGACATATTGCATGCCTCCATTTCATTTCATTTCTTTCTTGGCGATTCCTCTTTTTCTTTCTTTTGGGGATGGTTTGTTGTCTCCCCATTCTAGCTATCACCAGCAGGTCCAAGCGCAGAATTGCTGGGGCCTGAGCCGTGTGTGGTGGGAGTGTCATGTCACTTGAGAATCACTGAAGAGCTCAGGCACCAAGACATGTGGCTGCCATGGTTTGGCGAAAGCCACACGTGCCGAGAATCATATTTCCATGTGCCTGCACCAAGAATCAGAGCACCAAGAATGGGTGCTCAGTGTGGTCTCATACATGCACCGAGAATCAGGGTCCCCATGCACACACTTCCTGAGAATCAGAGTTACTTGGTACTCAGTGTGGCCTTGCACATGCACCGACAATCAGTCCACGCGCATGTGTGCCAAGAATCAGTCTTCAGTCTGCTAGGTGGGCTGGGTTGCACAGCCGCCTTGTGTCGGCGGCGGGAGGCCCATTCATGTGCTGCGGTCACGTGGGCCCTATGTCACTGCACTGGGCTGGCAGGGAGGCAGATGCGCTCTCTGACTCACAGGAATCTGTTCCTGGGATGTATGGAGTCTCGGTGTCCATGGGTCTGAAGCTGTGGTAGCAGGTCTTTGTCCAGAGTGGCTATAGGGTCCCGATTTTTATCTGAGGCCAATCTAGGTAGTGGTGAGACTGGGATCCTAGTCACAGCAGTTCTTCCCTTTAAGACGGCATGGTTTCTGTGCCCGCACTGGCCACCTGGGAGTGTTTGAAGTGGCAGCGGGGTTTGCAGTCTAAGACTACCCAGTCCGCCAGCCCCTGAAAGTCCTGCAGGATCTAACTGTCCCTAGCTCACACACACACACACACACACACACACACACACACACACACACACACACCACATGTCCACACACTCCCCTTTTGCTCCCTCACTCTCTCACACTCTCTTCTTCATTGCCATCCTGCCAGGCACCATCTTCCTCCCTTCATGTAAGGTTTTTATAAGAAACACGAGATCTTATGATTTGAAGATTCACTTTTTCATAAGGCATCCCACCTGAATGCAAGTTAGTGAAACAGTGTTCTGGTTAGGATTATGAAAACCTGAGGCTGCATATTTGCTCCCTCAGGTTGCTTTCCTTGCAAGTAGAGTATTATAATTCAGGGTTTACACAAAGGACTGTTGTGAGCCTGAATTTTTAAAATGTCTTATTGTTTAACTCAAAATTGCAAATAAGGAACATATGCCTAGTTACCTGAGGGCATCATTGTTAGCTGGAAAAATCCATTCACTCCGCAGCTGTCCCTAGCTCCAAAAGTCTGTGATGGATAACCTGGCTCAGCATCTCTTAAATGTCTCTTCCTCAGTGTGCTCTGAGAACCTGCTGTCCCAGACTCACCAGGTGCTTCTCATGTTTCAGAAAGATGTCAGTGCTGCACGGTGAGGTTTTTTTCTTTCTTTTTTTTTTCCTTGAAAAAAATGCAAATCAATATTTGATCTATCAGTTTATTGATGCATTTGTTATTTGTAACCTTTTTTCCTCATAAGTAATAATGACTCATATTAAGTCATTATTCTTCTTGCTTAGTAACACCCTACAAGGCTGCTAAGAAAATTCTTTGTACTTCTTCACATACCTGGCCTGTGCAAAAGTCCTTTCCTATTCCATCTCCATCCTCTTCTACTCCACTGTTCTACATTGCTTTTTAATTTTTACTTTTATCACACAAGTCTGAATAAAACTTGATTTAGTTTCATTTCTTTTGTAATCTCAAAATGGGAATATATATATATATATATATATATATATATAATTTTCTATAATTTGCTTTTTTTTTTTCAGACAAAACTATGTTTCTAAAAAATTCCTGTCATTTGTTCCTTGTAGAGCAGTGCTTTTTAAACTTTATCATGCATGAGCATCACCTTAGGAACTTGTTAAAATCTGGAGACGGATTCAGCATGTCCACAGTGGGGACTGTGGCTCCACATTTCTAACAGGCTTGCAGGGCTTGTTCATCTTGCTTATGAATGGATGGTGTCTTACTTTAAAATAGTTTGTTTTTTAAGTTCAGGTATGTCTTCCTGAAAACATACATTTATTTCTTCTGGAAAGGTGGTATTTATGAAAAGAATTATGGGGTTCACTCCCTTTATTTAAGAACAATGTTGAGCAATGTCCCTGTTTACAAACCATTGGGTAATAAATATCAAACCAAGTTTTCCCTCGTAGGTGCTCGGATGGATGCTTTTCTATCACCATTTCTATAGGGAGACTACTGGTCTTTTTTTTTTTAACTGGAATTTTCAGGCACTGTTAATATATGTTGGCTATGTAGATCTTGATATCTTGGGTGGTAGGACTTAATGTATATTTTTGTTAGTCTTGCACTTCATCACTTGCTATAACTTTGGCTTTGGTAAGGTTCTAATAGTGTAAGATAATCAACCTGGGAGGAAAGAGCAGGAAGCTACATGTCTTACATGTGATTCAACTGAAAGATCTACAACTCTGATATGCAGATGATTTATCATCCTCGTGTTCTCCAGCACAGAAATTTCAAGGAGCAATGGGCACTTCTGATCCTCTTAAAGACATACTATTTAGCAATACATTTACTTCCAGTGAGAGTAATAGGTGCTTGTTACTTAGTGCTACTTCTGAATTCACAGTGTTCAACTTTAAAGGTATGATCAGTTCCACTTTAAAAAGGGTTATTTAGCCCTTCTGGACACTATGGCCCATTTTACATGTTCTTTAATAAAGTGTTGGAGACTAGAGAATTGGGTCTTTGGTTCTAATATCTGTCTCTTACTGAGAGAAATTAGTGTTCTGAGGAATGTAATGAATTACTTAACACAATATTTATCATAATTCTAAATAATGATAGGTCTTTTGTGGATTTGAGACTCTTTCTAGCTTGCTTAGAGATAGAACAGTTCAAGTTTAGTTAAAGGACAAGATGTCTTTTCATTGCAAGTGACAGAAACTCATCTGAAATCAATTTAAGCCAGGAGGAGAATTTCTGTGCTCATGTGACTGGCAAATTCTATGGTTCTCTAGCTTCAGGCATGGAGAGATCGGGGTTTAATCAAGTTATCAGCTCCTTCTCTCTCTGCAGCTCATCAGTTCTGTTTTCCTAGGAATTGGCTTCATTTTTTTCTCCAGGGAGTGCCCATGCTGGCTACCTACAGCTTGAGGCTGACATTGTCTGATAAGTGGCAATCTCAGAGAGCAGAATAAGCTGCCTTCTGGGTAGCTTAGCCAGTTGGGTCTCTCCTTATCTATCCTTTATTTTAACCTCTCTCTTATTCTTCAACTATTTAATTCAATCCTTTAACCCTTAAATTGCTATAATTTAGAAATATTTCCTTCCTTAATTATCAGCTTTCTTTAAGATGGTTGAAATCTCTTAAGTATGTGTATGTATGGTGGGGGCAGTTAGGCCTTGTTGATATAATCATTTAAAATAATATTGTATAATATTTAACATCATGTAAATGTTCATAATACATAAGTAAATAGGCAGAGCCCAAAATAGCTATAGACTATATCTTTTAAAACACATATGAGTATAATATATAGATCTATATGCATAATGATATCTAGATAACAGCAAAGATATCCAGTAGGATACACTCCAAAGAGATAACATTGATTATAGCTAAGTAAATGTTAATTCCAAAATTTTAACTTAGTATCCTTAAGTCTTTTCTGTTGGGTGGTTTATACTCCCCAGAAAAGGCCCCTTCACGCTCCTGATGGGAGAGATGCTTACATAAGCTTGGCTCCATTACCTTCAGAGCTGAGTGGAGAGGAAGAGGGGGAGTTTTAACACTGGGTATATCAGCTTTCACTTAATACTCCTGATTTCAGGATGGCACACCTGCCTGAGGAGAGAAGGGGTATGGTATGTGTGTGTGTGTGTGTGTGTGTGTGTGTGTGTGTGTGTGTGTGTGTGTGTGTGTGTGTTGTGGGGAGAAGTCACCAGACAGCCTTGTGAAGCAGGAAAAGACACCATCTGGGAGTGAAATTGAATCCCCCAGCTCCCATGGCAGCATCATAAGGGCAGAGCCTCTCTCTGGAGACTTCAGAACTCAAAGAGATCTTGTTGCTAAGGCACAGCATAGTAGAAAAGGACGCCAATAGTCATATTTCCTAATCCCCAATGTTTTCTCATAAAAGTAAATCAGATGAGCTTCTATATAACATTCTACAAGTCCTTGTCCAATTCCTAATTAAACATCTAAATGAATCCTTTTTATTAAGGTGTACTTTCCAATGTTTAATATCTATGAAATAATTCTGAGTTACCTAATTTCAAGTAGCCTCAACCATAGAGGAAAATCTCATATAACATCTTGGAATACTTTAATATTTGGCTATTTTAGGATCCTTAAGGATTATTGTCATTTTAGAGATATTTTAAGATCTTTAAAGAACATTACCCACGTATAGCTGAATATATCGTTATTTAATATTGAACTATACTGATACAGAAAGTAATTTAGCAAAAATTTCAAAATGGAATAATACCTAACATGAAATTTAAAGTAACATTGGGGACTTACTTTATTTTTCAGAGAACTTAAGATTCGGGGTTGAAAGTCATATTATTTTTTACCCTGTCTTCATACAGGCATGAGTGTTCCTACTCTTCTTAACTTAATTTCTCTTGCTAGTAATTTCATATGTTAGATATTGACAACATAAAATGCCAAAAGTCAACAGGTATTTGTTGTGTTAGTCTTCCTTTTTTCTTAGCTCTAATTTCTTCCCTCTCCCTCTTCTTCTTTATTCTTTAACTTTTTACTTTCTTATGAAAATAACTAACCTTTATTTAATGTTTACTAAGTACTAGGCTCCTTTTAAATCCTTTGCATACATTATATTATTTAATTCTCACAGTAATCTTACGGGGAATGGTGGTTATCTCCATTTTTCAGATGTTGCAGTTGAGCCTTCAAGTCTAATCAGTTAGAGAGTTTAAAGCTCCCAGTGCTGCACTGCAGAGGTTCTCGCAATGTTGTCCTTAGACCAGCAGTGACAGCATCCTTTGGGAACTTGTTAAAAGCCCAGATTTTATAAAATGAGAAACTATGGTGGGATGGGTCATGCCAATCTGTTTTAACATGTTCTTCAAGTGATTTTGACCCATGCTTAAGTTTGAGAACTATTAACTACACTCTTTTCTGAACTTGATCTGAAAATTATATTCTCTATTGTTGACTTTTCCCTTTGTTTAAATATATACATGTGAATTTGTTCTTATAGGTTGTTTTCCTTTTTATTTTGCCTCTTAATAAATTACTGAAAATTGAGTTTAAATAGGTTTTTTATAATTTATTTTGGTGATTATTTTTTTAAAAAATTGTACTTTGGATTAAATCACTCAAAATGTTACCAGCTAGAATCCAGCAATGCAGATAAGGATGATCAGATAGTCAGAAAACTATTAATATATTTATTGCATCAACAAACTAAATGAGAAAAATTCATATATTTATTGAAACCATTTTGACAAACTTAGTAGCCATCTCTAATAAAAAGTTAAGCAAAATGGAAATAAAAGGAAAATACTAGAGTATGACAAAAACTATTTACTAAGACCAACAGCAAACATTATCCTGATAGTAAAACACTAAATTCCTGTCCAGTGAAATCCAGATAGAGAAAAAAATACCTTCTATTGCTGTTATTTTTATCATTGTTTTATAGGTTGAAGTAAATTAAAAAATCAGGAAAATAAAGTTAAATGATATATATTTTTTAAAAGTAAGATCTTTCATTTTTTTCCTGAAGATATTTCTTCTATACGTAGAAATCCCAAAATATGTTAGTAAGAATGACTAGAACTTTATAAAGAGCCTGGTTATAAGAAAAATATTTTTTAAAGATTTATACTAATAGTCACTTAGAATGGAAATGGTAAAAGTATGTCAGTCACAGGAATAAAAAAAAATTGTAAAATTTTGCCCTGACTGGTTTGGCTCAGTGGATGGAGCATCGACCTGTGGACTGAAGGGTCCCAGGTTTGATTCTAGTCAAGGGCATGTACCTTGGTTGCAGGGACATCCCCAGTGGGGGGTGTGCAGGAGGCAGCTGATCGATGTTTCTCTCTCATTGATGTTTTTGACTTTCTATCCCTCTCCCTTCCTCTCTGTAAAAAAATCAATAAAATATATTTTTAAAAAATTGTAAAATTTTTAACAAGAAAATCACAAGATCCATATGAGTAAAATTATAAAGTAGTATTGAAGGACATAAACAATGAAGAGGATTAATATTCCTATTCATAATATATAAACTCAATGCAATTTTATTTAAAGTCTCAAGTGATTTTTAGAATTTAATAAAAATATTCAAGGTTAGGAAAAATGAATGTTTGAGAAGAAATAATTAAAATATGAAAAAGAAGAATGATGAAGAGCTCCCCACTTTTTTCTTTTTTTTTTTACCAGATACCAAAATGTACTATAAAACAACTGCAGTAACACCAATATGGTGTGGGAATAAATGGGTTGACTAGAATAATTACCCTGATATAGATCTCAGTATATAGGGAAACTTAATATATGATAAAGCTGATATTTTATTTCACTATGAAAAGGATGATTTATTAATAAATTGTGCTCACAAAGCTGGAAATCACAAAAAAATGGTTACCACTACTTCATACATATATGAGATTAATTTTAATTAAGAAAAGGATTTAAATTAAATTATAAAATTCTAAAAGAAAACCAATAGTTTACTAGTATGTGGTAGCATACAGATTGTGGAGACCTGTCTAACCAAGACAAGAAATCAGGAAGCTACTACATAACTTTGGCTACAGAAAAATAAGAAATTTGGGTATGGCAGATACTACAAAACAATAGACAGACCATAACATGATGATTTATTTTTGATGTATATGGTATGTAAATGTAACAATAATAATAATAAAAGAAGTCTGACAAGTTGATGGATCTCTTAGCCCAGTTTCTGAAGAAAGTAGGGTCTGAGACAGGATTAAAGTGCTAATGCTTTATTTGTAAAATACACACCCAGATTAGCAAGGGTGAGGATTAAAGGAAGAGAAGCAAGAGAAGATGTGATAACACCTGAAGTGATGTGTAACTGCTTCACAAGACACAATAAGACACAGCAAGTTCCTTGGCAGATGTATTTGCTTAGGATATGGGACTTCACAGATGAGCTGAAAGGGAATTCAGCTTTGGAAAAGTCCAGGGAGGGAGCTAGGAAGGGAAATGATCTGCATAGTTCCCTTCTGTGTCTTGTTTCCTATTGGTCAATGCTTGTCTGATGACTGGTTAGCTTTCCAAGTGTGTTATTAGACCATGCTAATGGCTCCACCACATACCAATTCTCATGCCCCTCATTGTTTCTTTGTAGTCTGAAAGTGACAAAAGGTCCTAAAACTCTAAGCTTACAACTAGCCAACCAAGCACCCACCGTAATGACCAAGGTGGATGGCCTGACACATGCAGGGCTGGAGACTGGCTGGACCCCAATGGTGTTAGTGGGGTCTAAGAGGCAGATAATATGAACAAGGGGATCTGAGGAGAGGAGATTTGTATCTATTAGGTGAAATCAAGGTCACATTGGCACTTAATGTGACCAATGTCCATTCATCCAGGGAGAGGGGGGTCCATATCACCTGAAAAGAATATTCTTGTACACATGAATGGCCCCTTTAAGTTTTACTGTTTTAGATTACTGGTATACAGCTCTTTTAAAAATACATGCCACCTGGCTGTAAACCATCTGTGTTAGCAGGTGTCACTTGGCTATCTATAGCAAGCCCTGTCCCCTCTTGGGTGCACAGATCTGCCATCTTGCTGCTTGCTATCCAAGATGTGCTTCTGTTTGTCAATCTCCTTAACAAACTCTTGTTGTGATTTTGGAGTTGTCAATCCCTTTGTTTTGTCTCTTGCCCACAGGGAAATTTTCTCAACAGTATTCCTTACAATAGCAGAAGGATATACAAAAAGGCCTTTTAAAGAAGTTTAAATCCAAATGGGCGATATGACAAGGTGATTGACATCCTCAGTAGATTTTTTATTCAAGGCCTCTGCCACAAGAAGAGTGTAGTATTGTCAAGAATTGCCCAGACCTTGGAATTACCTATTTCTTACATTTATGCTACTGCTACTGCTCTGGTTAAAGCAACCATCATCTCTCTAATGCTGGCGTTAGGACAAAGTAGCCCTTGAATTGGCCTTCCTACTTTACTCTCATTCCAATCTGAGTTTATTCCCATTATAGCAGCCAGTGTAATCCCATTACAGTGGAAGTGAGAGCACTTCATTTCTCTGCTGAAAATTCCCTATGGCTTCTTAGAGAATAAACTAAAGTCTTTACAATAATGTGTAAAGCCCCACATCATGTGGTTTTTACTTCTCTGATCTCATCATCTACCACCGTCCCTTTGTTCTTTTAGTTCCAGCCACACTGACCTCATCATTTCTCTCACAGGCCAACCACACTATACCTCAGGGCCTTTGCCCTTGCTGAATTATGCCCTTTTTCCTGGCTTCTGCTTGGCTTGTTCCCTTTCTTTTTTTCATCATTTACTAGTATTCAAAGATCACCTTTTCAGTGAGGCCTTTCCTGCCTATTCTTTTTACATTTTCAAACTCCCACCCCTGACATTTTCCATCCATCTGCAATGCCTATTTTTCATTTCTTTTTAGCATTGACCAATATATTGTGCATTTTACTTACTTATTTTGTTTAGTTTTTGTTTCTCTTATTGTATGTAGGACCTCTGAGGTCCCTGTGTGTTTCATTCACTATTGTATATCCAGGACTTAGAACAGTCTCTGACATAGAGTAAATGCCCAATAAATATCTGTTAAATGAATAAATGGTCATGACACAAGAATAAGGGCTAAATGCTGCTAGTCTTAATCTTATTTAGTGTTGGTGACAAGGGTTGGTGGTGTGTGAGGAGCTCAAAAGAGACACGCTGACTTCTAGCATCCATTGTGTGGCCCATGTTTGAGATATGATAGGAAATGTTATCTTTTGCAGCATGTGCTAGGAATTGAGGAATAACACAGGTTTTCCTTTAAGATAGAGAAATCTTGCCAGGAAAATGAAATATGTGATTGGGGTTTAGTTTGAAAATAAACTTTAATTTTTAATAAAAACACTGATGGTCCTGACAAGTGAATAAGTTAAATGCATTTATTAAAAAATTATATTCTCAGAAGATAAAAAATTTCTTGATCTAATGGTATAAAGAGTTATTGAAATGTTTTTTGGTGCTATGACAGAGCTTTATGTTAATGACTTAAAACTGGAAAAAGAAGTGCTGTTCAGAAAATCCAAACAAAAATGTGATTGATTTTTGGAAAGCTCATGGATTCCATTCAAATGAAATTGATATAAAATAATGATCTGACTCATCACCCAGGATGATGCTAATGATTATAATTTTTCTCCAAAAAAGCACATTTTTGTTCATACCATCAAGTATTTATTGAGTACATACTTTTTGTCTCATTTATCAAAGTGGTGTTCATTGAAAAGTGATATTGCAAGATGCGAAGAGCTGTGCTAAAAAAGGTTCCTTCTGTTCTAAAATATGTTTAGAAAACCTTGACTTCTGAAATTGTAAATATCTAAAATGGGTTTTGAAATATGTTATAATTCCCATATGATGGGAAACTTTTATTATAGAACTCTTGTTAATTTATTTGAGTATGGTATTCAATGCAAGGCAATTTAGAACCACTGTCATATATTGCTAATATGAAGTATTTAAAATGCAGAAAAGTAGATATTTATAATTTTAAGAGATTTATATTACTTTAAAAATTGACAGTTAATTTTGACTATTTTAATATTCATTTAGCATTTTTACCTAAAGAAAAAGACAGTCTGTCATTTTATGTTAACAAGGTAAGTTTTGATAAAGTAATTTAGAATTTTTAATACTCTCCAAGCAATTGAATGATTCATCATTATATCTGTTCAAATGTTTGTTATTAAAAATAGCCATTTAAATTAGAAATGTTTTATTAAAATCAATCCATTTTTAATTATTCAGGACATTTAAAAATCTATAGAAAGAAATGGATGTATTTTAAAAATCTTGATTTTACTTAAATTTCTGTTAAAAGTATAAACCTATATATACAGTACTTCAGCTAAATAGTCAGTAGATTGACATATATTTATTGAATTTACCAATGTGCCAGCACAACATAGGACTATAACCAAGAGAGACAAAATCTTTGTCCCCAAGGCAAATTCATTCTAATGCAGAATTCAACTTGGTAAATAAAAGTGAGATTATTAGAATAACTTTAATCTGTTTCATAATTATCAACTATAAAAGAAAAGATTTTTCTGTTTCGTTTTATTTCAAATGTTTTCAAAATTTAGAGTGAAAGCCCTAATTAACAAAATGTTTCTTAGATAAAATAATTTATGCTAAACATGAATTGCTGCTTTTATATTCTGTATTATCATGTCCTAATTTTTAAGCCACAGATTTATTCTATGACTAATGGATGATGACCTTCAGTGACATTGAATCCTATTGTTTCTCTTTTAAAAAGACATAATGTAGAGATATTAAGAAGGTATGACACCCATCCCCTCAATCAGGGTTTATATTGTTAATAAAAAGTAAAATATATATTTATGAAACAGTGCCTTGTAATATAGCAATAACAGCTTGCAAAATTCTTAACAATTAGGTTCAAGTAGGAACTTAACCATTCAACAAATTTGGAGAATTGTATCTGAAAATTATTTGATGTTTCTTCAGAAAAAATAGTCCTAATCACAGTTCCTGGAGGTCAGGGCTATTTATGGTCCTCTGCTCCTATATTGGTGCTTTTAGGGTTTTTCTATGACTTTATGCTTTATTTTTAAAACTCAGAGCAAGGTCGAGCAAGAGCATTGATAGATTTCAACACTTAAGAGTTGGTATATCCAACTTAACTTTGCATGGACTCCTTCAGGTATATATAGAGAGCACCATATTTTCATATAGTGATCTTAGGTGAACTCATCTCTAGGTGACTCTCATAATAAATTTCTGTATGTGTGTTACATACTGGTACACATGTATGTACACATATAATACACCTAAGCTCACACCAAATAAAACACATACATATACAAATACATATATACCTCTCACACGTTTGCCTATTTAGAGGTATTTATTCAGAGTCCTATGTTATCAATACAATATTTAATAAATATTAAATGTTTTTCTCTTAACAATATTATGAAGATATGATTCTCAGATATTCATGTCCCAACCAGCTCTTAAGCAGTTTAGGATTAATTTCAGTATTGCCTCTGGAGAATATTGGTAAGGAAATAAACTGGAAATTGTTCAAAGACCACTGTCTCTGTGATGCAGAATGAGGGATGGGGAGATGTAATGTCTTCACAGGAAACTAATGCTACATCATCTCCATTAGAAATTCCCCAGATTAAGGAAAAGGAGTGATTGATAGAGGATATTAGTTGTGCATATACTTTTCTTAACTTGGCATTTTTAGGAGTTTTGAGGTTGCATGATGGTGGCAGTATTTTTAAATTATAGTTCAAGATTTAAGATCTATTGCATCTTGGGGAGCCAGTAACAGGGCTATTAATGTCTAGAGGAGTGACTTGCCTTTCTTGGGTTTTCAAGCTTAGATTAATTTGGTAATGCTGTTTTGTCATTTATTCCTTCTTGTCTGTAGGCAAGAGTCTATACCGTGATAATTCTACATAGAAAAATATATATGTTCTTCTCTGTGAATGGCTATTTAGGGAACTGATATTATGATCATTATTTGTTACTAGTACAACATTTAGGTTATTTTTTCAGAACAGTCTGTATAGGTATATTGAACCTCTTCTGTTCATGTTTCAGGCAATATTCCTAATTTATGGTATAAAGTAATAATGCAATGGTGGCTGCAGTTATGATAGTATTATATCTTGGCTCACAGCAATAACTTAAGATAAAAGACAAAAACCAAAACAATGGAGTTAACTTAAATAGAATAATAAAGACAGGTGAAGGAACTGGTGGATATAGTATTCAAATGAGTTTGTAAAAAAAGATTGTATTTATACACTTATATAAAATAGCCTAATGGAGGTTATTTTATTCCATGGCCATTTGTAGGGTCACTTTACTTTTCAGGTTCTTTAAAAATACTCTGATGTTATGGACTATATGTTTAATTTAGATAATAAAAATGTGCATGTTGGTATTGAAAATGGGCTTTTTATATATTTTTTCTTTTTAAAAATATATTTTTGTTGATTTCAGAGAGAAAGGGAGGGGGAGAGAGAGATAGAAACATCAATGATGAGAGAGAATCATTAATAGGCTGCCTCCTACATGCCCCCTACTGGTGCCCCCTACTGGGGATTGAGCCTGTCACCCAGACATGTACCCTGACCAGGAATTGAACTGTGACCTCCTGGATCATAGGTTGACACTCAACCACTGAGCTACACCAGCTGGGCTGGGCGACCAATCTCCTTCCATCACTATTTGTTCTCCTTTACCCTCTTTTGCCTCCCCTCACCCTCTTTCCCTTTGGTAATCATCATAATGTTGTCTGTGTCTATGAGGTTGTTTGTTTTTCTTAATCCCTTCACCTTTTTCACCCAGCCCCTCCCCGCCGCAACCCCTCTGACAGCTGTCAGTCTGTTCTCAGTCTGTTTTCTGTCTCTGAGGTTGTTAGTTTATTTTGTTCATTAGAGTCCACATGTAAGTGAAATCATCTGGGTACTTGTCTTCCAGTTTCATCCCTTTAAGGGTTTCATTTTTACAGAGAGGAATAGAGAGTTAGAAACACCAATGAGAGAGAGACATCGATCAGCTGCCTCCTGCACACTCCCTACTGGGTATGTGCCCGCAACCAAGGCACATGCTTTTGACCGGAATCGAACCCGGGACCCTTCAGTCCACAGGCCGACGATCTATCCACTGAGCCAAACAGGGCAATACCACAGCTTTTTTAACCGACACTTGGGCTGCTTCCAAATCTTGGCTATTGTAAATATCATTGCAATGAACGCAGGGGTGCATATATTCTTTCAAATAAGTATTTTAGGTTCCTTTAGATATATTCTGAAGTGGAATTGTTGGGTCATAAGGAAGTTTCATTTTAAATTTTTTGAGGTAACTCCATACTGTTTTCCACAGTGCCTGCACCAATCTTTATTCTCACCAACAGTGCACGAGGATTCCCTTTTCTCCACATCTTTGCCAACACTTGTTTGTTGATTTATTGATGATAGCCATTCTGAAAGGTATGAGATGATATCTCATTGTGGTTTTAATTTGCATTTCTCTGATGATTAGTGACACTGAGTATCTTTTCATATGTCTATTGTATGTCCTCTTTGGGGAAGTATCTATTCAGGCAGATGATGTATTATATAATTGCACACTTGAAACCTATATAATTTTATTAATCAATGTCAACGCAAGAATGAAAAAAAAAACAGTTGAATTTTTATAATCAGTTGTTTTGTAAATAAATAGTATGTGCTTAAAACCAGGGTCATGGTAGCAATCACAGAGGGTGATCAATGGCCAGGCTTTACTCTCCAGCTGTTTCACCAGATGGCCATAGCCCAGTATTTATACCTTTAAAGCAGGCTACATATAATAAATAGGATGAAAATACTTTTAAACCTTATTAGTTTATCTCAAATATATTTTTTAGCTTTTTAACAGAGATATATCTTTATATATTTTAATGTTTAATAATTTATGCTCACTTAATTTTCTTCTTTTACAAAGAAAAATGTTCAGTATCAGAACATAGAAGTGTTTTCTTTTTCCCCCACCAAGTATCAGTGTGATTTAGAAGTGGTTGCTGAAGAGAAGCCATGTTAACATAATAACAGTTGATGCAGTTGCAAATCTTTCTGTTTTAAGGCTCAGGGTTGTCCCAAAGGAATAATCCTGGCCTAAGTGCAGATGTTGAGCTCTATTTAAAAAAATAGTGCTGAGTCTGATACAGATGTTCCCACATTGCCCAGCACTTTGATTAACCTTTCATGAAGTATCTGCCTACAGAAATCTGGATTAGTATTTTCCCATGTGTCTTATTAAAAGCCTGCCAAGCTTTATTGAACATTGTGTTTATACTTTTTGTTCTATGGACAGCTTTGGTGTCTAGTAAGTATAAAATGGAAGCATTAGCATACACTAACAAGGATGTCTGATGTTAGCTGCTGACTTGAGTTTGTAATGGGAACCATCATGGTTTGATTAGGTGGTTGTCATTAAAGATGACTTTATCAGTATTATATGAAATGCTGAAAGGTACTCTTTAAGAAGAGGAAGAAGAAGAAAAAGGTAAAGATAAAAATTATGGACAACAAATACATATCAACAAGTGAATCTAAAAATCAAGTGAATAAAAAATCTGATGAACAGAATAAACTGGTGAATATAATAGAATCAGGGGCATAGAAAGGGAGTGGATTCACAATTCTCAGGGGGAAAGGGGTGTGGGGGGTGCGGGAAGAGACTGGACAAAGGTCGTACACCTATGGATGAGGACAGTGGCGGGGGCGAGATAAGGGCAGAGGGTGGGGTGGGAACCGGGTGGAGGGGAGTTATGGGGGGAAAAAGAGGAATAATTGTAATAATCTGAACAATAAAGATTTCTTAAATTGAAAAAAAAGAAAAACAACCCCCCCCACCACCACCACCAAAAGCTGACTTTAACTACATAAAGACGAGGGGCTCTGATTGCCCATAAACAGTTGCTAATGGGGGCTCTACTTTGATTTCTTTGGAAACATGTTAATAGAATTTTCTGTTGTTATTAAATCCTTGGGATTGAGTTTTGAAGGGTGTGCCCTTACTCTAATCTAGATATGAGCCCTCAGTATAGGGGCCACTAACCAAATGTAGTTATTTAAATTAAAGAATAAATAAATAAAATTCAAAATTTAGTTTTTTTGTCACATTAGCCACATTTCAAGTGCTCAGGAGCTATATAGGTGGTTAGTGGCTCTTGCATTGAATAATGAAAACATAGAACATTCATTTTCATCATGTAAAATATCCTATTGGATGAAATTTCCCTGAATCTTAAATATGTGAATGACCCATAAGCTACAGAGTTCCTACTTATACTCTACATTTTTAAAAGGATTTCTTCAGGGGTCTTGTGAGTCCTTTAAATTTATGGTATTAAAATAAAAAACTGTCAGCTTTTCTTTAGAAGAATGGTTAGCCTAATTTCTAGAGAAATGATTATTCCTTCTAGCTTAATATTTGAATCCTTTGGTGAGAGTTTAGATTTAGAGGTTTAAGAATGGATTCTTGGAGTAGCTATTTTTTTTAGATACCTGGATAACCCTTCAGAAGAGACACCTGAGAATTTGATGGCAGTCTACATACCTTCATGCACTGTAGAACTATGGAGAGAAAAGCTGGCACAAAACTCCCAGTGTTTAGAAAATACCAATATTTTCCATTCTATAGAATTAATAAAATAATTTACTATTTATATAACTTTTAAAATGATTTCAAATGGATGAGCTTATGATTACTTTACCCTGAAATTTATCTGTTTTACCTGCTTTGAGTGGGTAATATTTGAAAGGGTTCAAATATTTTCCAATTTGCATCTTTCCAGGTTACATAGTTTCAAATGTTTTACAATGAACACTTTAACTCTGCTGTATCTACCCTTCTCCATATCTTAAAAGTGATTATGCTTTGGTTTATTAATACAATTAATAGAATATCCTCATCTCTCAACTGGTTTATGCATTAGTCTACAAACTGATTTTGTTGTCCCCAGTCTATCCTCAATGCTGGTACTAGGATTATCTTCCTAAAATGTACACTTAATCATATTCTGTATATTCTCATGGCTTGTTTTACTAAAGTCAGAGAACTTAGTGATACTGGACAGTCCCTTGATTTGGAGTTGGGCGGGGGGCTGTCCCCTCCTTGGCTCTTGTCAATCTCACAAGAAAGATTTCAGATGAGTGACAGACAACAGTGTTGAAGCAAAGCAAGCGGATTTATTAAGAATATATTTGGCATAATGCACAAGTGAGCAACTTAGCTAGTCTGAGCACCCTTCCTGGTGGGGGTTCAAGAGGTTTTATATTCTTCTCCCTATAGGTTTCAAAGTTTCCTTGCCAGATATGTTGGTTAGAAGACTAGGTTTCAAAGTCCCTTTCTACATTGTTGTGGCTTATCCTGGGGTGTTTGTACATATATCTGGTCATCTTATTTGGCAAGTCCTAAGATGGCTGACTTCTTTGTTTAGTGGCTGAGGTAAAACTCACCCTTCTTTCCCCTTCCTCTTCCCTACCCTTTTCCTGTCTTAGCAGTTATCTTTCCTGCCCAATGTCCCGAAGAGTTATCATCCAAATGCTTATGTTTTGTTGTTTGTCCCCAGATTTTATTTGTCCTTGGGTTTAGCTAGCACAAATGACATTTATTGGGTCTTTGTTCTTTATTTTCCCAAGCCTGTGTGATTTAAGCTACGTATTCTCTGGTTAGGGAGAGGAGGTATAAACCATTTGCTCTCAAGAGTCCTCAGTTGGGGAAGATAATATCTTGTGATTTATAAGCTGGCAGCAAGCTGCCCCAACTGTCTGGTCTTGTTTAATTTTCTTGTCTCAGTTTCCCTATTCCACTTGCCCAGGAATTTTTCTAGCTTCTTACTATCCTGCCAAACTTAGCATTTTGTTCAAACACTGATTATCTAATATTTCTAAACTATATTTACAAGAATCTCTTTTGAAACCTTTCCTCTTACTCAAATATATTCCCAATAAATCCACAAGTCTTTATAACCAACATTTCCCTTTCTGCATAGGTTCCTAACCTCATCTCTATCTACTTGCTCTCTACAATGACCATTTTATTTTCCTATAAAAATTGAGGTTGCTTTTTTACTTCCCCCTTTTCTACCTCTAAATTTCTCTATATTTCACCCTTTTGCTTTTTCTTCCATTCTTCTCAGAAGAGGCAGTATCTCCTCTTCTGCAAATTAACTGATTTAAAGCTGAACTCTGAATCCTTACTCAAAAAACTTCAGTGGTTTTGCCTACAGAGTATAGGTTAAAGTAGATGAAGCTCTCCGCTTGGTGTTTATGGTGTGCCATGATTTGACCCAAACCTACTTTGCCAATCTTAATCTTCACAATGTTCCTTCCTTCAGTGGTCTGTGCAAATGGAATTAATTCTCTAAGTCTTGTTTTGCTTACTCCCTGCCTTGCATGATGCTCTTTCTTCTAAATGTCATGTTTCTTGCCCTGGCTGAGTAACTCTGTTGGTTAGAGCATTGTCCCAAGAGGTCAAAGTTGTAGTTTTCATCCCTGGTCAATGCACATATAAGAATCAACCAATTAATGCATCAATAAGTGCAACAACAAATTGATGTTTCTCTCAAATCAATAAAAATGCCTTTGATTTATTTTAATTAATTTATTTCTAAAATATGTTTTTATTGATTTTAGAGAGAGGAACAGAGAGGGAGAGAGAGAAACATCCATGTGAGAGAAAATCCATTGATCAGCTGCCTCCTCCTTGCCCCTACTGGGGATCCAGTCCACAATCTGGGCATGTGCTATGACTGGGAATTGAACCAATGACCTCTATGTGCATGGGTTGATGCTCAACCAACTGAGCCATACTGGCCAGGGCAAAAAAAAAGTATTTTAAATGTCATGTTTTTTATTTCCCCCTCCCCATCTGACACAATTTTTGAGCATACAGACAAAGGCTGTGTCCCAGATGAAGGCATTTCTGATTGCCCCCAGTTTGCAATGTTCACGCCTCATCTGCACTCCTAGAACATTTTATCCTCATTCCCTCTGGCATTCATAATCTCCCCTGTGGGAGGAGGAGCTCCTTGGTAACAATTTACTGCTGATTCAGCTTTTTCTATTTCCCACAATGCCTACCACTTAATCTTGTATTCAGTACATGCTCAAAAAAATGTATTTTAAATGAATAAATGAATGGAATCACTTATTTCCAAGCTTAAACATTTCATGAGACATTATTTACACAGCTACATCTATTTTAAGTGAAAAATCCTTAATGACACCAGCAATTTGGCCATTCCAACACTGGACTCTGGATTATGATGGAACAATGATTATCTTCTTAATTTTAGCTGGTTAGATATGATATAGTCAGACAATTACTGAAATACTCAAGTTTGTCAGATTTAAATATAGAGAGATACCTTTTCAAATGAAGGTTATGTTATTTATTCTTCTTTGGTGTGCTTAAATGTTAAACTGTCAGGATTTTCAGTAGTTAGGAAATAGAAAGTTTCCAATGAGGTAAACAGAAGTGTTTTTGCACTCATGTGACCATGGTTTTCTATGTTGACATACAAGGCACATAGTATATGATGTGGGGAAAGAAATGGAGAAATGGAAAATAGGAAAGACAAAAATCCCTATATTCATAGGTTATTAGGAGGCTGATGCTAAGATAAGTTTTATGAAGTACATTTTCTCTTTAGGCCCACTGACAAAGAACAGTAGCTCTGAGATCAAACACATGGGTTTGTATTTGTTCATTTCACAGAGGGTCCTTTAAGGCTGAGTGCTCTGCCCTCTTCTTGTGCACATTCTGTGAATCCAGAGAAATCTCTAGTAGTCTGCTACCTAAATCAAGATAAAACAGCACCCAAATTGTTCTATAGTGATTGCAAATTCTTTTTTATTACTGAACTCCATTTCAACTTTATAGATATTAGTTGACCTGTCACAAAGAATGAGGTTATCCTAGTTGACCTTTGTGTCCTCTGCCTATTTTAGGGCAGGAACTAACAGCTCAGCAGAAGTGAAGCTGAGTACCTATTTTTTTGTGGTGGCAGCTTCCACTTCTACCAAACACCTGGAATTAAATGGAAGAAATTTCATATTGCAGGGAAAAAATAGAAGATTAGTAATATCTATTGGAGTCCAGGGAAAAATCAATCTACCTTTTCAACCTGTAAACCCAAAATGGTAGAGAAAACAATATTTTGAAAAATTTAATTTTTAAAAAGTAAGCTAGAAGTTTAAATGTACTTAATTCATCCAACCCTCCTGTTGGAGAAATGGTTTCTGATTCTTTTATTAGAAGTTGTGATGTTATCTTTCTTTGGGCTATTGCTCATGGAAGGTTCAACTCCTACTAAGTTCCAAGCCTTAATCCATACCCTGGGAAATACAAAGACAAATGAGGCCATCTTTGTTTGCATGGGATTTGCAATGTATTGTCTTAGGTAACCAAGTAAAACAACAATGAAAATATAATAGCATGATGAAAGTTTAGAATGTAAAACTCCATATAGGCAGGCTTGCATCTATCTTATCCACTGCTACATACCTTGGCATCTGGCATAATGCCTTGAATAAATACATGTTAGATGCTGTTCAGGATATTACAGAGAAGGAACATGAAGGAGTGGTACCTGATTCAGTTCATAGAGGCTTCCCACAGATGGTACCATTTGAGCCATGTCTAGAAAATATGTAAGAATCAGCATGCTTAGAGAAAATGGCCACCAAATGGGACTGATTGGGAAGGGCATTCCAGGATGATGGAACAGAGCAGGAAGAAGCACAACAGCATAAAAAAGTATACACTGGTTGTGTTCTAAGGTATGTCAAAGGCTTAGGCTGTAGAGGCAGCAAGGGCATATTATGAAAGGACTTGGGGGAAAAGCTAGAAATTGCACTTTAGTATGAAGGCTACCAGTAGCCCATGAATCATTTAGCAGAGTGGCGTAGTCAGGTTTGCATTGAAGTAAAAAAACCACTGAGACATTGATATTTTGTAGGAAGCTGGTAATGTCATAACCCAGACCAGACAACTAAAATATTCCAAATTGTGATATGAAGTCTTACCTACAGAGATAAAATTTCCAGAACTTTTAAATCAGTGGAAGAGATTAGTCTTTCTTTTATGAAAAAAAGTTTAGAGAAAATGTTTATCGACTATTTATCTCTGATCTTTTTATTAAGTTACTTTATAGTTTTATATAAATACTAGAGGCCCAATACATGAAATTCGTGCATGGGTAGGGTCCCTAGGCCAGGCCAGTGAGCAGGGCCCATCTGTGGGGTGACCGGTGGGGCAATTGGGGCCCTCGCTCACACCAGCCTTGGCCTGGTGCCGCCCACTCACCTGCTCCACCACCCCCCCCGCAGTCCTGCCCTCGTCAGGGCCCATTGGGGCCGACAGCGCCTCCACTGCCGCCCACTGCCAGTGCCACATCGCTGACAACTGCCATGTTGTGCACTGCCCCCTGGTGGTCAGTGCACATCTAACTCCTGGTTGGTCAAACTCCCACCCGTGGGGACAATTTGCATATTAGCCTTTTATTATATAGGATACATATATACTTCAATATGTTCAGAAAATAATCATTTCCTCTATTAGCTCACAAAACTAAAAATTAAATGATAATAAAAATTAATCATTTAAATTACTTTGAAAGATTTTTATTACTAGTAAAACTAATGACTTCATGAGAATTTTGTTTTATAATGTTGATTAGACCATACTTTGCGTAATTGATGTTGAAAAATACCAGAAACACCCTCAGAAAGAAGTCATTGAGATCTAGTGTTCTAGCAGAAAAAAGACAATTGCTTGTTTTGTGCAGTGGTTCTGAAGTATACCTATGATTAATGGGAACTTTTTTTTAGAGTCAAAGAGGATGTTATTAATTATTATGGTAGTTAAGAGGTTTTAGGTAGTTTGTGGCTAAACAAGCTGGATGGTCATCTAAGAACAATCCATACAGCATTGGAAATACAGTTTTTATTTCATATATTTTTTTGTACAATGTTAGCTTTTCTTTCCCAATACACACACACACACACACACACACACACACACACACACAAATTAAACACTTGCTTTAAAAGTTGCCTTTCCACTAGATCTTGGTCTGAAACACTAGGCTAGAAAAAAGAGCAAAGGGAAAATTAAGTTTGTGGTTATTTTGCTCTGAAACCTAAATATTAAGATGAACTAGGTACAAGTTTAGAGACTTATCAGACCAATCCAAATGCATATGTTATATAGATAAGTAATGTGGGTATAGTGTTGTACAATGGGAAGAGCTTTAGCCTATCAGTCAAAAGTTCTGATCATGGATCTGTCTTTCTAACTTGGTAACCAGGAGATAATATTTATCTCTCTGAATCTCAGTATCCTCCTTGTCTTTCAAGTGAGAGCTGAAATTCACAAAATAAGAAATAATTGCCTTGGCCAGTTTTGCTCAGTGGTTGGGCCTGCAGACCGAAGGGTCCCAGGTTCAATTCCTGGTCAAGGGCACGTACCTCTGTTGCAAGTTCCCAAGCCCCAATAGGGGGGCATGTGGGAGGCAACCAATCCACTTGCCTCTCTCTTGTAGATGTTTCTCTTTTGTAGATGTTTCTCTGTCTCTCTTTCCCTCCCATTCTTGGTATCTTTCACTCTCTCTAGAAATCAATGACAAAAAAAATAGCCTCAGGTGAGGATTAAAACAAAAAAAAAAAGAACTAATCTTCCAAAATTAGGAAAGATGTTATCTTTTCATTAATGGAAGAAATACATGTTAAATTATAATATGATAGCATTTTAAGCTAATCAAATTAGCCAGTGTAAGAAAAAGAGCATCATAAGATTATATGCCAGTGGGTATTGAAGTTTACTGATGATAGCTGTATAAATTGATACAAGTTGACAAATTCTCTCAGGAAGGCAATCTAGCAATGTATATCCAAAGTCATAAAGTTAAAAAAATTTTTTTTGACTTTACAATTCACTGTAGGAATTTACCATAGGGAAGTAATCACATTGTCATACAGAGGTATATACATAAGGAAATTTTGTTGTCTAGTTATTTATAATAGCATAGCAACTAGAAAGAAATGTCTAATATTAAGGGACAGATTAAATAACATGACATATGCAGCTGATGATAAAATTATGTAGTCTTTTAAAATGATACTCTTGAAGATTATTTAAGGATGTGAGCAAATGCTTATAAAAAGTTGTTAAATAGATAAATGGTTCACAAAATTGAATATGCACCATGACAATTACTTTGTAAGAGAGTACATATATAATATGAAAAAACATGAAATTTATACATATGAGATTTATATGTAATGACTGGAAACATAAACACCAAAATGTTAGCAGTAGCTATTTCAGTGTCACAAGATTAGAAGTGACTTTTGTTTTTTTCTTTGTTCTATTTATTTAGAACTTTTCTACAGTGAAATTTTTTAATGTATTTTACAAAGGACAATTATTGCTATAGAACAATTTTGATTATGAAATAGTTGCTAAAGTAGATAATTTGTAGTACTAGCTCTTGTTCTAAGGTTCTACAATCCTGTAATTTTGTTTTAAAACAGTGGATTGCACACCTTGGCCCTCAGACCTAATCTGGCCTACTACACAATTTCGTAAATAGTTTTTTTTTTTTTTTTGGAATGCAGCCATGCCTATTTATTTACATACTAGAGGCTTGGTGCATGGATTCGTGCACAGGGGGTGAGAGGGGGCCCAGCAGCCTGGCCTGTGCCCTCCACAATCCGGCACCCCTGAGGGGATGTAGCAGTGCACCAAGCGGCAGGCAACCAGGGAGGAGCCTGAGCCACTTGCACTCATCCTGGCCCACTGTGTCTGCTTCTGTCTGAGCCACGCTCCCACAGTGGGAGTGCACTGACCACCAGGGGGCAGCTCCTGCGTTAGGCGTCTGCCCTCTGGTGGTCAGTGCACATCATAGTGATTGGTTGACTGGTCATTCCAGTTGTTTGGTTGTAAAGGTTGCTTAGGATTTTATATATATAGATTACTTATGGCTGTTTTTGTGTTACAATGGTAGAGTTGAGTAGTTGTGATAGAGACCACATGACCCACAAAGTCTAAAATACTAATTGTCTGGCCCATTGCAGAAACAAAACAGAAAATAGACTCACAGATTCAAAGGACAAACTAATGGTTGCCAGAGGAGAGGGAGGTAGAGGGATGGACAAAAAAAGTGAAGGAAATTAAGAGGTACAAACTTCTACTTAGGCAATAAATCACTAGGATGTCATGTAGAGTAGTAGGGAATATCGTCAATAATATCCTAATAACTTAGTACGGTAGCAGATGATTACTAGACTTACTGTGGTGATCACTATGTTGTACACCTGAAATTAATATAATATTGTATCTCAACTATAATTAAAAATATTTTTCTGACCTCTATTCTAGAATGTTGAATTGGAATTTTCCATTACTTAAAAAATACACTACTTCTCTAAAATATAGTTTAATATTATTTCAGGTAAATTTTGATCCCTAAAATTCTATGAAGGTCTATATTTTAGTAATTTTGTGAATATTAAATTCACAGGGCCAGGGAAGAGCAAGGTCCAACTTGATACTTTCATTGAAGAATCAGAGGTGTTTAGAGGTTTAGATCAAGAGGGTGCCTTAAGAGATCTGGGCCTGCTCTCATGCTCCTGGGTCCTGACCTTCTGGGCTGCACACTGTTATTCCCGATCCAGTTTCATGGGAACGAAAATGGGCTATTGTTGCTTTTTTTGCAAAATTATTAGCCCACTTTCCAACTGAAGGTGAAATACTTTATTCATGTCAATAACAAATATTTATTGCATAGGGCATTCTGTGGCTGCTACGGAGGATGAGCGAAGAGTCCCTGATCTTGAGGAATAGGAAGAAACAAAATGGAGAGAGAAATGTATTCTGGATAAGGAGAGATTCAAAGCCCATATATATGGCACTGGAAAGATATTTGAGAACTGAGGAAATATGATAGGTTTGTAGAAATTTGAAAACATGAAGGTGAAGTATATGATACATCTGTGAAACGATTGAGTTAGTGTTTTGTATGGGTTTGACCATGATTTTTTCTCACATTTGTTTTTTTAAGTTTTTACCAGATTCACCTGAGATTTAAAAAAACACACACTTTTATTGATTTTTTTTTTCCTAGAGAGTGAGAGAAAGATAGAAACATCCATGAGAGAGAAACATTGATCAGCTACCTCCTGCACTCTCCCACTTGGAATCCAACCCCCAACCCGGGCATGTGCCCTGACTACCAGGAATCAAACCAGCGATTTCTTGTTGCATGGGATGATGCTCAACCATCTGAGCCACACTGGTGGGGCTCATCTGAGATTTTAATTAGTACTAGGAAGACTTTTCTTAAAATTTTAATTTGCAGCTTCAAATATATTGAAGTTTGGTCCATGTTTTCTACCTAATGCAGATTCTAGATTGATGTTCATGTTACTATTTAGTCATTGAGGAATTATATTTCTTGGTGGATTATTTTGAGTGGGGAGTTGCTTCCATCCAGAATAAAAAGTTAAGGGCTCTAGAGTTTCCCTTGCTTCTAATACTTTCTCTCTAGTTCTCCGTGTAGACATTTATTTGATTCAAAAATGCCTTTCTTTGCACCAGAGACATGATTAGACCTAATGAGCATTTAATTGTTATTCATTAGTGCCAAGGTATAATCAAGTGACCTTCTAGTGGAGATCTGCCTTCGTTAATAGGGGTAATGGTGGTGGGAGCGTATAAGGTTGATCATTTTGGAATTGGGGATGTCTTTGGAGGGCATTGTAAACTCACTGAGTGCCTGGGAAAGAGGACAAGCAGAGAATGTACAAGTGGGAAGGCTTCAAAGCTCAACTACATGCGTGTCACTACTGGATGTTTTTCTAATAATTTTCTTGCTTTAAGTTTTCCATATTTCCTTCCTTCCAAATTTATTGATTTATCAAGAGATTAGAGGTATTTAATAATTCCTCTGAAATTAATTACCATCTGTAGGTTCTGAGCATTGTGAGCTTAGATCTTATTATGGCTGGAAAACCTAATGACTTTTTTATTTAGAAAAATAAATTACGGGAACTCTATTGTCAATGATAAATTTAGTTGTCAAATATTATCATTCATATTTGCTTGATATATTTATAAATAATTTCTGAAAAATCTACATTTATCTCCTTAGAAAACATTTAGTTTTAAGACACTTCATGAATGTTTTAATATTTATATTTCATAGACACTGTACTTTGATAACATGTAAAATATATCATTTATAGAGTTTTCGGCATTATTCTTATCAAATTTTAGACAACTCTATATTTCCAGAAATTATACAGTTTATGCTTTAGGATCTGTACAGACTTAAACATGTAAATATACATATTGCATATGGAATTTCTAATGAATATGAAAATAATCTAAGTTCTTTTACATTATTATATTTACATAAAATAATGTATAAGTAATTTTAGAATCTAATACCAAGCCCCATGTAAATCATTAATATAGTAGTTTAATATCCTTAGCAGTTTTTATACATAAAAATAATTTTTGGTGATTTGTATTGTAATCTACATGCATCCCACAATAATTTACATAATATACCTTGGACATACCTAATTGATTCAAGATTAGTTTGTTATGGCTTTGCCATGAATTGTTATCTAGCTCATGGTTTGCTATTACCTCTTAGTGAAAATGAGTCCAAATTACTTTTGCTTCAAATGATCTGCATGGAAGTGAGTTAAATACTGCCCTCTTAGAGCAAAAATGTTAGGTAGTAGTTTGTCCTTTCCAGGAGCACCACAAGAATCCCATTGGCTTCCAGAGAGGGACTCCGCTCTTTGAACCAGTTTCTGTTCAAAAAGCCTGTGTGCTTGTGCTGCATGTATGCCCTTCTTGCTTCAGTGTGCAAGTCGGTAGCTTTTTGTGCATGTGTTCCACAATTTCTGTAAGGAAGTGTATGGCAAATAAATAAGCACTTCACATTTACGAGAAAATATATTTACCTCACTATAAACCTGGATTCTAGATGATAAGAAACCTTGACTTTAACAAATAATTTTCATCATCATAATTTACACCACGCATCTTTTGAAAGTGCCTCATTTTGAGCTGGTCTTGGGTTGGGTGCAAAGTAGGCAGGATACACTGATTCAAATAAATACAAGGAAGATACAGACAGTTCAATCAATGTTAAAATAAAAAAATGCATACATCAAGTAGATGAGTTAATAGCATTTTAACCCCCAAGGGAAATAATTATGTAGGAAAGGGTGGTAGTAAGCCATGAAATTTGTTAGTCTTCTACATTCAATTAGTCCTTAAGAAAGAGGAGAGATTTTAAGATATGCTTCAGTGAAAGAAAATGCTCTCTCTAATATCATACTTGGGTGGCAAATTACTATTTCAGTTTTTGTCAGCATTCATCATCTTGGGTAATAATTTAGATACATAGACATAGTGAATCTCCAAAACCGAGAGAGCAATAACCACATATTTCTGCAAACAATGGGAGTAATTATTAAATCTTGTTTTCTGGAAAAATTGGGGGAAAAAAGCGTATCTCACTAGAAGTTGATAATACACTAATTGTGGACATTTTGGAACACTATGGGCAGTTTTTTAAACTTTATGTTTATTGTTGACACTCCCCATTCCTCCCCCTCCTTTGTCCACCTCTACCCAGTCCTGTCCCCTTTACCCTCTGGCCATCACTACACTGTTGTCTGTGTCTATGGGTTATTCATATATATTCTTTGGCTAATCCTTTCACCTTCTTTTGTCTAGTCTCCGCCTTCCCTGACAGCTGTCAGTCTGTTTCTATTTTGTTCATCAGTTATTTTGTTCATTAGATTCCACATATAAATGACATCATATGATATTTGTCTTTCTCTGACTCATTTATTTCACTTAGCGTAATAATCCCTAGGTCCACCCATGCTATCACAAAAGGTAAGATTTCCTTCTTTTGTACAGAAACATAGTATTCCATGGTATAAATGTACCACAGCTTTTATATCCACTCATCTACTGATGGACACTTGGGCTGTTTCCATATTGTGCCCATTGTAAATAACATTGCTATGAACATAGGGTGTATATATTCTTTCAAATTGGTGTTTCAGGATTCTTAGGATATATTCCCTGAAGTGGGATCACTGGATCAAAAGGCAGTTCCATTTTACATTTTTTTATGAAACCGCATACTGTTTTCCACAGTGGCTGCACTGGTCTGCATTCTCACCAATAGTGCACTAGGGACAGTTACTTTTTTTAAATGCTACTTTTTGTTATAAGGTTTGTGATAAATCTGTTTATAAAAACCTGGCAAGGTATACCATTAATATAATATTTTAGATATGTTTGAGATTATTACTGAGGATGAAGTGTCCATTAATTTTGTTCTCTTGATTGATTTATTGTGACAAAAATATTTTAATTTATTGTATTTTGAATTCAAAATTGCTAATAAGATAGCACCTTCAATGGGCAGTATTTATAACATGGATATTAATTTATGCAGCAGAGTGGGATTTGATAAAATAAAATTTGTTACTCAGAACAAATTCCTTCTTTATGTACATATTTTCTTCATTTACTTTATATGTTCTATGGCAAGAATGCTGTAATTTTCTGTTTGAAATTATAGCTCTTCAGGATGAGAGGGAAGCTTGATTTGATTAATTATGCTTACAAGCTGTTGGGGGGGGGAAGCAGTTTTGACTTAGTTTTTGCATAATTGCTGCTTTTTGGATTTACATCACTTCCATCAGTTGTTGAGAAATTGAGAACTAATTTATTTTAAAGAGATAAGTTGAAGAATTGAGGGTATTAATACTAAGAAGTAATGACATTGAATTACTACTTTAATATGGTGATCAGTAAGATGAGAGAAAGCATTTATTAAAATGTCAGTCTCATACATTGTACTTTTCAATCTTTAAGAAAATAGTTATTCTTATATTTAGAAAACTGATTCCTTAGATAATTTTCATTTTGCTTAACTGACAACATTAGATGTTACATTAAAAAGAACACAATCAATTCTTTATATACTGCTTTGTTGAAATCATTCGTGATGATCTTTGGATTTGGTATTCATTATCCTATTGGAAAAGTAATTGAGATTCATTTCTTTTTTTCTTAGTCAAATAATTATAATTAGACAGGAAATATTTATTGCTGCTACCAAGACAATGCTGTAGATGCGAGGCATTGGGAAAACAGAAAATATGGGCAACTCAATATCCAAAATAAGACACCTGAGTAGTCGACAGTTTAAAAATGAGTGTAAAGTTCATTAAAATAACCAACATTGTTTCCTCTTCACTGTCACTAATTAATTGGTAGGTATTGCTTCAGGTGTCAGACTTATGTAAAAGATAGTGTAAGACTTATTAACTCTGGAAGGTAATTTCTCAAAAGCCATTTTCATTTCTGTTTCCCTTTCCGTTCCAACCTTACTCCTTTCTTCCCGTAAACTCTTGGGTCTGGGATCCAGCAAGAACTCCTCTCACCAGCCATGTTTGGTTTAGATGAGCTTGTTCTTTTCAAGTTCACAGCTTTATAAATATGCATGCTATTCTGGGAAGCGAAGATTCTGTCCATAACAATTTGCTGTCGTGCGGCTTGCATGATAGAGTCTGTTACAGTAAAGAAATTGCATACACATGTTGACTGAAGAGAGTTTTACTGGTAGGAAATCAAGGAATTTCCTAGGAAGATTAGGAAAAGTAACCTTTGTCTAGAGGGAAAGAAAGTGAAATTATATTTGGCATATTTCTCCTATATTTGTACAAAGTATTTACACAGTCTTCACACTGTGGAAAAGCTAATTTAAAATATTTTCTAAGTGAATTCTCTGCTCAAATATACACTTGGCACAGTTTACAAATATTTATTTTCCTCGAATTGTATTCTAATATTGTTCCAGGTTACGCATGGGGATGCCATCTGACTTGGCATACTTTTAACTTAGCACTTATCACATTCTGGGTTTTATGATTTGTTTTTCTCACTTAGTCATACATTTCTGAGGGAGAGGGCATTTATTTCAGCATCTACTTGGTTCCATGCTGAGCATGGCACATGATAGTGCTTAGCATATACTGCATAATTGAGAGATGATAGTCAACATCCATGATGATCAAAATGATGGGAGGCTTCGTTTTTAACTCTGATAAAAATGTAAATGTAACATTTTATGAGGTTGGTGCTAACGTTTTTATTAATATTTCATTGAATTTCCTGTTCAGATTGAGATTATTCTATTTTTACATATACTTGGGTACTTAAAACAAGTTCAATAGTCCAATGGGGCTCCAGAGATGGATTTAATAAAAATACAGATTTTTTGAAATAGTTTGCAAAATGTTGCATGCATGTACATTTTTCTGGGGAGAGGATTAAAACTTTTATTTGTTTCTCAAAGAGGTCTGTGGCTTAAACAAGATTAAAAAATAACTGAGTTAAAGAGTAATTATTTTGGTGCAAAGTCCAGAGTTTGTCAGTTTTCACATGTCCTGTCTGTGATTTATTATTTGAATTAAACTTTGATAAAAAATGAAATAAGAACTTATGTTCCTATTCAACCCTGCCTTCAGGCTTTTAAAAACACATTAATGTCCGTATTTTAAACTAAAATAAGAGACTTTACACAAGAGAAATATTCTTAAAGAAAATCAATAGCTAAAAATATTAAGGGGGAAAGTAGGTTACAAAACTTATGTTTAGTAGGTATAATGTACTTAATTAAATATATTTCACATAAATAAAAAGTTTCTAAATGTATAGAGTAAAAATCCTTGAATTATCTGCAGTGATTATTCCTGAGTGGTAGATCTTATAATATTTTAATTATAATTTTGGCTATTCAAATCTGTATTTAAAAATATGCACCTCTACCATGTGAGGACAGAGAGAGTAAGTGATATGCAACCTGAAAGAGGACCTGACCAGCCTGGCTCTCAGACCCCGGACTTGTAGCCTCCAGAGTTATGAGAGATAAATTTCTGTTCTTTATAAACCCCTTCTCATATACATACTGGGTGGGGCAAAGTAGGTTTACAGCTATTAATATTAAAAATAATGCAATAATAAATAAACTGTCTCCCACACTCCTAATAGTAAACCTACTGTTGCCCTATCCTGTATATAGTACACACACACACACACACACACACACACACACACACACACACGGTGCCTATTACTCAGAAAGTCTTTCTCTTTGAAGATCTTTGCATTTTTGTCAGAAACATATACACATATACATAAATATACATGTATCCAACAGAGAGAGCAATCTTTTTCAAAGACATTGGAATAATTTTAACATCATCAAAACAAAATTTTGTTTCTTACTGTGTTGTGAGGACCTTATGCTTCTGTTGTCAATGAATCTATCCTTTGCTTAACAGTCCTAGATTTGCAGCAGGCCAAAAGGGTGTCTCAACACTGTGGGTTCAGACAGGAATTTGGAAGAATTCAGAAATAGATGAGCAGGAGGAAACAAGTTAACTCTACCAACCAGTGATGAAAGAAATGGGACATGCCCATGTTGTCTATACAATTAGCGAAGGCAATGAAGGGAGTTTTCTGGCTGCTTCCCTTTCTTTTCTACCCCCCGTCCCCACATACATACATGCATGCACGCCCACAAAAAAACACCCACGAGTGGATATGTCACATGCTACATCCTTTAACATTGCATGGGACACTGTTTTGAGTTCTTTCTGTCTTTTTTTTCCTTAAAGGCTTACCCTTGATAATATTTAGCTATTGTTCACTTATAAAAATGTTTCTGTTTTGTTGGAAACTAGAGAGTTTCCAGCAATTATTATGATATTTGTGCTACACCTACCTTTCCCAGTATGAATTGAGTGGATCCCTATAACCACCCTCCACAAAAAAAAAAAAAAAGCCCTATCTAAATCATGTAGTCATATTTGTAAGTGGCAATTCAGAAATATTTTTTACCTCAGGTGCAGATAACTCAAGAGGTTAAATAAAACTATTCTAATGAGTGGCTTTGATAACTATTTTTATATTTGACATTAAGTTGTAAAATACCACCATATTATGTACTTATATTTATAAAAGGAATCTAAGTACTTAACTCTAAATCATTGTTAGGGAATTGCCAGGGAGGGTAGATTTGTGAGGTTTAATAAAGATCCTTGGTAATATTGATATGTATTTTTAATTTCTGGCCTCTTGTTTCAGCTGAGAACAGTGGAATGTCAACATACACATATCTTTCAAGTCATCAAAGCACAGGAAATTTAAACTTTGGCATTTGGGAGAATACTTTCCAGAAGTGTTAAAAGGGTAAGATGGAAGATGAAGTTCATCAAAGCAAAGAGGCTGCTACCTTACTCATTCTTTGATACTGTCACTGGAGTTGTCACAGGAAACAAGGGTTTAAAGCAGGTTGAAGTGCCTGTTCATTTTTGGCTGTTCATTTTGTTAAAAGTAAACTGGCTCTCATTTGAGAAGACATACTTCCTCTTTTGCACATATCAGATATTTGAAGTCCATGTATTTGAGTCCATGTATTTGGACATGATACAGGTCTGTCCAAATAGGACATTGTGCAATGTCCTGCTCAAAGTAATTGATTTTGAGATGACACATGAGATACAATGAGGTTTTTCCTGGGGCTGGGTAAATCCAGGGAAGATGTGGATCTGTAACTTTTGGCAACCATCTACCCACAAAGAAGAACTTGAGAATAAAAACTAAATGTAGAGGAGGGTGGGATGAGAGAGAGAGAGAGAGAGAGAGAGAGAGAGAGAGAGAGAGAGAGAGAGAGAGAGAGAGAGAGAGAGAGAGAGGATTCTGGGGACATTGTTTGAGCCCCTAGATAAATCTCTCTTAGCTTATTCATTTTCATCAGGGAGTAGGTTCCTTTTAGTTGTTGATGTTTAATCTACTTTGGTGGTGTTGTTTTTTTTTTGTCATCTACAAAGATTCCTGACTGATATAACACCTGTCCCCTCCTGCAGAGCACACATACTCTGTCTTCACTAGAGAGAGTAAAATAGAGCTCCTTAGTGCCCCGTTACAGTGCTGCACAATCTGACTCAGCATTGCTTTTCAGCATCTTTGGATTTTTTTTTTCTGTTACACTTCTAATTTAAATTGCATGCTTAGCCTGATAATATTCAATCTTTTTTCCTAATACAAACATTTCAGGTTATACATTTTTTTCTAAGTAATGATTTAGTTGGACTTCTCAGGTTTTGATATGTAATATTTCTAATTTCCATTATGGTTCATTATGAAGTTAGGGTATAAGGTAAGGTAGTGGCTGGATTGAAAGCCTACTTAATACCTTGGGTTCTTGTTCTTGCTTTCTATTACCTTCTTAGGATTTCCTTTACCTTCTTATTGCCTTGCAAGCTCAACCACGTACTGGAATTTTTTTTATAAAGAATTTTATCCAATATTAGGAAGTTTATTTTATCTGCTATCTTGTGAGAAACAGATATTCTCCTCCATTGTCTATTTAAATTCTTATCATTCTAAAAGGCTCCATAGCTACCTCTTTAGAGAGCTCTTCTGTCAGACAAAATTAATCATCCCTTCCTCTGGTTCCCATAGTACTTATACTTCCATTGAGTGCTGATTTCATTTGGTCGTAGACAATTCTCATTTATTTATCTTATCTCACACAATTCTTACCCACTTTTCTCCTACTTTACCTTTTTTGCCTATCTTCCTAAATTTCAAAGATTCTTCCTAAGTAGGGTAAATATTTTACATTCCGCTTGATGGTTTCAACTATTTTCCTCTTCACTGATGTACTCCATTTCTGAACTTCTATTATTTTCTTACATTTTATCACAGAAATAGTACTTTCTGGTTCATAATCTTGCCTTGTTCTCTAATTTTATGATATTCTCAGATAGAAAACAGAAAAAATGTTAATATATTGCTGTTCTTTCTCACTGAGATGTCAGTTGGAGTCTCCCTGTCTCTCAAAATGAAGATAAGATTGACTTGAGCCACATTGCACACTGAGCATGTGTACTAGTACAAAACTTTCTCCAAGCTTTTTGGCGTTTTCAAGGCTGAAGTAGAGGTATGGTTCTCAAGTTCACCTCTGTCTCCAGTCTTCTGTTTTCACAGGTTTAGCTGTTGATGGTTCATATTTACAACCATGCTTTCTGTTTTATTATTTCCACATTATGCCAGATCTGAAATTCATTCTCTTAATTTCCACAATGAAACTATCATAGTACACTATACTAAGATATTGGGGAGATCCATATCCAGGAATGCAAGGAAAATTTACTTTGTTTTCCAGATAGTTTCTTAAAAAACACTCTTCTATTCCATCATCAGGAATAATTTACCTGAATACTTTTACCCCAAATGTTGCTCCAACCTTATTATATCAACTTCCTGGCTTCTCTCTTTTCCCAATATCCCCAAATTTTGTTTATTTCTAATACTAAGTATGATTTCCGCACTCATTTCTGAAGATCCATACTTTTAGGTATTTTCCTAAACCCAAATCTCAGGGCAGCTCTTAAGAGGATAGTATTTTCATCCACTTTTGCCCTAACTCAAACATGCCTTCCTCCCACAGCTCAAGGCTAACTTTGTGCTTTCTTTCAGGCCTTCCTTTAGCACTTTGGAGACTAGGAGGTAAGAACCCAGGTGGCAAGATGCAGCTGCTGCTAGCTATTTCTGGTGGCATGATTAAGAAGGAGAAAGACCTATACAGCAAAAAATTTTAGCATTTTTCTCAGCTGACAGCATTCCAAGTTAAAAACAAATGCCAAAAAACAAAAACAAACAAAAAACCCCACAAATAAACAAACTGGAATTGCTCTATAAGGAATGATTTTTATTTTTTATGAGGGAAGGATGTTAGTGTAGGGTGCAGAGAAAGAGAAAGAAAGAGAGAAATGGAGAACTGTGTATTTCATATGAGGCAACTCAGTATTTTATCTTTGGAGGGGGTATTTTGTGTGAAAAATAAACCAACATCATGAACAACAGATACACTTATCAATATGGATAAATTACAAAAACATATCGTGGAGTGAAAGAAACAATTCTCAGAACACAGTATAATTAGGTATTATTCCATTTAAGTAAAATGTAAAAACAGATACCTAACTACTAACTGTGTAGTTACATGTGAAAGTAGTAAACATAATTTTGGGATGTATGGGGATGTTCTACTTAATTGGTCTGAGAGTCAGATGCAAGTTTTTCATTTTACTACTTTCCCTTAAATTATACCATTACACTTATACATTTTTCATATATTCTTTTGTTTGCATACTATATTGCAAAGTACAATAAATATATAAATTAGACAAAGCAAAAAATTTACCAATAATACACAAATATTAACAAAGCAGAATGTATCAGAAACTCTTAAATTTCCAAAGTCTGGCATTAGATCTATCTTTGGATAAACAAAACTTATCTAAATATATTTGACCTTGGGAAAAAATAAAGTACAATTGCTGCTAATCAAAAAGCCTTTCTTTCTTGCTGAATATATCAACTGTAGAGGAGAAAATCAGTGACTCATATCATACTACACCCAGTGTCTGCACAAAGAATTTAGATTAATTATTCCTGTGAGTTTCAGACATATTTCTTTAAGATCTTGACAACTGATATTGGTTGCTTATGACCCAAGCCATTTCAAAGAAACAAAGAAACAGACCATCATTATTTCTGTGAGAACAGAAAAATTAAAAAATAGTCAATTATTATTAATAGTTGAAGAATAAATAAGAATAAATATAACACATTGTTTAACCTGATAGCTAGGGATCTATTGCTCAAAGTGCATGAATAAGCTTTTAAACACCTTATTTCTATTCAGAATAATAGCTGCCACCATTTACATTTAGGTTTTTAGATAGGTTCCTGTTTCAGAGATAACAAGTGGGGGAAAAAAATCCAGCAAGTCTTTCTGAACAGAATATGTCAAAGCACATGGTGAAATTAAAGCTTTGTGTAATATGGAGTGTAATTTCCCTATTTTATTTATTCATTTTTTTCCTTTTTACTTGGTTCTCCTGTCACCCAATATAACAAATGAAAATGCCGCTTTTTAAATAAAGGACTGTTTGTACTAATCATACAATTATATGTATTTTCACAGACTTAGTACTTTTCAGCTGAGGATATCTGTGTTCCTCTACATTTTCAATAGTGAGCTTGCTGGTCCTGTGAATAGGTAGAATACATACCCACAAGAGATGTGACTTTTTCCAAGTTGTGTATGAAGTCAGTGGGTGTCCTTTATAATAAGACCACATTCCCCTTTTTCCTTTTGTAAGAAAAACAAGAGTTGACACTATTGTGGAACAAGCCAACACTTAGCTTTTTTCCGGAACCCTGGAGTACTCACTTCTGGTTGTATTTTTTAAATTATCAGTATCATGTTAATATTTGCAGTTTCTATTGAACACATATTTGGAACTCTTATTTGTGATAAATGCTATTTTGTTTTCTTAAATTAGTACTTGTGGATCACTATATATACAAGATTTTATAAATACATACATACACAGCATACAACATACATCTGTGTATGCATGTGATTAGTGTGTATAGGTTTATGAATAGGATTGATAACATGTGAAAGTCTCTAAGAAATAATCAAAAAGCATAGTGAAAAAAAGAAAAAAAAACCCATAATTTCCCTAAGTCCCACGTTATCCCAAGGTACTCATCCCCATTGCCTCCTTGGATTTTCTCCAAATACAACTTACTTATCTAGGATTTATAGGATCTGGGAAGAGTGGTAGTTCTGAGTGGAGAGGGTCTTGTCCATCCAAAACTATAAGGCTACCCTTCAGGGAAGAAGCCCACTATTCTAAAGTTACCATTTGTTCTCTTTTCTCCTAAATGATGAGAAAATTGCAAGTCACATCCAGTTTGTTACTTTTATTTCATTTATGATAATTTTAGTTGAAAGCTAAATTAGAGATTCATTTTAGTCATAGCCAACAGGAGCAGATGCTACTCTTCTGGCTTCTGGACATCCTTCTCCTCAAAGGAACAAACACGCCTACCCCTCTTCTCCTTTTCCCCAACTTTCTGTATTCTATAGAAAGCCATATGAAAAAGTGGACAGGCATTCTTAAATCACAATGAATCATTTTTTATATGTTGGTTACCTGTCAAGCCCAAATTCCAATGATGGCACTCAAGAAGAAAAAACAACTTTTGGCATATATAGATATTCATAAAGAAAAATGTTAATGATGGCTTAATATCACTTAACATTAGTTTTTTAAAATAATAGCTTACTTGAGATAATATTTACATACCATACATTTCATCCATTTGAAGTGTATAATTCAGTGGTTTTTGTCTACTCACAGAGTTGTACAACCTTCAACACAATTAATTTTAGAATATCTTCATCAGTCCAAAAAAACCTCATGTCCATTTCCCTCTAACCTCCCCAACACTGGGTGACAAACATTGTATCTTGTGTCTTTATGGATTTATGAGTTCTGGGTATTTCACATAAATGGAATTTTAAAAACATGTGATCTTTCATAATTGGGTTTTTAATTCTATCAATGTTTTCAAAGTTCATCCATGTTGTAGCATATATTAACACTTCATTTTAATATCAAATAATATTACTCTGCATGGATATACCACAGTTTATCCATTCATTCATCATTTGTTGTACATTGGGTTGTTTCCATGTTTTGGCTATTATGAATAATATTGCCATGTACATTTATGTATAAGTTTTTGCATGGTTGTATATTTTATTGCTCTTGCTGAGTCACATGGTAACTCTATATTTAACTTTTTGAGAAACAGCCAAGCCATTCCCCAAAGTTGTTGCACCATTTTCCATTCCCAACAGCTGTATATGAGAATTCCAGTTGCTCCTTGCCCTTAGCTTTTAATTGAATTGTTGGGTCACACTAGAATAAAAGTCTATACTTTGGCCCAACATTACAATGTCAACACCAGAACCAATAATTATAAACTTGTTATACCTTTTGCAGGTGCATTGTAAAATGTGGTTGTGTAACACTTGAGAACAGTCTCTCTATAGCTCTTCGCTAGGCGTCAGGAAACTTATCAATGCTAGAGCTCTCTGAACACTGGAAAAGCAAGAGTGCTGCCCCAGAGACTGTTTTTCTTTGTTCTCCCAGGACATCAGATAGGAGTCTGTGGTTTTGGCTTCTGATGAGGTTTGCTGTGAGTGCTTCAATGGCAGTGGCATTTTAGGTTACTCCTCAAATGACTCTTATTTTTTTAAAAAAAATAAATCTATCAGAGAACTCTCTCACATAATATTATGCTGTTGTGTGTTGGAGAATTAATATACAGCTTCGTGTGGAATTCTTCTTTTGTCCATAAAAGTCATTCTCATGCCTAAGTGAACACTTTGATCTTTTTTTAAATTTAAATTCTTTATTGTTTAAAGTATTATGTATGTATCCTTTTTCTCCCATTGACCTCTCCCTGGCTGCTTCCACCCCCCAGCACCAGCTCTCAACCCCCTACTGTCTGTGTCCATTGGTTTTGCTCATTCGCATGCATACACTTTGATCTTTTGCTCACTGTTTTCTTAGCAAGATGCTTGTCTTATATTTTTCTCCCTTTGGATTCTAAAATTGTTTACTTCTCATTTGCAGCTCTTAAGTACATTTCAATGTATTTCTTGACATAAAATTGAACTGTTGGAGGAAGAGATTCCAAACCTTCACAGTGCCTCGTATTATATTGTCTCCTACCCTGAAGTTTTCACTGAGATGTGAGGACATTCAGTTCTGATAAGTTTTACTCTTCACAACTGCACATAGAAGTGTTGTTAAGGAAATAGGGTGCACAGAGGCATAAATTTGTACAGACAGCTGACAAAGAAATACAGAAGGTTTGAAAACAGACACTGTTGTCTTTGAGATAGGATTGAGATTCATCACACTGTTGGTTCCCACTTAAAATTTTCACTGACATTAGAATGTCCTATTTATTTTTGTTCAGGGTGGCATTTTAGCTGATTTTTAGCTGTCAGTAGTGTCAGCATAGCCTATCAGCTGGTTGGAGGGCTTCAGGGAAACATCCAAAAGTCAGGGAAGAGCGATGATGCTAGGACCCAATTTTCTGTAGTGAGCAGAATATTGGGTCATTCTGTTGCCTCAGATCTTTGGTGCCTCAGTGAGCCTGCTTCTTCGCAGACTGCTTGCTCTGTTCTATGGCCCATCATGGCAGCTCAGTTGGGTATTGATGCTGCTCCAGATCAGATCAGCATTTGCCTCATACCTTCAGCTATTGTAATGTGGATTTCTGACACTTTCTGAGTGCTGAGGAATACAACAAAAATTATTTCCTTGGTCCAGGACCTATTCTCTCCATGGTTACTCCTTTTCATCCCTTCCTGGTTATAATGGGTGATCAGTGGACATTTGTTGACTCTGAATAATAAATTCAACTAAAAAAAGAAATATAAGGTTGTCTTCTTTTGGTTTTCTCATTTAATGCAATACAATACCAAGAAAAAGTGTTTTGTAACACTTTCAATCTTCTAGTGGCCTCTTCACTCTGTTCTAGCCACACTGGCCTCCTGGCTGTTTCCCAGAACACAAACACGCCTCAGGGCCTTTGCTCTTCATGTTGGTTCTACTAGGAGTGTTTGCTGCCATACCGTTTTCCCTGTCTTTATTCAGCATCATTTTCTCTGAAGAACCCATTTAAAGTGGCTATCTGATGCGTTCTGTTACTTTCTATTTGCCTTCTTTATTTATAACCAACTATCATGCTATATAGTTTATATCTTATTTTATTTCTCCCCCTCCCCCGGCCCCCCATAGAATATAAGCTTCATGAGGACAGGGATCTTTGTCTATTTCATTCAAAGCCCAGAACAATGCCTGGCATAAAGAAAACTCAATAAATATTTGCCACATGAATACTGTGTGGATTTAAATTTGGCCTCTTTTTTTATAACTTACCCCTTTCCACTAATGACAAGAGGTGACAAGTCTTTAAGTGAACCACGCTGAGAAACTGAAGGATACTTAACAATATTTTGTGCCTCTATGCTAGTCATGAAGATTTTCTGCATAGAAGGCAGAAAAGCTAGACTCCAACAGAAAACCGAGAGGCAGCTGTTTAGCATGAATAGGCTAACAGAAGTTTCAGAAACTCCTTCTCTAGACATCTTCTAAAGCTTTATTGTGTGGCTTCACCAATAGGACTGAAGGCTTCATAAATATCTTTAAGATAGGGGCATAAATTATCCTTTTCCTTAATTTTCTTAAAGAATTCTAAGGGAAGTGATTGCCAATGCTACTAGATTTCATGATGCGAAGTTAGTACCTGTTTTGGGTTGAAATGTTGCCCTCCCCCCACAAAAGATATTGGAGTCTGAACCCCTAGTACCTGTAAATGTGACCTTATTTGGAAATAAGTTTTTTTGCAGACCTTGAGATCATTAAGGTGGGATAGGGACTCTATGCTTACTGAAAGGGGAAATTTGGACACAGAGTCACATACAGAGGGAAGACTCTGTGAAGACACAGGGAGACTAACACCTCAAGCCCAAGGAATGGCTGAAGCCGTTTGCATTCCTTTTCTACCCTCTAGAACTGTGAGACAATACATTTTTGTTGTTTATGCTACCTAGTTTGTGGTATTCTGTTATGACAGCCCTAGGAAACTAATACATTTTTAAATTTTTATTATTGTGTATAGCTTGGACATATTACTTTGGGACTGATTATTTATTTAAATCCCAGAGCTTTAGACTTTAATTACCTGGAGAAAATTTCCATCTACCATTTATTCACTGGTTAAATTATGGTATAGTAACATTCTCAGACATTTAATAAAATGAACTATACTTTTAGTGTTTTTTTTTACATATATCATTTAGAAGGCTGACTTCACAAACAGAAGGACAGGTTATGTTTAACTATTTGAAGCTAGACTTTAAGAAGTATTTTTGATAAATATCAGTTTACAAATGCAATTTATATAAATGATACTCCAGACATTTCTTTCTCTCATTCTTTTTTTTATACTTAAAGAAGTTTATTAAATGATATGGGTTTTGATCTTTGGCTTCAAAGAACTAAAGAGATACTTGGGTTAAACAATATATTCAAAACACATTCACAGAGAAAACTCACAAAGATGCTCCAGTAAGACCAAACACAAACATATATCTAATTGAAACACACTTTCTCATCTCGTTCCCTAGTGAATATTTTCATACATTGAAAATTGTTATTTGATATAAGAACAGTCTTTCATGCCATATTAAGTTCTTCTGAAGTAAGGAAATATTTTTACATAATCTTAAACATTTAACATTAACCATTGTGATTATGAATGGAGTCTGGGAGTAAGGGTTATTTTTTGAGGAACTAAATTTGAACACTTAAATTGGTTGAGAAAGTTCTAAGGACATCGTGAAATTAATTAAATTGACAGACTGTAATGTCAGTAAAAGTGGATTTGTATGTTAAAATCTTCTTTGCTGTATTCATTATGCACCTTAAAAACATGGTAATATATACACAAAGCGGTATTTTTAAAGTACTTGATTTAGTTTGAAGTTATTATAAGAAAGAAATGATCTAAGAAGAGACCCGTGGCTTAAAATTCCATAATGATAATGAACTTGGAAGGAACCTTGTATACCAAATGAATTATAGACAAGACAGTGGGAAAAGCTATGCTCAAGTAATAATATTTAATATCATCCAATTTACTCTGTTTATGAAGATCCATAACTTTTAAACATATCTGATATATTTGGCTATATTCTTTCATGTTTCAGATTTCTTTTCCCCAAATTTTATATCACAGTTTTAAAGATACATGACAGTTTTGTACAATACATAAAGATACTGAAGGTCTGCGTATATATGGCTCTTGTTGGCCTTGTAAATTTTGGGTCTTAGTTCTAGCTCTAGTTTTACTACCAACTAACTGGTGACCTTGAGAAAGTCTCTTCACTTTTTTAAATTTCATTTCATAACCTATAACACTCCAACAATCTGTTTAATTTGCCCCTTGAAAGTCTTTGTGGACCCTGACAAAGTTTAGATATGTGCTTTTTTTTCCTCCCAAGAATTTAGCATCTGCATGGCACTGTTTGAGATGCTCTCTTGGTTTCTGCAGGTGTTCTTTCTTGCTTTCTACCAGCTTTAGTTTCTCTTAATCATGGGAGGCCCTTTTATATATCTAATTTTAGAAAGTACTGCTTGATTTGTGAGAAATCAGAGAATGCTGCTATGACTTAAGGGATTGCTATGAAACAGAATTGAAGGCACTTCACATTGTGTTCAGGGGATTGCTGCATATTTAAAATATGCACTGGCTTATGTGGTGCCTATTTATATGTTCTCTCAGGATCACATGGGTAAGCATTTATTCGACGACATCTACTTGCAGGCACATTGCTGGGACTTATTTTGGGTCATAGGCTAATATTTAGGACCACAACTGCACATATGACAGCTGAGCTCAGAATCAGAGCAGAGGAAGCTCTCAACTAAGATTCTGTGTTTATAATTCAGGATGAGGTACAGGGTGGCTTCCACAGAGTACTTGTGTCCTTTCCTGGCAGATCATTAATCTAAAGTGGGAACTCCATAGAGGTAAGGTCAATGACAAGCAAAGGAAAGGCAACCAGGGGAGAGGGACAGTCTGGGCACCAGGTCTCTCCTGTTTTTGGAGTTCTGTAGTGTTGGATAGCTGAGAGCTTTGGGGAAGCCTTTAGCTTTCCCCAACTGCTGTCAAGCTTTTGGAGGAGCAGTAGTTCTGGGATTTGCAGAAGAAATTGGCAAGGGTGGGAGGACACAATGCATCATTATCAGCAAATTCTGCAAGAAGTGGATCTTGGGGTAGGTGCTTTATAAGGTTTAAAGATTCTTTTGATGGTGGGTAACAGCACATTGACCCTCGGCTAGATGAAGGCAGAACTCAGTTCCTTACAGCTCCCCACAAGAGCAGGCTTCCTGGCAGGGCTACACAAGGGGTTGTTCCCAGGGACAGAGAAACAGCAAGCTGGAGCGGCAGGGGGCAGCTTCTGGCAAATAGGGTGGGGTTAGCTAGGTTTCATGGGTTCTCTATAGATTTGATAATTTAAATAATTCTATAGGCTCCAGGGTATTACATTGGTCACTTGTTGTCTGGTGCTTGCTTGTGGGTGATTAGGGCAGGTGCACTGTAGCCTGGAGTGTGAGACATGATCAGGGCAATGGTTGGGATATGGACTTACTTCCCTGGGCAAGAAGGAAGGCTGACTGACCTCTAGCCAGGGCCTCAAAACTGGTTTAAGACAGGACTTAAAAATCAAAAAGACCTATATTATAGCAGCTATATGTTCTTTATTCCTGACTGATGCTTCTGAGCTCTGTTGATGATTCAAAGGACTCAATGACTTCAGAAAGCATCACCCAATATCACCCAAAACTTTTGTGTAAATTGGTCACAATATGGCTGTTGAGCATCTTGTTGTCTCCTTGAGGCAGAGGATCTTATTAACGTGGGAGGGTGTTGGTTGTTGCTGTTTGGATGTAGCTTGTGAAAGAGGCCTATCAAGAGGGCTATCTGTTGGTTTGGCCTTGGGACCAAACCAATAGATAAAGTAGGAACTATATTCAGAGTAAGTTATTGCAGGAACACTTGCAAGCTGAAAGGGATTGAAAAGTTTCTGAAGTCACCCAGGCCTGTTGTTGGGCAAGGGTTTATCCCAAGTGGTGGTGTATTTACCATAAATGCCATACCAGTCATTCTGTGGTTTGAACAGATGCTAGTTATCAGCCTGGGTGGTGTTTGGCTCCAATGACACATTTGACTGCCGGATTTGCCAACTGAGTACCACAAGAGCTTGTCCCAATAGCACTGGCTTCCCTTTTCTTCCCTTCTGTCTTTGGTTCTTTGGTACCACTGTAAATAGGACTCTATTTGCTGCCTACACCAGCTCTCTTTTAGCTATAGCTGGATGAATGTTTCCATGGTGATTCTAACTTCTGGAATAAGACATCTATGAAGGGGGAGTTTGGACTGTAACATGGCCCTAGTTGACTAAATTACTGCCTATGCAGCATACTTTTATAAGTCAGATGGGGATTTGTGTTATATTACTCTTCATTTTTTAAAGTTTATCTTTATTATTGAAAGTTATACAGATGTACCCTTTTTTCCTGATTGACCCCTTCTAGTAATGTTACTCTTTATGTTACTCTTTAGATTTATTCTCCCAATCTCTTTGATAAAGTCCTCTTTGATAGGATGTTAATGATGTGCATAACCATTCTTTCTTTTTCTCTAAAGATGTATAGAAAACAAATAAAAAATTCTCTCTCTCTATTACTCTTTGTGTGTGTGTGTGTGTGTGTGTGTGTGAGTGGTCGAGTACTCTCTTCTCTTTAATCTCATGGTGTCCTACGGACTTGGTCTTTCTTTAGGTTATTGGTACCTGGGAATTAACATATCAAAATGTTTGAGATTTGAAAACACTATGAGTTCTAGTTAGTTTATCACCATTTTCTTAATTATTTATGTCTTAAATGTCATAAATTATTGTGTCCCCAAGCATCTGGTAATAAGCTAAAAGTTTTGACTAATTGGTAATTATATATTTTTGGTTATTATTCACACTTTCATAATTATTTTTATATCAAAATACTTAAATTTGCTTATTCTTACTGTATTTAAATGTGCTTTTAAAAAAGACAAGTAGTTCTATAAGACATAATAAAAGTAATTCCTTCATCCTTGGTTCGCTCGATTTCCACTCTACAGAGACAATTGCTTTGAATTCTTTCAGCTTTTTCTACTATTTGCCTCCATATTTGTAATATGATTTTATAGTTTTAGATTATTATTTACTGACCTACGGGTTGTTATAGGCTGAATTATTTTCTCCCAAAATTCATATGTTTAGAACCCCTGACCCCTAGTACCTCAGAATGTCACCATATTAAGTGGCAGGGCCTTTAAAGAGGTAATTAAGTTAAAATCCAGCTCTTAGGATGGGCCCTAATTCAATCTGACCTGTGTACTTATAGGATAACATTAGGATATGAATATGCACAGGGGAGATTATGGGAAGACACATGAAGAAAGAGGCCATTTACAGGCTAAGGAGAGAGGCTTTAGAATTAAACCGACATTGCTGATGCCCTGATCTTGGACTTCCAGCCTCCAGAACTATGAGGAAATAAATTTCTGCTATTTAACGCCCCCAGTTTGTGATATTTGTTATGGAAGCCTGAGTAGGGAAACACACTCCTCCTGGGTTTCTCCTTTACTCTCAGACTGCTGCCATACTCATACTTCCAAGACCTCAGGTATGGCTTTTTCCCACACACCAAGAAATTCTCTATGACACTGGCTGTTCATCTGCATTCTTTATCATATCCTTTGTTTCACAGCAAACAGTTAAATCCAAGGTAGGGGTCTCAAAGTCTCCATAAAAATTACAAAATGTGCAGTTTAGAGAGCTTCTGAATTGGAGAACACATCCACATACTTCGAGGGTAGGGACACATCCCAACTCCAAGGGGACAGAGGCTGGCAGGGTCCCTGTGTAGGAGCTTCATCACATAAGCATGATCCATTTTTGACTGAATCTCCAGTCCACTCTCCTTGCTGGAATAGGGGTGGGGGTGGGGTAGAAAGTTACAAGCTTTTAATCATGTCTTGGTCTTTTTGGTGACCATCCCCCATCCTGAAGCTCATTAGAACAAGACAATCCTATCACCAAGAAATTCCAAGGGATTTAGGAGCCCTGTTTCAGGAACTGAGGTGAAAGACCAAATATTAAAACAAAAGACACTCCTAGTGCTCTTATCACTTAGGAAATTATAAGGGTTTTAGGAGCTCTGCCAGGAACCAAGGGTAGAGACATACATATACATATACATATACACATATTTCACATACCTCTAGCAAATAAATATATTGGTATAGGAAAAAGATAAGAATTTAGCTTCATATCTCCATCCTGAATTTACATGTATCAATATCTGAAGTTATTATTATATTATTAAGTCAGTCTTTGGGATTGTAATATTATAAACACTATGACAAGTTAACCAAGACATATAGAAGCACAATCTATAATAATAAAAGGATAATATGCTAATTAGATCAGACATCTTCTGGAAGTCATTCTGGACATCCTTCCTGACGAAGCTGGGACCCGAGGGAAGCCAGCCTGGGTCTCAGGTGCCTGAGGGATGCCATTGCCAGCAGCCCGGGTGCTGGAGGGAAGCCGATGCCAGCAGCCAGGGGGAGGCAGGCCTACTCTTGCACAAATATTTGTGCATCGGGCCTCTAATGTAACTAGTTTATAACCTTTTGTTCTTTCTAAAATTAATTATTGTTTCATTACTTATTTAATCAGTTTTCTATGAACAGTCACTCCTTTTTTCTCAACTCTTAAAGAAGAATTTTCTCAATCTCTTCTCAGTAGATATAAGCACATGAAGTAATTGATCAGTTTTATTTATTTTAAAAATATGTTGTTTATTGATTTTTAGATAGAGAGGAAGGGAGAGAGAGATAAAAACATCAGTGATAAGAGAGAATCATTGATTGGCTGCCTCCTGCACGCCCCCTCTCAGGGATCGAGCCTGCACCCTAGGCATGTGCCCTGACTGAGAATTGAACCCAGGACCTCTTGTCCATGGGACAATGCTCAATTCACTGAGCCATACCAGCCAGCCCAGTTTTATTTTTCTCCTGAAGAAATTTCTACTGGATTTTGCTTTCAGCTTTATTGCAGAGTCTCTGTTTTCCTTTATGCCACCAGTCTACATGTCCTATCACTTGTATCAAATCCCCTATGTCCTGTATTTGTCTAGGTTTACTTCTTCATTTTGGTAGAATACATCCTCTAGCATCACCCTGAGAAAGGGTTCATGGGATATAAAATTTGTTTTCTAAAGTGCTTTCCTCCACCTCAAATATAAAGTGGGGATGATAATAATTGTACCTTACAATGTTGATAGGTAAATTTCATGAGGTAGGGTGTGTGGAGCATGTGGCAGAGTGCTTGGCACTGAGGGAACGTGTAAGGTTAACTATGCTAGTCCAGACTCTGATAACAATTCCCCTGCAGAGATAGACATACTGCTGTGTGACCTCCTGCGATGTGCAGAAATGAGTGGGCACCTTTGGGGTCCTCAGACTCAGTCTGAGGTATCCCGAGTATGCCAACACTTCCCTTCTGTGTTGTTTCCTTTATGTATCTGTTTCTCATATCAAACCCTGTACTCTGCCTGTACATCACAATGCATTTTATAGCCAGTCTCATGGCCTAATACAGTGCTATATACTAAGAGATGTTCAGTAAATAATTTTGAATGAATATATACAGAGCAAAAGTAGTGAGTATGTGAAACATAGAGCTTATGTTTGTACTATTATAATAATAGCCTGCATGTCTTTTCCATATGAACAACTGCAAACCTACTTTTTGCCCACCCTGTACTTATCACTGTTTTCATTCTTAAGCTTTTCTAAACTCCCAGCCATTTTTAGAGATATGTTGGATGTTTTATTCTCAGACATAATGTCTGTATTAACCAATAAGGTGTTTGAAATTGAGTCATCTCTAGTTATATGTGGAAAAATCAGCCATTTATTCACATTAGGCTTCTATAGTATTTGGGGGAAATGGCAATCATTGTTTGTGTAATAAAATAATCTACTAAATATTCTTCTAATTTAGATCTGTGTGCAAAAAGAGGCCAGTTTTCAAATGGAGAAGAGAAAATCTGATGCATTACTTTAAGAAACATTTACTATGTTTAAAAAGTGGTTTAAAATATTAATGGTGTTAATTTAAAAAGTACCACATTTTCAATGGGTAAATTAAAATGATAAATTAAAATTAATAATTTAATTCATTAAAATTGTTTTGCAGTTGAGGGATGCTTTCATCTGCTATGAGGAAGGGCTCTTATTTCATTTTGTAGGACTAGTTTTTCTTCAGTGTGTGCCACTCTGCACCATGTGAATCCTAAAGTGAAGCAATTTGTAAATATATGTATATTCATTGCCTATCAAATAAAAGAGTAATATGTAAATTGACCATACCTCTGCTAGACCAAAAAGCCACACCCACCAGCCTATCAGAAGCAAGTGTGCAAATTAACCCAACCAAGATGATTGTAGCCATGGAGCAAACAGGAGGCTTGGGTTTCCCCGGCCATAGAGGAAGCCAAGCTTCCGGCACACCTTGGCCAGTCCAGGCCTCTGCTCAAGGCTACAAAGTTTCAATTATAGAAGATAAATAAATCCCAACAAAAATGGTTGTGGCCATGGAGTGAGCAGGAGGCTTGGGTTTCCCTGGCGATGGAGGAAGCCAAGTTCCTGGCCTGCCCTGGCCTCCACTCAAGGCTACAAAGTTTCAATTATAGAAGATAAATAAATCCTAGATACCAGGGCCTACACTTGGGTTGCTGGGGGGCGTGGCCGGCCTGCAAACCACCATAGACTCCTCGCCCAGGCTGCCCCATGCCCCAAGGGAGCCCCCACCCTGATTCAGGGCAAACCAGATGGCCCCCACTAGTGCACCAGGCCTCTATCCTATCTAATAAAAGAGTAATATGCAAATTGACCGTCACTCCAACACACAAGATGGCTGCCCCCATGTGGTCAAAGATGGCTGCCCCCATGTGGTCAAAGATGGCTTCCCCCATGTAGACACAAGATAGCTGCCACAGGTGGCCAGCAGGGGAGGGCAGTTGGGAGGGATCAGGCCAGCAGGGGAGGGCAGTTGTGGGCAATCACGCCAGCAGGGGAGGGCAGTTGGGAGGGACCAGGCCTGCAAGCGCAGTCAGTTGGAGGTGATCAAGCCTGCAGAGGAGGGAAGTTGGGGGTGACCAGGCCTGCAGGGAAGGGCAGTTGTGGGGGACCCAGGCCTGTAGGGGAGAGCAGTTAAGGGTGACCAGGCCTGCAAGGGAGAGCAGTTAGGGGTGACCAGGCCTGCAGGGGAGGGCAGTTAGGGGCAATCAGGCTGGGAGGGGAGCAATTAGGCATCAATCAGGCTGGCAGGGGAGTGGTTGGGGGTGATCAGGCTGGCAGGCAGAAGCAATTAGGAGCAATCAGGAAGGCAGGCAGGTGAGCATTTGGGAACCAACAGTCCTGGATTGTGAGAGGGATGTCCGACTGCCCGTTTAGTCTCAATCCTACTGGAATCGGGCCTAAATGGGCAGTCGGACATCCCTCAAGGGGTCCCAGATTGGAGAGGGTGCTGGCTGGGCTGAGGGACACACACCTCTATGCACAAATTTTGTGCACCGGGCCTCTAGTGTATGTATAATTTCCAATATATGTGATGCAGTCCATATATAGTTATTCTGTTTTGTAAATTGCATTAAATACAAATTTCTTTCCATGAATAGAATACTCTACTAAGTTCTTTGTGATGCATTTCAAACTGAGATACTCTCAACCCTGGAGCTGTGTGATAATGTACAGGGATATTGCGAAGCCTGGAGTGAATATGGCACTTGACATATATTTACAGGGGGTCAACTTTCCTGGAATATATATATATATTTTAATTTTAGGGGCTATGTTAAGTACTAAATGGTAAGTATTAAAACTTTTTAAATAATAAAAACATAGTTATATTATGGAATTAGATAAAAATTCTTATGGACTTTTTAAAACTAAAAATTAAAACATTGGGAATATGTCTTGCTTGCTAAGAGTAGAGTTTCCATACTTTATAAAATACATTTTCATTCTTCTCTACCATTAGTATGAAATTTTTATATAAACTTTGCTTAAAAGAATTGTTTAGTATATCTATTTTAATTACCATATGTAGAAGTGACTTACAATTTACATATTTTAGTTGACATAAGTTACTGTAAATCAGGAGGTCAGATGAATATTTTGAAATTGAATGCATCCTTGTGTATGTTTGTATTTATTACACTCTCCCCTCTCTGATCTTTCCTTTTATCCAAAGGGAATTACATACTAATAGAAAGGTTTTTTTTTATTCTTCAGCCCCAATGACAACCAGACGCATTAGTCTTCCACTGAAAAAAGGTTCATGATTTTCATTAGATTCATGAAGGTATCTAATGTGAAAATAATATTAAGAACTTATTGATTTAAAATTTAAGTTTAGTTAGTATATAATATCAAGTTAGTTTCAGGTGTACAATATAGTTATTTGACACTTACATACCTTACAATGTGATCATCACACTAAATCTAGTAATCATCTGTCACTGTGCAAACTTATCATAATATTATGGACTATCCCCCTCCCCCTTTTAAACATTGTGATTCACAAATTGAAACATTTATAAACATATGGTTACTTTATACATATGAACTCATTGAGACTCAAAAGCAGTTTGTATTTTTTTTTGCATATTATTTGTCATATTTTAGTTATTTGTTTACCCACCCCCATCTTCTTTCTCTGGACAATGACTTCCATGAAGGATCAAGACTGTGTCCTATCTATCTACCTATCTATCTATCTATCTATCTATCTATCTATCTATCTATCTATCTATCTGTCTGACTATCTATCTAAAGCCAGTGTCTGTGACGACCAGGATGACCAAATGACTGGTCACCATGAGGTTCATTTAGCACCTGTTGGTACCTTCCCCCGACCAGCAGTCTCCCATCGCAGCATGGCGAACGGGGAACCAGGGTGAATGGAGCAGAGGGGTAGGACTGGCGAGTGGACAGAATTGCGACTCTTATTCCTCCCTCCCCCTGACCACAGGCTTCAGGGAACTGGAGCCATGCTGTGATCAGAGAACCACAGGGAACCAAGGTGAGTGACAGCAGGGTGGGACTGACAAGCAGGCAGAACAGAGACCTCTTGGTTACTCCCCCAACCCTCAGGCTCCGATCTCAGCTTGGCGAATGGGGAACCATGGCAAACCAAGGTGAGTGGCAGTGGGGTGGGGAGAGGGTGGAACTGCAACCTTTTGGTCCCTCCCCCCCGCCCATAGGCTCTGGGGAACCAGAACCATGCTATGATCTGGGAATCACAGCGAACCAGGGGGTGGCAGCAGGGACTGGCAAGTGGGCAGAAGATGGCCTAGGGACCCTAACCGTGTACAATTTCATGCATGCTGGGCCTCTAGTTAGCTGTAAGTCTGAGCACCTCATAGTAGGTCTGACTCAACAGTAGGTGTTGAGTGTAACTGAATAACAAACATGTTCATATAGTTTCCTTTAAGCATTGCCCTTGTAACCAACAGAACATTCTGTTGCAATTAGTTTGAACTTAAAAATCATTCAATTATCATGTTTACTTGCTAACATCATCCTAGGCATTGTGTTTTAGAGTTGAATGTCTTGAAGAATAGCTTCTCCTCGACAAGACAGAATCCAGACAAAGCAATAATCTATCTTTACTCAACCCAGACCTAATATGTTAATTCTGATTTAATTTAATTTTCTTCTGCTCATGGCACTGAAATTTTCAAATGGTTCATTTAGTGCTTAATTATCAGCTAAAAATTTCACCCTATCTAGAGAGAAGCCATGCTGTGTCAAGTGCAGATCATTTATCTGGGCACATTTCTGCTCTTCTCACTGTTGTTGGGCTTCATGTCATTCAAGAAGAAATTCTTCCATCTGTAACTCTAGTTTAGAAATAACTGATATATTTCTGAAAGGATTTCTAAGTAACTCAGGGCTAAATGTCATGTCTTCAAACTCCATGTCTGTATTCAGTATACTCAATATTGCACTACTTCTTTCTTCTCTTAAGGATTTGTCATAACTAACAAACGAGCAAAAGAGTCATGGAAACTTTTCTTTCATCTGAAAGGAATTATATAACAACAGAAGGGATTGCTCAATTTTTATTATCGGTGACAACCAGACTCATGAGTCTGTTCCTTTTCTGCCTGAGAGATGTGCTGTCTTGCTACCCTTCACCCTTATTGTATTAGTTTACTTTTGCTGCTGTAACAAATTATTACAGAAGTAATACTTGTCTCACTGAGCTAAAATCAAGGTATTGGCAAGGCTGCATTTTTTTCCTCAAGGGTCAAGGGGAGAATCAATTATCTTAACTTTCCCAGCTTCTAGAAACTGCCCTAATTTCTTGGCTTGTTGGCCCCTTCCATCTTTAATGCCAGCAGTGAGAGGTTCAGTTGTCTACTCTAGATCTCTTCAGCCTCTCTCTGCCACCTTAAAGGACCTTGTGATTACATTGGCCTACCTGGATAATCCAGGATAATCTGTTTTAAACTCAGCTATTTAGCAACCTTAATTCTCCTTTGTCATATCACATAACATATTCAAAGCTTTTGGAGGTAGGGCAAAGTTTATTATTCTTTTGACCTATGACTATACTCTCCCCCCTATTATTTTTTCTTTCTAACTCTTAAACTTTTAATTATCTTTCCACTTCTCTTATTTTCTTCCCTGTTATTCCATATTCATAGTATCCCTTACTCACCCATTTATTATGTTTTACTCATTTTTACTTTATTAAACATACATCCTATAGTATATGTCATGTAGGTGTATATGTTGATGCCAGATGAAGCTTTTAAAAAAAATTAAAACTTTCATCTTCATAAGAACGCTATAAGGTTGTCCTAAAATAGGCACTGTTTTTATCTATATTTTACAGATGAGGAAATTATGTCTTAGAGAAAATAATTTGTCTAAATAATCTTCAATAATCAACATAATTTTTCTTTATTCATATAACTTACTTATAATTAAACAAAACTGAAAAAACTATAGAAATAATCAGGAGGGAAAATATACTTATTTAAATATCTTTTGTAGGCTAAGTATAATTGCCATCATTTCCTAGATTGAGTCTCAAAATGTAAAAGACTTGCCCAAGGTCAGACAGTTGGCAGTTGATAAATAGTTGGGATGTCAAAGCTTATGATATTTGTATCATAAGACACTATCCTGCCTTATGAATATGTATGGATTTGGTTATGCATTGCCACTGTCCTTTTTCTTTGTTATTGATTTGTTACTTTTTAAACATAGTGAGTGAGCTTATTGCATTCTGGTATATATTTATCGAATTTGTATTCTCTTCTGTGTTGGTTAGTAGCACACACTGACCCTGACCTGTCCTCTATCACAAAGAACTGTTGAGTTTGTAATTCAGTTCCCCTTTTTTATGTTACTTTCACATTAGATGTTTCTGTTTAATGAAGGTCATTGCTTGTGAACAATCTGGAACACCATTCTAAGTATCAGTGTGATGAGCCTGCTGATTGAGGTATTGAATGCCTGTTGTTTTTTTTTGTGTGTGTGTTGTTTTTTTGTTGTTGTTTTTTTTGCTCATAGATAGATGAGGATTCTGATGACAGGATCTTTTGGCTTTCTCCTTTTATTATTTGCCTGTCCACATGTAAATAATAAGGACAAAACAGAATTCTTTTCAATTGTGTCAGGGTCAAATTTGAGCAAAAATAATAGAGCACAGGTACATTTTCTAGTAAAATTATCTTCAGAGTTCATATGGAAGAAACATTTGGGTTAGTAATAATCTCACCCCACAGTACTGATTAAGGCAGCGTTTGAGAAACACACTAGGATAAGGGGTGCTAAGAGACATTTTTCTGTTTGTTTTGTTTTAGAGATATATTTGTATTGAATTAGGCAGTCTTCAGAGAAATCTTCCCTGAAGTGAACTCATAGTGCCTTGTTTTTCATAAGGCTATCATCAATCCTTGAAAAATGCAATTACTTAGAAAACAAAATATAGCCTCTAGCAATTTACCTGAAATATTTCCATTCATATTGTTCTTTCAGAGCTTTGTTGTTATCAGGCTAGACAGCTTATTTTCTAGAGCATGTTTATCTTAGTGACTAGGTTAATTTTCAAGTGTGTGTGTGTGTGTTTAATACCCTGTATTATTTATTGGAACAATATGAGTATGTTATGTTGCTAATTGATTTAAAAAACCACGATGTGTGAGAGAATTTTATTTGGCCAGTAGAATCCACTTTTGCCATGCCCATCTTTACCATTTACATTTCCTTATGTTTCCTTCATGTGTACTAAAGGACAATGTTTACCATATTGTATTGTACTCTGAAGATAATTTTACTAGAAAATGTACCTGTGTTCTATTACTTTTGCTCAAATCTGATCCTGACACAGTTGAAAAGAATTTCCTGTTTTGTCCTTATTATTTACATGTGGACAGGCAAATAATATAAGGAGAAAACCAAAAGATCCTGTCATTAGAATCCTCATCTATCTATGAGCAAAAAAACAGGCATTCAATACCTCAATTTGTATCCTGCATGGAGAGATTAAGGAATATTTGATTTCTGGTCTGTAGTAAAATCCTCTGTTGCAACCAGCTGTGCTTGTGATCATACTAAATATTACTTAAAAAAATAAAGCCAAGAAAAACAGGTACTGTAATTCCATGTTTGTATAGTCTTGCTAGATAATTTGAAATGTGCTAAAACTTGAGTACATTTTACACTGAGCCCACCCTCACTAAGAGTGAACCATCAGTCAACCTGTAAGGGAGACATCCTCTTAGATGGTTCCCTGTAATCCAAGCCTTCTGGCATGAGTGAGTAACTTTCATTATTCCCCTTGAATAACTTTCTTGTAACACATGGAATATGGCAACATTGAAGGAATGTTATTTCCATGATTAGGTTACAAGAGATTGTGGCTTTTATCTTGATAGTGGACTCCATTAGCTTCCCTGCTCTGTGTTTAGATGAAGCAAGCTGCCACTTGGAGAGCTCATCATATCAAGAAACCAAGGGTGGCCAGCAACCAGCAAGGAGAACAATCCTGCAAACAACTACATAAGCTTGAAGTGACTCCTTCTTAAGTCAAGGCTACAAATAATACCCCAACTTTGATGCTTTCATTATAGCCTGTGAGAGATCTGGAAGCAGAGAACCCATATAAGTTGTGCCTATATTCTTGATCTACAGAGACTATCCTATCTAATAAAGAGTAATATGCAAATTGACCATGCCAACCCAGCATGTGCCCTGACTCCAACACACAAGATGGCTGCCCCATGTGATCAAAGATGGCTGCCCCCATGTGGACACAAGATGGCTGCCACAAGATGGCCAGCAGGGGAGGGCAGTTGGGAGGGACCAGGTATGCAAGGGAGGTCAGTTGTGGGTGATCAGGCCAGCAGGGGAGGGCAGTTGGGGGCAACTGAGCCTGCAGGGAAGTGCAGTTGCGGGGGACCAGGACTGCAGAGGAGAGCAGTTGGGGGACACTAGGCCTGCAGGGGAGGGCAGTTAAGGGCAATCAGGCTGGCAGGGGAGCAGTTAGGCATCAATCAAGCTGGCAGAGGAGTGGTTAGGGGGTGATCAGGCTGGCAGGCAGAAGCAATTAGGAGCAATCAGGAAGGCAGGCAGGTGAGCAGTTGGGAAGCAGCAGTCCTGGATTGTGAGAGGGATGTCCGACTGCCCGTTTAGGCCTGATCCTACCGGGGTCGGGCCTAAACGGGCAGTCGGACATCCCTCGAGGGGTCCCATATTGGAGAAGGTGCAGGCAGGGCTGAGGGACACTCACCACCCCCCACGCCTCCCTCCCCCGCCCCCCCCTCCCCCCCCCCCCGTGCACGAATTTCATGCACCGGGCCTCTAGTGAGATAATAATTGATTTATGCTGCTAAGTTTTGTGGTAATTTGTTACACAGTAATAGGAACTACTATAGTCCAGATTTATAACTGCTTCTAAGGATTTTTGTGCCCAATCTTCCATTCTGTTATGAAATATATAATGGCATTGCCAATAAAAGCATGTAATGGTTGATGATTCATTCCAACCATATTCATGCCTCATTATGATTTAAAAAAAAAAAAAATATATATATATATATATATATATATATATATATATTGATTTCAGAGAGGAAGGGAAAGGGAGAAAGAGATAAAAAAACAATGATGAGAGAGAATCATTGGTCAGCTGCCTCCAGCACTCTCCCTACTTGGGATCAAGCTTGCAACCCGGGCATGTGCCCTGACTTCCTGCTTCATTGGTCAATGCTCAACCATTGTGCCACACTGGCCAGACCCTCATTATGTTTTTTGCTGCCTCTTTTCCACCTAAGGCCTGGGCCCAATGAAATTATCATTGTTTCATTAGTCATTGTTCAGAAAATTGAATTTCATTAATGAAACCAGTAGCCTGATGAAAGCCTTCCTGTGTACATATTCCAACTTTGCAATTTGGGGGAATTTTAGAATTTTATACTGTAGGATCACCCAATATTTACAATCTATTATAAATTCTTTCCTTCTTACTGGACCACAGTTAACATTAATAGTAATTAATAATATAATCAGAAAAGATGCTGGGCTGTGATACCGCATTGTGTTTTACCTTAGATCAGAGGAACAGAACATTTTATATGTGTTTTGTGATTAGGAAAAATTCTACTGTTGTCCTGTTCCATCTTTTGCTATATATCTTTTCCCTCAACAACCTTTTAGGTCCCAATTAAATGACATGCTTTACAGATACTTTACCTGACTCAATTCTTAATTTTCCGCTTTCACCATGATGAGGCTGATACCCCTATATGTGTTTTCCATTTCAGAATGCTTATACTGAGGAGCTAGTGCTTAATTATTTGTATCCCAATAGGCTTTATGCCGATTAAGGCAAGGAGCATAAATTGCTTATCCATTCTGTATCTCTAGCACCTAGAACATTTTTTGGTATAGAGTAAGCACTCAGTATTTGTTGAATAAATAAATAAATTTAAATGTCAATAATATGCAATGAGAGAATTTTTACCAATGAAGTCAGCAAAAATGTAGGAGGATGTGTTTGTCCCACAAAATCTACATGGAAAACTACTTGACACTTGCTTTTCTGCAGTATTATAAAAACACTCTACTGGAAAATTCAAGAATTTTGGATATTGATTCTGCAAAAGAGAAAGCCATCTAGGGAGGTGTAACATTCAAAATTCATTTGTGTTAGGTTGAAGACATATTATTGAGGTTCCAATTAATCAGCTGCAGGACGTGCTGGCTATTCACATAATACTGAAAGCCACAAGTTGTCATATTTAGAGGGTCTGAGGGAATGTGCTTTAAAGTACTTCAGCATTTGAAATAGCATTAATCAATGACTAACATGTAAGATGAGACTTAACTCTGTGACATAATTGGCAAATATGCCTTCCATAGCATTTCCCCCCGCAAAGAACCGTTTGTCAAGGTTACTGAAGCCAAACTGTATACTTGTGGATTCAGTGAAAAATCTCTGAATGTTGTGTTGTAAAAGGCTATCTCACAGAGGGTCTCTGACTGATCTTCACAAGGTCTGTAGGCATGTATTTTGCCACCCAGAGAGCCAGCATTTAGGACAGCTAAAGCAGCCCAGCTTCAGAAAGGTCTACACTGATTTCCCACGGCACTCTTCAGAGTGGTGAACACTTATGGGAACAGCAAGTCTCATTGATCTAGATCTCTGCAGGCCACATATGTTCTTAAAGATTGGACTTTTTGCTCAAAGAGGAATAAAAGTGAAGAAAAGCCTGATAACTAATCAAAGTGCCTTTAGTCACATGTGGCACTTAGAGTTTTAGTAATTATGTCATGACTAAAAGTCAGGAATGTTTGAATATAGACCACGAGAGGTGAAGAGATTCAACACGTCTAAGATTTACAAAATTAAGATTTCATGACAATTTATGCCCTGGAACACTTTGTCCTTGACTGGCTATTCTAAATGCTCTACTCCCTATAAACAGAAATCTGTAAACTTTAATGAAAGCTTTAATTTTATGTTCAAGCCAATGTTTGGCTTTATATTTCCTTCCATATTTGCAATAACATTCTTAAAGTAGTAATCCAATTTTCAGTTAACATTTTCTGAGTTTTTAATGGGGATTGGTCTGCTAAGTGAAAATTAAAGAGTAAAGTATTCTTTTTTTCCCCCATAATTTGAAATAAGCCAGTCAAGAGTCAAGTGTGTTTGTGTATTCTAAATTATACTTTTATGGAAGTTATTGTGGTGGTTTCTTCTTTGTTTGTTTGTTTTAGAATCATACTGTTCTTTGTTTAACTTTACTTTTCTCCCTTTCCAAACAACTTCCTCCAAAACTACTGCATAACATTAAAAAAATTTAAATAGAATGCTACAACACCTCCTGAAAAAGGAAATAACCAGTGGTATTATATATCAACCCCATGATGATTGAGATTCACTCCACTTCTGAAAATATACTGATAGTGTGGCTTGGTGCAAGTTTTAGCTTGCCAGTTATCTTCAAAGCAAGTTTATTTTTCAAATATGTGTTGCTGGACTTTATTGCAACATACAGCAAAAAATTAAACAACCTTGTTCATGTCAGATCAGCAGAAGTAAAGAAGGAAGGGAAAATTTTACAAAGAAAATAAGGTTGAATTGTTAATGCCAAGACCTGGATATGTGTGTTAAGTAAAGACTAAGGAGAATTTATTCAAATGGAAACCAAATAATGTTGTTGGTGTAAATGTTGACTGGAGTTATGATAGGGTGTACAGAAAATTCACAAAATATTTATTGTAACCGAAATCATATAACCCCAGTTCAGATGGTATAGTAGGTGAAGATGAAACCCTCTCTCCTTAGTTCTTGACTAGGGTGCTGCAATAAATCTTACATAGTGCTTCTGAAGGGGATAATTGGGTATTCCCTAAAAAAGAATATTTTGCTGTGTCCCAATTGTAGATTTCAAATCTGCAGAGTCATAACAGTCAACATTTCCTTGCCTGGATTAAATAGTCTTTCTTGCTCTTGCCATTATTCATATCAATCCTGTAGCTACATTGAGTGAGGCTACTGAAATTAGTATTGAAATACATCCAATTTCCCCAGCCAATTGTTTTCATCATGCTCACAACAGATGTTAAGTCTTGAAAAGGTAAAAGCTGATCACATCTGTGGTTCCAAGTTAAGCACAGAAAAAGCCAGCTTACATGTTACCGTCACGGTCTGTACTCTTGTAAATCCTGCAGTGTTTGGTATGCAATGATTCTGCTAGTGTTGATTAAACCTGCCTTATAAATCTGGCATTGTGATAAGTCACTTTGGGAAGTCTTGGCATAACATTTATCTGTAAAGACAGAAGGGGGTCTTCTCAAGTAGAATTATCATTTGTATGCAAGTTAATGTTTCTAGAATTAGAATCTGCAAAATGTGGGGTCTCCAACTCTAAGTTTATATGTTCATTTTGCCTTCTATATAAAGTGCTAGATGTCGTTCTGTTAACTTAGATAAGGAAAAAATTGACACTTTAACTCAGGTAATAATGAATCTTTTATTTACCTGGATGTTATTTTGGTTTTCCTTTCATTCACATAGCTATGATAAAGAAATTGGAAATCTTTGGAGGATGTTTTTAACAACTGCTAGTATTCTCTTAGTGCAGCACAATGAAGAGAGAGGGTTTACAAGCTCCTAACATAATAAAAATTCAATTTATCAGTTCCCCTGTAGCGGTCTCATTTTCCTGGGTCTCAAAAATGTTCCTCATTGCTTTCTTCTTATCCTGTGTCATCCAGAAATAGTTTTTCAACTTAAATATTTCTAAAGTTGCATTACTTTTGAAATGTATTAAAAGAAACATTTATTTGGGAAGATTTTATTTTTCTAAGTAATGTCAAGCTGTTGCTTCCTCTCAATTTTAACCCTTTTCATTTAGAAGCACATTTTTTTATTTATTTCTGTAGTTCTGATTTCTACTTTCCTTGGATTAGAAGGAAGTTTTTTGGTTAAAGGTCAAGCAGGATTAAGAATACTCAATGAAAGATAGTGAACTGTGACAATGATTGTTATCTTATATTTTTTATTCATATTATTAAGAGCTTCAAATGTTTTATTTGATACAATTAAATAAATTTCTAATGTTTCTACTAAAATTAGATATTATAAAAATATTAACTGTTTCAACCACATTGATTAAGATAGCAATCTTTAACAAGAATATTCAGAATAATGGAAGAAATCAAATTGATAAATGGTAATTGTTTAGCATGTCTTTTGCCATAAAACATTTTTTAAAGCTAATACTTATTACTTCAGCCAATATAATCACAAAATAATAGCTATAAAATAATTATAAATAAATAATAGATATATAAAGAAAAATATGAAACAAAATTATTATCCTTATTTGCAGATGATATGATTTTATTCCTGAAAAATACAGAACAATCAGTTGTCTACATTCTAGAAAAATGACAAAATTATGTAGATCAATGTGACTATACATGGAAAATATACCATAAGCAATCAAAATATAAACAACAAACTAGGGAAAATTATATATCTTCACTGATGCAACTAACAAAGCTCTAATTTCCACATTTATAAATAGTTCTTACATAAAGCAAAGATGTATATTTCAATGAAACACCACAGAGATGGTGATTGGCAAGAATATAGAGAGTATATAAACATGAAAAATGCTCAATCTTAAATTGAAGAAATTAAACTTAATTTTCACCTATCACATTGGCATATGGCAGAGATTAAAATTTCATTTCTTTATAGTATTACTAAAAGTGTAGGGGAAAGAGGTAATTCTTAGAGATTCTGGCAATATCTCTAACAATAAAATATATCCTGACCTTTTGAGCGAGTAATTTTAGTACTAGATATTTCATCTACATGCATATTCTCACATGCACCCAAAGATATGTGCACAGTTAGGTTTGCTGCACCATTGCTTGAAACAGCAAAAAACAATCAAATAAACAAATGAAAACTTTCAACTAATATGGGACTGGTTAAATTATAGTATAAGCAGTGAAAAACTAGGTATATATCTCTTAAAGAAAGTTAGCTGATGGGGGTGATGATATGAAAAGTTTCTCCAATTCAGTTTGAGGAACCAGTCGAGTGCACTACACTTGTAAATTCTCATTTGTTTAGCAATAACAGCAACAACAAAGGATTCACCTGCATATATTTCTATATATTTGAAATTTCTGGAATATCTTTTTCAAGAATCCGTGAAAAGTAGATGATTTTGAGGAGGGAAAGACAGGGTTCTTGAGTAGAAGGAAATATAATTTATTACATTCCATCTTGTACTTAATGACTTTCTATTTTTGGTCTGTGTTTATACCACTTTTTAAATAAAAATTAATAATTAAAAATTTAGTCTGTGAAACAATTTGACTTTATGGTATCTGATGTGAAATTACATATACAAGTTTATGTCTACTTATAGGTAAAACAACAAGTAATAATATATGTATTATTATTACAACAATGTAAAATGCATAGTGGTGACTTAAAATAGAAAAGAAAATGTAGGGATTGTGAGATTCTGGTTAATTTTTAATTTATTACACCACTTACTATTAGCATTAGTAATTTATTTAAATGAAGTACTCTAAAAATAAACCCTATTAAAGTGGAATTAAAGAATTACTTTCTATCAGGTATATAATCATATTGTAAATCAATATTTAGAGTGTAGTACCAGACTATTCTGATGAATCTAACTTCAGATGATCAATAATTTTTACACTTACCTACTTTCTCATAGAAAATATCAAAATCCATTTAAAATGAGAGTCCATTGAAAAACTTAAGCAACTAAGCAAATAAAAAAACTAACCAAAGAGAGAATGTGTCCACCTCTAGGATTGACAAAAAATAGATATAACTGACAAAAATTGGACAATTTGAAATAAAAAAGTTAAAAATTACAATAATGGATTATAATACATTAAATAAAAGTAAAAGTATGAGTCAGTCTATAGTGATATATATGAATTTATGTATATGTAGAGAGACCCCCTCTGTGGGGAGCGGCTCTAGGGTCAAGCCTCGGACTGACCTGTGGCAGGGCCACAAACAAGTCCCAGCCTGGAGGGCAGAGCTCTCCTAGCATAATTAAGCCAGACCTTGTAGCCCTCCCTAATTCTTTCCTAAGTAGCTAATGGGCTATGGAAGGTGCAGCAAGTGTTGCCAAAACAAGAACATTTGTATACATGTTAATCTGCTCTTGTTTTAATCAGACTATAAAATAAAGCATTGGCTTGCAGGCTGGGCCTTTTCTGTCCTCATCCAGGCATGGGAGATCCACTGAGCCCCAGCTGTATTCTCTTGTCTGTCTTTTCTTCAATTCTACACCCGCCCTCCTCAGGTTCACCCTTGGTCATGATGGAATGGCACATCCCTCTTTTATTTTTATTTTTATTTTTATATTTTGAACAGAAGAATGCTAACTACTAATTATAGAAGAAAAGACAGAATAAGAAAATCAGTGTTATAACCCTCAATTCAATAGTTGATCATTTGAAGATTATGTCAATGGATATAACACCTTTTAGAAAAAGGTAGTTGAGAACAGAATACATACATGGTCTCAACGTATCTCCTCACAGATTATCTCTTAGAAGATGAAAAATGTACCTATTGTGGAGGTCACCTTATTCATGTGATCAAACTTAGTATCATCAGTAATAGAACAATCTGGTATTTATACATCTCCTGATACGATGGACTATCACCTAATTAATACTCTTGCCAAATATGTTAAACCAAATCTAATGAGGAAACAATCAGACAAATCCAGAAAGTGAGACATTGTGACAACTAGCTGGCCTGGTCTTAAAAAAAAATAATATCATGAACCACACTAAAAAGTAGGAGAAATATGACAATTAAAAAGAGTTAGAGAGACCTAACAATCAAATGTAATACATTAAATTTAGATACTAGACTTTAAAAGGGGGCAGGGGATGGTAGGGAATACTAAACAAGACATTTTAGAATTTTAGGAGCAATTGAAACAATTTGAATATAGGCTGTACAACAGGACATAAATTGAATTAACATTAGTTTTCTTTGGTATAATGATAGTTTTGTATTTATGTGGGGAAATATTTTCTTAGATGATGCAATCAGAAGGAAAAATATATAGAAAGAGAATTTAAATGTGGCAACATAATTGATGAATAGAGGGGAAGGATATGCAGTTGTTTATTATAATATTCTCTAGGTTTGAAATTTTGCAAAATGAAAAGAAAAATATTAAGTATGAATTAGTGGCTTGAACTATTTCTGGTAAATACTTTAGTGGGTTCTTGGTAATGACTTCATCTTTGCCTTCAGGGCAAAATTACAATGTTTAGGGAAGGGTGTTTCGAAACATATTGATTCTGTAAGCTGATTAAGACTCTTATTTTTGCTAATGTGAGTGAATATACTTTTGAGGCAGCTTTACTCATGGTCATTTTTTTCTTCCTAAAACTGCTGGTATTTGATGGTATTATTTGTGCTCTAGAATTAACTGTCAGAGTTTTGGACAGCTTATCATAAATACATTTGCTTTCAAAATTTTTGGATTGATTTTCATCTAAGAATGTGGAAACTTATTTTCTTACATAGGCAAATTAATCAATCGGTAAATTTTTAAGAAGACGTTGGTTCCACATTAAAGGTTTTCTTTTAACCATTAACTGAGTCTCAAAATGTGGTTCTTAGGCCAGCAGCTTCAGTATCTGGGAAACTTGTTAGAAATGCAAGTGAAACAGACACTCTGGGATTGGGGCCCTGCAATCTGTCTTTAACAAGCCTTCTTCAGTGAATGAAACTGACAGGTCTTCTCATTGACACATAGGTTCTGGAATTTTTTGTGCCACTGATCAGAATTTCCTAAAAACACTGAAAAATTCCAGGAGATTTGGCCTAATAAGGTAGAGCATCAGAACGTGCATTAACACTTCCAAAAATAACAAGTTGCAAAAACAGTTCTATCCATTATTAGTCATCAGCAGGGCCAAAGGAAGACTTGGCAGAAGAGAAGCTAGCTATAAAGTTGGAGTCGGTGTGGGGTGGAAGAACAGGGACACACTTTAGCTACCCCATCCCACCACTGGGCAGGACTTCAGGTCCAAGGGAAAGTCTGGGAAGTGATTTACTCAAGGTCATCCAGGTATAAAGTGAGGACACACTTCAAAAAGACAGGCAAGAGATGAAATCAGCAGTATGCCTAAACCAGCTCAGGGTTGCTCCTAAGCAGAGTTTAGGAGAGTAAGAACTAGATCCATTGTTGAAGGATTGGGTGTTAGCACAATCCAAGAAAAGAAACAGTTAGGGACCTTCCTGGGGAGGTTAAAGGAAACTCCACTTTGAGATTAAAAGAGGTTTTTATTTTTTATTTTTTTAAATATGTTTTATTGATTTTTTTACAGAGAGGAAGGGAGAGGGATAGAGAGTTAGAAACATTGATCAGCTGCCTCCTGCACACCTCCCACTGGGGATATGCCTTCAACCAAGGTACATGCCCTTGACTGGAATTGAAGCTGGGACCCCTCAGTCCGCAGACCGACGCTCTATCCACTGAGCCAAACTGGTTAGGGCAATTAAAAGAGGTTTGATGCTTCAGGTTAAAGAGACTCCACTCTGGAGGGAGGAAACCAAAAGAACCTGGATACCTTAGCATCTGGGCCTAAAAGGTGGGCACCCTTTGAGTACTTTGTGGACCTACTGACAAAAATAGAGGAGAGGGGGAAATGTCTAACTCCGTGCTCCTTTGTTGGGGTACAAGACAAATGGGATTAATGTTGAATCCCTCTAGGGCTTTGGGAGAGATTAGACCTTCAAGCTAGCTGTGGGAAAGGAGCAGAGGAGCAAGGCAAATCTCTGCTAGTCATACAGGCAGGAGAAGCTGGGGAGAACACTGAAAAAATGTCCAACACTCATCAGAAAAGGAGCTGCTAACATCCTTACAGGGTAGGCTTCTATTGAAACCAAGGGAAGCTGAAGTTTGGGGGAGCCATTGTTATGAACCACTATAGAGAGGTTAAACAAAATAGGGAACATAATAGTTATTTTGAAATTCTTAGGAGACAGACATCCCTGATTAATGATGTTTTTGTATAATTAAAAGAAAAAAGCAAGAGGAGGCAAACGGCATTTATATGTATACATTAAAAGGCCACTTAATAGTATACATTAGGTATTTATGAGTGCTTAACCAAGGGACTAAACTATTATTGGAAACTCTAGGTAAGAATGCTATCTATGTATATAACATCCTAAGCGACTGTTACCACTAAACGACCAGAATGACCGAAACGACCCGTCAACCAGTCACTATGATGTGCACTGATCACTAGGGGGCAGACACTCAACACAGTAGTTGCCCCCTGGTGGTCAGTGCGCTCCCACAGGGGGAATGCCATTCAGTCAGAAGCTGGGCTCCAGCTGGTGAGTGCAGCTACGGTGGTGGGAGCCTCTCCCAACTCTGCGGCAGTGCTACCAAGTGTTGGGGGCAGGCGCAGTAGGCCAGGATGAGCACGAGTGGCATGGCGCCCAGCCCCAACTCGGGCTACTCCCTGCCTGCCTGCCAGTTGGCACACTGCTACATCCCCCGAAGGGTTCCAGATTGCAAGAGGGTGCAGGCCAGGCTGAGGGCCCCCCTCCATGCACAAACCCATGCACCGGGCCTCTAGTAGTCTATATAATAAAAGCCTAAGGGACCGTTACAGCGGAACAACCAGAATGACTGGTTGCTATGACGTGCACTAACCACCAGGGAAAGATACTCAATGTAGGAACTGCCCCCTGGTGGTCAGTGTGCTCCCACAGGGGGAGCAGACGCTCAGCCAGAAGCCAGGCTCATGGCTGGCAAGTGCAGGGGCAGTGGCAGGAGCCTCTTCTGCCTCCATAGCAGCGTTAAGGAGCAATGAGCTGACCAATAAAGAGCCTGCCAGTAAGGAGCCTGCTGCTAAGGAGCAGTGAACTGAGTGGTAAGGAGCGAGGGATCCCAGAGTGTGAGAAGGATGTCTGCCAAGGGGTCCCAGTCTGGGAAAGGGTGCAGGCCAGGCTGAAGGACCACCCTCCTCTCCCCCCCCCCCCCGTGCATGAATTTCATGCACTGGGCCTCTAGTAGTTAAATAATAGTGATAATATGAATAATGAGGCTGTTAATAGTTAAAGAGTTGGTGGTCCCAGTTTAAAAAACCCTTTGATATAATTACTTGATGTGGAGCACCTGTGAGTAGTGAGGGGCACACTCTTATCCTCATATTGCAAATGGAGAAGTACCAGTTAACAGTAATTAATTGACACACTTATTAATAGAAGACTATGATTCCAGCCCAACCTGATGGCTTGCCTTTTCACAAGGCTATGCTGATCCTACCATAAAAAAATGTTTTTGTCGCATTTTAAAAGACTTTTTAAAATTTCCTCTTATTCTGAATAATATATAATAATAAATGTAAGAAGTTTTTAAAGATTTTGTTTTAAAAAGCTGTTAGGGAAAACTAAGATGATTTCATCCTCCCACATCTGAATTTGGATCCTAATTCACATTATTTTAAAGTAACACCTAACTAGCTTTTCCCATCTGACAGTCCCAACTATTTGAAAACAACAGAAGGGTGAGTTACCCATCCCTGGAAGTACTAAAAACAGAGAGTGGGCTTTTGGCTTGTTTGTGATGTAGAGGAGTTTCTTGCTTTGGGAAGAGTATAAACTGATAACCTTTAAGGTCCAGCTGCCAAGATTTCATGAAAAGCTGGAATCAAGTGAAAAATAAAACAAACAACAACAAAAAACATGCACATGAATATTCATAGTAGCTTTATTATTCATTGTAGTCAAAGCTTGGAAACAACCCTCATATCCTTCAATGGGTTAATGATTAAACGAACTGTGGTATAGCCATACTACAGGATACTACTCAGTAATAAGAAGCAATAAACTATTGCTATATGGAACAATAAACTATTGCTATATGAAAAAACTTTTTCACTCAGCATGCTGAGTGAAAAAGCTGGTCCTAAAAGATTACGTACTGTATACTTCTATTTATGACATTCTTGAAAGAGCAAAACTGTAGATGTGGGAACAAATTAGTGGTTGGCAGGGACTGGGAATGAGAGAGGGAAGTTGTGACTACAAAGGTATAGCATGGGCAACAGAACAGTTCTGTGATTGGGGTGGTACCACTATCATTACATGAAGCTGTACATGTGATAAGACTGCATTGAACTATACACACACACACACACACACACACACAAGTGCTTGTAAATATGAATACAGTCTATGAATTGTAAAAATGTTTATGTTTTTAATATTACATTAGAATTGTGAAGCATGTTACCAGCTCAAAAGGTTGTGTGTAGGGGGCATGGAACCTACCTGTGTAATTTTTAGAACTTTCTGTAAATCTATAGTTATATCAAAATGAAAAGTTTAAAGAAGAGAAACTTGACCCAGAAGTGGCATACTTCATTCCCTTAGACTTAATTGACAAGGACTGATTGCATGGCCACATATAACTGCAAGAGTACTGGGGAATGTGGAAGGGATTTTGTTAGACAGGCTAGCCTTCTTTGCCACAACAAAAAATCTTGGGAGCTATTGCTTAATGCATATAGAGTTTCTGTTGGAGATAATGAATAAGTTCTGGAAATGGATAGGGTGTTGGTCACACAACATTGTGAATATAGTTAATGCGACTGAACTTAAAAATGGTTAAAATGGTAAATTTTATGTTATGTATATTTTATCACAATAACAAAAAGTAGGAGGAAAAATACGGGAAGAAAAATACCTTAAGACTTTAAGGAAAATGGCTGCACTCATCTTAGATATATCACAGGATTCTCTCTCTATATAAAAGCCTAAGCGACCGCCTGATGACCCAGTAGCTATGACGCATACTGACCACCAGTGGGCAGATGCTCAACCCAAGAGCTGCCAAGTGACAGCAACTTTGCAGAGTGCCCTCTCGCATTCCAGGACCCCTCAGGGGATATCAGATGGCTGGCTTTAGCCTGATCCCCACAGGCCCAGGGACCCCACCAGTGCATGAATTTGGCACTCTTGTGCCTGGTGCCGGAATCCCACAGTCCTTTCAGCGCAGCCGGGGTGTGTGGGGTGGCAGGTGCACAGTGCAGCCAGACCCGCCCTCAGCCCCCCAGCCAACCAGGGCTGGCCCAAGGTGCAGGCAACCTTGGATTGTGGCTGCCCAGCCATCTAGGGCTGGCACGAGGTGCAGGCAAGCCTTGGATGTCGGCTGCCAAGCCGCCTAGGGCGGGCCCGAGGCTCAGGTAACCAGGGCTGGCTGAGGCTTGCACTGCTGGCAGTGCCAGCAGCAGAGGTGTGATGGGGCATTGCCTTCCTCTGATCACAGGGTCGCCTTCTGCCCCTGAGGGCTCCCGGACTGTGAGAGGGGGTAGGCCGGGCTAAGGGACCCCCCTTCCAGTGCATAAATTTTCATGCACTGGGCCTCTAGTGTCAAATAAGGAGAAAGGAATAGATTATCTCAATATATTTTAAAAGTCACTCATATTCTCCCTTCTAATTAGTAAACATTGTATAATACAGCATTTCCAAGAGCTGACAAACTTTTAGATTTTATAAGTACTTATGTAAAGGGATGTGCTGCAAGTTCTTTGAAACATTCTTCCTTTTCTTCCAAAAGTGACCCAGCAGGGTTGGACTGGACACTCTCATTTGGTATGTCAAATTTAGGCCATCTTTTGGGTCATGGTGACTATGAGTCAGATGACAGAGTCTGGGCAGAGATTTTTAGATGAAATTTGCTGGGACTAGGAGATGGACTTCCCCTTTCCTGATGCTCAGATATTTCACTTTAACACACTCATTTTCACAATATACCATTCTTACATTGCATGAAAAATTGAACATGGAGACTCTGGGTAGTTTAAGCTAAAAGGATGTGTTTTGTGGCCACAAGGCTTTTATAGTGCTTTTTTCAGTTATAGTACACCAGCCTGGCACATTGGCACTGAAAGGGTATTAGGTAGGACACCAGTATTATGCCCCACCTCATTGAACAAGTATTGATTAGATTATCTCTTTTTCTGCTCTGTGCTAGGCTCTGGGGACCAATGGGTATAAACAAAAGTTCTATAAATAAGGAGTTCAAAATTATACTTGTTATACTGTTGTAGTGATATTGTATGACTCTTATTTGTGAAAACACTTTGTCAACTATCACATGTAGCATACAGCATGTAAATGCTATTGTTTCTAAAAACTATGATTTGTAACTTTCTAAAACAGGAAGATTAAGGAGAAGTCATGAGTATAAAGTATATTTTTAAGGTTAGTATTGTTATAAGGCCAGGAATTATGATTTTCTTTGGAAAAATATGGTTATCCTGCATATAGAGGAAAGAGCAGATATTTCAGGAAGAAATTGGGATTATTGTGTTCCAATTTTACAACTTACTAGCTAATTCACTCTGGGTGAGTCAAAGCCCTGATTGTAAATATTCTAATACTTAAAAATAATCATCATAATATGACTTTCTCACAAAGTTTTTACCATATTAAAAGTAAATTACAAAGAAATCCTTTGGAAACACCAACACCCTTTAAAGAGATATCTAAAATGATCATATCTATTACTGAATTAGTTCTGCTCTTTCTCTAGGGAGGGAATTAAAGGAATGGAGGATACTGAATTTTGTTATGCATTTGAGTATCTTTGAATCCTTTAGGTATATGTCAGTCAAAAACATTTTTTCATATTCTTATGACTTACTGTTTTTAAGAATCACCTGGGGCCTTTTAAGGCTTCAGAATCTAGGGTCCATGCCCAGAAATTCTTTCATGAGTGAAGAGAAGTAGCTCTCAATCTTGAGTGCATGTCAACATTACCTAGGGAGTTTAAAAAATTCACCATGCCCAGGATGTACGCAGAGCTCTTATACCAGAATTCTGCAGGTGAAACTCAGGCATCATTACCCCAGATGATTCTTAAGAACCATCACTTAAAAACGTGGCTTTAAAGAATAAGTTGCTACACTCTGAATAATTACAATTTTCATTTTCTTATTGTATAAAGGAAGATAGTACTTGTTATAACATAGATTAAGAGCAATATTTAAAATTATTTTTATGAGAGAGAGGCTGAAGCAAAACAAATTTCTTACTTTTGTATGGTAAAACTTTATATATCTCTAAGATAACTTTCTTAGATAACAGTGATATTATGAAAACACTATTGAAAATGAACGATAAAAGGATTTGCTTTTTAAATTTGATTACAGGATGATAGGGTTCAGCTTTATTTTTGCAAATATGATGTCTGCATGTTTTGTTCCCTGTCTTTAATGTGTTTAATTAAAAACTGATCCATGCTTTAGTCAAATCATAGCTGCTGACTCTGAGGCTGGTACAATCTTATCATGCTTATTTTCTGAGATAAACTCCTAATTGCCTGCTCCTCAGTTCTTACTGGCTCTTTTTCCTGTTCTAGAATACTAGTTGGCTTACCAATGATGAAAATGAAAGGGATGCAAATGAGATATATTGAAGCTCTTTGCAAAATCTAAGAACAGAAATACACATTAACCATTATTATTGTTGATGCAAACAACTCAGAATGGTTTAGATCTCAGTTACACTGAAGTTACAGAGGAGGAGTAGCTGGTAATATCCAGCTTAATTGGCTGGACTTGTCTTGAGATCCAGTATGTTTTGTAACCTGATCCCTTTACCAACTGTCCCCTTTTCTCTCCTCCCTGCCAATGACTGTTTTAACTCTACATCCACATTGAGCAGCACTCAGTTTTTTTAAGTTTGCATTGGTAATTCAACAAAAACTCATTTCATGATTTTTAGTCCCCCTGATATCAGGGAAATTGGGGTATCATCTTTCCCACTGAGTGCTGGGGGTGGGGTCCTTATGATATCTTGAGGGAAAGAATTTTCTGAGACTTGCATGGGGGGAGGAATGATTTTTATTTGTGTGGAATTATGCCCCTGGGCTGTCTAAAGTCCCATTTCCCTTAGTGCTGTTATATTATAAAAGTGTACCTGGGGTTTTCAGTAGAGCTAGAAGCAAAGCCAGTATCCAGAGTTTCCAATCCATGTAGCCGGATCCAGTTCAGCATCAGGCTAGTTACAGTTCATTAATCCATTGTGTGTGGGGTCCAGATAGTCGTGGGCCACACAGGAGAATGCTAGGAAGCAGGAGTGAGAGAGCCCCACAAGCCAGGAATCAAGCACAAGGCGCCAAGAGAGTGAACTCCTTTGTTTAGTTTTCTAGCCCTGGTAGTGGCCACGCCCATTATGGCCAGTGATCTGTCCCCAGGTGTGACTGACAGACAAGTACCTTCCTGAAATCACCTCAACTTACTGCACATGCATCTATTCTCCTCCCTGTCCAGTTCCTAACCCCAGCGAAACCAGGAAATAGACTGGTGGTTCCCTGGGGAGTATAAAGCTTTAGCTTCCTGGTGAAGCTGCCCCAATGGCATGCCTATAATATTTGACCTCCCCCTTTATTCCTTTCCTGTTATTACTAAGTTAATTAAAACATTATCCTCCTTCTCCCCGCAATAAATGTATGAGGTCCAAGAGAGTATTTCACTCCAAAAACTTCCTAAATTTTCCACATTCCCTATAGTTTCTTTACCTCCACCCCACTTCACTACACCCTAACCCAGGGGTCTGCAAACTCATTAGTCAACAGAGCCAAATATCAACAGTACAACGATTGAAATTCCTTTTGAGAGCCAAATTTTTTAAACTTAAACTTCTTTTAACGCCACTTCTTCAAAATAGACTTGCCCAGGCCGTGGTGTTTTGTGGAAGAGCCACACTCAAGGGGCCAAAGAGCCGCATGTGGTTCGCGAGCCGCAGTTTGCCAACCACTGCCCTAACCCATCCCACAGAGACTAGTATTGCCAGCAACTTCTTTTTTGCCTTCCTCATAAACTTTAAGTTTCTCTCTCCTTTATTATGTGAGGTTCACCTTCAATACTTGAAGGCTGAAACCTATTACCCATTCCAAAACAAAGAGTTCTTCAGACATAGGGCCACCCTGTCTGGATTGAAGATGGGTGCTTATAAATAACAACATTTTTAGAGCTCAGGAATAAAATGAAGGCTACTTTGTATTAAAGAATATTGTCTAGAAATGTGTATTAGAAATGTTTTAATTTTTATTTTTATTTTTTTATTGTTTAAAGTATTAAATATATCTCCTTTTTTTCCACCCATTGACCTTCCCCCAGCCTCCACTACCCCCTGTCACATGCCCTCATCCCACCTCCCCAGTGTCTTGTGTCCATTGGTGTGCTTGTATGCATGCATACAAGTCCTTTGGTTGATCTATTTCCTCTCCCCCTCCCCAACACTGCCCAGCCTTCCTGCTGTAATTTGACAGTCTGTTTGGTGCTTTACTGCCGCTGTATCTATCTTTTTGTTCATCAGGTTATAATGTTCTTTATTTTCCATAAATGAATGAGATCATGTGGTATTTTTCTTTCATTGCCTGGCTTATTTCACTTAACATAATGCTCTCCAGGTCCATCTATGCTGCTGCAAATGGTAACAATTCCTTCTTTTTTATAGCAGCATAGTATTCCATTGTGTAGATGTACCATAGTTTTCTACTCCACTCATCTGCTGATGGGCATTTAGGCTGTTTCCAAATCTTAGCTATGGTGAATTGTGCTGCTATGAATATAGGGGTGCATATATCCTTTCTGATTGGTGTTTCTAGTTTCTTAGGATATATTCCTAGAAGTGGGATTACTGGGTCAAATGGGAGCTCCATTTATAGTTTTTTGAGGAAACTCCATACTGTTCTCCACAGTGGCTGCACCAGTCTGCATTCCCAAACATATCTGAATTCTCTATTCTATTCCATTGGTCTATATATCTGTTCTTGTGCCAGTACCAGGCTGTTTTGAGAACAGTGGCTTTGTAACACAGCTTGAAATCTGGTATTGAGATCCCACCTACTTTGTTCTGCTTTCTCAGGATTGCTGTGGCTATTGGGGGTCTTTTTTTATTCCAGATGAATTTTTGGAGAGTTCATTTTTATTTTATTTTATTTTTATTGTTTTAAGTATTACAAATAGTAATACATATGTCTCCTTTTTCCCCCCATTGACCTCCCCCCGACCTCCCCTACCTCCAGTGCATGCCTTCACCTGTCCGCCCTCCCCCCCACTCCAGTGTCTTGTATCCATTGGTTATGCTTATATGCATGCATACAAGTCCTTCGGTTGGTCTCTTACAGCCCCCCTCACCCAACCTCCCCTGTCTTCCCGATGCAGTTCTTTCTAGGTCTGTAAAATATGCCATTGGTATTTTAGTGGGGAGTGCATTGAATCTATAGATTGCTTTGGGTAGTATGGACATTTTAATGATGTTGATTCTCCCCATCCATGAACATGGTATGTTCTTCCATCTGTTTCTGTCTTCCTCTAGCTCTTTTTTCAGTGTCCTGTAGTTTTCTGCCTACAGGTCTTTTACCTCCTTAGTTAAGTTTATTCGTAGGTATCTTAATTTTTTTGGTGCGATGGTAAATGGAATTGCTTTTTAAGTCTCTCTTTCTGTAAGTTCACTATTGGTGTATAGAAATGCCACAGATTTCTTGGTGTTAATTTTGTATCCTGCTATATTGCCAAATTCATTTATTAAGTCTATTAGTTTTTTGATAGAGTCTTTTGGGTTTTTTTATGTACAATATCATGTCATCTGCAAATAAGGACAGCTTTACTTCTTTTCCAATTTGGATGCCTTTTATTTCTTCTTCTTGTCTAGTTGCAATGGCTAATACTTCCAGTACTATGTCAAACAGGAGTGGTGAGAATGAGCATCCCTGTCTTGTTCCTGTTCTTAGGGGAAATAGTTTTAGTTTTGCCCATTGACTATGATGTTAGCTGTGGGTTTGTCATATATAGCTTTTATTATGTTGAGATATGATCCTTCTATTCCCACCTTGTTGAGAGTTTTTATCAAGAAAGGGTGTTGGATTTTGTCAAATGCTTTTTCTGCATCAATTGATATGACTATGTGATTTTTATCTCTCAATTTGTTTATGTGATGTATCTAGAAATGTTTTCAATTCAGCTAGTAGACATGGTCAATGAAAAAAGGACTTCTCATGTCATAAATAGAATTCAGCCTCGAGCCAGCAAGTCTGATGTTCAGAGCTTTTAAAAAACCATAATTTTCTCCTTCATTTTAAATTATGTGGTATAATTCAGGATCTACAGTATAATTCTTTATTTTAACAGAAATATAGTAAAACTGGGTAAAATATGATTTTTGTCAGTCATATTTATATATTTTCTCTTCTTAGTCAACTGTCAATTATTTAAAATTTGTTTTGGGAATGAGTCCATTCATTTTCCTCTTTCTCTTCATTTTTGAGTTTAGACAAAACATTCTGGATTCACAAGGGAAAGGAAAGGAGACTAAATTCGAGTAAATTAGTATGATATTGGGAGGATTTACAAAGGTTCAAGAGCAGGACATATCCAACCTACTGGCATGTGCCAATGTTTATTATGACTAACAATCCAAGTCTTTACAAATTTCCTAATTCATATTTCTTGGCATACATGTGTACAGGATATGTTTTGCTCCCAAGAAACATTTATCTTAATAGAGTCTGGGAGAGACATCAAACTCCATCACAATGTACTGTGTTTGAACTTAGGAGGATCAAGTGTGTGAGAGAAAAATGGTGCCTCCTTGAGGTTGGGTGTATGGGAGGGGATGTGGGAGTGGGGTGTGTGTGCAATTATAAACATGCATTTCAGCTCTGTTATCCATTTCCTTAGAGCAAAAAACCAAATCTTCCATTAGTGGGGCTAACTCTCTTGCAGCATGTAAGAGAGAGGGACTGGAAGTACATCAAGCAAAACCATCAAGTGGCAATTCCCTTGCCAGAACCAACTGCAGGAGAGTGGGCAGAAGGACATTTGGTTATTGAATGAAAAGATCACTCACCCTTTCTGCAGTTTTCTGCACAGTAAACCAGAAAGCAGATGCCTTAACATACCCAGTTGCCTCAGGTATTGTTAACAGCTGTCTGATGGCTCTATGTGAGTATAACCAGGGATCCCATGTTTGAGCCATCGTTTGGGTCACTACCAAAGCCTTTCTGGGCAAAGCCTAGAGAAAGAAGATGCTGAAAGTGATATTTTAATCTGTGCTCCTCCTTGCCAGCCAGGCACATTGATCAGCACCTCACTTGGCTCTGTCATCTGGGCAGCAGTCTCTCAAAAAGACTGATGAGTGCAGGGATGAGGCTGTTAGACACCTCTCCAGGGTGATTTCTGGGGCTTCACTGCACTTTAGAAAGTTCAAAGTAGAGCAAAGGATATAAAGCAGGGTGGGTCCCCCCAACCAAGAAAAGGAGGGGGAAAAGATAAAGCTTTATATAAATTTTGCCTAGAGAAAATGTGTGGGGAGAGCTAGAATGTCAGAGCACGGGGGACTATTTTCAGAATGAGAGCTTTTAAGAAATGTTGTCGTTTTCCAACTCTTTAAAAAAATATTTTAGTACAAGTTTGATGAACTTTCCTGGCAGTATAATTATATTGATGAGTTAGTGGGTGGTTTGGAGCCTGGGATTTCCACTAATGTAGCGTCACTTCTCTTTGGCTTTATTTTATCAACAGAAAATAGGAAGATTGGTCTAGATCAGTGATTTATCAGCCTGGCTGGGCATTAGAATCATCTGGCAAATGGTGAAGGCAAACCCAAAAGGAAAACAAATGAGTTGACTGGTTTCCAGTCCCATACAATTTGATTTATTTGGTCTCAAGTGGGGACTAGGCATTGCTCTTTTAAAAAAGTTTCCAAGTGATTCTAATGTACAATAGGGTTGAAAATCACAGTTCTTATAGCTAATTTTCAGCAGCAGTATTTTGTAATTGTTTATTTGCAACTTTTTTCTCCCCTGCTTAGAACAATTAAATTTTGTCAATCCTTTTGTTTACTCTTACTTTTTTGTTTGAAAGGTTTCTATGTAATATTTGTAATACATGGAAAATTTTTACAGCATATATGTAGGTTATGAAGCATAGCAATAATATGAGAAACCACGAACAAATTTTTTAACTTAAGAACTAGAGTATTACCATGACTATTGGACTTGCTCATGTGGTCCTCTTGAGTCCCTAAAGGATAATCACTGTTATGGATTTTGTTTTCATCATTCCTATTTTTGAAATATTTATTGTTATACCCTCTGCATGCAGGGGTGGGCAAAAGCAGCTTTACACTTGTGAGTATGCCAAACACAGAGTTTATTCTTGTTTTATTATTTATTAATATTGAATTATTCATTTGTATTATAACTGTAAACCTAGTTTTTTTCTACCACTGTATATTATAAAAGAATATATTGCTAACTTTTGCTGCATTTGGGGTATTATAAATAATAATATTATACTCTATTATATTATCTTATGCAATTTACTTTTTTACACTTGAAATTATTCCTGAGTCATTTTCATTGCTATGTAGTATTCCATTTGTATTATTGTAACGCAGTATGATTTTGTCATCCTCCTGGCAATGGACATTGGGTTACATGTGACTATACTTGACTCCATGTCATGGACATATACTATTGTAATCCTTTAGAATTTTTCCAACCTAATGTGTTTAAATTGGTATTTCATGGTGGTTTTAATTGGCAAGTCCCTGATTACTAAATATCTTTTATTGTGTTTATATGCTATTTGAGTTTTTATTTGCATAAAAGGCCAGTTCAAGGTCTTTACTAATTTTTCAAATGGTTCTTTTAAAATTTCCTTATCAGCATGTAGTACTTCATACATTTTTTATATTAATTCCTAGCAAAACTTAAATGTGGAAATATCAACTTTATGTGTTTTAAATATCATTTTATAGTAGCTTGATGAGAAATGATTGAGTTCAACATAGTCAAAATCATCATCTTTCTCTTTTATAACTATGCATTCTGTACCTTCTTTAAGAAATTTTTCAGTCCCTTAATATCCTATATCAAGCCATCTTACTACATTCATTAGTTCTAATAGTTTATCTGTAGATATTTGGGAGGGTGTTCTATATAGATAGTCTTTTTTTTTTTTTTTGCAGACTATCCTAGTTTTATCTTTTTCTTTTTGATCCTATATTTTCTCATCCTTGTCTTTTAATGTTCTTAGGACTTCTGGCATAATGTTAAGCAGAAATAGTGACATTGTCATCATTTCCTTATTGCTGGGTTTAAAGGAAATGCTTGTTGCTTAAATAACATTTCAACAATGAAGCATGATGTTTGCTGTAGGCTTTTGAGAGATGCCTTCTATAAATTAGGGAAGTCCCTTTCCATTTCTAGTTTGCTAAGAGTTCTGTTTCTTCTTTGTTGATCAGTCTTATCAGTTTATTGTGTTTATAAAACATTTTATCAAAAATTTTCCTTCTGGCTGTTGTAAAACAAAAAGCCCATAAACTTTCTCAATTTTTTACTGCAGCATTCCTAAGACCTGGAACAGTGCCTGGTACTTAGTAGTAGCTCAAGAAATACTTGTTGGGTGATTGACTGTTGGATATCCCTGCATGATTCTCTCTCTATAAATGACATAAAAAATATCTAGGACTTGTGTTTAACTGTAGTTGAAAGTAATTTATTAATAATATAAGAATCAGCCTGGCTCTACAAAACTTGCAAAATATTGAAGTAATATATGGCATCCAATTCAGTGGAATTTATGCAGAAATTTGAATATATTTGAAAGCCATATAGACACAATTAAAATGCTTATGATGTAAAGTCTGATGAAAGAAAGGACAATCATCAGATGAACAGTTTGAGGACAAGACAAGAGGACTATGCTAAAATGAAAATAACTGTTATATTAGATGGAGCATATAGAAGGTTTGTCCTGATCTTCTGGTCAAACATTTCTTTAATGTTGCAATAGTGCTTTTATGGTCATTAAGGAAAAGAGCAGAAAGGTACTACCAGGGCTACTTTAATTAGGGCTACTGAAGTAAATTAACATAAACTTGGTGGCTTAAAACAAGCAAATTTGTTCTCTCACAGTTTTAGAGGTCAGAAGTCCAAAATCAAGGTGTCGGCAGAGCATGCTCCCTCTGAGGGCTCGAGGGCATTCCTTGCTCTCCCAGCCTGGTGGTTCCAGGGTTCTTTGACTTTTGGCTCTATCACTCCAGTCTCTGATTCCAGTCTTCATGTAGCCTTCCCTTCTTTCCATATTTACCCTCTGTGTGTCTCTTATCAGGACACTTGATTCTGGATTTTGGGCCCATTTGGACAATTCAAGATGATCTGATCTCCAGATCCTTAATTCTACTATCTGCAGGCTCTTTTTTTCTCCCTGACAAAATCACATTCACAGGTACCTAAAGGATGTGGACATATCATTTTGAGGACCACCATTAACCCCCCCCCCCAAGACACCTACCTTTCTTAAACTAAAGTACATGATCTTCAAATATTACATTATTTGAATTGAATAGTACTATATGTACATTTAAAAAACATTTTAAAAAAGGATTTTGGCTCTGTATTATTTTTATTAAAAAACGAGTATAAATAACAATTGTTATAACATTACTATGATGTTTTATGAAGGGTAATTTAATTTCTTTTAAAATACATTTTTTTATTGATTTTTTAGAAAGAGAGGAAGGGAGAGATATAGAGAGACAGAAACATCAATGAGAGAAAAACATAATGGAGTGGCTGCCTCCTGCACACCCCCTACTGGGGATTGAGCCTGAAACCTGGGCATGTGCCCTGATCAGAATCAAACTGGTGACCTCTTGGCTCCTGGGTCGACACTCAACCACTGAGACACACCAGCCTGGCTCTCTTTAATTTTTAAAAATTTAATCCTCACCCAATGACATGTTTATTGATTTTATTTTATTTTATTTTTTGAGAGAGAGAGAACAAGAGAGGGAGAGAGAAAGAGAAACTTCAATGTGAGAGAGCAACATTAATCAATTGCTTCTATACTCGCCCCAAACAGGGACCAAACCTGCAACCTAAGTATGTGCCCTGACTGGGAATCTAAGCTGAAACCTTTTGGTGTATGGGAGGATGCTCCAATCGTCTGAGCCACATTGGCCAAGGCAAGCCTCCTATTTTTTGTGTTTCATTAAGATGCAGTCCTCACCAATTTGAAAACAAGACCATTTGGATTTTTGTTCATGTTGTTAACAAATATGTGCTTTAAGCAGATGTAAGAGGACACTTTTATGTAAAGCTGTGAGTGTTAAGCAAAATCTTCCTCAAGCATTCTCTGCTTATTTCAATCATGTCTGTTCTCATCAATTTGATTGAAATAAGTGGCTGGCTTTCTCCCACTGTAATCCCTGGGGTATACAAATCACGGATTGCCTTGCACACTGATATTGACATAAAAAACACTGCTGTGCCTGACTATCACAACTACTAAGTTGCACTTATTTTATTTTGTCATGATGTTGGCTTAAATCTGCTTTCCTTCTCTCTTATGAAATATTTACCCTGTTGCCCTAACCGGTTTGGCTCAGTGGATAGAGTCGGCCTGCAGACTGAAGCGTCCCAGGTTTGATTCCAGTCAAGGGCATGTGCCTTGGTTGCGGGCACATCCCCAGAAGGGGATGTGCAGGAGGCAGCTGATAGATGTTTTTTTTCTCATCGATGTTTCTAACTCTCTATCCCTCTCCCTTCCTCTTTGTAAAAAATCAATAAAATATATTACAAAAATTTTTGACCCTGTTAATCATGCTGTGCATTCAGGGAGAACAAAAATGAATTAGTTTTGTTAGAAGGAGCATTAATTGCAAAGTTATTTGGTCTAGTTTCTTGCCCCAAGCAGGTAAACATCTTGCCCAGATCAGTCCAAGTTCTTTCTCCCCAGAAGGGGAGGCCCTCTCTTAACCCTTATTAGTCTTTTCCTCAAGCAAGTATCCTATCATGAGTCCTTATATTCTGAAATTATTGTTTTACATCCTTTAGTATTTTTGTTTGCTTATATTGATTAGTCAAAAATCCTGAAAAAGGTATTAAAATATATTAGGAATAAACTGTGATCTAATTGATAATCAATAATTGGAGATTTTTTAATATTGAAATTTTAAAGCTTATTATTATTATTATTGACACTATTACAGATGTCCCCCATATACCCTTCTTTGCCTCCCTCTACCCAATGTTATTTCTTAATGTGCTTTTATATTTTTATTTTACATCTCTGTCAAACGCCATGTCTTTGCCAACTTATGCTATTTCACTTGACAGGTTTTCACTTTCTTGGTGATTTCATCAAATATTTCCTTTTTGTGGCACTCACTGAGTCTTTGTCCCTATTTCTATAGATCCTATTTAAAGCTGTAGTTTTTTTTTTTAAGAAAGAGCCGATTGTGAGGGCTTCCAAGACATTCCTCCCATAGGCATGCAGTACCACTCTCTTGTTCTTTTTAATTTCAGTATTCTGAGAAGAGCTTGAATATCTTCAGCCAGTGGATGTTTGAAGACTAGGACCAAGCCATTAGAGTCTCCATGATAAAAAACTGTAAACCTGTGGGTGTCATGACATGGTCACTAGATGTCAGAAAACCTGGAGTTCTGACTGTCCTCTTCACTGACAGCACTGTCCCTTCATGGTTAATACCTATGAAACAAGGGTTGGAATAGATAACCCATAATTTTTCTTCAATTCTAAAGTTTTATTATTTTTTCCTTCTAACTTACTCACTAGCCCGGATAGACTGCATTAATTTTATATATGAACCAAGTTACAAGGAACTTTTTACCAACCTTTATCATTTCTAAGTCTTTCATGTTATGCAAGGAAGAGCTGCCCCTGCCCACTTCTTTGCCTTTATCACAAGCCAACCTCCTTTTTGCTCACCATGCTCTAGTCACACACTGGCACCTTTTCCTTCCCTTTAACATAGAAAGCTCTTTCTTGCTTCAGCGTCTTTGCATTTGGTCTTTCCTTTGCATGGTATTCCTCTGGCTTTTCCGTACCTTTTTTGTTCTTATTCATTAACACTTAGCAAAAATGCCAGCTTCTCAGTTGAGATTACCTGACCACTCTGTAAAGACCTGTCCCTTTATCTATTCACCTTCACCTCCTAGTTGCTTCCCATCACTTTACTCTTTTTCTTTATAACTTTGAAGGTAGGAATCTTCTCTGGTTTATTCCAGATGTATCTCAATACCTAGTAGAGTGTATAGATAAATGTCCAAAAATGAATTAATCTTTCCAAACAGATTATATTGCTCTTTAATAAAGCAGATTTAATAAATAATCAGGAGCTCACTAAGAATCTGTCTTCAAGCTTGTGATCTGAGTCAGTTGGCGTAGCAGGGTGCTTATTTTGGTTGTCAATTATTTGTCTTCATTGCTTATTAATATCTCTTGACATGAGATAAAAGCCAATTAACATTTGCTACCTAAATTCTAGAAAATTGTAATATACTAACTACACTTGACTTTGAGTGAAAATTGATTGCTGGTATTTATTTGATGTGAATAATATCTTTTATGGACTTAAACAACTTAGATATTACTAGTGAAGCTTTCTTTATGGATATTACTATTTGTGACACTAGCATCAAATTAGTGATGTGGGAGGCCCTGGGAAGATAAAAGGTTCTCTGTGTGTATGTTTTTGAGACTTTATTTCAGTGATAATGTCAGCCAAGATTTCTCTCTGGATTTATTTACGTATTTTTGTCTTCAATATTTTGAGTCCCTGGCATTTCATTTCCTTAATAATCTGTTTTCTGAGCTCTGCTAGTCAGGCAATATGGTAACCATGCCTCCAGAAGCATATGGAACCCTGAATGATTAATATAATTGAGGCTTCTACCAAGTAGGTGGTATGAATCGAGTCATAAGAGCAGATGGAGCTTAAAAGGGTGGATAATAATATTCAAGGTAGCAAGCTAGAAAAAAGAAACTAGCCTCAATGGCTTAACTGAGACACACATGTATTTTATCTTTTAGAGAACATATGTACACTACAAGTACCTTTTGTGCTTTTTACAGATTGATATCCAAGATTGCGTTTGGATGAATAATGACAGATGCTAATTTGTTACTTGTAAACTCCTCTAGAGGCTCTTGGTAAATAGACATATGCTTGAGAGCCATTGTGTTGTCCTTCATGTCAAGCATTCAGATTGCAAAGTGATTCGATCCAGAGATAAATTTGTTCACATGACATAGGTTTATCATGTTCTCAAAATAAATTGTAATCTTTTGTTGGGAAAAAATTGCATTTCTTCAAAAATGTCCAAGCCTGGGCCATGGCAAGAGCCTCACATAACCAGACGCTGAATCCTTGATCTGCCTTTTACCAGCATCTATGACATTTATTGAGTAGGTCATTAACTGTGGTCTTAAGCATGTTCCTGAATATTTATGAAGCTCTTCATCTGTAATACCAGCATCACAGAATTATTGTGAGCGTGTCATGAGAAATATTGTAAAATCCTTAAAAATAGTATATACTCAATAAATACTTATGATTCCCTCTATTCTGTTATTACTTTCCCTAGAAACTTTGACTATTGAAAGTTAAGGGGTTGGCCCTAGCTGGTTTGGCTCAGTGGATAGAGCATCAGCCTGCGTACTGAAGGGTGCCAGGTTCGATTCCGGTCAAGGGCACATGCCAGGGTTGCAGTCTTGGTCCCCAGTGTGGGATGTGCAGGAGGTAGCCAATCAATGATTCTCTCTCATCATTGATGTTTCTCTCTCTCTCTCCCTCTTCCTTCCTCTCTGAAATCAATAAAAAGTTATTAAAAAAAAAGAAAGTTAAGGAATTGTTCTTTTTTAAGACAATGTAGTTGAATCTTAAAATTAAAAGACTACACACATATGTAATTATTGCTGGTAGTTCTCAAGTATTTTTGCTGCATTTAATGAGATTTACTAAGCACAGAGTTAGGAGCGCTAATGAATAGTAGGAGTTCTTATATAAATAAGGAAAGAAAAGAAGGAAAGCAGAAAGGAAGGAAGGAAGAGATTCTTAAGATATTTTCTCTAAAGATGCAACAATTCCTACTATGAATGTAAAATCTGTAAAACAATGAACCAAATGATACATGAATGCACAGACTTAGCATACAGGTGCTGACATCTGTGCAGTTTCCATCTGGTGCACATCTTCAGTCAAAACAATTTAAGCATTGTTATAAAAAGAACAAGGAAATTAAGTGACTGTGACAAAAAAAGTGACACCATTGAAAAGAAAGAGAAAACCCAGAACAGGTTTACAAAGCAACATGTTATAGGGCCAGAGGTAGTCAAAATCAGACAAATGTTTTATTATAGAATAACATGCAACTTTGGGTAAAGAGAAAGAGATACAATAAAATGTCTGGTAGAATTTTTCCTCCTTTACAATGGGGAAAATTTCAAAATAAACCTACTTTACTTTATTTGCTGAGTTTTTATGGGATTAATAGATTGAATTATTACTTACGAAGTTAGTTATGTTCATGTTATTTTACTCTATTGGGATAAGTTAGAACAAAAACAGAGAACCCCAAATTTTGTTTTAAAAAATGATGTGAATAGTATTTTTTAAATTGTGTTATTTTTATTTTCAAATATAGTTAACATACATTATTATGTTAGTTTCAGTTGTACAACCCAGTGATTAGACATTACAGAACTTACTGAGTGATCATCATGATAAATCTCTTACCCATCTGATATCATACATAGTTTTCAGGATATTATTGACTGTATTCCCTATGCGGTACTTTACATGCCCATGACTGTTCTGTAACAATCAACTTGTACTTCTTAATTCTTCACCTTTTTCAGTCATCCCTCCACCACCCTCCTTCTATCAGGCAGCCATCAAATATTCTCTGTATCTATTAATCTGTTTCTATTCTGCTTGTTTGTTTGTTTATTTATTTAGATTCAATTGTGATATATATCTACTGCCATTTTATTATTCACTAGAGGCCTGGTGCACAAAATCCGTGCATGGGAGGGGTGTGTGTGTCCCTCAGCCCAGCCTGCACCCTCTCCAATCTGGGACCCCTCGAGGGATGTCTGACTGCCTGTTTAGGCCTGATCCAGGTAGGATCACCCCTAACTACCCTCCCCTTCAGGCATGGTCACCCTTAAGTGCCTTCCCCTGCAGGCCTGGTCCCCCTCAACTGCTCTCCTCTGCAGGCCTGGGTCCCCCCTCCCCCCCCAAATGCCCTTCCCTGCAGGCCCAGTCGCCCCCAACTTCCCTCCTCTGATGGCCTGATCACCCCTAACTGCCCTCCCCTGCAGGCTTGCTCACCCCCAACTGCCCACCCTTGCAGGCCTGATCCCTCCCAACTGCCCTCCCCTGCTGGCCTGATTGCCCACAACTGCCCTCCCTTACAGACCTGGTTCCTCCCAACTGCCCTCCCCTGATGGCCATCTTGTGTCCACATGGGGGCAGCCATCTTGTGTGTTGGAGTGATGTTCAATTTGCATATTATTCTTTTATTAGATAGGATTAGATAGGATAGAGGCCTGGTGTACAGGTGGGGGACGGCTGGTTTGCCCTAAAGCGTGTTCCGGATCAGGGTGGGGGTTCTCTTGGGGTGTGGGGTGACCTGGGTGAGGGGCCTGTGGTGGTTTGCAGGATGGCCATGCCCCCCGGCAACCAAAGTGGAGGCCCTGATATCTGGGATTTATTTATCTTCTACAGTGTAAACTTTGTAGCCTTGAGCAGAGCCAAGCCTCCTGCTTGTTCCATGGCTGCAGCCATTTTTGTTGGGATTTATTTATCTTCTATAATTGAAACTTTGTAGACTTAAGTGGAGGCCAAGGCAGGCCAGGGCAGGCGGAAAGCTTGGTTTTCTCAATTGCCAGGGAAACCCAAGCCTACTGCTCTCTCCGTGGCCACAGCCATCTTGGTTGGGTTAATTTGCATACTTGCTCCTGATTGGCTGATGGGTGTGGCTTGTGGGTGTAGCAGAGGTACAGTCAATTTGTATATTACTCTTTTATTAGATAGGATATTTTGTATCTTTATGTTTTTAAAGAAGACCTGTTGGCATTTTATATAATACTTGTTGGGTGGTGACTCCTTTAGCTTTTTCTTGGTTGGCAAGTTCTTTATTTGTCTTTTGATTGTATAGGATAACTTTGTTGGATAGAGAAATCTTTGTTGTAAGTCCTTGCTTTTCATCACTTTGACTATTACTTGGCAATCCCTTCTGGCCTACACATTTTCTGTTGAGAAATTAGCTGACAGTCTTATGGGAGCTCCCTTGTAGGTAACTAACTACCTTTTTCTTGCTGCTTTTTAAAAAAAATATATATTTTATTGAGTTTTTAAGAGAGGAAGGGAGAGAGATAGAGAGTTAGAAACATCGATGAGAGAGAAACATTGATCAGCTGCCTCCTGCACACCTCCCACCGGGGATGTGCCTGCAACCAAGGTACATGTCCTTGACTGGAATCGAACCTGGGACCCTTCAGTCCTCAGGCCGAGGCTCCATCCACCGAGCCAAACCGGTTTCAGCTTCTTGCTGCTTTTAAGATTTTCTATTTGTCTTTAACCTTTTGCATTTTAATTATGGTATGTCTTGGTATGTGCCTCTTTGGATTCATCTTGTTTGGGACTCTCTGCACTTCCTGGACTCTTGTGTCTATTTTCTTCACGAAGTTAGGGATGTTTTTTGTCATTATTTTTTCAAATGTGTTTCCAATTTATTGCTTAAGCGCTCTCTCTCTCTCTCTCTCTCTCTCTCTCTCTCTCTCTCTCTTCTTCTGACAACCCCATGATGGGAATGTTGGTATACTTGAAGTTATGCCAGGGGCTCCTTACACCATCTTAATTTTGGGGGGTTCTTTTTTCTTTTTGCTGTTCTGATTGGGTGTTTTTTTGCTTTCTTATATTCCAAATTGCTGATTTGATTCTTGACTTCATCTACTTTACTGCTGTAAATTATTTCAGGTAATGTATCCTTCATTTCTAACTGTTCCTTTTTTATGTGGTTGAGGTTCTCATTAAATTCATTGAACATTCTCATAACCAGTATTTTGAACTCTGCATCTAGTAATTGCTTGTCTCCATTTTGTTTAGTTCTTTTTCTGGAGTTTGGTTCTATACTTTCATTTGGAACATGTTTATTTTTCTCTTTATTTTGACAGCTTCCCTGTGTTTGTTTATATGTTCTCAGCAGAGATGCTCTGTCTCCCAGACTTTGTAGAATGGCCTAGTAGTAGGTATTCTGTAGGGTCCAGTTGCACAACCTCCCCAGTTGCCCAAGCTGGCTACTTGAGGTGTACCCCCATGTGAGCTGTATTGAGTCTTGATTGTTATCGGCACATCAATGGGAGGGATTTATATCCAGGCCAATCAGCTGCAAGGACTGGCTGTGACTACTGATCACTGACCTCCAACCACTGGGGATGAACTTCCCACTGGGATAGCTGTGCAGGGGGCCATCCTACAGAGCAGGACTTATGTCAGCAAGGTCCTGGTGCTCATTTAGTCTGGCCCTTTAGTGTGTCACATGTGGGGATAGTTGCGTGGATGGTGGTGCTTCAACATGGTCTAAAGCTTTCCACTGGGTGTGCTGGCTCTGGGCCCTCTGGGGAGGTGCAGTCCATGGTCAACCATCACCTGTATTTTACACAGGGCCACCTGGCCTGAGCTACAAAGTGATCTGCAAATGGCTGCTACTTGTTCTGGGCTTGGAGGTACCATAGTGAGGCCAAGCTGTGAACTAAGGCTAGATGCTGTTAGTGCTGGGACAGGGGCCACTTATCCAGAGGTATGGGAACCACTGAGGTCAGATGCAGTCTCAATGTGGCCTTTTCTTTAATTCCCTAGTTGTAGGACTTCTCTTCATTCAGTTTGATTTTAGGTGGACCTAAATAATGGTTGTTCTGTAGTTTCATGTATTCCTTTTTTTCTGTTACATTTTAATTTTATCTTTATTTTATTGTTGATATTGTTACAGATATCTCCATTTTCCCTTCCCTCCTTTTTCACCCCATTTTGCCTAACTATTGAATCAGTAAGTCTTGTTGATTTAGTTGAGATTATTGAACCTCTTAAGTATTTTTCTTACTATCCTCTTTCCATCCTGTGCTCTTCTTCAATTCTGTATAAACTTTATCTGAATTATGATAACAGGTTTTCTTGGCTGCAGCCACTTTCCCTGGCATCATTCTCCACATTGCCACAAATTGTCTTGCAAAAATTTTATTTTTAAGTCTGCTGTTCAAACTGACTTCACATTTTCTGAAGTAATATTTTCTCAAATGCTGATACAACCCCCAAATCAGGCAGTACCCGATAAAAATACAGATTTCTCAGGCACATTCCAGATCTACTGAATTACAATCTCTGGTGTGTGATTTAGGATCTACACTTTAATAACATCATTAGGTGATTCTTACAAACCGAAAGTTTGAGAACGGGGTAAATATTGACTAGGATGTGTCTGTGCGTTATCAAAAAGTTACTTGTAAGAAAATTTTCTAGTGTTTTGCACATAGCCTAGTATATAAAAGAGTGCGATTTGTTTGTTTGGAGAATCAAGAAAAAGTAAGGAAAAATTTTTATATCAATTTTATATAAGAGTAATAAGATATTGCACTAACCAGTTTGGCTTACTGGATAGAGCATTGGCCTGTAGACTGAAGGGTCCCAGGTTTGATTCCGGTCAAGGGCATGTACGTTGGTGGCAGGCACATCCCCAGTAGGAGGTGTGCAGGAGGCAGCTGATTGATGTTTTTCTCTCATTGATGTTTCTAACTCTCTATCCCTCTCCCTTCCTCTCTGTAAAAAATCAATAAAATATGTATATAAAAAGAACAAGATGTTTGTAAAACCATAGCCTTGTGATTAAAACTGCCTTGAGAGAGATTGGATTTAACCTTTACTTAGGCAGAAATTTTCTTTTCCACACCCTTCAATGAGTGGTCATTGAGCATTCTGTTTTTAGTAAGGAGCTGGCTAAAATAGAAGATTTTGTTTTAGTATTGGTCATTAACTGTTTTGGTCAGTTGAACTTGCATGTGCAGGTGTAGATGTATTTGTATTCATAAAAAGCATATAAATTGCACAACAGATATTATCATACTTTTTTTAAGTTGACAGGTTTAAAAACTATTTTTTGGAAACTGCTTTATCCCTATATATGAAATCTGTAAATTCTGTTTAAAACATTTGTCAAAATGTTCAGGAAAAAATTCCAGCCTCTAATTAAATAACTAGTTTTAGACAAAATAAAGTAGCTGCTAATACCTTGACATTTAAAAAAAGAGATGGTTCTTTGCTTGACTCTATTTACTTTTATATTAATTTATTTATTCACTTTCAAAAAACATTGAGGGACTAAACTAGAGTTTGGTGATTCACAAAATAAATAAGTAAGACCTGGTCACATTCACAAGCAGGTCATTGTCTAGTTTGAGGAGAAAGAAATGGATGTTGGAAGTGTGATAAGTTTGAGTCTGAGATGTTTAGCTGGTCGGGTAAAAGCATAGAAGGTAAATTCAAGAAATCTGAGCACAGTTAGCTTCAACTAGACACATCCTACATAATAAAAGCCTAATATGATAAGTGTCTGGTTGTCCATTCAACCAATCAAAGCATAATATGCTAATGATATGCTAAGGCCACTCAACCACTTGTTATGACATGCACTGACCACCAGGGGCCAGACAGTCGACCAGTCTCTATGACGTGCACTGACCACCAGGGGTAGATGCTCCAACTGGTAGGTTAGCTTGCTGCTAAGGTCTGGCCGATCAGGACTGAGTGAGACAGGCTAGACACACCCTGGAGCCCTCCGGCCGTCAACCTTCCACATCCCTCCCTGGCCCCGATTGTGCACCGGTGGGGTCCCTTGGCCTGGCCTGTGCCCTCTCGCAATCCAGGACCCCTCAGGGGATTTCAGAGAGCCAATTTCTGCCCGATCCCGCAGGCCAGGCTGAGGGATCCCACTGCATGCACCAGGCCTCTACTCATGTATAATTATATTTGTTTGAAAATGAGAATAGTTTAAGAAAAAAGGGCCTAAAATATACTAAGCTATTTTCAAAAAGTTAATAAAAACTGTGACTATAGAAGATAATGATATCTGGATTGTGTGCTGCTTTTTCTTAACCATGCTTGGGGCAGGCCTATCCTTCAATTTGCACACTAAATAGACACCACTATTTACTTAGTGGTGGTTGGCAGAACTGAAGTCAGAGTAACCTTTGAAAACCCAACTTTGTATTTGTAAATTTATATTTTTCAAGTATTTTCATTTGGTGAGATTGTTTATGTAAAATACATTTACCAGGGGACTCATTCATTCCGAGGCCAGTAGTTCTTTGGGCAGTAGAGTTAAAGGTGCAGGCTATGGGATCCCACTTCTATTTGTACTAACTGATTTATATGGGGCTGAAGGGCCTAATCTACACACACAAAACACACACACACAAAAACAAACACATGCAGTGTCAATGACTGAGTAGCTGGTTACTCAACTTCTTTGTGCTTTAACTCATCTTCTGTACCAAGGGAAAAATAATAGTAGCTACTTCCCAGGATAGTTGTGAGGCTTAAATGAGATAAGAGCTCACACAGAGTGTGGCCATAGAAATTTCTCCCTACGTGCTATCATCATGTGGTATGAATACCTCTGGGGGAGAGAAATAGCAGTGGTTTGGAGTCAGAAAGCTTGGCTTAGAGTATCATCTCTGCCATGGGCTTGCTCTATGTTTTGATCATCTCCTATTTACCCTCTTGGTGAGTTGAGGGAACCTTTCCCTAGGGTTATATGGATGGCTGAACACAGGACACCTGACACTGAAAGATGAAAGTAAGAATAATTTCTTAGTTGCATATACTCACATCCCAGGGAAGAGGACAGTGCACCATGCAGGGTCACAAAGGGCTTGTGCTCAGGAACAGAATGAACAACCAGGGGCTGTGGGAGCCAGTCCCTCAGTGTCAGGAAGGTTGACATATCTCTTGACTCTGTGGGAGGATGTGATTGGCTTGTTTGAATAATTTTTGAGGCTGGCGGGAAACTGCAACTAACTACTCAAGGAGAAGCAAGAACTGAGCTTTGATAGGAGGATTGTGTGGTCAGAAGACCTTTTCTGCAGATGCAGAGTGGGGAGCGGAACCTGCAGTGAGGCCATTCAAGGCTTTATTAGTTTTACCAACACAGCACATAATATTGAATCTTAATATTAGGTCTTACACCACATCTGAAAAAAATAGCTTGGTAAACTCCCTTGCATAAGTCAAGGTCTTTCTTAAATTCTTACTGAAGTTCTCTTTCTTTTAAAGTCAAGGACTGTGTGTTAACATGGAAAATTAATGAGTTTCAGTAAGATTTGTGATAATATAACCAACATAACTGTCAAACTTAGTCATATCAGTTTAGTAATTAAAGCCCAAGGGCCACATACTTCTGGTAAAGGGTGAATATAATCAAATTTACCTTATAAATAGCAGACATCAGTTAGTGTTTCTGACTGATCATGCTGGTTTACTTCTCAGATCAATATTTGCATCTGACAAATAAGGTCGAAGTTATGAAGAACTATATAATTAAGGACATTTCTTCTTTCTACTTATCCACTTACCTTAATTAAAGATTAATTTAGATTTTTTCTTTTTGATACATTCTATTAATGGGAATAAATAGCCAGACCAAAGTGAAAAAATGCATTCATCTATTTAAAATTTTTTCTGTGTGTGTTTGTGTGTATGACTGTGTGTATCATTGCATATTCTTGCAGAATTTACAGACTAAGTGTGAGAATCCCACCCTTATACCCTCATAGAGTGGTATATATTTGTACTAACTGATTTATATGGGGCTGAAGGGCCTAATCTACACACACAAAACACACACACACAAAAACAAACACATGCAGTGTCAATGATTGAGATTCAAGAGAACCCAATTGAAGAGCGATTATAATAATCCATCCTGGAAGAATAAATTTATGGAACAATGAGGAACACTTGTCAACAGAGGCTGAAGTTCAGAGAGGAGCCATGCCTGGGTCAGGTGTGTGGCTGTTGATAGACCCTGCTCTTTGCCAGGCCCTTGACAGTTTGTTCCTAAAACGTGAACACCTATTGGCATAAAACCCAAAAGGGCCAAATCATGGGGACTAAACATGAGCTGTGACCTCTGACAGAACATGGAGGAAGAGGAGCAGTTCCCTGCTGACCAAGTGTGGTGAAGACAAAGTGGTTGAGAACTGTGAGTTGTCCTTGGGGTGAATGTTAGTGGACCTGTAGTGTGTGAGGGAAATTGAGGATGAGGCCCAAACCTAGTGCAGCCTCAAGCCTCATAATACACAATGCAGCCCCAGAGCATTGAAACACCAAAGTAAGGAAGACAGTTCAGGGCAGATGGTAACTCATTCCAGTGCAGAGATGGCACTGAGACAGCTCCTGGGGAGCTCACAGAACATGGGAGACAACGCCTAAGAACTTGAGATACCAGAGGGAGAAGTGAACCATGAAAAGTGGAGGCTATTTGAGACCTGAAGTTATATTTTCAAAAGGGGCCTCTGACTGAGCCATAGTTGGATCTATTAATATAACCTTATTTGGTATTACAATAAGGTGTCCATAGTCTTTCAGCTTGTGACTACAAATAATGCCATATTTATTTCAATATATAAATGATAATAACTCTGAGATCCCACCTTACTGACAGTAAGTTTAATTTTTTGTTCCTTCTCAGGAACTCCTCCTAAGTTATATCCAAGACTGCCAAGGGAGATTACTGAAAACCAAAGGCCACATCTCCATAGTCTTCTCATTTAAGTCCAGGCTGTTGGGAGTATTGCTTCCTTTGCCAATGAGAGTTTTTGTTTTTGCTAAGTAGTCCTGTCTGCTACTGTGGCTGTGGCTGTGACCATCAGTGAGAATGTTCTTTCCCTAACCTGGTGTTAAGTCTAGCCAGAGGTATTCCTCTTTCTTATGGTGAATTTGTTCTTGGGGCTTCTCCAACTTGGCCTTAGCCAGGGCTAACTTAGCAGGGTTTGGTAACATTGAACATCATAGAGAAGACTTTGCATTCTCAATACCTTGCTTCCCAGAAGAACCCCAAGATACAAATGTGAATAACCCCCTTCTAATAACCTTTAACCTTTATAAAGCAATGGCTAAGGGGGGAGACACAGCAATTCCATTCACTTACTTACTATTAAGCTCAGATTCTAGTTAAGTTTAAGTCCTATTGTATAACCCAAAGACAAAAGCATTGGGAACTTGATTTGGAGTCATTTAATTAAAAAGGGCTTTAAAGTGGTTCTTTCTGGTTAAAATAAGTTTTTCCTAAGGATAATTTTAGCTCCAAAAATAATATGTATCAATATTTGTCAAAAGACTTTTCCCTGCCCTTAGTAATATAAAGTCTTCCCCTGCCCTAGCAACTATTTCATGTCAAAAGGCCTCAATTAATATTCCTCTTTGCTAACTTTTTACACTGAGCAAGGCCTAGGTTGTAGGAATGAGTTAAAATCATATGGGTAGTAATTCCAGCTCTCCTCCAGCCAGATAGCCAGCAGGGGAGGGCAGTTGGGGATGACCAGGCCTGCAAGGGAGGGCAGTTGGGGGTGATCAGGTCTGCAGGGGAGGGCATTTGGGGGCAATCAGGCTGGCAGGGGAGCAGTTAGGCATCAATCAGGCCAGCAGAGGAGAGGTTAGGGGGTGATCAGGATGGCAGGCAGAAGTGGTTGGGGCAATCAGGCAGGCAAGTTGTTAGGAGCCAGCAGTCCTGGAATGAGAGAGGGATCGGGCCTAAACTGGCTGTCAGACATCCCCTGAGGGGTCCCAGATTGGAAAGGGTGCAGGCTGGGCTGAGGGACACCCCCCCCCAGTGCACGAATTTCATGCACCATGCCTCTAGTAGTGACATATAACTAATAGTAATTAAAATGGGAGTAATAAAAATTATTTTTTTGCCTGGTCAGTGTGGATCAATTGGTTGAGCATCATCCCATGCACCAAGAGGTCACCAGTTTGATTCCCAGTCAAGGCACATGCCTGGGTTGAGGGTTATAGGGGTCTTGCAGGAGGCAGCTGATTGATGTTTCTCTCTCCCTCTCCCTTCCTCTCTTTCTAATATAATTTTTAAAAATATATTTAAAATATTATATTTTCAGGTAATGAAACTTGCATGAATTATCTTATTTAAGGTGTGTCTGAGCTATGTATGAGTATTTTATAGAAGATAAGCAACTTGTCCAAGTTATTTATTCAGGAGGTAGCAGACCTGGGATGCAAATTCAAGTCCATCTGGGTTCTTATAATGTACACATAGTGCATGTAGAAAAATACGCAAAGTTCTAACATGATTTGGCTGTAAAGGAATTGAAATATAAACAAAAATGAATCATGCAATAAGAAAAGAAAAAAGAGGAATAAGTTATGTAGGAAGAAAAAAGATCCATAGGAGAAAAAACCGGAAAGTTGCTTTATAGTGACGCAAATTGACCAAATGCCTTCAGGGACAAAGCAATAAGATTAATTTGTATGAATATTGATTTCACAGGAAATTGGACAAACTAATTATGTAAGTATAGCTACTGTATTTTAAACAAAAGCATCAAAACAATCTTGGAAGAAAACTTTTGTTGCAGACAGTTCCTGATATAACTTGGCACTTCTCCTTCCACTAATGTACTCTCGCCTCTAAATAACATGGAGAATGATTCCTTCACCCCAAGTGATCCCCTTTCATATGTCTCCATTTCTTTGAATCTCCATGGCAATCTCATTGACATTTTTTACCTCCTTTTTTCCTGCTTGTGTCTTTTTCTTTTTTTATTGTTTGAAGTATTACAAATAGTAGTACATATGTCTCCTATTTTCCCCCCATTGACCTCCCCCCAGCCTCCCCTACCCCCCAGTACATGCCTTCACCTGCCCGCCCCCCCCATCCCCCCGTGTCTTGTATCCATTGGTTATGCTTATATGCGTGCGTACAAGTCCTTTGGTTGATCTCTTACAGTCCCCCCACCCCCCCAACCTCCCCTGCCTTCCTGATGTAGTTTGACAGTCTGTTCAATGCTTCTTTGCCTCTGTATCTATTTTTTCCCCATTTCTTTCCTTTAAAAATTTTTGCCTTTGCAGACTAGAAATAAACATATAATAACAAAAAAAAAAATGTTTGAGTCCCAATTTCAATGTCCAACAGTTCTGAGTCCCCGTTTCAATGTCAAACAGTTCCTTATGTGTACATGTCAGCAATGATATCTGGATGGTGGGCACATGGTGGCAACGCAGGTCCGACCCTCTCTGGTTTGGTCCTAGGCAACCTGAAGTGGTGCACAGCTGTTGACTGCTATTGTGGCAAGGCTTCGTCAGCATCTTCCATCTCTGGACTGTTTTTCCTCTTGTCTTCGTGATTGGAGCAGACCTGTCAATTCCTCTCTGTTGCAGGAATCCACATGGTCTTGGAGTTGTTTTCTGAAAATATACAAACATATTCTCGGCCACAAGTTAATAAAGGAATCTTTTCTATATAATTGACTTGGGATCCTTTTTATTTTGCCCAAACGATTTTCCTTTGTCTTATTTACATACCATGTGTGTTTTTCATGGGTGTCTTGCTGTTAGCATTACAAATGAAAATTAATTTTGTAAAGTAAAAATTTTCTAGATGTAATTTACTTATAGGATATTTTTCCTTACATGCTATTACCCTACTATCCCTCCCTTTTTTTGATTAATGGAGGCTTTTGTAAATTTTATAATGCAGTCTTGATAACTTTAAATTTTAATTTTTTTGCCCAAAAATATGACTGCTTTAGGTTCATTGCATGTTCAGGAATTTTACCATGAGATGAACTACCAATAGAAATTTTAGTTATTACTTTAGGAACAGCTTTTTGTCCAGTACAATTAAATTTACTTGAATATTCACTTTTGATTCTTGTGTGGATGCTGGGCATCGATGTTGGACCAGACAGGCACAGTCCTTGTTTTCCTGAAACTTACTGTTTATTGGACCTAACTTGCTCCTTAGACTTTGATTCCTGTGACAGAGATCTCAGCTGAAGTGGCATTATTCTATGGTCAAATTCTAGTGTAATCAGGAGTAACAATGAGGTTTACCTTAGATTTGGGGGAAGCTGGTGAGGGAAACAGTCCTAGATGAATTCATCATCCATGTAAGCAATCCATCCATGCCTATCTTTCCTACTGATTCTTGGCTCTATTCTTGCGTATCATTTCTCTGCTTCTATGGGGCCCAAGTTTTCATTGTGTCACTTTGGTTATTATGAGAGACTCTTCTAGTTGGCCTTCAATTCATTCTTTTTCTGGGGCTTTCTGCCAAATGCTATCATATTTATTTGCCTAACATGTAAAGTCATTATTTTACTTTTAAGCCAAAGACTGCTGTGTATTCTGTGTCCTTATCATTTTTCCAAATCAAGGCCAAGTTCCTCATTTTGTAATTTAAAGATCTCCATTAGTTATTCATTCTTTTCCTATTCTCAGAACTTAGCCCCAGTCTTATCACTTCTCAGTACCACCCATCCACTTTAGTCCCATCTGACTCATTATTTCACTCCCCATAACTATTTTTTTCAATGGATTAACCAAAGCCGTATTTGCTTTATCTCTGCCTTATGGGTGCATGTTTATTTATAAATTTATTTCCCCTCAAGCCATTTGAGGTTATGTTGCAGGCATAATGAATCACCCCTAAATACTTCAATTGCAAGTCTTAAAAATAAGGACGTTCTCCTACACAAACATGATCACACCCAAGAATTCAGCACTGATTTAATATTGTTACCTAAATTTCAGTCTACATTCACATTTTTCTAGTTTGGAGGTGTGGTTGTGTATAGCTATTTTTTCCCCTTTCCAGGATCCAGTGAAGGAATTTGCATTGCATTAGGTAGTTATATCTCTTTAGTGTCCTTTAATCTAGAACACTCCTGCATGATGTTTCGTCTTTCATGACGCTGATATTTTTGAAGAGTTCACATTAAGCATTTTGTAGAATGTCCCTCTATTTGGATCTGTCTGAGGTTTCCTCACATTTATGTTCTGGTTAAACATTTAAGCAAAATTACATTTAGATGATATTGATTTATTATGTTTTTTCTTCAAGTTTCTCTCTTGGCTTGTATGTTCTCTCACTTCCATTTCATTATTGCAAACCTTACATTCCCTTCAGTTAAATTCAGAAAGTTGTTGTGTGACTCCTGCACTGTGCCAGGTGATCTGGGTGCATGAAGGAGTAAAAGATTCTTCTTTCAGGGCAGCCTATGATCCACATCCCCAAGGAATCTTCTCTGGTTAACTCTGCTTATGGTGATCTGTGTTCCCTGAATTCCCATAGCATTGCAGTCTATAAACTGTAAGCCTGATTTGATTACTAATATTCAGCCTTGTAAGATGCTATGCTATGATATTTTTCATGTATGTGAGTCTTCTTCTTCTTCTTTTTCCTTTTGTAATTCTCACCTGAGGATATTTTTCCATTGTTATTTAGAGAGAGTGGAAGAGAGGGAAAGACAGAGAGAAATATTAATGTGAGAGAAATACAGTGATTTGTGGTTGCCTACTGCACAAATCCCAACCAAGGCCCGGGCTGGGGAGGAGCTTGCAACCAAGGTACATACCCTTGACAGGACCCTTTTGTCGATGCTCTATCCACTGAGCAAAACCGGCCAGAGTGTATGTGAGTCTTTTTGTCCAATAAAACTCTAAGTTTCCTTAAGGCATATATATGTTGTTCACCATTTTTTCTTGTTTGTTACAGCATTAAGCAATGTAGTAGACCAAAGGCAAGTGCTTAAGAAACAGTTAGTAGTTGAGTCTGTTTTTGTAATGCCAGCTTTATTTTAAAGCTTTTGACTCTTTTTTCAAATAAAGATAATCATTGGCAATATTCTGCATTGGAAAAAGTTGTGACATAGATAAGACATTAATGTATAGCTTTGGAATGAATTACATGACTTTTGAACAATCACTATTTTATAACATCCTTATTATGTTTGTCTAAGCCCATGATCACTTTGTTTTTCCTGAGTATAAACTTGAATTTTATAGATAGATAATCAGGGGTGTATTGTGATTCAGATTTTTAAATTAGCCATGGATGATCTTCAAAGCAAATAATTGACATTTACAAAATTAATCATTTAAACCCCTTTCTGCATATAAGATTAGATGGTTGAACCATTTATGCTTTTCTGTACAGGGACCATTCATCTCATGAAGCTATTTATCATCTGTATGTGCATGTTGGTTAAAACATTTTATCTTGGAAATCACATAGATAGCTTGGAAGGCAAATAATTACAATATAGCCAAAATCCATGTTGAACAGACTCCAGTGGGGAGGCTGGCATTTTATAAAGGTTTCTTAAATTTTACATTGTACTTTATTATTCTATATTGGAGGAAAAACATGTTTATATAGTCATGGACCAACTGAATCACTCCAGTTACCCCAAGGCCCCCAATATTGTCTGATCTAAGCAGCATCAATCAATTAGGAAAAGTAAATCTTTCATGCAATGCATCACTGTTTGTTTGCTTATTTGTTTATTCATTTACTTATTTATTTATTTTGGATCTACCAATGCACAGAAGTTTTACATGATGCCCTAAGCAGGGAGTCCATAAAACCTGTCTTTTCTCCAATGTTGTGTATAATTGGCCATTTGCAGGTGATTGTGCCAGGTCTATCTATTGTTGGCCATCTGGTGTAGCCTTGGCTTCTGAGTCTTTAGAGCCATGAGCCCTCAACAGTAGATATACCAGTAATTCTGGTCTAAAACAACTATTTGGCCAACTATAATGCCCTTTAAACTGTCAACTATCCTCTGATCTGTCTTCACTGCCATAGTTTCATCTGTGATTTGTTTGCTGGAAAATAAATCTCAAGGTATTTAATCATGTACTTTTGGTCACATCCAAATTACGGTGTGTGTTACATTTGCATTTGTGGAGCTTAATCACAGTGCAAGTGTGAAATAATTCTATGTGAATATCCAGAAAGAATTAAGAAAGCCATGTTGAGTCAGTTGAGTAATAAGGACATGGTTCTAGGAGCTGTGAATCCATGGATTGTAGTAATAAGAGTTTAATATTCATGAAGATGGTGTATTGTGTAGTTTTTGAAGGATTGCCATAACATTTCTTCCTAATATATTCTTCATGCATATGATAAGGCAATATTAATTTACTAAGCAAGATGGTGGTTATGAGGAATAATTAACTAAAATGATTTCAAAAGCCTCTGCTAACAAAGTAGGTTGTATAAACAAACCTTCAAATTAGAATGGGCTCATAGGCCTAGAGCTGATGAAAAATGTGATCATAGCTAAAATTTCTGACAATAGGAAAGGAGAAAATGTCATTCATCCTGTACTTTTTGTAAAGTTCCTAAAACTTTTCATTATTGGATGCATCCTTAACCTAACATGGCTGAGAAAGCTTTGTGTAAATCTTATGAATTTCTTAAACATTTAATAAAGTTATAGATATATGAGCAACAAACTGATATAAATAATTGTTAATTATTTTTTAAAACCTGCCCCAGTGGGTTTATATATATATGGTGTGTGTTTTTTTCTTCTTCTTTGTTTGGAACACACCGATATTGAGGCCCAGCATTTAAAAAAAAAATGTTAAGTCATTTACCTAGTGAGTTCATTAGTGAATTCATGTCCCTTAATTCACCATTCCTCTACAAAAATACTATGTATGAGAATATAAGTATATAATATTTCAGCTTTTAATTAGCACAATGGGTGGAAATGGAATTTAAAAACCATGTAGTTGAGACCCTTTATTTTATAGATGAGGAAACTCAGGACTAGATACCTGAAATCTTGGCCAAGATTTTAACATTGACAGAATTAAGATTTGAACTCTGATTTTCTATCTTCTAAGCCATTACTCTTCCCACATATCAGGAAAAAACGGACATTTTAAATAATTAGGTGCTTACTGAAGACCAACTCAGAAAGGGGGCAAATAAGAGGTCACCAAAACCAAACTGTCACTTTTGAACTTGGCTTGAAATTTCTTGCTTTCTACTCTTTTTAATAGTATTGATAACAGGATCTCTTTAAGGCTGAAACAATTTATTTTTCTTTGCCATTTTGTTCAGTAAAATTTGAAAATGTTTTAGTATTGATACAAAATAAAGATTTTCATTTAAATTATCTGTAATTTTAGTATCACTCAAAATATTATGTAGGATATCTAAGTCATCCAATAAGCATGAGTTGAACGATCTTTTTTCCATGAGCTCACAATCTGCATATAAGGGCTCATAGACATTAAAAAATATTTGTAGATAATTAAAGGTGCTATGTGATATGCTTAGATCATTCTTCAAGTCTTCAATAGACTCTTCCCTTTCTCTCTCATCTACCACACTCAATCTGTCACCAAATCCTGTTGGTTTTCACCTCTTAAGTATATGCCAACATGTGCCCCTTTTGACCCTTTCCCTGTATCTGCTCTCATTCAGGCTATGTCACCTCTAGGCTCACTTTAAATTTTTTTTTTAATTGACTTCAGAGAGAGAGGAAAGGAGAGGGAAAGAGAGAAAGATCAATTGATCAGACCCACTGTCTGTGGCAGCAACTGCTTTTCCAACTTTGTCAATTTCTCTTCTTTCATTATTATCTTTCTGACATTCTATTCACGCTCTCTACTTAAGAAGAAATACTACCCACACAGAAACAGTAGTTCCTTAAGCATTTTGTATGTGGTATAAACAATCTACTTCAATCCATATGTATAGGCTGACTCCTTACAAATTTCCAGCATGGCTCTACTATTATTTTATCCTTTGACCAACCACATAAGAAAGGACTGATGGAGTAATCTACTCAATAAATAATTATTGAACTTTTCCTCTGTGCCAGGCATGATGGTCAATGATGGAGATTCAATGATAAACAGGGAGAGGACGAGGCCCCTGTCCTAATCCATAACAGGAGAGAACTCTTAATAATTAGACATGATAATGAAACAGAGTATGTGAAGGAGAAGAACACAATTCTATGAAAGCCTGTAACAAAGACTCCTTGTCTAGAGTGTTGGTTTGAAGGAAGTGATGGCATGCTGAGGAAGTGACATGTATTCTGAAAACCAAAGAATTAGTGGAAGCTAAGTGGGTGCAGGAAGTTCAAATGGGGATAGGAGAGAATTTTGAATGTACCAAATGAATGTGTAGCCTGCACAAATGTCCTGTGGCAGAATGGAACATGACAAATTTAAGGAACTTAAAGTAACTTCTATGGCCAAAGAGCAATAAGTATAGGTAAGATTAATGAGGGAAGGGGTAGAGATATAGGAGCAAGCAAACCCTAAGGAACTTAGAGACAATGTTGATGGTTTTGGTCATTATCCTACAAGCAGTAGAAGGGCACTTAGGGGTATTATATATTTTTTATTGAATTTTTTATTGGTTATTAACATTATATGTTTTAGGTGTACAAGGTTATAATTTGACAACTGTGTACTCTATTGTGTATTTACCACCTGAAGTTTAGTTTTCTTTTGTTACCATATATTTGAAACCCTTTTCCCACTTTATCCTCCTCCAACCTGAATGGAAAGAAAATACTTGTGCAAATATCTGAAAAACTCATTCAGGGATTTTTAACCTGGAAGTTACATAAGCATATTTGGGTTCTGAAAGAGCCACTCAGCTTCCAATATGGAGAGTGGATTATAAAGGGATGGGAGTAGCCAAGGAGGTGACCCAGGGAGATGCCAGAGAGGAGGTTATTGTAATCACCCAAGAAACTACTAAACTTGTGAAGATTTACTTTAAATGTTATACACACATAAGAGGTGAATAGTTTAACTACAGTTAAATTCCTTCCCTTTAATTTTAAAGGCTGCGTTTTTTCTTAATAATTATTACCTTCATACTGATGCTATACATTTTGAAATAATGCTCATAGACAAGTATATATTTTTGGATATAAAAGGTTGATTGCTTGCCAGTAAAATTCTTAATAATTCCGCTTTTTAAAGACGGGAAAGCTAAGCACTTAAGAATTTAAAATGTGTTGGCTACTTTTAGTAGCGAATATGCAAAGTTACTCTTTTGGAGAGAGAATTCAGCCTGCAGAACCTGTGACAAGGAAGGAAGATGGGCTGTATAGAGACAGAAGGAATAAAAACTCCTCTCATCCCTTTTAAAATATTAGTTGTCAACTTCTAGGTTAAAATTAAAATTTTAGGGTGGAGGGGAAGGTGTTTGAGGAAAATGAGCAGCCAGAGCTTAAACAGGCCAAGATTTCCTCTTAGTGGATGAGTTCATAGGTTGACATCTGAGTTGCTGGTAACCATTTCCAGCTTGTGATACAAGAAAATTGTTCAATAATCAACCTAACTTCGGGGAAGAAGTGGTCTTAATCATATATCCTTTGAAATTTTTTATGGAGTGTCAATTTTAAATGATTAGGCAAATACAGTAAAACTGAAATATGTTTTCCCTCAATACTCTCAACCTCTCTTTGCAGATTGTAATCTCTGTGCTCTCTTAGCTGCCGCTCTCTACTATCTGCATTGAGGAAGCAAGGTTTGTTTGTAGCTGAGGTTCTTTTACTGCTTACATTTCTTAATGGCTCACCTTTTTTTTAATGATTGAAAATCATGTCTTTATTTTTTTCTTTATTGATTAAGGTATTACATATGTGTCCTTATCCTCCCATTGTCTCCCCCCCTCCCCCACCCATTCATGCCCTCACCCTCCTGGTGGCTGCGTCCATTGGTTAGGCTTATATGCATGTATACAAGTCCTTTGGTTGATCTCTCCCCCTTACCCTCACCCTTCCCTACCTTCCCTCTGAGGTTTGATAGTCTGATCGATGCTTCTCTGCCTCTGGATCTGTTTTTGTTCATCAGTTTATGTTGTTCATTATATTCCACAAACGAGTGAGATCATGTGATATTTATCTTTCTCTGACTGGCTTATTTCACTTAGCATAATGCTCTCCAGTTCCATCCATGCTGTTGCAAATGGTAAGAATTCCTTCTTTTTTATAGCAGTGTAGTATTTCATTGTGTAGATGTACCACAGTTTTTTAATCCACTCCTCTGCTAATGGGCACTTAGGCTGTTTCCAAATCTTAGTTATGGTAAATTGTGCTGCTATGAACATAGGGATGCATATATCCTTTCTGATTGGTGTTTCTACTTTCTTGGGATATATTCCTAGAAGTGGGATCACTGGGTCAAATGGGAGTTCTATTTTTAGTTTTTTTGAGGAAACTCCATAGTGTTCTCCACAGTGGCTGCACCAGTCTGCATTCCCACCAGCAGTGCACGAGGGTTCCTTTTTCTCTGCATCCTCGCCAGCACTTGTCATTTGTTGTTTTTTTGATGATAGCCATTCTGACAGGTATGAGATGATACCTCATTGTCATTTTGATTTGCATCTCTCAGATGATTAGTGAATTTGAGCATGTTTTCATATGTCTCTTGGCCTTCCTAATGTCTTCTTTCAAAAAGTATCTATTTAGGTCCATTGCTCATTTTTTGATTGGGTTTTTTATCTTCCTTTTGTTAAGTTGTATGAGTTCCCTGTAAAGAGGAGTGCTGTAATTAGAGATAGACTCACCAGTTTTCCTGCTTTGTTCTAGAATGGAATGGCCACAACTGGTAATCAGGAGTTCGTAGTATTTAGGCCTCTAACCCATTAGGGAAAAGACAATAGGGCCACTCTTTCAGGCTCTCTTCCAATCTTAACTCTTTTCCTGCTTTAATTTTGGCTTTTGACATGGTAAGGGCTTTTTCATCTTTTGTAGTCTCAGTTTTAAGTCAGCATACTGTCATTTGTAAAGCTACACCTAAAGTCTGATAAATTAACTTTACGGGTGATGTTGCATTTCTGGTAGGAAAATGGTTTGTATAAAATTGTATAGTTCTCATTGTGAAGAACATGAAGAAAGGCATGAATATAGATTATTGCCAATAATCTTTGAAATAAAGGGCTTAGAGTATGATTCTATTATTTGAATTTTTCCTACCGTACGGTACATTTCCTAATACTATGATATAATATAGTATTAGAATACTGTAAATTCAAACTCATTTTTGTACCAAATGAGGCTTAGATCTTTTAAAGAAGAAATATACACGAAGGTGAGAGAATTATAATATAAGATATAGAAAGCATTTACTTTTATATACTGTGTGAAAACTAATGGATATATTTTATTAACTGTAGCAAAAAATTGAATGGAGAAGGTGGCTAAACCACTAAAATATCACCGCCTTTCCCTATTTACATCAAGATCTTTCTGTTCAATCTTCATGTGTTCATTTAATGCTTTGTGGTCTTCTCTAAAAGAGAGCTCTGGCTAATGGGACTTAAAATATTTGGAAGAGGGTGTTGAAGAAATTGTATTTCCTTTTTTAAGCATCTGAGTTAAAAGATTAATTATATTTTTATAATAATACTAGTATAAATTTTTTATAGTATACACTTCTGGAAAACAACAGAGAAGAGTGCTTATTCATTTTACAGCACCTCTGTGAAGTCTAAAAAATATTTTCTTAAAGAAACAAACTAGTTAAGTCAAATTTATCTTTAATATCAGACTAAACTCTACTCTCAATCCTAAGTGGGCAATCTAATGCTAAGTCTGTTGTTATAATATTTTTTAAAAATAAATCTTTATTGTTCAGATTACTGGTGTTCCTCTTTTTGTTTTCCCCCTATAGCTCCCCTCCACCTGATTCCCCACCCCACCCTACCCCATGCCCTTACCCCCTGCCACTGTCTTCATCCATAGGAGTAAGATTTTTGTCCAATCTCTTCCCGCACCACTCACACCCCGCTTACCCCTGAGAATTGTCAGTCCACTCCCTTTCTATGTCCCTGATTCTATTATATTCACCAGTCCATTCTGTTCTTCAGATTTTTTATTTACTTGATTTTTAGATTCATTTGTTGGTAGGTATGTATTTGCTATCGTTTTGTTGTTCATAATTTTTATCTTTACCTTTTTCTTCTTCTTTCTCTTCTTAAAGAATACCCTTCAGCATTTCATGTAATCCTGGTTTGGTGGCGATGACCTCCTTTAGCTTTTTCTTGTCTGTGAAGCTCTTTATCTGACCTTCAACTCTGAATGATAGCTTTGCTGGGTAGAGTAATCTTGGTTGTAGGTTCTTGCTGTTCATCACTTTGAATATTTCTTGCCACTCCCTTCTGGCCTGCATAGGTTCTGTTGAGGAATCAGCTGACAGTCGTATGGGTACTCCCTTGTTGGTAACTAACCGTTTTTCACTTGCTGCTTTTAAGATTCTCTCTTTGTCTTTTGCCCTTGGCATTTTAATTATGATGTGTCTTGGTGTGGTCCTCTTTGGATTCCTTTTGTTTGGGGTTCTGTGTGCTTCCTGGACTTGTAAGTCTATTTCTTTCACCAGGTAGGGAAAGTTTTCTGTCATTATTTCTTCTAATAGGTTTTCAGTATTTTGCTCTCTCTCTTCTTCTGGCACCCCAAAAATTCAGATGTTGGGATGCTTGAAGTTGTCCCAGAGGCTCCTTACACTATCTTCATATTTTTTGATTTTTCTTTTTGTTTTTCTGGTTGGGTGTTTTTTGTTTCCTCATATTTCAGATATTTGGTTTGATTCTTCGAGTATGTTGATCTACAGTTGAGTTTCTGTATATTCTTTATTTTAGACAGTGTATGCTTCATTTCTGACTGTCCTTTTCCATTTTTTTGGCATTCTCATTAAAGTCCTTGAAGGTCTCACTAAGCTCCTCAGAAGTGTCATCAAGTTTTTCAGCGGTTTTTAGAAGATTCTTGAGTAACCTTATAAATGTGGTTCTGAACTCTATGTCGTCCAGTAGTTTGCTTTCCTCTGTTTCTTTCATTCGTGACATGTTTCTTTGTTTCCGCACTTTGGCTGCTTCCCTGTGTTGATGGAGTGGCTTTGTGTGTTAGGTGACCTATAGGGGGCAGTAGCTCAGTCTCCCCAATCACCTGATGTGGACACTCTTGGTACACCCCTTTGTGGGCTGAGTGCAAAGACTTGGTGTAGTTAAGCCTTAATTGCTGTTGGTACACTGGGAGGAATTGACCTCCAGGCCAATCGGCTGTGAGGACTCGCTGTGTCTATAAGAACTGCTGTGCTGGAAACACGCTTATGGTGCAGGACTTGTTTCAGTGGGGCTTTGGTGCTCGCTGAGTCTGCCTCTTGAATGTGTCACTTATGGATGTGAGGAGTTGAAGTCTGGTGTCTCACACTGACCACTAGGTATACTGGCTTCTGGATCTCCAATGGGGTGCAGGTCAGCTATTGTCTGAGTCCACCCAGCAGGAGCTACAGCGAGAGCTACAGTTTTCTCCTCTTTGCTTGGGGTTTGGAGGTTTTGGAGCTGTCTGATCCGGGCTGCAAGTTTGTTAGGTTAAGCTACAATAGGGCAAGCCTTTCTTATGCTAAAACTGCTGCTTGGAGTTTGGGTCAGTTTGTAGGTTGTGTGGGGCGAGGTCTCAGGGCATCACTAGGCTAGGGCGTGGCAAACAGCAATGGCTGCTAGTTAGCCGGCTCTGTGTCTCCGACTGTGTCCCGTGCCCCAGCTCAGTAAACAATTATTCTTGCACGCAGCTCTGCAAGCAGGCCCCCCTCACTTTCCGACCCGGTGGCAGACAATCCAGCTTCTCCCTGTAGGAGTTTGGGTCCCCCGCGTCTCCCCAGAAACTGGATTTCAGAGTAATCGGGGTCTTTTTCTCCCTTTGGGTTGAAAAAAGCAACGCCTACCGCCAGCCCAGATCCCGTGCCTCTGTACCTCAGCTTTTCAGCGCTTGTGCATGTCTCAGTGCTCTTTTCTCTTTCCTTCTAGTTGTAGAACTTCCACTCAGCCAGCTTCCCCGTGGTTCTGGGTGATAGACGTTTTATCTTTTAGTTGTAGTTTTGAAATTGTTGTGCGAGGCAGCAGTTTAGGTGTTTACCTACACCACCATCTTGGATTCTCTGTTGTTATAATATGAGTATGTTTTTTCTCTCTCTTTTTGGGCCCATGTGGTTCTTTCCTCCTAGCATATCAGCTACCATTAGCAATGCATTAACAGAAAGCATCCAGAGACCAGACTTTGAATACTGACTTGGGTAGTAACCTCTAACTCATGTGTTCTACCCTAGTGTTCCTGTTCACATGGCTATTATTGTATTTATCTCATTACAACTATACTAGGGACTCAGTGTACGAAATTCGTGCACATTAAAAGGGGATTAATTAGAGGAAATATTTAATATTGCTATTTGCCCTTTCTCTATAATAGAAGTGTCAGAGATGAAAGAAAATTAGTGAAATGTATATGAAAACCTTCCTCCTGTCAGAGTCTAGGGCTCACCAGGGGACCCAGAGTCAAGTCCCCGCCCACCCACATGCACCTTAAAATCATATGAGACCCAGATCCGGCTGCACCCCCTGCCCCATTGGGCTAGATCCAGACCCAGCCAGTCCCACCCTTGTCAAACCCTGCCAGGCAGGGAGTGTAGCTTCAGGTCCCCTTGCCCAGTGCCAGAATGGGATGGGGGTGACCTGAGGTCCCCCAGCCCTGACTGGGGTGGGGGGGAGGGTGTTTGTCTTAAAGTCCTCCGTCAAGCCCCACCAGGTGGGGGACACAGCCTGAGATCCCCTGTCAAGCCCTGCTGGGTGGGGGGCATGGCCTGAGGTCTCCCATCAAGACCCACCAAGCGGGGAGAGGGCACAGCCTCAGGTCCCCCGTCAAGCCCCACCGGCGGGGGGGGCACAGGTTCAGGTCCCCTGTCAAGCCCCACTGGGTTGGGGGGGCATGGCCTCAGGTCCCCCGGCCTGGCACTGGGGCAGGGGACACATGGCCTGAGGTCCCCTGTCAAGCTCCCTGTGGGCGGGAGAGGGTATAGCCTCAGGTCCCTGCTGATTGCTCATTAAGGCTCCTTATGGGAACTTGGCCTCAGCTGTGGATGCAGCCATCTTTGTGATGGAGTGATGGTCAATTAGCATATTCCCTCTTTATTAGATAGGATGTTTTGTTTGTCATAACCCCTGCCCTCTCCATCTCAGTAATGACTCCTTGAAGAAAAAATTTTTAAAAATATTTACTTATTTTATATACTTGGTTCTAGGCACACTTTCTTGGGCATAGTAAATACTAGATAATATTTAGTAAAGGAGGACCACAAGGGATAGGAGGAAGAGAAGGAAGGAGAAAGAAATGTAGGGAGAAGATATGAAAGGGATGAGATATGAAAGGAACAAAAGGATGGAAGGATTTTTTACTTGCTAGTTATAAGGATGTTTGCTGGAGCCTCTATTTTCTTATTGGTAAAATGGGGGAAATGATAACTATCTCTGTAGTTAAATAGGGGTTACTTGAGAGAACAGTTATAGACTATATGTAGTTTGATTAATTACAGTACATTCTTTCCAATCCTTCCTTTTGAAAAAATCCTATCTTTCCCCTTGAAGTCTTCCCAAATTAATTCAATCTAACCCAGTTTGGAAATTCCAAATTCTCAGCATATAGATATATGTTATACTGCATTAAACTGCATTTTAATGTTTTCTTACTGGCTTCCTTTTGATCTTCCCACTAGGGCTATATAGTGTGCCAAAGCCATTTCCCATCTCCTGATCATTCTATTGGTACCTTGAATTTGTCCATGGAAACTGGCAAATATTTCCCCTACCAAAGATCGGTTGTTAAACATTTATTAGCACAGCACTGTTTTGGTCCCTTCTGCCTCTGTCCTATAGATGGTCCTTGGGCGAGGTCATTGGTGTCCTATTTGTAAGTGTCCTATAGTAGATCAACATTTATAAATGGTAAAAACATTGGTTTGACTAGGAAAAATTAAAAATGAAAAACAACTGTATGCTCAAGGCAAAGCCAAGGAATTCAAGGAGAAATATAGACAGTCATCACTGGTCTCAGAAATATCTGCCTTTTAAAACTAGCTGATTTATAATATATGTATCTAATTTTAAAGCATGCTGTAGAATTCTTAAGGATGACTTACTATTTATAATCTCCTGTAATATAATCAACATATTAAATATTTCTGAATATATTATTTTTTCATTGATCCACTCATTCTTTTGAATAATCCATTTTTGTCTATCTTAACACTTTACATTTAAACAAAGGCTACATCAAATATTCTTATCAAGCATATAAGAAGTCTGCTTCTTTGACCCACCAATATGAATTGTATTTTACATATCAAGTTATTTGTGGAGAAGAGAGTTTTATTGCTTCTCTTAAGGAAAGATAGATGGAGTATTTATTCCTTTTTATTCCTCGAGGGCCTTTTAATCATAGAAAAGTAGTGAGCTGATTACTAAAGAATCCTGAAAATTTCCTTCTAATAAAAACAAACAAATAAAACATTATTAAACTCAGCATCCTTTTCTGTACTGTCATATGTATAATATTTTAGAGTTTACAGAGAGCATAAACAGAAGAGCAATGATACCATTTTTTAAGCACTTACTAAGTAACAGTTTTGGGGTAAAGTGCTTTATGTATTTTATTATCATTTTATCTTTACAATAACCTTAGAAGATTATCTTAACTATTTTATAGATGAGAAAACTGATGCTTGAGCTTATTATGATTTGATGTGTAATTTAGTTACTAGATTTACCAAACTACTGGACATTCTCTTTGCTTTTGTATAGGAAACAGAATTTATGCATTTTAAGCAGGGTGTACTTCATTCTAGTTATGTGACCCTGTATAAGCCACTTAACCTGTCTTTGCCTCACTTTTCTTACTGTAAGATGAGGATAATAATCCAACCTCATAGGGCTATTGTGACTATTAAGTGTAATAATGTGTACAATGCTCACTAAGTAAGAGTGTTGAACATGTGCTTTCTACTCTTGTTCTTGTTATAGCTACTATTATAAGAAACTTTTCCAATAGCATCCTTCCATTCTCGTTTTAGTTCTTAACTATCCATTTAAAGTTTTAAAAAAATAATTGAAGGAATATAGGTTGGTGTAGTAGCCCAATTGTTTTGCATTCCCCATTTAGGAAACATTCCCCAAGGTGGCCCCCAGTGAATCCTGCCCTTGGATAATCCACCACCCTGGAGCAATCAGTGGGGGTTAGATTTGGCAAAGGTGATAAGATGTCCCTCCTGTGGGCTTTGTTTTAGCAAATGGGAATGTCAGATTCCCCTGCTAGCCCTGACATGTGAAAGGCCAATGGAGAAGGCTACATGGCATGGAGGTGCCAGTGGCCTCTGGGAGCTGAGAGTGGCCCTGGATGACATCCATCACATAGATAGGAACCTTAGGAACTGATGCGTTTGGAAGTAGACGCCAAGCTCTAGAAATTAATGCAGGCTGGCTGACCCCGTAGTTCCAGCCTTCTGAGACTCTGAGCAGAGGACTCAGTATGCTGTGCCCCGTCCCTGACCCCCCTGAAACTGACATAATAAATGTGTTGTTTGAAGTCAACTTTATTACTACATTTTTGGTTATTTGGTACATAGCAGTAAGTAACTAATATACACTTCTACTCAAATTTCTGAATACCTATCTGACTTTGATCTATTTTTACCATATTAGTATTATACAAAAATATATCTTAAATTTAATTTGTAATTAGAGCCAAATAAAAGCTACTTTTAAAATTTTTGAATGACTATTAATATTTAATTATTAACAAATTTAAAATATGAGTGTGTTTACAAAAATAAAAACAGACACTTTTAGACAAAGAAATGTTAGTCTTGCCTTTTTATTTTATAGTTGAAAAAATTGAATCACATTTATACTATATTCTTTTGCCTTTGTACATTAGGAGCTTTTCATAGATATTTTTATAAGGTTACACTGAAAGAGGTCTTGAATTCATATAACTATATGCATTATATCTTTATTTGTAAAAGTGAGGAAATGCCCCAAGTTGCATTGTATCAATGCAAAGAAAATGCTTTTGTGTTTGGCCTGAATCAGACCCCTACCCATTACAGAAGATCACTAGTTGTCAGAATGGAGAAAGGCCTGGAGGTAGCCAAGAGTCACCCATGTCCACTGCCTGGTGTCATCATCATCTCAAGGGCTATCAATAGATTGGCTTCTGACTTAGGACTGGGAGACCCACGTTTAATGTTCACTGTGTGTGTACTGTAGGGGATGCAAGCTATAGTTGAGTCATTGACTCATTAGGCCTATAGAATAAGTAAAAACTCTTACACCTTGCTATTTAGAGTCTTTCCTCAGTGATCTAGCCTAATTTAGTGCTTCAGCCCTATAAGCCCCCACTCCAGACTCAAAATTTCTTTTCAAGGGCAGCTGGCCTTATCATGTCCACCTCTGGGTTTTGTCCATGTAACTCACTACACGTTTGAACTCTGCTCTTCCTTGAGATAGGGAAACTCAAGTCCTCCATTCCTTCAATGGGGAGCACTTCTGGTCATCTCAACACACCGGAAATACTCCTTTTTATTTGTTAGTGATGAAATCTCAGACACACTCATACACACACTCAAACACACTCTCGCACTCATACTCTTGAATCCCTAAATAGACTTCACATTTCTTAAGTTTAGAGAAGAATGTCATGTACCAGTTTTTATCCACTATAGTATCTAGTGATGCACCTTGATAATTATTAATTTGATGTTTGTTAACTGATTAATTAATTACTTGGTTGGTGTGGATAAGGAGGTGGGTAATAGATATAATTAAAGGGGTGATAACGGGAACTTATTACAGTTGATGAGAACTGGGGAGTTGGTAATGGCTGTAATTAGAGCCCTAATAACAGGAGAATATCAGGAAAGAGATGCTGTGGGAAGACAAGGCCACAGTGGATAAGAGACATGAGACGAGGCATTAATATGAAGTACTGAAGAAAAATCCCTCCAATGGTGCAGAGCTTTGTGGTTTTCGAATTGGGAGAGTAGCATAATTCTCTGGCAAACTTGGGAGCAGGAAGATATGTTGTGGTTTGTACGATTTATGTGCATGTGTGTGTAATTGTGTAAAATGTCCTTGCATTGTACTCTGTCAATATCCGGGCATTTTCTTTTCCTCCTCCAAGTAACTGGCCCCTTGGTTTTCAGACCCACAGTGTTAATTTGCAAGATAATGAAGATAGTGTAAAGACAGTGTAAAGAGTTAAAATATTAAAAAAAAAAAAAACAAAAACGTTTTTCCAGCACACCGATCTGGAATGAAATTCTTTGAATAGGAAACTTAGTGTCTCTAATTAAGGATATGTTGATTATTAAATGTCTAAATAGTTTAAGCAAGTATAGGGAAGACGTCAAAATAATTGCAATGGTTTGGAAACTGGGAGAGTAGACAAGAGGCTCATCCCTTCCTTTTACCAGCAATCTTTTAACAAAAGACTTTCCTTTTGTACCTTGTGTTCTTTTTCTTTCCCTAATTGAAAAGACCTATGTTTGTTAATATTAACCATCATTCTACTTTTAACTCCAACTTGTAGGGGTCATGAAACTGTGTTTGACCCTCTAGCTTTCCTAATTAGATGTCAATGCAGACTTAATCAGCATTCTTTGTTTTCTTATCATCCAAGTCACTATTCAAGATGCCAGCTGTATCAGGCCTCCAACTTCCCTTGGTAGATGTCCCTTAGTAAGTTGATAATTCTCCCAGAGCTATATACATTTGTCCTGCCTCTACAGGCTGAATGTGCCTGAATATACTCCATGAATCTTGATAAAATTATATTTTCTCAGTTTCATATAGCTTTTTTTGTTGAGCGTTTTAATTATCACAAACATATACATTCAGAAGTCAGAAATACTCTTTAATTACTTTTTTATTTACCATGTAACTTTGTGTAATGTGTATATTAAAGAGCTCATCAATACAAACTCTCTAAACTACTTAGGACTTTTTAAAAGTTGATATAAATATATATTTACACTTATTAACTCTTTTTATAAGATGTGGATGGATGTACATGTTATAAGACCTTGGATCAGTTATTTAGCCTCTCAGAATCTTATCTGCATAATGGGGAAGATAGCATTTACACTGTTAAGATTGTTAAATGGATTAAGTTTGATAATATATCTAAACTGCTTAGAACAGCTAGCATATATGCAAACTATATACTTTTTAGTTATTATCATTTAGCAGTTTAAAGTGGTGAGTGTTAATGTAACTGATCCTTCTTAGGTCTGCATTTGTTTATGGAGGCGTACTTTACATACAATAAACACACAATTTTAAGCGCACAATTGTATGCCTTTGACAATTGTGCACATTCATGTTACATACACTCCAATTAAGATATAGAACATTTATATCACCCAGCAAGTTCCTTTGTCCCTTTGCAGTCAATCTCCTGTCTCTCAGAGGAAAAAAAATTCTTATTTCTATTACCAAAGATTAGTTTTGCCTATAATATAACTCCAGAAAAATAGAATCATAGGAGATGTATTCTTTTGTGTCTTGCATCTTTTCTGCATCATATTTTTGACATTCTCATGTTGCTGCATGTGTCAGTAGTTCAATCCTTTTCATTGTTGAGGGACATTTCATTATATATGCAACTTGTTTATTCATTCTCCAATTGATGAACATTTGGGTTGTTTCTAGATTGGGAGCTCTTATGAATGAAATTGCAATGCATATTTTATATAGATCTTTCCGTGGATGCATATTTCCTTCTCTTTGGTAAGACCTAGGAGTGGAATCACCAGATATAATAGGCTAGGTGCATGTTAGCTTTCAAAGAAAGTAACTCTCCAAGATGGTTTTACCATTTTTATATTCAAATTAGCAATTTATGAGATTTCTAGTTTCAAGTCTTCATTGACCTCAGTTTGCCATTTCAGCCACACTAGTGGGTGTGAAGAGGATCTCATTATAGTTTTCATTTACCTGTTGACTAGTGATGAGGAGCTTCTATTCATGTGCTTATTAGCCATTCATACATCTTCCTTTGGGAAGTGTAGATTCAAGAATTTTGCCAATTTTTAAATGGTTTGTTTTTATTATTGATTATTCTTATGTGATTTGAATTAAATTATTTATATACATACAGAATAATTATGTGTTTATTCCACTTGTCAAAGGAAGGAAGTCATTGCCAAAGTGGTTTACTTATCTTCAAATAGACTCAGTAAACAATACCTTTGTTTCAGAGTTTCACACCAAAACCAGAGCCAAGGCAGGTGTTGCTACCATCTGAGAGTGATAATCATTTGCAGATGCTACATATGGTATCTCTAATAGCTCAGATTCTACATTATGTAGCTCTCTACATTTTTACAGTTTTGTGACTTAATCATTTCCTTCCTACAGTTGTTTTAATTTGTCTTTTCAGGAAGGAAAAAAATCCCTGTGAGAATATAAGAATAATTAGTTTCTATGAACTGGATATTTGCAACAACTGTTTTTTTAAGGTGGGGGAGCAATTCTCTTTTCGGGGGGAGGAGGGCATAACCTTCTAAGTACACCACCATAGCTGTGAAATTTGAATGCTTTCATTAGCTTATACCAGGGTCATTACAGTAGTGACAGCTAAGGAATGTTAATACATACTTAGAAAATGTGTTTGTTAATGGCTCTCAGGCAAAGACTGTGACAGAGCTGCCCCTAATTCCATAAACATAAGGCATATTAATCCCTTTAGTTGACAGGTGCTTAAACAGGCAGATTGGATGAGTAATTGGGTTGTTCTCCTAATCCTTAGCTTTGAATATAAATGCGAAATATCTCGATGTTTTTATTTGTCTGCAGTAATGTCTTTAATTGATTTATTTTAAAATGAACTGTTTCTGTAGAATAGTGATTTCTTTCCACATCTGTTGTTCATATGAGAAGGGTTACAATTATAACATTTCTAACCCTTTCCAAATTCCATATAAAGGACTGGTGAAGTCATCCTCCAATTATTTCATTTTAAATAACATTATTTTGGGAAGAAAAGAAAAAAAAACCTATTCCCTAGGAATAAGACGAATCCCTTTGGAAGCTGCTCAGTGCCTTATATATGCCCCCAGGATACAATTTAGTGTTATATACTGTGTGACCTAAAAAATTTAAGGTAGTTTCCAAAAGAGCCTTAATGTGCTCTCAGGAGGCATCACCTGGCCTGGAAAGACCCAGCTCGATATTCCTCTTTACTTGACAGTGAGAGAAATTAGTTAACATTTTAAAGAGTGGGCTGATATATTTCTGAACCTTTTGTTGCAGACTCTCATCTGTCAGTGTGATGAAGGATTGGGGAAAAATTGGAATAAGTGAGAATTGTGGCATGAGAGGAATGGAAGACATTTTATAGAGCAATGTAGGAAAAAATAGTTTGGGGAGATCTTCATGCCAAATCAGGCCAATCAGCCAAGATCTTAACTCATGAAAGTTCAGCACCTTAAAAAATAGCAAAAAAGCAGCCAATACCTCAACTAGAGCCACAGTGAATTAGAGGATGGTGGAATGCTGGGGAAATGAAGGTTATAATAAAATAAATAAAATGTGGTACTATAATCAGAGAGAGCCAAAGGAAGAAAATATCTTGTTTATGTATTTTCCCCCCAAGTTTAGGGCTCTTTCTACATTTACTTCTATATACACCATCATTTGTACAAACAGCTCTGTAAATTTTTAGTTGATCGGCATTTGTAATGTTAACAGATGTTAATGTTTTACTTTGGGGGAGGGTGAAGGATATGAAGGTGTTGCTATGTGTGGAAATATGTTGTTACCATGTTTGGTCATGGTTTATGGGAACTCCTAGTGGGAAGGATCCTTCCCTCTTCATTTTTTTGCCTCAGGATCTGACACCATGTTTTGCTTCTAGACACACAAGGAACATTAGCTGATGGAATAAAATCTGATTCAGGAGCTTGCTAGCAGACTTGAGTACTTCTTAGTAATGACAGATTTTCTGACAGACTACTTCAAGCTCCTTTTCTATAATAGTAAGTACATCTACAGAGGTGCGACATTTTCTACCTCCTTTGCTGGTGTAAATGGCCTTTCTTAATACAAAAAGATCACCTATAACATTCTTTGGAATGACTGTTGCTAAATGGCCTGACAGTACTGAGAGGGGCAAGTTTGGAAGAGCAGTAGGACTTCAGAGGATTATTCACGTTTTCTTGCAAGTGCCTTTAGAGTGGCCTTTGGTTACTGAAGAGATTCAATTCATAAGCTATCAGGGCTAACTTTACTTTTCCAGAAAATAAGAAAACCTTTGAACTTTGGAAACTTAGGACAATAGAAAATAAAATTTTCAAGTTTGTTGAATAAGACTGGAAACATTTCCCCCACCCCAAGTTCACGTTTTAGCTGTGTGATTAATTTAGTTTCCTCAAACTTTGTAATCCTTTTACGCTAGGTTCCACAACCCTTTAAGCCGCTGAAATACCAGGAACATTAGACTACTGTGTTGATTTTGGATTAGAGAAGTTTAATTACAATTTCAACTTTTTCTAAGCAGTTTTATATTTTTATTTAGACAACCTGGTATTACACATAAGTAATTATGACCTCTTTAATATAAAAAAAGAAAACATTCAATTTTGAAGAATACAAGACCTTGTACCATAATTGTTAGGCTCAGTGATGCTGATTTTTTTTTCTTCTCAAATACTAGTGAATACAGCCAATACCTATTCCTGCACATTTTACATAGCTTCATGGAATTATAATAGCGTGTTTTTATGTCTGTGGAAAAACCAGTGCTATCCATTAGCTGTAAACTGGAACACTAAAGTGCTGTGTGAATCCATTTTGCATTGGAACTTTGAAATTAACAGAATGTTTTAGCTATCATTTACATTTCACAACCAGGGAACTGTTCAGTGTAGACAAATCTAACAGTAAGATAGGACCTGGATTTATATTTATTCTCAATTTTTTTCTGAATGATTTGTGTTTTTAGAAATGCAAGTGCTCTTTTCAGGTCAAAGAATTGTAAAACCTAAAAGAGCAACACTGACACTTTATTTAAGCACTAGTAGCCCTGCACACAAATCCGTGCGCCAGTAGCTCACCAGTAGCTCCCTCCCTCCCTCCAGTAGCTCTCCGCCCGCTGCCCCACCCTTCTGTAGCTCCCCCAACCCCCTCATAGCTTGCTGCCCTGCCCCCTCCTGTAGCTCTCTGCTACATTTGCATATTACATCTTTATTATATAGGATAGTATGTCTTTGTGCCTTTGGGAGTGGGGAGAATGAAGATCTTTGAGTTCGGTAAAAGTGCATATCAGGTATTTAGAATCTTCAGTTGTCAGAACTTACTCTTAAATAGGTTTTTTATTTGATTGTAGAGGGAATCTCTTGCGATTCTCTTTTCATATTGACTCATTAGGTCAACATTGATTAAACATGTTCTGTAAACCAGATACATATATAACTGCACATTTGAAATATAGTTTTCTTATTTTTAATGGAAACTGCATCCTAATAATTTCTCTCCATTTCAGTATCAAGATATTTGTATTAACAGTCTATAGTGTAGTGAGTTACAAAAAGTTACATTATTCATAGCATTTGACATTAAATACAGATAATGTTGAAATGAATATATTTGTTAATATTGAAACTTAAAATATTCTTTGTGAAATTTCAATCTTAAAAGAAGTGGCTTATTTATAAAGTTTCTATCAATTTTATCTGATGAAGGATAAACTATAATTTATCTCTTCAGTGATAAATTCTTACATATGTCTTTGGGCAATATAGCATAGTAGTTAGATGTGAAGTTTGGCCCTGGATAGATTCGAATTATATTTTTGCTTAGTTATTCACTACCTTTTAAAATTTAGGCCGGTTGTTTAAGCTTTGTTATTATTATTATTTTTTAACTGATGAAATGGGAATCATAATAATATTTATCTCATGGAGTTATGATGATTAAATAAGCAATAACATATAAAGCGCCCAATACTGAGCACATATTAGGAACTCAATAAATGTTTATCTTTCATATACCATGTTTGGCACAGTGTCTTGCATGTACTCAAAATTACTTATTGAATGAATAAGTCATTGCTTTGGGGTTTTGAAAACAAAATTGATTCTGAAACACCAAGCTGGATAGGTTGTACTCACTTTGGTAATCTATAAAATATATCCCTGGATAAAGTTTAAATGAATTAAATCAATAAGTAAGATTTTTGATGACCTAGTGAAATCAAGAAACTGTGCTAGTTGATGTGGGGAATGTAAAACAAAATAAGAAATTGTCCTTGTCTGTAAGGAAGTTACAATTACAATTACAGAAGGGAGAATAAGACCTAAAAATTTAAGAATAATATTGAATTTAAGTACCAGATGAAATGATAAAAGACAATTACAAAAATTTTAATAAGTGACATAATTAAGAATTTTAGGAGTTAAATAAAATTTCAAACCTCAGAATTCAGGAAAGATTTAGTAATAACTCAAAACTTTAGTATTGATAATATTTGGGATTTTTAGTATTGTTTTCAGTACTGATGTTGGTAAATATATTATATTCTCCCCCCAGTATTCATATTTCAAAGTAGATAGTGTATAAATAAAGTACAATATTTGTGCTTTGCTTCATAAGGACCAACATGGTATAGTTGAATATATAAAAATGAATGAAAAATATTTCCCAGCCAGGAGCACATTGCACAAATACACACAGAGCTAAAATATGAGATGCAATATGATAAGTTTATTCAATTACCATATCCTAAATCAGGAAAGAAACTGAGCATCATTTATATATTACTCACTATTGAATAGGTAGTGGTTTGCTAAGGATACAAAGGTGTAGCTCTGACCTTCAGGAGACAGCCTAAAGGGGAGAGGGAGTTGAGTAACAGATAGGCCTATAAATACAGTATCGAGACAAAAGTGCTCTAATGTAATTTTTTTCAAATGCTCTGGAAAGCCAGAAGAATATGTCTCTTGAGCAACTATAAGAAGGAAATAAAGAGGAACAAAAGATGAGTATGAGTAAACAACAATGACCTCTAATGGGGAAATCATGGAAGATTTCTTGAAGGAGTAGGTATTTGAGTTGAATTTTGAAATAAGGTTATCTCAATGAATTCCCCAAATGGGAGATACTTGTTCATATCTAACATACACAGGGCCAGATTTGTATGTGGAATCTGGGACAGAATACTCCATAGTTACATTCAGCTTCTAGCACTGTGTCTGATCATAGTGGCTGTTAATAAGTATTTGGTTGAATAAATAAATTTACATTGTGCATAATAGAAGCAAGCTGGGGTTAGAAAAATGCTGAGCTGTGCTCCTATTTCTCATTTATCTTTGTATTCCCTGTAGTGCCTAATTCAGTGTTTTACACATTGCAGGTACTCCAGTATTTGTTAAATTTATGACTTTTGGGTGGAGATCGTTGGTAGTTAGGCTTATGTGGTAAGTAAATATGTCAGAGTTTTCCCATGGCTGATGTGTCAGAGCATATGCTAAATTTGAGAATGTGTTTGTCATTGTGTTACTAGCATAAAATGAAATATAGATCAATAAGACAAACAATAAATAGGAACTTCTATTTATCCAGTGCTTCTCATCTCCCGTGTGCTGTGATAAGAATTTCATATGAATCATCTCTAATCTTTAAAATGATCTGCAAGTAGATCTAGCTCTGTTTGCAGACAATGGAATTCAACATCAAGAAATAAACTGACTTATTCAAGGACACAAAATCACTAAGACCTGAAAACGAGTACAAAAACAGAAAACTCCTAAAAGGTTCTATTGCACACACACAAAAATAGTGTATGACAATATGGTCTTTAAAACAAGTGCAAGAATAAAGGTGTAATTAATAAGTAGGAAATGAGGTTAATTTTAGTGGTGAATAAGTTTCATTTCTACCTCAAATAATTTTTTTGAAGTAAATGCCAAATGAATAACAGAATTAAATATAAAAAAAGAAAAAAAGGAATTATAAAAGCACCATAAGGCTAATATTTTCTTCATAAAGAGGAAAAGGCATTCTGTGTAAAAAAGCAGTGAGCAGAACAATAAAAATAATGATAGATTTGTCTACATAAATATTTTAGCTTCTACAAATCAAAAGAATAAAAAGATACCATGCACAAAGTTGTAAAACAAATGGCAAATTGTAAAAACACAAAACATCTATCAGTAGATTAAATTCATGATATCATACTTAATAATAGAGAAACATGTAAATTGACCACACCTCCGCTACACTAACAGCCAATCAGAGTGAGTATGCAAATTAACCCAACAAAGATGGAGGTTAATTTGCATACATAGGCACCCAGCAGCCTGGGTCCCGGGAACTTTCTCAGGACCCAGGTCACTCCGAGGTAGGCCCCGTGGGTCCTGAGCAAGCTGGGAAGGGCCTGAGCCAGGGGGCTCCTGGGCAGGGGCGGAGCCGGGCAATAGGGCGATCCAAGGGAGCTGGGGGTCCCTAGCCCAGGCCCCAAGCCCTAAGGATGATCTGGTGATCCAAAGGAGCTGGGGGTCCCTAGCCCAGGCCCCAAGCCCCAACCAGAGGCTTGGGGCCTGGGCAGGGCCCAGTCATCTGAGGGAGCTGGGGGTCCCCTGTCCGGGCCAGAGGCTTGGGGCCTTTGCAGGGGCAGAGCCAGGTGATCAGAGGGAGCTGGGGGTCTCCTGCCCAGGCCCCAAGCCCTGGCCAGAGGCTTGGGGCCTGGGCAGGGGCGGAGCTGGGTGATAGGACAATCGGAGGGAGTTGGGGGTCCCCTCTAAAGTTCCCAAGCCCCTGCCAGAGGCTTGGGGCCTGGGCAGGGGCAGAGCCAGCTGATTGGGCAATTGGAGGGAGCTGGGGATCCCCTGCCCAGGCCCCGAGGCTTTAGGCCTTGGCAGGGGTGGAACCAGTGATTGCAGGGTGCCCCTGCCCAGTCCCTGAGGCATTAGACCAGGCATTCTCAAACTACAGCCCGCAGGCCACATGCGACCCGCTGAGGACATTTATCCAGCCCGCCGGGTGCCGCTGCCTGTCCTGCTTAGCAGCCAACTCGTCCCGGGCCCACAGTGCACATAAGAATTTGTTCATAGTTTTTTTTTTTAACTATAGTCCGGCCCTCCAACGGTCTGAGGGACAGTGAACTGGCCCCCTGTTTAAAAAGTTTGAGGACCCCTGCATTAGACCTTGGCAGGGGTGGAGCTGGTGATGGGAGGGAGCTGGGGGGCCCTTGCCCAGGCCAGGAGGCTTTAGGCCTTGGCAGGGGCAGAGCCAGAGATCAGAGGTGATTGGTGTGAACTATAGAGGAAATACCTTTTCTGACTGCTCATTGGCTAAGCTCCCTGTATGTCACTGGTAATATTCTTAGTAACCTGGGTATAAGAATCCAAAAAGGTGATCTAGGGTTTTTCCACCACACTCCTGGAGAAAAAAAGAAGGTCCCCTGCTGGAGGGCTAAGAAATGTCATATCCTGCCCTACCCGGTTTGGCTCAGTGGATAATGCCTAGGTTTGCCAATGCAGGGTCTGGGTTCGATTCTGATCAAGGGCATGTACCTAGGTTGCAGGCTCCTCCCTGGCTGGGGCCCAGGTCAGGGCTCATGCAGGAGGCAACCAATCAAAGTGTTCCTCACACTTTGATGTTTCTCTCTGTCTTTCCCTTTCTCTTCCACATTCTCTAAAAATTAATGGAAACATATCCTCAGGTGAGGATTAAAAAAAAATAAAGAAATGTCATATCCCACGAAAGACACATCTTGAAAATGCCTAAAGAAAGTTGTCATTTTTTCATGGTGAAGGGACTGGAATCTGTGTTGATGAAAACACCTTGGTGGTTGTGGTGACTGGCAGTGGCTGCAGCAGCGGGGTGTTGGGGCTGGTGCCTTCCCCTGATCAGCCCGGTTGTCTCAGTAGGACTTCCCCTGAGGGCTCCCAGTATGTGAGAGGGGGACAGGCTAGGCTGAGGGACCCCCCCCCCCCAACACCCCCGCACCCCCCACCCCCAATGCATGAATTTTGTGCACCGGGCCCCTAGTTGTAGTATAATATAAGATATAATGTGAGAAAACAATAAAAAATGGGCAGAAGAAATTAACAAGTAATTTTCTAAAAAATGCAAGTTAAGTATGTAAAAACATGTACAACCTTACTGATATTATATAAAATAAAAATTAAATAAATAAAACAAATTAAAGCCATAGTGAGATACCTCATATTACATAAATATCAAATTGATAGTGATTTTAAAAAAACAATCTTTGCCCTGGAGATAAATTATGAGAAAAGCACTCTAGTATGTTGTTGGGATATTTTTTGCAGTATTACCTCCAATTGTGTTAAATTATAGTTTGTTAGTTATAATGTTCATTAGCCAAATTATTCCAGTTTTATCCAATGGGATGTTAGTTAGCCACATTTAGATATAATATTTAATGACACAAGAAGTGCCTCCTAACCTTCTGTTCAATAAATAAACATACATATAAAATAATATCACCTTGTTAAAACAGCAATAAAGATAAATAGAAAGTCTAGGAACAAATACATTTAAATGCTAATCATTGTAGCAAAAGTTTAGTTATATTATGAAGGTCATAGTCCCCAAATTCCCTATAATTAAGAAATGATAGGAAAGTAAAACTGTATAATTTTAAAAAAGTAATGAGAAATACTTTGCTACACAATTTAAAATTATAAGTGAACCTTGGCACTCAGTTAAGAATGAGGATATTGAATTTCCAGATGAAAGTTCTTCAACCTCACTATCAGAGAATACACAAACCATCATTGGTGGGGGGAAAAACAAAATAAAACATGCAACTAAGTGAAGAACAACTAGAGTTCAAGGGTAAAACTGAGATGCAGGTAGTAAATTATTCTAGAAGAAAAAAGAATTTTTTTTAGAAAGATCTACATGTTGAAGATAATAACTAGTTTCAAAATTTAATGACACTAGGCAAAAGATTTTATTTGGAGACTAGAACACAGATGCCCCTAACATTCAGTGAAGTGAGGAGCTGCTTCTCTGGCGCTGCCTGCCAGGAGGGAATATATCTTTTGAGAGGAATGCTTCTATGTCAAACATAGGAGTCAAAGAGTTGTCATGGAAACTATATTAGGACTTAAATGGGCTAAAATGGGGAAAAGAACAGCATAAGCAGAGGAAAGATATTTGCAAATACTCAGATAGAGAGATGATATAGCAAATTCTGGAAGTGTAAGAACTTTGGTGGGACTGCAGCCGAAAGAAAATGTGGGGAAGTAACAGGAGATGAGTAAACTAAGTGAACAAGGTCCAATTCCTGTATTGAATCAAGATTTCATCTTGCAAGATATGAGAACCAATTAAGAACAGGAGTGACACACTAAGATTTATGTTGCAGAAAGGCTGCTCCAATACCAACCTGGAAGATGAATTGGTTGGAAATCTGATTAGAGGCAGGACAGTTAGATATTGCAGAAATTCAAGTAAGGAATAAAGTTGGGGACAAAGAAAGTGTCAATAGGAGGAACGGAAGATGAATTTGAAATGTTAAAAAGTGATAGGAACAATAATACTAGATGAAAAATGAATAAGGGAGGGATTATTGATAGGCAAGATTAAGATGACCTGAAGTTTCAGGGTTAGGTCACAGGGGATTGGTGGTGCTCTTTGTACAGAAAGGAAATGTAGGAGGAGAAACAGATTAGGAAACAGAGAAAGGTGGTGCATGTGGTGCAGATATGAGATATTTCTAAGAAGAGAGTCCCAGCAGTGGACTGAAATGTCTTTGGGGCCCAAAATGGCAATCTAGATTGGAGTTAAAAATTCCAAGTCAAGGATGGGAATGAGAGCATATCACAGGGTGAGTTTTTGTAAAGAAAAGTGGCCCTAGCTGGTTTGGCTTAGTGGATAAAGCAATGGCCTGTGGACTGAAGGGTCCCGGGTTTGATTCTGATCAAGGGCATATGCCTGGGTTGTGGGCTCAATCCCCAGTAAAGGGTGTGCAGGAGGCAGCCAATCGATGATTCTCTCTCATCATTGATGTTTCTATATCTCTCTCCCTCTCTGAAATCAATAAAAAAGAAAAAAAAGAAAAGTGGGTGGCTGATGTAATTATGAAAAAATCAACAGAGAATAAGATGGATTAAGAAGGTTCTTGAATAGAAATAAATGGTCAAGTGTAATATGCAGAGAGCTGAGAGGCAAGTTAATAGAATCTATTATATAAGTCATAAATAAGAGAATTTCCACAATAAAATAGTGTCAAAGCCACGAAGAAAATGAGTGAGAGAAGTATTGGCTGGTTTCAATTGGATCTCTTTGATTCAGTACTTTGTAGGCATTCAATAAAACATCTCCAGGTCAGTTTTTATGAAAATACATTTCATTAAAACCTACAAATTTCCATTTTGGAATATGTCTTTGTATATGTAATATATATGTACATAGAAATCTATTATATATAAAGAGCCAGGGTCTTTAACGACTGAACAGATGACTGGTCAATCCCCCGGCCCTCAGGCTCCATTGATCAGGGGATGGCTAACAGGAAATTGGAGTGAGTGGTGAATCGGGGACTGGGAGCAGCTGGAAGGCTGGCCTCTTCCTGGCCCTCAGACTCCAATTAATGGGTGGCGGAGGTAGGGCAGAACTGAGGACTGGCTTCCTTAGTAGTCCTGCAGGTACAATCTCCAGAGGACAGGACAGGCTCCAATGGACCAGTGCCGCCGGCACCATCCCAACAGCGCTGCCGGCCTTCTGGAACTTGGCTTCGGGCACTGCGGCCACTTCCCCTCCCTAGACACTCCACAAGGAAGAAAGGATAGCGCCTGCAGCGCCAGGCGCGACCAGTGGTGACTAACTGCTCTCCCCGTGCTTCCTCCAGGTCACTCGAGCTGGCCTCCACCCACCCACAGAAGGAATGTAGTAAAAAAACAAAAACCGATGACCAAGAGAATGGCACCATCAATGTTCTGAGTCCGGCTCAGGAGAACGGAGAGAAAGGAGAATTCCATAAGCTGGCCGATGCCAAGATATTTCTGAGTGACTGCCTGGCATGTGACAGTTGTGTGACCGCAGAGGAAGGAGTCCAAGTTTCTCAGCAGAACACCAAGGACTTCTTCCATGTTCTGAACCTTAATAAGAAATGCGATACCTCACAGCACAAGGTGCTGGCAGTGTCCGTGTGTCCTTAGTCTCTGCCTTATTTTGCTCCTAAATCCAGCCTCAGTGTCACTGATGCATCCAGAAGACTCCACAGCTTTCTCAAACGCCTTGGGGCACACTGTCTTTGACATGAAGATAGCTGCGGACTTCAGCATCCTGGAGAGTCAGAAGGAATTTGTGCGTCAGTACTGCCAGTGAGGAAGAGCCCAGGCTACCCATGCTGACCTATGCCTGTCCCAGCTGGGGCCAATATGCAGAAAGTGTGCTGGGTCACCCCATCACCCCCACCTCTGCACGGCCAAATCTCCCCAGCAGATCATGGCCTCTCTGATGAAGGATTACTTCACCAGATGGCAGAACCTCTCCCCAGACAAGTTTTTCCATGTCATTGTGGCCCCATGTTATGACAAGAAACTGAAGGCCCTTTGAGAAGATGTTCCCACAGCTTTACATAGTTCCCAGGGTGCTGACTGCGTGTTAACCTCAGGTGAAATTGTCCAGATGATGGAGCAAAGTGACCTCGCCTTGAATGACACCGCCGTGGACACTCTGTTTGGAGACATGAAGGAGAAGGAGTTGAAGCTCCACAAGGGTGCCAGCTCCGATGGGTACCTGGCACACACCTTCAGGCACGTGGCAAGGAGCTGTTCAGTGAGGACGTGGCGGTGCTCACCTATCGCACCCTGAGGAGCAAAGACTTCCAGGAGGTCACCCTTGAAAGGGACGGAGAGGTTCTGCTACGCTTTGAGGCTGCTTACGGCTTTCGGAACATCCAGAAATGGTCCTGAAGCTATAGAGGGGCAAGTTCCCCTGCCACTTCGTGGAGTCCTGGCCTACACCGGGCATGCCTAAGTGGCAGGGGCCAGCCCCAGGTGGATGATGGGTGTTCAGATAGGGCACTGCTGCGGCAGATGGAAGGTATCTATGCTGCCATCCCGGTGTGGCCCCCGGGACCAGTGCCCATGTGCAGGAGCTGTGCCAGGAGTAGCTGGGGCGGGGGATGGGGGTGCAACACCCCCTGGGCCCAGGAGGCCTTGCATACCGCCTAGCAGGGCCCAGGGCAGCCTGCCAGGACATCAAGTGGTAAAGGTCCAGCAGACGCCCGGCCTGCAGGCCGCCTGAAGAGGGTGTCAGACATGTGAAGGAAAGGCTTAGCATCTCTGTCATTGCTTTGGTTTTCAGAATTCCTGGCTCCCTATCTGTCAGCTCCCTCCCTCTGAGGGGCACTGTCATCATCGCATGGGTGCAACTGGAAGATTGTATCTCGAGAGGATGGCCCCAATGTACATATCCTTTTATCCGACAATGAAAAAGTCCCAAAGAACAAGAAGGGAGACAGACTACTGTCCTTTAGGCTTAAAAAAAACCCAGAAGTGTCCTGGAAAGAGCTGAGACTTGGTTCTGCCCATGCGCCTCAGAGAGATTGGATGAGGAAATGGCACGGCTTGGCCCTGACTTTACCCACTTATGTTACTCTTGAAGGTGTCTTTGCCACAATGTGAATAAACTGCCACCTTTCAGAATAGGGGCTCATATGAAAGTCTGAATTCACAATTTTTCTGGAAACAGATCTATGTTCTGCAGCTGTGGCCACTGTCCTGAGATCAGGTCCTGTCAACAGGTCTTATCGCTGGGAATCAGGGGCACTGGAGTGGAGCCCCCACCCCCACCCTGTGCCCTTTTACATTCAGGGATTGAGCTGAACTCACTTTGGGGGAGGCCTGGCAAGGGTGTCACAGATGAAAGGATGGAGGATGAAGAGGCAGACACCCTGCTCGGTCCCTCCCTAGGTGGGGTCAGGCAGCTGAAGGCCTGGCAGCCCACCCCATAACTGGGTGAGATAGCATCCTCTCTGTCCACCTCTCACCCCATGGGCCTGGCCACGCCCCTCAGTTCCAGGCAGCCCTCTATGTTCCACGACAGTGCACTCTGCCCTCATATGCTGCTCGCCCTAAGTGAGAAGGAAGAGAGCAGTTGACCACAGACAACTACACAGCCGTAAGCCCTACAAGATAGGGCTTACGGCTGGCGAGCTCAGTGGTAGTGGCGGGAGCCTCTCCTGCCTCCATGGCAGTGCTAAGGGGCAGTGAGCTGAGTGGTAAGGAGCAATGAGCAGGCGGGCAGTAAGGAGCGAGGGGTCCCGGACTGCAAGAGGGTACAGGCCGGGCTGAGGGGAACCCCCCCACCCCCCAGTGCACGAATTTCATGCACTGGGCCTCTAGTGTAAATATAAGCCTTAGACATAGTATTTAACCAATATTTATTAAATAAACAATTGAATAGAGAAAGTAGAACGAATGAAATATAGCTAACTCTCATGTGGTTTTCTCCCCACCCTTCCCCAAATCACATTCTCTCTCTGTTGTTTTCTACCTTCTCCTGAGAATGATAATGTGCTACCTTTGTTTTAGGCCTAGAGAACAGGTCCATTAATGTGCATATATATGATTCTTCTCTTATTTGAAAGGCCTTTTTGAAGTGATGCTTTCTGTGTTTTACTCTCATTATCAGCTCACATTAGTTTTAATTGAAAAAATGAGATTCAAGCCTTAGATTCAATATTGTTTCATCTCTTTATGAATATCATTCATTGATTAGTCAAAGTGTTTCTTAAATTTGTGAATCACCATACTTCAAACACTTCTGAAAATAATCTGGAGATAAAGTGAAAGGGTATACATAATGTAAAACTTAATTGGTTAAAGCACCTAATTTTATTTTTAGAGTGAACAGAAAATAAGCTAGTACCACTGAGGCATGCAGGTTAGACTTAGTAAATGTGGTCAGAGAAGAAATTGGAGGTGAAAGATATAGAAAACCAATGTATTTTTTTATGCAATATCACTTAAAATTTTTCAAATTATTCATTGTCTTGTAAAATATTAAGTTTGAGAATTGATAGAGGATATTACAGCAACATTATCTTAGAAGAAATATTTACTAAAATTAAATAATTTTAACAGCATCCAGGTATTTGCTGCATGTTTGATTTTGTGTCACTTCTCAAATCCTTCTTGAATTTGCTTATAAAGGGTAAAGTTGTGCAAATAATATAATATTTGGTGGATATTAAAGGCTTGAATATGCATTATGTGATAATTGTTATGACTTTGTGCGGGGTCTAAAACCATCTCCTAAGATTTTCAAACATCATCAGTCTAGAAACTTACCAACTAGTTATGCCTCATATAATTGTCCTGTGAATGATTTTGATTATTGATATTGTCTAGCATTTTATTTACCAAAATCCATAGTAGAATTCCTTTCTTCCTATAGCTAGTTTTTGAGGAGATGAAAAATAAACTATTAGAGCTTAAGTTTCAATTATGAATGAATATCATATTTGAAATTATGTTAAACACAAGCAATACAGTGTTACATAAATGGTAATGGGCTATAGCCAAATTTCTTCCAGAAGATGGCAAAGTCAAAACTTTCAATATCTCTTTAAACCTGTACGGTAAGTTTTTAAAATTTTGTTACAGTTCTAAAATTCTTGACTTACAGACCTTGTTTAGTCATATCTTTAAGAAATAAGGTATTTTAATAATGCATTTTAGGAGATAAATTAACAAATGAAATAATAAGTGGGATTTATTCCAGGAATGAAGGATAGTTCAATATTGGCAAGTCAATCAGTGTGATACACAACAATAATAAAACAAAGGATAAAAAACATATGATAATTTCAATAGATGCAGAGAAAAAATTTGACAAAATTCAGTATCTATTTACGATAAAATCTCTGAACAAAGTGTGGATAAAGGGAACATGCCTGAATATAATAAAGTCCATCCTATATAATAAAAGCCTAATATGCAAATCAATTGAACTGCAGAACAACTGGTCGCTATGATGCACACTGACCACCAGGGGGTAGACACTTAATGCCAGAGCTGCCCTCAGCCCACAGGCCCCATACATATTGTATGTCAACTGTACTTTAATAAAAAATGAAAACAATCCCATTTATCATTGCATCTAAAAGGATAGAATTCTTAGAGGTAAATCTAACCAAGGAGGTAAAAGATCTGTACTCAGAAAATGTAATACATTGAAGATGACACAAATAAATGGATGGATATACTGTGCTCATGGATTGGAAGAATTAATATTGTCAAGATGCCTATACTACTCAAAGCAATGTACAAATTCAGTGCAATTTCTATTAAAATTCCAATCATATTTTTCATAGAATTAGAACCAGTAATCTTTCAATTTATATGGAACCACAAAAGACCCCAAAATAACCAAAGCAATCTTGATAAAGAAAAACAAAGTTGGAGGTATAATGCTCCCTAATTTCAAGCTATACTATAAAGCTATAATAAATGAAACAGTATGCTACTGGCACAAAAATAGACACACAGATCAGTGAAAAAGAATAGAGTCCATAAATAAATCCATGCTTATATGGTCAATTAATCTACCACAAAGGAGGCAAGAATATACAATGCGGAGCGGGGAGGGAAACAGTGTCTTTAATAAGTGGTGCTAGAAAAACTGTACAGACACAATCAAAAAAAAAGGAAAGAAAGAAAGAAATGGGACCACTTTCTTACATGTTACAAAAAAAAAATCTCAAAGCAGATTAAAGACTTAAATGTAAGACCTGAAACCACAAAACTCCTAGGAAAAAACATGAGCAGTAAATGCTTTGACATTGGTCTTAGCAGTATCTTTTTGGATATGTCTCCTCAGGCAAGGGCAACAAGAGAAAAAAAATACTAGTAAATGAGACTATATCATATTAAAATGTTTTTGCACAGAGAAGGAAACCATCAACAGAACAAAAAGGGAAAACACTAAATGGGAGAAAATATTTGCAAATGATATATCCAATAAGTAGTTAATATATAAAATATATAATAAACTCATACAACTCAACATAAAAAAAATCAGATTAAAAAATGGGCGAAGGACCTGAATAGATATTTCTTCATAGAAGAAATACAGATGGCAAACAGATACATGAAAAGATGCTCAATATTACTAATCATCAGGAAAATGCAAATCAAAACCACAATGAGATATCACCATACACTGGTCAGAATGTCTATTACCAAAAAGACAACAAAGAATAAGTGTTGGTGAGCATATAGAGAAAAGGGAACCAATGTGCACTGTTGGTGGGAGTGTACTAATAAATTGGTGTCACCACTATGGATGCCAATATGTAGGGTCCTCAAAAAATTAAAAATAGAACTACTATATGATTCAGCAGTTCCTCTTTGTGTGTTTATCTTACAAAAGCAATAATTGGAAAAGATATATATATTCATTGCAGCATTATTTACCATAGCCAAGATATGAAAGCAGTTTAGGTGTCCATTGATAGATGAATGGATAAAGAAGATGTGATATCCTATATACATATACAATGGACTATTACTTAGGCATAAAAAAATGAAATCTTGCCATTTGTGACAATGTGGATGGACTAGCGGTATTATGCTAAGTGAAATAGTCATACAAAGAAAGATAAATATCATATGATTTCACATATATGTGGAATTTTAAAAACAAAATGAACAAGCAACATAAAGTATAAACAGACTCATAGATACAGAGAACAAACTTATGGTTGCCAGAGTGGAGGGGGTTGGGAAGATGGGTAAAGGGGATCAAGAGGTATAAACTCCCAGTTATAAAAATAGTAAGTCACAGGGATGTAAACTACATCATAGAAAGATAGTCAATAATAGCATAATAACTTTGTATGGTGGCAGGTGGGTACTAGACTTATCATGGTGATATTTCGTAAGATATATAAGCGTTGAATCACAATATTGAACACCTGAAACTAATATAATATTCTATGTCAACTGTACTTTAATAAAAATAAAATAAAATTTTACATAGATCACTCCTGCAGAGGGAAAGTGCTGTATATTTCATTGTGGTTTACTAAGTGTTAAATAAAAATAATTAAGAAATTATTTTTACTCAGATTGATCCTTAGCTGATTAGAATAATGGAACTTTAGACTTTGAAGGGATCTTAACATCATTTAATCTGATCTTATATTTTGTGTATGCAAAATACAGGGTCCAAAGAGGTATGTTTATTAAACCCAAATTTTAGCTAGACTTGGGATTTCAACAATTCAAATTCCTTGATGCATGTTATAGTACTCTTTCTCCACATAGTGCTTCTACTTGCTGAATAAATATGGGCTGGTTTTCATTTTACACAAAAGTGCTTAGGTGCTTAAAAAATGGTGTATTTTACAAGAAGTGATGGAGCCTTTCTTAGAATGCTATGATATTTGAGTGAGACATTAAACTCTTCGTCCCTTTAAAAACAAAACAAAAGCAGAAACATTTTTCCAGTCAGCATATTTTATGTGGTTTTTTTAAAACTTAGCCTCCATAGTTATAATAATTAACTACTCAAAAATGTAGACTTAAAAATAGGATATATTACACATAACTGAAAAATTCTGGCTAGGATATTGCTGTCTTACAATAATGGTTCTTTAGGGAATGGGATGACCTGTTCAACCATTTTGAATCTTCTCACAGTGTATCATTAATCAGAATATTACCGTTCCTGAGGGAAGTTGTCTGGGAACATGATATTCAGTACAGATGGGGTGGGAGCCGATGAAGGGGGCGGGAGGAAGAGTCATCTTACTCTTTTCCCAGGAAATCTCAGGAATCCACGGTGAGACCCCAAGTCCTGTTGATGAAAAGGACACATTATAATACAACCCTGAAGCCTCTCCTACCACAGAGATGCACTTCCACTCTCCTCTTGCTAAGCAATTTTATTGCCTTAGCATTGAAAGGAAAAATGAAGCGCTCTGCTTTTGTTTGGAATGAAGGGCACACCATTTCCAAACTCTGTCTTTGCTGAATCTGCCTAATGAAGCAGCTTAGGCACCACGTGACTGGAATAGCTGGAGTTGGGGGAAATAAGACCAGCTTGCAGAGCTGTCGAGATGTGCATATTGGCACAGAAGACCCTTGATTGGCTTTAGAAAATAATGGTTGATGTTCTCTGTGGATCTTGCAAGAGAATCTTACTGAAGAAAAAAAAGACGTTTCATTTATGCCACTTCCTTCTGTTACTGGCAGCCCTGCAAATGATCTGGAACAGGTGGGCATACCAATAAGCAAAGAATGTGCTTTACAGCCTGTCATACTCCACTTATCTTATTTTGATGAAGACATATAAAGGGAAGATCTTGTGTTAGGAATCTGTAAAGCACTAACAAAATAAAAGGTACAATTTCTCTCTGGTAAGTTAGTTGGCTATTAAAATTGAGAATAATTTTCTTGCAATTTCACAGTACAGTTTTTCGTCAATGGCAGCCATCATTTGGGGCAGAAAAGGGAGAAGCAGTCTATCAAAAACAGATAAAGAAAAGCCACGCCACAGCCTGCTGTTTCTGTTATTTTGGATGATCGAGCTTGTGCGCAAATGAAATCATGACAGATTCATTTATATGAAATGGCCATTGCTGATCTCCTTGCCAGAAACTAGATTGCTTTTTTATTTAGGAGATTTGCAGAGCAGTCCTTAGCTTTTTTAGTTAGTTGCAAAATGGCACCTGGCCAAATTGCCTCTTCTCATCCAGTTGGTGTTGCCAATACCTTGGGATGCGTGCAAAAAAAATAAAATATATTTGCAGTCAATTGAAAAATTATTTTTCCCTTTAAATTTTTTAAACATTTGCATAGCTGGATGGGGGAATACCTTCTTTAGCCCTATATTGAGATTAATAGCTGGGATGATATAAATATTGCATTTAATAAGTATAGGGTTATGAATTTAAAAAACTACAAAAATATTTTATGGATGATTTTTTTCATTTATGATATTGATCATTTCAAGTAAAGTGCTTAAAGTATTTTTATTGCTGGTTATGTAGGCCAAATTGATTGAGAACTAAAAACTGAATACATTGATTGATTGGAGAACATAAAAGAATTAGCTAGGCACAAAGAAAAGTAAACTAGCCAAGTGTTTTGGAGGGATAGCTCATTTGCTAATTTCCACTCTTAGAGGGCCTATCTGCTTGCTCATCACCAGAGGCATGGGGTAAGTTTTTGGTTGCCAGCACACATTCAAAAATGCTTAGCAAGGGGACAGGAATTAGAACAATTATAAGTGTATCTGTTTTGAAGTTTTATTTTGCACTTTTCTTCTGCTCCCTTTTCTTACAGGTACCAACTGCTGGTGTGTTTAGTGGACCTATAAATTTATTCATTTATCAAGTGTTCACTATGTGCGAGGTACCTGTGTTAGAAGCTGAAGGTTCAGAGTAAAATAAGCAAAGACTCCTGCTCCACTGAGCTTACATTCTCCTGCAACACTTTTCTTCCTTGCCCTATTTCAGAGCCAGTGAGGAAGAGAGAGAGAGAGGAATCAAACAGTGAAGATAAACACATTAAGTGTTACCACTGATGAAGCTGATTAGAGACTGTGGCTTTTGATTTAGCAGCCCCAAAGAGCTCGCTGATGAATATTTTACTCCTTTGCTAGACTTCAAGGCCCATGAGAGCTGGAGCCATATTTGTTTTGTTGACTTCCATTTATTCAGGGCCCAGCAAAGTGAAAAAAAAAATGTAACATAATGTAATATAGCATATGTATAGCAATATAAATATATACACATATGTATTTATAAATGTATTTATATAGTCATTTTCAAATTTGTGTATACATAATACACACACAAACACACACATGCGCACACACTCACACATATGTATATATACCCCCATGTATATGTAGAAAGAACAAGAGAGAATCTATTCTTGTTGCTTGTGATAACTGTGTTCTATAAAGTTGCTGCTAACACTGAGTTGGTGAGTACTAATTGCTCCTAGGGGAAATGCAGGTTTAGATTCCTGCAAGCCTCTGGTCACAGCATGTTCATCAACTGATCAATACACAACCTGGTTTTATGTTTGTTTTGGTTTAAAGACACCTTATTTAATATCTATTGTTGATGCATTGACACTGACCTCACGCAAAACACTATAACTCATGCCTGCAAGGAAGTTTATCTAACACGTATTTTGTCTGCGAGGCACAGCACAGCCTTCTTGTGCTTAGGGGAACCAAAGAGCACTTCAGCTCTACACTTGGGGGCCATTGTGAGCAGCAAAATTACCAACAAAGAGCACAAAAATGTAAAAAAGACACGGCACTAAGTAGAGCACTAAAAAGACACTTATTTGCTGTATGAGGGTTGAAAGAAGAAAGCAGAGTGCTGCCTTGTTCAACCTCAGCCTGGGACCAGCCTGTGGGATTTGCCACTCTGAGCATGTGGTGTGAATGATCGCAAAAGCATCATGGGTATTGATCTTGCTGTTACAGATAAATTTTAGGGAGTGGTTGATTTTGCACATACAGAATCTGTAAATAATGAGAATTGACGATAGATAGATAGATAGATAGATAGATAGATAGATGTTAAATTGGGTCTTCTGTCTTTATCAGTGAGTTCTGAGCTGTGGAATTAGCTCTGGATGAGTTGTAATCCCAAATTGGGAATGCAGTTTTGGGTTTAGAGCAGGGAGAAAAGATAAACCCTCTCCCCCTGAGTGCTGCTCTCTCTGCCTATATCCCAGTAGGCACCATAAGAGATGCAAAGGGTTCAGTGCTTCCATCAGCCCACCTGCATGTCCTGACCTTGTCCCAGGGGTTCTGAATAATGAGCTGGAGGAAAAAATAGCTGGAAGAGAAATGCAAGAAGCAGCAGTGTGGGTAAACACGAGATCACAAGCTGTCTGAACTCTACCAGGTGGCAACAGGGCCTCACTTTCTGTTTTTTGAGACCAGTTCCTGTTTTTCTGCTGTGGAATTTAGAAACTTGCTGGTCCCAGCCTTTTGAATACTGAGCCCTTCCCAGCTGATTGGCAGTCCTTTCAAGGTGGCAGAGACCTGACCCATGTCTGCATCTTTGGAAGCATACAGCTCAGCACCAGGACATGGAGGTCCCCCATAAATGTCTTCTTGATTGATTAACTGTCTGAAGGTCTTTTACAGATTTTAAGTCAGACTTCTTCAAATGTCAGTTGAATAGGCAGATGACTGAAATTCCTTTATTGAGGAGAAAAGCCTTTCATTCTATAATTATAGAGGCAAGAAAATGATTATAACAATATTCAGTTGTAGCAATTTAGTGTGAATGCTTTCTAGTTAAAATATAATTAGTAAACAAATGGAAAATATTAATTATGAGTTCCTTTTTTATTTTGATGTGAAACCATCCTTCTAGTGTCTGTAGCAAGAGGAGACCTTAATACTGAAGCTACATGAATGCATAGGGAGAAAATGTAACAGCCTATTAAAAAAGACAGCAATTTGCAGGTTGAGAACCGCTGCTGTAGAGCCTAAGATCATCGGAAAACACAGGCATTTACAATACGATTCATTAACAGTAGCAAAATTACAGTTATGAAGTAGCAACGAAAATAATTTTATGGTTGGGGGTCACCACAACATGAGGAACTGTATTAAAGGGTCGCAGCATTAGAAAGGTTGAGAACCACTGCTCTAAACCCTTAGTGGAGAATCTTTCCTCCCCTCTTTCAGCTTCTGGTGTTTGCCAACAATCCTTGGCAGTCCCTTTTTCTTTGCCTCATGTGTCTCTATGTCCACATGGAATTTACCTCTTCTAATGACACCAGTCATGTTGAATTAGGGCCCACTCAAATGGTCTCATCTTACCTTTATTACACCTGTAGGGACTTTCCAGTATTTCCAATAAGGTCACATTCACAGGTACCAGGGATAGGACTTCAACATATCTTCTGAAGGACAAGATTCAACACCATAACAGAAGCGTTTACTACATCATTCATGACAATCTTGTATTTCACTTTGAGGCACAACCTTACAGTCATAAGTTGTCTGTGGACTACTTCTCCACTCCCCTTCTGCTGGCGATTTTCCTCAAGCTCTCTAGCCAACAGCAGCAAACAACATACAGCTGGCATGTTACCTGTCCTGCAATTATGTACTCTCACCAACTTCATTTTGGGTGGGCTGGGGGAAGAGTCCAAGGAGTTACCTGATGAGTACCTGGATTTATGGTACATCTTTTAGGTGGGGGAGGTTGTAAAATTTTTGTGTTTGGAAGGGTCCTGTGTTATGTCTATTTTCCTGGGGATCTTTGTCATTTTCCTCTTCCTTTTCCCCCATCCTTTTATGCCATCCTGCCTTTTTTTCTTTTTATCAGATTCATGACTGTAATATTACACTTAGTTGGACTCTAGAGGACAAGGAATTTTATTTCAAATTTTTATTTATTTTGCTAGTTGATGAATATCTGAGGTAAGAGCTGTCATTAAATGAACAAATTCACATTTTAAGTATTTAAAAATAGCTTATAATTGATGATTAAATATGCACTAGTATTGGATTTATGACAGTCTCATGACAGGTTTGCACTTTTTACTCCATCTTTTATTATGTGCACTGGTATGTTGAGCAGATCTTCATAACCTAGACCAGGAATGCCATATAGATGGATATTTTGTACTTTTTACTGATAAGCATGTTCATTTGGTTTGGGAAACAGTTCTGCATAGGGAGAGAGTAGTGTAGTTATTCCCACATAGCCTGAAGGGAGTGAAATTGAGAGTGTGAACCACTTGTTGAGGTTTACACAGTAAGTGAACGCGAATGTGTTCTGAACTACAATTTTCACCTCCTTTCAGGAAATTGAACCTTTGTTATTCTCCCACTTTAAGACAATGTACTCACATATAATTTATTCTTTGTGATGTTTTATTAAGAGTTCCTGACCAATACTAGATTCTGCTGGAGGTTAGTTATGGGTGGAAATCAGAGTTACATAAGAAAGCTAATAACAAGTGTTAATATTAATTACCATTGAATTATTAAAACCCTGTTTTTTGGATTGTTGCACAAAAACATCTTTGCCTAGGTTAGCTATAAAATTAGGATTGCTTTATTACCACAGATAAAAGAGAAGAGAAATTTGTAAAGTACTAACTTATCCATTCATTCATGGCTTCCTCTCTCCTCTGTAGAGAACTTTAGGGTATTGTCTGCCCCAGATTCTCAGGGAAGGGAAGAAGGCAGCACTGCTTTACACTCTGCTGCAGTTGGATTGAAAATATGATCATAGCATTCCTTTATTTAAAATATTTCAATAACTTTCCATTTTACTCAAGATGAAGACCAAGCTCCTACTTAGCATGGTAAATAAAGCCTTTTTATTATCTGACCTCTGTAATACTTAGTGACATGCAGTCACCTGAATGTACCATTTTGCTTCTTACCTTGGCACATGCTATTCCTTCAGCCTGGAAAGCCCTCTGTGTTTGATTTACCTAATTGCTCACACTCATCCTCTTAGGTTCTGTCTTGGTAATCTTTACTAAAGGTGTTCTTGACGCATCCAGAAGAATTTGATGTCATCTACCTCCGTGTTCCCATAGTATTTTTCAGACAGCTCTAATAAAACAGTCAATATATTGTTTGTTTGCATATCTGTTTTTCATGCTAGATTGCAAACTCTTCGAGGTAAAAAAACAATGTCTTCTCATTTTTACATGTTGAGTTTATAAATTCAGGTATTGATTAAATATCCCCCTCTTGCACATACATGAGTAAATGTTTATTATATGCCTGTGTTTGTGCCTTAGCTCATTTTCTCCACAATTCAGTTTTTCAAAACTTTACATAATTTGTTTCCTCATTTGTGAAATAATTATCATCTCTTTCTGAATATATTGCACGTTTCATGCTTCCCTGCATAACACTGATTCATTTTAACACTGTTTATCTTTGAAGTATTTTTGTAATTAAAACAAAATTACAGCACACTGTTAATATATGCTCTTTCCATGCACTCTCAGCCAGAGAGAGCTATGGCAGACTACCACACTCTCCTGGCCAGACAGCCTTAGCCCCACTGTGCTATTCTGAGTTGAGTGAGTTCTGTAACACAGAGTTTGGTCTGCAGTGTTCTTTCTCTTTGTCATGTGTCTTATATTCTGGTGAACTTTTTTTGCAAAGCAAGAGTATCTTTTTGGATGTTTTAATGTGGGTTTTATAGTGACCTAAGTGTGCTCTAAATAATGTTCTTGAAAATAGAAGATTGGGAAATTAGAGGTTGGTCTAATCCCTTGCATTTTAAGGGGCACATATACATCACTGCAGACTGGACAGGATGTTTGACAGTTAAAAGTGATGTCTGGAAGAAACCATCGAGGAAAGTGATTTCAGGAGATATTGAGGAGGATGAAGGAATAACTGCCACTGTGATGCATCTCCATGGAGACTTCATGTCATGTGACTTGCATTAGCACTAATTCTCTTAAAGCACCTATCTAGGCATGTACACACCGTCCTTTCTTCCTATCCTCTAAATGAGGGGTGTATATACTCAGAATTAAACTCAAGCTAGTGAAGCATATTATAAGAGGGATTCAAAACAAACTAGCAAGAAGTAATAATAAAAAATAAATACTCTCATTTATCTTTTACTTTTACAGCATGTTTTATCTTTTTTACCTGATTTCTTAAGCATCTCGCATTACAAACTAGCTTATGTAATGCTATTATAACATTGTAAGTAATATACCTCTAATGTAGACATTAAAAAAACATACATATTTAACAGTAAAATTAAATATATGTGGAATTAAAACAAAAATTCTCCATGGGTAATAGAAAAAAATATTAAAAGTCTCCTTTATTATTTTTCAGGAACCCACTTATTTTCCCCAATGTTTTATGGGATTTTGAAAAGTGGTTATTCAAATAGAACTTAATGAATCTGCAAACTTTTTTTCAGATGGAAGTTTCTTCTTTATTCTAATTCTAGTATTTCACTGTAAGCCAGAATGGGCTATTCATTCATAAACTTTCCTCAGTTTTTCAGATTCATTCATTCATTTATTCCAAAAATTTTTAGAGAATGTCTATTATATACCTAACACTGTCCTGGGTCCTCCCCTACCCCACCTCCCAAAATAAATATGTTCCTAAGTGAATTTATTTTCTATTCGGAAGACAGGACACAAACAAACAACAAACAAATGGTACATGCTCTCAGGCAATGAAAAGTGAGAAATAAAATGGGTCAATTGCCTGGAGAGTATGCTGAGGTGGCGTGAGAGTGACTGTGATGGGTAGACAGGCAAGATCTCTGAGGAGGTAACATTTGAGCACTGGATGAAATGAGAGTAATGGCCATTTGAAATTCTTTGGAAATAACATTTCAGGCAGAAGGGACAGCAGGTGCAAAGTTCTGTGATGGGACTCCCAGTGGCAAGTCTGAGGGCTGACAATAAGGCCAGTGTGGCTAGAATAGAAAGGAACTTGGACCTTGTTGGCACTGGTAAGGCTTTTATATTTTACTAGTAGCCCTGCGCACAAATCCGTGTGACAGTAGTTCACTGCCACCCTCTTGTAGCTCTCCGCCTGCTGCCCCGCCCTCCTGTAGGTCCCCCAGCCCCCTCTCTACCCGTCCTCCCTCATAGCTTGCTGCCCTGCCCCCTCCTGGAGATGTCCACCGCCCGCTTGTAGCCAGTAGCTCGCTGCCACCCACCTATAGCTCCCTTCGCCCCCTCCCCCCCCACTCCCCACTATAGCTTGCTGCCCTGCCCCCTCCTGTAGCTCTCCGCTGCCTGCTTGTAGCTCGCTGCCCCACCCTCCTGCTGATCTGTGATCGGTCATTATGCTGCCAGTTGTTATGCTTCACAGTGTAACGACCATTTGCATATTACATCTTTATTATATAGGATTCTTCCTGTGATAATACACTTTAGGAGAGTAACTAATAACTTAAGTTTTACTGGCTGCTGTATTCAGCATATACTACAGGTGGGGAATAACATGAAATTAGGGAGACCAATTATGAGACTACTGCAGCACTCTACGTGACTGTGTAATAACACAACCTGTGGGGTTCCAAACTTCCTTTCCCAAACATGCAATTGTGTCTTGGATGCAATAATCCAAATTATTCACGTGCATTAAATATGCTAAACCTGTTATCCCAATTTTACACTTCATCAAAACTGGGTTCAAAACTACCACAGGGATGGTTCCTATTCATATTACTAGTGTATGTTTCCTATAAAGCATCATTATTCTCCAACTAGTTCTGTATTAGGAAATCCAATTACAATGACCACACTTATTAGAGATAATTTTTTTTTCACCATTGACATTACCCAACAAATGAATTCCAGAACAATGGAATAGTTCCAATTAAAATAAAAACACCTCAATTCATATTCACTTATTTTGATAAAACTTGGGTTCAACCAATTCTTGTTAAATGGTTATACCTGTAAATGATTTCAATTAATTAGTTTCCAAACACAAAACCCAATCATATAAATTGAAAGAATTATAAACTCTAATGTCATTTGCTTGCTAGTTATTTCATTTGGAAACACAGTACACATTTAATGAGCACATTCTGAGTTTTTTATACAATGAATTTGCAATAAACCCTGAAGTTATAAACTTAATAAAAGAAACTTATAATGTATGCCTGTATGGAAGGTTGATGACTATTTTATTTAGTTTTGTTTTTAATCAAAGAACATTTAAGAAGGTGCTACTAACCTTACTATACATCCTATATAATAAAGAGGTAATATGCAAATTGATCATCATTCCAACAAACAAGATGGCCGCCCTGATGTGGACACAAGAAAGCTGTCACAAGATGGCCAGCAGGGGAGGGCAGTTGTGGGCAACCAGGCCTACAGGGGAGGGCAGTTGGGGGGACCAGGTCTGCAGGGGAGGGCAGTTGGGAGGGACCAAGCCTGCAGGGGAGGGCAGTTGGGGGGGACTAGGCCTGCAGGGGAGGGCAGTTGGGGGTTACCTTGCTTGAAGGGGAGAGCAGTTAGGGGCAACCAGGCTGGCAGGGGAGGGCAGTTAGGGATGACCGGGCTGGTAGGGGAGGGCAATTAGGGGCAACCAGGCCTACAGGGGAGGGCAGTTGAGAGTGACCAGGTCTACAGGGGAGGGCAGTTGGGAGAAACCAGGCCTGCAGGGGAGGGCAGTTGGAGGGGGATGAGGCCTGCAGGGGAGGGCAGTTGGGGGCAATCGGGCTGGCAAGGGAGGATAGTTAGAGGTGACTGGGCCAGCAGGGAGGGCAATAGGGGTGACCGGGCCAGCAGGGGAGGGCAGTTAGGGGTGAGCAGTTTGGAAAGGGAATGGTTAGGGGGTGATCAGGCTGTCAGGCAGAAGTGGTTAGGGGCAATCAGGCAGACAGGCAGGCAGGCGAGCAGTTGGGAGCTAGCAGTCCTGGATTATGAGAGGGATGTCTGACTTCCCATTTAGGTGCGATCCTGGTGGGATTGGACCTAAATGGGCAGTTGGACATCTCTCGAGGGGTCCCAGATGGGAGAGGGTGCAGGCTGGGCTGAGGGACACTGCCCCCCTCCCCCCCCTGCACAAATTTTGTGCACCAGGCCTCTAGTATCAAAATAATGCACAATTGGGTTACATAATTCTAGAATATAATTGTGGATGCATTATAGCAGGTTGGCTGGCATGATCTACCATGTGAGGCTGGAGAGTTGTGAGTCTGAGCACCCACTCTGGGGAGAGACCACCTGGACACAGCCAGTCTCTGCCTTTTACAAGTGTGTGACTTTAGGCAAATAACCTATTGATGCCCCTCACTTTTCTACTGAATGGAGTAAACACTCTCATCCTCTTTAGATCATTGTGAGGATTAAATAGCTAATATATTTAAAGCACTAGGACAGCAAATGTGGCAGGCACTAAATAAATGTGAGCTTTCATGATGTCCTGCAGTGTGCTGCCTGAAGCCTGAAGAACTTCGGAGTGCTTCTTTTGAATGCAGCTTCCCAGAGAAAGCTCTCTTTGGCATACCTGAGAAAAATCTGCCACGTGCATAATGGCTTTTCAAGATAAAATGCTTGCCTGACATAGGAATTCATGCACAGGTTTTCATTATTAATAAATTAAAACATACCGAAGGATTAGCCCACGTGTTTCTTGTGGATTTCCCTTGTTTTTCTAGATTTTCATTCTTATAGCTAAAAAATCTGAAAGTCAATTTTTCACATTTGTAAGTTCTGGATATAAAATAGTAATTACAAGTCTCCTCTTCCTTCCCTCCCACCCTCCCTCCTTCCCTTCCTCCCTCCCTCCCTTTCTTCTTTCCTTCTTCCCTTCCTTCCTTGTGCAAATACAGTCAGAGATCTCTAACACCCCTGGCTTTCCAAAGCCATGTACAAACAAATCAGGAGGAAGAGTAAATAATCATTCTTTTTTAAAAATATATTTTTATTGATTTCAGAGAGGAGAGGAGAGGTAGAAAGAGAGAGATAGAAGCATCAATGATGAGAGAACATTATTTATTGGCTACCTCCTGCATGCCTCACACTGGAGATGGAGCCCGAAACCTGGACATGTGCCCTGACCGGGAATCGAACCATGACCTCCAAGTTCATAGGTTATGCTCAACCACTGATCCATGCAGGCCGGGCAGTAATCATTCTTTATCAACTGCAGACAGTCAACTGATTTGCAGGTACAATTAGATATTAGAAAATTTAGCTTTTCTGTTTAGGTAGGTGAATTTCGTTTATTGCATAAGCCTTTCATTAGCACCCTCTATTATTTACAGCTTATGGTTGGTGATAGCAATGTTTTAAAAGCTCTATAAAATAAGTCTGTGCCATTGAGAAACCCAAAGATGAAGGAGATCTTCATATTGTAACTCAGAATATGGAATTGACATTTTTGCAGGTCCAATATTGGCAGTTCCATATGATTCAGCCTAAACTGTATTTTTTAAAAAGCTAAAATAAAAAGGTGGCACCCTTGCCTAATAGTGCAAGGAAAGGAACTGTGCTTCAGGCAGGGGTCTCTTCAACCTGTCACAGCTGTGTAATTATGTAAAGTTAATAAGCTTCATAACCTCATTTCAGGGTTACTATTGTTCACATTGCCTCTATTTGTGTTTTTAGAATCCAGCTCGTAAACCCTATAATTAGGAAGAAGTATCAGAGTGCCTACTTACACACTTTTTATTTGTTTTCTAGGGTTGTAATTGCCTCTAAGTGCTTGCATGGCTGACAATTCAGCAAACAGAATGGTTTTCAAATACCCTCATTGCAGGCTTCTTGATGGTGCTTTCTGTTTCATTCCTCACCTTGAAGCTATTCAGTTTTTTTCCAGCTTTAATTCCACTCAAAAGTAGGAAAATGTTTATTTTCAATTAGAGTCTTACAAAGCTTGATAGTTTCCCTTTGCCATTTTCAAGGGACCAGAGGAAATTAAAATCAAAGACAATAAGTCATTTGACTTCTGGTAGTCAAAAGATTGCTACTTTCTTCTCTGTATTGGAAGAGTTTTGAGGTTCATTTCCTAAGTCAACTACCTCTAAATTCTTGGCACTATCTGCAATTAGCTGATGACAGCCCTTCTAAAACTGGTCCCTGTTCTCCATGTGTCTTTTAAAGAATTTCTTCTTCTTTTGTTGTTCCCATGAAGAATATGTTGCACAAATTAAATTTAATTGATTTTGATTATATGTGTGTACTCCTGGACAGATGGTAGTTACAATGGCCCTGTCTTTGGGAGGTTTCATTTCTGTTCTGTATGACCTTAATATTGAAATACTAGTAAATAATGTTGTTTCTCTACCTGTTGAAATATCGGGGGATATTTTATAAATCCTGAGATCAGGTTGAATCCAAAAATAATTACATCAGAATTTCCTGGGGTAGGATCTGAGCCCCAGGAGTTTTTAAAACTCCCCAGGTGATTTCACTATGCAGTCAAGAATGGGAGTTGTGGAATTAGAATATATACAATTAGATAAATGTTTATTTGGTGGGAGCATATAAATTATTAACCAGTTGAAAAAAAGCACTGCTTATCGGATTTAAATGGACTTAGGTCTAAAATTCAGGTCTCTCACTTATTATGTGACCTGGATTGGTTACTTAAATATTTTGAGCTTCTGTTTCATCAATTGTAACATTTTACAGATGAGAGTAATGTGTGAGGATTGAGTGCATGAGACTATCATCTCAATAAATATTAGATACTCTTTCTCTCTTTTCTTTAATATACAACTTATCTCAGAAGATACTTCAGTATTTAAATATGTAGATTTACTCTCCGGGTGGTTATTTATTGGTTCATTTATTCTGTTTATATCATATATTATTTTATAATATGTGTTTAAAATATATAATTTAAAATATAGTTATATTATAACATACTAGAGGCCTGGTGCACAAAATTTGTGCATGGGAGGGTGTCCCTCAGCCCGGCCTGTATCATCTCCAATCTGGGACCCCTCGGGGTATGTCTGACTGCTGGTCTGACTGCAGAGATCAGGCCTAAACCGGCAGTTGGATATCATTCTCACAACCCAGGAACACTGGCTCCTAACTGCTCGCCTGCCTGATCAGCCCCTAACCACTACTGCCTGCCAGCCTGATCCCCCCGTGCTGGCCTGATTGATGCCTAACTGCTCCCCTGCCAGCCCGATCACCCCAACTGCCCTCCCCTGTTGGCCCAATCGCCCACAACTGCCCTCCCTTGCTGGCCCAATCGCCCACAACTGCCCTTCCATGCCCAACCCACCTTCTCCTCTGGGACCTGCCTCCTCCAGGTGAGGTGGCAGAGACCCTGGGACAGGCCTCCTCCACACCACATGGAGCTGTGGGACCCCCATGCCTTGCTGCGTGGAGCGACCACCGGGCCCTGCCTCTGCTGTGCATGCAGCCATCTTATGGTGGCCATCTTGTGATGATGTCACATGTGAGGGCCACCTAGGCTTTTATTAGTATAGATTGTTATGTATTTCTTATTATTTTACTTTTTATTTTTAAACATTTTAGGATTGCAAGAGTATTGGAAAGATAGAACTGAAAGTTTCCATATACCTCTTGCCCAGATTTTCCTAGTGTTCATATCTTGCATAACAATAATATCTTTATCAAGTACAGTTTTGTTGGTACAGTCCTTATTAACTAAAGAATACCTTGAAGAGGTTTTCAACCAAGGATAAGTGCATGATATGACCACATGCAAAATGTTGTTATAATCTTAAGTTTAATAAACAATATAGTATGCAAAAAAAAAAAAAAAAAGATTAAAAAAAACTCCTAAAGGAGTTTAACCAGTCTTCCACTAACATCCTTTCTCTTTGCCAGGATCCAACCCAAAATCCCACATTGCAGTTAGTTGTCATGTGTCCTTAGTTTCCTCCATTATGTGGCAATTGTCAGTCTTTCCTTCCTTGCTTGACTTTGACTCTTTGAAGAGCACTGCTTAGTTATTTTGTAGAATGCCTCACCACAAAGGACTGTATTCTGCCTGCTTATGGATTGAGTTGATGCAGTTTTAGGGTGATGTGCCCTTTTTATTGTTAAGCATACATAATACTAGTATATGTGGGGTTCTTAACATAATCTACACAAATAAAAGAGAAACATGCAAATTTACTGCACATCTGTTATGCCCACAAGCCACGCCCACCAGCCAATCAAGAGGGAGTATGCAAATTAACCCAACCAAGATGGGCCTCTGGAGGCTCAAGGCTACAAAGTTTCAATTATAGAAGATAAATAAATCCCAACAAAAATGGTGGTGGCTACAGAGCTGGAGTGAGCAGGAGGCTTGGGTTGCCCCCGGTGATGGAGGAAGCCAAGCTTCCTGCCCGCTGTGGCCAGCCTTGGCCTCTGCTCAAGGAGGTGCTGAAAAAAAAAAAGAAACAAAAGAAAAGGAGAGGCTGGGAGCTTGGGTTGCTGGGGGATGATCAGGCCAGGATGGGATGGTAGTTGTGGGTGATCAGGCTGGTGGGGAGTGGGGCCAGTGGGGGTAAGCAGACCAGCAGGGGGGGCAGTTGGGGGTGAGCAGGCTGTCAGTGGGGGTCAGTTGGAGATGATCAGGCCAGTGAAGAGGGAAAGTGGGGGTGAGCAGGCCAGCAGGGGGGGCAGTTGGGGGTGAGCAGGCTGGCATGGGGGGCAGTTGGGGGTGTTCAGGCTGGCAGAGGGGGGGCATTTGGGGGCGAGCAGGCCAGCAGGCAGAGTGGTTAGGGAAAATCAGGCAGGTAGGTGAGCAGCTGGAGCCAGCAGTCCCAGATTGTGAGAGCGATGTCCAACTTCCAGTTTAGGCCTGATCCCTGTAAACTGGCAGTAGGACATCCTTCAAGGGGTCCCAGATTGGAGACGGTGCAGGCTGGGCTGAGGAACACCCCTCCCTGTGCATGAATTTTGTGCACCGGGCCACTAGTAAATAATATAGTTAGTGAAATGAGACTTATCATAGGGAGCTGTATTAGTTTCCTAGAGCTGTCATAATAAGTACCACAGATTGGAGGGCTTACACAATAGAAATTTATCTTCTCACAGTTCTGGAAGTTTAAAAGTCTGAAAGTCTGAGATCAAGACATTGGCAGGGTTGATATCTTTTAAGGTGTCTCTCCTTGATTTGCAGATGGCGATCCACTCCCTGTGTCTTCACATGGTCTTAACTGTGTACATGTGTCTGTGACCTAATTTCTTCATTTTATAAGGACACAGTCATTAGATTAGAGCCTACCCCAAAGACTTTATTTAACCTAAATTGCCTTTAAACACACTGATTTCAACTATAATCACATTCTGAGGATAAGGGCAGTTAGCACTTCAATATATGAATTGAGGGGGGGGGGGGGGCGGCGGGGCGTGGCATACAGAATTTAGCCCATAACAGGTGCTTCTCAAGTAGAGACATGCCCTAAAATAGAAAAGGCAAAGGATTACCAGGATGGAAAATGATCTGCATTGCTCCTTAGAAATAGAAACAGCTTCTTGGCAAATTGGAGAAAACGGTCACAGCAAACATAATGAAACTCAATGAGATCAAAATGCTCAATGGGAGAACCAAGCTGCTTATGCATTAAATAGAAGACAGTTGGTTAAAGAACATAATGTGGATGGGGGAAGGGTTGGTCCTTGGAGTTATAAATAACTGTAAAAAAATCTTGTGCCAGTATTCCAGCTGTAAAAGTCAACATGATATGGGGATGCTGCGAGATATTTTAAAGGCACAGAAATCTTTTAAAGTAATCATTGAATAGGCTTACTCAATCATAAGAAGAAATTGCTGATGGAGGGATTTAATTATCTCCAGGCGCTGTATGTGAGGGAGTTCTGAAACCAAGGACACTGACCAGCTGTTTCAAAACTTTACAAGAACAGATTTCAAGTTAATATGCTTAAATGGCAATGAGTAAGATTTAGATTAGAATAGAATAAAAACATTTTTGGCAGAAACAATGGTTAAATACCAGAAAGGTTACAGATGGAAGAAGCATGATAATTATAAAAAGAACATTGGTCTTGGAGTTAAAGTACATCTGTTTTAAATCTGCTTCTACCATTCATCTAGATGATCTTGGACAAAGAGCTTAACCCCTGTCATTTTAAAAAATTTATCTTTATTGTTGAAAGTATTACAAATGTGCCCTTTTTTCCCCCCCATTGACCCACTCCACCTGCACCAGCTCCTCCCAGGCATTCACCACATTATTGTCTGTGTGCATGGGCTATGCATATATGCATATAAATTCAACGTTAATCTTTCCCTAACCCCCTGACATTATTTTGAAGGATTAAATGAGCTACTATAATTTTTAACAGATTTGCTAATGTAAACTTAGCAACATTGAGATGTTGCCCAAAGAGTACAGTCAGTGTCCTTTGCTAAATCTGAACTGTTACATGTGTGATATTATTTGAAGTCCAGGGAAATGGTAGTATAAGTTCCTTTAGCTCTAAGACTTGACATTTTTCAGCACAAAGTGGTTTTGGGGCTTAAAATCCTAACCATCTAAGAATCCATGTAAAGCAAATATGCTGTAGATTCAGTGGAAAAGTATAGGGGCTAGGTAAACTCTTTTTGCTGTCAGAATAATGCAGGGGCTTGTGTTTGGGGAAAAGCATGAATTACTCAACAAATCATAGTTTATAAAATTCAGCTATGGTTAACCACTGTGTGTTACTGGATTTCACAGAAATAGTTTTCTGTTGTAGATTTAGACCTCTTAACAGATAATAAATCCTGACAGAAAGGCATGGAAAATCCAGGGGCTCATTCATAGAATCCAAATTGACATTGATTGCTATACTTTCACAATTCTGATGTAGTGTGTGCCTGCTGTGTATTCACTTTCTGAGACAACATTACAGCTAGTGCCTTAGCATAGCTGTGAATGTTAGCAGATTTGGGCTCTAATTTTGGGTATTACCCTTTTTTAGTTTGAGGAAATCACATAGTCTTTAAATTTCTGTCTATGAAATTAGAATTACCCTAATTTCTGGCTTCATAGGAGTTACTTATTTGAAATGTAATGCAGTCTCACCAGAATGGGAAACACAATGATGTCACATTTAACAGTTGAGTTTAGACTGCCCTCTTTGCCTGGATCGCTATAGTAGATGAACTCTCTCCCTTCTGGATTCTTCAGGACCCCCTAATATTTTCCCAGGATTGTGTCTCCAAGAGCCTCTGATCCAGAGCACTGTCTGGCTCTTTGTTCCACTGCAGAGAGCTGACCTCAGCTCTGTGGGGGCTACAGTGCTCACCATTGCCATGATTAGAGTTTTCATCACAAGTATCTGCACGTTGGCGCCTGGACTCCTACTGCTGCATCAGGGCCCTCTATGCTAATCTCAGGGAGTACTGCTCTTCTCTTTACCACCTTGGACTTCTACTCATTATCTATAATACAAGCCCAGTGACAATCCAGGAGTTGCACCATCCAGACCGGCTTCTCATTGGTCACTAGCTGTGCTTCCTTTCAAAGATTGGCCCATTCAGCCAGGCCATCTGAAGCTGCTTCCCTGCTCAGTTACATAGTGCTGTCTTACTTGGTCAAAGGGTGCTCTTTTGCCAGCCCCCTGCCTGTCTTCATGCATCAGAGGCATATATCCTCCACTGTGTAAGAATACCCTAGAGGTAGATTCCTTTGGGTCCAGGTCTAAGAAAACACCACCAAGAGAGAGGATGGAGTTCCCTCTTTCTGGTTTGGTCCCACTCTCCAAATCTCACTGCCTGTCTCTTCAGGGTGACTGACAGTAGGAATACCCAGTCCCTTTAAATCCCACCCTCATAGAGGTGTGGTTTGAACCTTTCACTCCCCCAAAATAGTCAAACTCCAGAAAGCTGTAGTCCTACATTAATAAACCTCCTCCTTATATCTTCTCTCTCTAAATTACAAAAGCAAAGGACAGGTTTTTTACTTAGACATTTCTCAGTGTCTATGAATTTCATTTTTGCATAATGCCACGTGTTAGACTTCTAGGTGGAACTTGGTCAAGACTGATACAGCAGTTTCTATTCAGAGATGTTCTACCATCTGAATGTTCTCAGGTTCTGCTTACCTGTGAGCAGACAGCATGAATAAACATACACCAGAATAAATAATGGTTGGCAAGCACTATTCTTCAATTAGAAGATTGTGCTCAAAGGTACAACTCTTGCCGATTACATAATCATCTCTTTCAGGCTAACTTAGTTCCTCAAAGCCCCAACTTCTCAAACTTTCCACTGTACAGTATGTTCTTTGTTTTTCAGTGGTCTATACTTGTGTTTCTCCCAGCACAAAAGCCTGGTCAGAACTAAAAGTATGTTCCACCATTTCATCTCTCCACTGTACAAGCTTGTTTTCCTACCTCTTAAGATTCCAGGTTTTAATCCCTCTTTGTGTAGACGGGAGTGTAGAAAAAGCACTGGGGCAGCACCTGCCCTGGAAATAGGACCTTCCATTTATTTTTCTGTTTTCTCTTTTACATTTGGAACTAAAATATTTTCCAAAAATGATACCTTATCTCCACCTTGGCCCAGATAGTATACTCTCATGTAAGAATTAATAGATTCACTAAGTCCTTCAAATTATGGCTAATGAGGCCTATAGGAATATGCAAATTGCTTTAGTGGGCATAGAGTACATTTACTACATATCTAAAATTGCTGACCTAATACTGAAAAACTTTATTGTATTATATTTAATGATCTATGTCATCACATCTTTAACAAATAATGAGAAATTTCATTTTTCCTAATCCCTTTGTTTTTTTCATTTAAATATATTCTCTGATATATTGTTAATAAAGGGGAAAACATTATATTGAATTATGGTTCATTGGATAAAGGGGCTCAATATTATTTGAAGTATTTACTGTTGTGTAGCATTTGCATTCTCCTCTGAATTCCGAGGTTTATCTGTAATAGTATAATCAGGCTTGCTCTGAAAAAGTCAATGGAGCTAGAAAATAAGTTTCACAGGCCTCAATCAGGAGGAATTCATCAGTTTCTTCATACTAAATGTTCTTTAGCAAAAGGTCAGTAATCTCATCTTCATTCTTATAAGACGAGAATGGGCAGAAATGAGAAGAAAGTGAGAGAACAAAAATGAGAGAATCAAAATTACTTATAATTATATCTCTATGCAGTAATAATAACTTTATTACTATGTTGCATATGTGGCTTGACATTCTAAATGAGCTGGATGAAATTAATACCAATAAAACTATAAAGATGATTACTGGCAATTATATAAAATAAAAGGCCTTTAAGATCTTTTTAAAATACTGAAAATCATAAGTAGTGCATAAGAAATTTTCCTACCCTGTTTGATTTGAAATAATAAGTAGGCCTATTTGGCTAATAAATAGCAAGAAAAATTAGGCTGGGAACTAGTCAAACCACAGACTGTTTACTCTTATTCTTTTTTAAAAACACATTTTCATGGATTCTATATTTTTATATCAGGTAAAATAATTGGCTGACAATAAAATTCTCAGTTCTGATTTTTAAAAGGGTCTACAACAGAGTTATACATAGTGTTCTAGTTCCTTTATTGAGCAAGGTTGACATCTTTATATAGTGTAGAGTATACATATATTGCTGTATTTTTCCAAAGCTAGACAAGTATGCCTGTTACTAAATTTTGACTGAGAGATTGATTTCCATAGTACATTTTTACAAGAATTCTATAAATCAATCTGACTGTTGTCCTTATAAGAAACAGAAATTTGGACACAAAAAGATACACCAGGGTTGTGTGTGCACAGAGAAAAGACCATGTGAGAACACAGTGAGAAGGCAGCCATATGCAAGCCCAGGAGAGAGGCCTGAGGAGAAACCAACCTGCTGATACCTTGAACCTGAACAAATAGCAAAAATGATCACTCAAATATATTTATTGATAAATTTGTAAATGGAGGATATTAAAGGTGGGGGAAATGGCCTCCTTTTCTTTTCTGTTTTTCTCCTTTAAGTCTTCTTGTTATCCACACAAATTCATTATTGGAACAGACTTTAGGGCAGTGGTCTAGAAGGCCAGGATAGTTACCAAACATGTCACGAATATTCTGCAAAACTTAAGCCATCCTGTAGTTCGTTCCCTCTTTGTCTCTATAGTTACCTCTTAGTCCTCCTGTTTGAGTGCTGTTACCAACTCAAGAAGCCTCTCTGCTTCTTCACGCATAACCAAACCAGTCCCGTTTTCCTGCATGACATTAATTTTCCTTCCTTCCTTCCTGGAGATAGCCCTGATTACGCCAGTTTACACTGACCTCTTCTTCTCCATCCTCAGTTTCTTGTTGTTCATGTTATTCACTGAAGTTGATTACTAGTTGCTGAATATCATCAGTTTCAAGTCATTATTTAACCTCTTCAAAGTTTTGTCTTGTTTGGCTTGAAGATTTTGTTTTCTGGATGCCAGGAGAGTGCCATCACTTCTTTCTCATTTCCACTCTTCCCCATCATCTCTGTCATGTCCGCATCCCAGAGGGACGAAGCTACCACTGAACACACAGAAATTGAATTCAATTCAGAGGATTTGACAACTCTGATTCCTCATGTCTGTTTGGAGATGGAAACAAGTGCTCAGAAGCAGGGCTGGTAGGAGCTATCAACATCTGTTTTCAGAAATGAAGAAAATGTTTGCATGCAAAGATAGATTTATTATGCTAGATTAAACCTTTTCCTTTTCTTGTTCAGTATCTTTCTTGCTATAGTCAGTTTGTGATGTGTTAGGAAAAAGAAAACTGATATTGATGGTTTAATACATCTGATGAAAAGATGCTTATATTGTTTAAAGAGAATTTTTGTTTTCCCAGTAATCCTACTGGGGATATACCTCATGTTAAAAAGTATGAGCATTGGTCTCTTTTCTAATTTTTCTTTCTTGCTTGTGTAAATGCACAATAAATTCCTTTGACAGTCAGAGACACAGATAAATGTTATTGGAAATCTCTGACCTGTCTCAGGGAGGAGTAACACTTTTAACAATGAACTCACTGGGGGACACTCTGTTATGATGTCATGACTTTTTACTCTTTACAAATGTCAGCAACATTCATCTTTTAAGAGTTTCACTGCTCTAGACCTATATTTCTTGCCATTCATTCAATATATACTCCAGTGTCCAGGGACTGATGTCTGTTTTCAGTTCAAGCAGGTTCTTGTGTCTTAATACATTCTATTCATTGTATTGTAATATGATTCCCTTTCTCTTTCACCTTAACAGCTCTGTGCTTATGGGGGAAGTTACTCATCCTGTCTGTACCTCAGTTTCCTGAAAACTTTGAAATGGGAGTAGTAAGAGTCCTTACCTTGTAGAGTGGTGTGATGATTGATTGATTGAGTTAGGATGTTAAATACTTGGAATGCTGTCTGGCTCAGAGTAGGCACTGTGTAGCTATTATCCCTAAATTAGATACATGGGTAGAGGGTGAAGAGTTATGTGGTTATCCAGAGTTAGATCTGCTATTATAACAACCTAATCAGATGATTCTGCATGTAAGAGGATTCTAGTTATATGTTAAATTCATTTCATCCAGAGACAGAGAAGCATCGACCAGACTGCCAGACCTCAGAGGGAAGGTAGGGGAGGGTGGGGGAAAGGAGGAAAGATCAACCAAAAGACTTGTATGCATGAATATAGGCCTAACCAATGGACATCAACACCAGGGGGGTGAGGGCATAAGGTGGGGGGGTGGGTTTGGGGGGTTAATGGAGGGATGAAGACACATATGAAGATCATTACCTTAATCAATAAAGAAATTTTAAAAATTCATTTCAGTCATTTTGGGTAGTCAGTGGTCAATTTCGCCTTTTGCTTTAGATGGATAGTCAAAACCAGACAAAAGTAGAATAGGCAGAACTCTCTTCTGGATATGGTGATCTGGCACAATTTTAAAAAGGCCTGGGCTGATTTGCTGATATGCTGATGTACTGATATGCACCACTTAATACTGGTAAGCATTCTTCAGGCTGATGCTGCCTATCTGTATCTTCCTTGTGTCTTTGAGGCTAACTGTGAAGTTAATTTTCTCTTATGTAGAAACAAAGAGGGCTCCTAGTTTATGATGGCAGGCCGAACACGTACCTCTATCTTCTCTTACTTTTGAGGATTTATTAATATAACACTGAAGGAGTAAGAATGGCATTATCACATACAAGTGAAGAGAAGGCTACTAGAGGAAAATGGAGGTCCACAGATTTCTAGATGATGTAAAATGGAAGATGATTAGCTAATCAGAGCACTGGCAACTGCAGAGGCTTGACCAAAAGAACCACAGCAAGACTGTAACCTGAGAAAATATAAGAAGAGGTTGGGAATGAGAAATGCAGCTAAAAAAAATAGGTCATTAAGTAGATTAATTAATCCCTTTACACACACCACCACCACCACCACCACTTTTTCTCTAGTATTTTTTACTGTGTAGATAAAAAATGGAATTAAACACACCTTTTTGGGGAGTGGTGGGGAGAACCAAGAAAACTGGCGGGGTTGTTGTGCCACAAAATAAAGCTTTACACATGGTGGTATTTGGGGAGCCATTCACACAATGGCTGCTTCTCACTTGCTCACTCCAAGGTGGAGTTTTCCAGTTGACAAGGCTCACCCATGAACTCAGAGGACCCATTATTATTATGAATGAGCAGCAAAGAAGCACAAGATAGCTAAGGAAAGTCTCTAAAATTAAAGAAAGACCTACAGAAACATGGGAAACCTGAACCCAAAGGAAGTAGGTGACTCAGAACTCAGAACACATGTAAAATAAAAAGTTATAATTGGTATCCTCAGAGAGATTTGAGATATTACATCTATAAAACAGGAACAAAATGCTGTAAATGTGAATAACCATAGAATAAGAAAGATCCCTGATATAACTGATGAACAAAAATAGATACAGAGGCAAAGAAGCATCGAACAGACTGTCAAACTATAGCAGGAAGGTGGGGCAAGGTTGGTGAGGTGGGGGGGGGGGGGGGTGGTAAGAGATCAACCAAAGGACTTGTAGGCGTGCATATAAGCATAACCAATGTACACACGACACTGGAAGGGGCGGGGTGAGGGCACGTGCCGGGCGTAGGGGAGGCCGGGGGAGTTCAATGGAGAAAAAAGGAGACATACATACTACTATTTATACTTTAAACAATAAAAAAAGAAAGAGCCCTGAAAACAAAAATATATATTGCTTATATGCAAAATACAATAGAAGATTTGAAAATTATGTTTTAGGAAATCTGCAAGAACGTAGAGCAAAAGGACAAGAGACTGGAAACATGAGAAAAAGATAAGAGCCATAGAAGTTGATCTGAAAGGTCTTTCCAGTGTTCAACTAATGGGAATTCCAGGAATTAAGGAGTAAAACATTTGATAGCAATAAACCTTACATAATATAAGAAAATTTCCCAGAGGTAAAAATTGTCACAAATTTTCACATTGAAAGGAGGGCTGAGTGGAGTAACAATGTCATTTTAAAGTTTTATGATATCAAGGTTAATAGAGAGAATTAAGCTGAGACCTAAAAAAAAAAATCCAAATTTTCTCCGGCGGTCCATCAGCACACTGGATCCTAGAAGTCAATGGAACATTACTTTCAAATCTGAAAGAAAAGTTTTTCAGTCAAGAATTCTATATCCTGATAAATTATCAATCAGGAGGCCATGATAAAGTCATTTTCAGACATGCACTTTTAGGAAGTTACTTGACAATACACAGCAGCAAGAAGAGGGTGATAATTCAAAAAAAGTTATGGGCTTCAAAAAAAGAATGCATTCAAGGGAACAGTAAAGGAAAATTGCTAGGTGACATTTCTGTAGGACATCTGAGGAGAACAGAGGAGAGAAGAGAAAAGAGGATGTCAAGTGAGAGGATTTGGGGAAAATAATGGATTAATTATAATAAAGAGTACAATTAACAACAAAGAAAATATTTGAGAACATAATAAAAATAAAGCATAAAAATTAATTTTGAAATTAAGCTTAACAAGAAAGTCCAGTTTAAATATGAAATAACTAGCCCACATTAGATTAGGAAATTATTGGGCTTCAAGATAAACAGAAAGGTTTTAATCAACAGAAAGAATGAATAAATTGAATGGTATTAAGGGACAAAGTCAGAAAAGTGTATTTCCAACAAGAACTAAGTAAGAAAAAAGATATAGAAAGGCATCTATAAATAGGAAGTAAACCAAAATTGCCAGCTAATTTTGAGCAACCATGGATTATTATAAAAAAAAAAAAGGGATTAATTCTTTGAATATTTTCTTTCAAAAGTCATAGGGCATGATAGGAAACCATAACACAATTTCTATTTAAAATCATGTTATTCTTTTGTTTGCTTGGTCATTGTTCTGCCTGACTGGAATGGAAGCACTACATTGGTCTAGTGCACCATTCTATTACCAGCATGTAGAAGACTCTCTGGCCCATAGTAGATGCTCAGTAAATAGGTGCTGCTTGAATGGAGAAGTAAACAGTTTCCCCACAGTTGTAATAAAGTGCTCTTTACTTGTGTTCTACATCTGGAGTCAACCCTAAGCAAAGACTTAATTCTAGTTACAGGACAGAATATACTAGTAACTGTTGTCGATCTTTTTTTTTTTTTAACTGTTGTTGATCCTGATGATCCTGAAACTGTAAAAGCATTCATCATCACAGATTACACTTACATAGTCTATACTATGATCCTGACACTGCTCAAAGTGTTCACATATATAAATGTATGTACCCCTCACTATGAACTACCTGCACTATTATTATTCCCAGATTTCTGTTAACAGCTGGGAGAAGCTGATGAGGAGAGGTAGAGCAAGTATAGAGTATAGAGAAAGTATCGAGTATTCTTCTCATTATAGATCCTCTGGAACACTTGTGTTTTGAATCAAGGGCATGTATACTTAGGTCAAAATTTAAAAATAAATTACCTAATACAGTGGGCACATGGAATTGGGCTGTATGAAGGGAAGTGCTGTGTAATTTTACACTGTTAGACCTACTGGCTTCTTGGGACTGACCAGAGCACTAGCCTATATCACACGGCATGTAGACTTCAAAACACTGAGCAGTTATTCTGGAGTGGGCCTTGATATGGGAAGGAGCCAAAAAGGAAGTTTTATTATAATGAGGATTTCTCACTAATGAGCATTACATGCTTAATTCAAATGGACTTAAACAGTGAAGTCTCACTCTTATTTCTGTGAACTGAAAAAAATTTGAGTATCAAGAACAGACTAATAATTAATCTTAATTTCTTAAGCTAAAATCATGACATTTTAATTTTTGTATAAAACACAAATAGGTTTGTACATAGTCCATTTTATACCAGGCTTTCTGAGTTCATCTGGTAGTAAGCAGGCTGAATAGATGGCATTTGCTGAAACAGCATTTTTTAAGATTTTTTTTTTTCTCTCTCAATTCCAAACTACACTTGACGCTCATAAACGTATTCTTTCAGAATCTGAAGATATAACACATTCTATACTGTCTAAATAAAAACATAATCTAAATGTCAGGAGAAGTCGTTAAAAAAATGGGAGACATCAAATCTAGTGATTGACCTCCGCATAGTTGGGGGTCACTTGTAAAGTCAGAAATGAATTACCCTGTATTAGAGATGCTTGGTGCTGCAATAGGTTGTGGAAATTGGAAAGAAATGGGTAAAAATAATAGGTCAAACCTATTACACTGGCTTTTCTTTGGCATAATTTTATGCTGTAAAGCATTGAACCAGATATCACCCAGTGTTTACTGAAGAAGAAAACATTAAAGCGATTATGTTTTTTATGAAATAAAACAATCAATTGGGCAAAAAGTGTGTCAGAGGGATGCTTGCCATCAGTGTGGGTAACCAACATCTATGAAAACAAAACAATTTTGTTCATTTATATTTAACATTTATGTTTTTAAAATAATGTGAAATCTTCTAGATTATATTTTGCTTTTGCTAAACCTAAAATGCCTTCTATATAGAGCAACTATATCATTATTTGATAACCATTATTATCAAAATATCACTTAGTAAGGATATATATTCCTCCATATAATTTTAGTAGAAATAATTACTTAAATTGTTATAATGTTAATTTTTAAAGTAAAAATTATTTATGGAATTCATGCAAGTCAGCTATCAATTGCAATATCTATACTTATAAAAAATAATGAGTTCTAGAGTAAGATAATTATTTTTTGATGTTTAGAATTTCTTTTTAGACTGGGAAATGTGGGATAAATTTAACCAGCAGCATTTTACTATGTGTATTGACTTACGCAATAGTAACACATTCCAATATGTATGCTTTTCTATTTTCTCTGCTACTTAATAATGAAAGAATTCTCTGTGTGAAAATAGCGATACAGGTTTACAAGTGGGAGTATTTTTCTCTTCTCATAATGATAAGAGAACATGATTGACAAGATCTGAGTTGTGACTTCCATCTTAAAAGACAATACTTGGTACTCCTAACACCATTGAAGTAGGCTTCATTATTCTTATTCCAGGGGTTTCTTTTTCCCACATTCATACTCAGCTCTGGCAGTGGAAAAGAGTAAACATATTGATTGATCTAGGAGAGCTACGTGGGTAAAATTCATTAGTTGAAAGTGGAATGTTCTTGATGAATTCTTATTTGCAGAGACAGCCAATGCTGGTATGGATGTTAGGGCCCACAAGCACATGCTATAGACCTATAGACGTGGAAAGGAAACTAAGCCTAGAGAGGCAAGCAGTTTGCCTTCTAAATGTGGTCCTTCTGCATTTCTTAGTTCAGTTAGTGAAACTAGCACTGATCTTATTATCCCACCAGATACCTCATTTTCTTTATTTTTAAAATATATTTCTTATTGATTTCAGAGAGAAAGGGAGAGAGATAGAAACTCCAATGATGAGAGAGAATCATTAATTGGCTGCCTCCTGCACGTACCTTACTGGGGATTGGGCCTGTGACCCAGACATGTGTCCTGACAGGGAATTGAACAGTTACCTACTGGTTCATAGGTTGACACTCAACCACTGAGCAACCAGCCGGGCCTGGAAGTCCTCTCATTTTTCACACCTTTTTTTCTAGGTGTTCCCAAAGATCTCTTAATCTCCAACTTGTCAATCTCCTAACTATAGCCCTCAATTTCTTTACTGTTGTAGTAGACCATTACCAGATTTCCTTGCAGTAATATGTTCATATTGCATTCCATTCTTCATATTCCATACTTCATACTCCATTCTTGGACTCCCCTAGTTCCCAGGTCAGGACACTCAGGAAAGCATTAACTTATACTTCAGTCCTTCTCAACAAATTTACCAGCAGAGGGATTTCTGGAAACAAAGCTCACTAACATAACAGGGTCATCAGCTTTCCCGCATTTCCATTTATAACTAACTGTCCAAAGCCAGGCATTTCCTCCTCCCTCTTTTTCTCCCCAAGTATTCTTTTTTTTTTTTTTTTGTCTCAGTTCTCAGCTACCAGAAGGCCTGCCTTTGTGTAGTCCTATCTCCATGGTGTTTTCATTATTTCCATCTTATTAGAGCCTGAAGAGTGGGTACTCTTCTTCCTGAAGACTTAATTCAGTTTTCAAACTGTGGAGACTCTTCCCTTCCCCTAATTGTCCATGGTACAGTAAATACCGCTGGTTGAAGCAGGAGCTATTACTCTTCCCACATCCTTTTATCCTGACTTCTTTCCTACAAACTTGATGATTACTATTTTTTAAAATAGTAATATTTTAAAAATTAGTAATCATATTTTTTTAAATGTATTTTTATTGATTTCAGAGAGTAATGGAGAGGGAGAGAGAGAATCATTGATCAGCTGCCTCCTGCATGCCCCACACTGGGGATCAAATTCATCTCAGGTCATATTGAGATGAACTATTATTGGTGAAAGATCCTCTCTCTCCTTCCACCCCAGGAAGACACTTCTAATGCTCTTTATGACATCTACCATGCCAGGTTGAGAGAAATAAAAATTATATCTCTGCTACCAGTTTATATGATTCTAGTTCTTTTAGCATTCCTATAAGAAAGGATGCTTCTTGTGATTCAGTCTTTCATCTCCCTTACTGAACTCTACCTTGTGGTCAATGGTTTCATTGTTACCAAATAATACTACTAAACAGATCTCTTTATAGGATGGGTCCATTGTTAAATCAGAAGTAAATAAATAAACTTCCAGAAGACCATATTCCCATATGTATATATGTGTGTCATTTATAGATATGCTAGAGTCCTGGTGCACGAAATTCGTGCATGGGGGGGGGTGTGTCCCTCAGCCCAGCCTGCACCCTCTCCAATCTCAGACCCCTCGAGGATAGGATTGGGCCTAAACAGGCAGTCGGACATCCCTCTCACAATCCAGGACTGCTGGCTCCCAAATGCTCACCTGCCTGCCTTCCTGATTGCCCCTAACCACTTCTGCCTGCCAGCCTGATCACCCCGTAACCACTCCCCTGCCATCCTGATTGATGCCTAACTGCTCCTTTGCCAGCTTGTTTGCCCCTAACTGCCCTCCCCTGCAGGCCTGGTCACTCCTAACTGCCCTTCTCTGCAGGCTTGGTTGCCCCCAACTGCCCTCCTTTGCAGGTTTGGTCCCTCCCAACTGCCCTCCCTTGCTGGCCATCTTGTGGCAGCCATCTGGTATCCACATGGAGGGAGCCAGCTTTGACCACATGGGGGCAGCCATCTTGTGTGTGTTGGAGTGATGGTCAATTTGCATATTATTCTTTTATTAGATAGGATAGAGGCTTGGTGCACAGGTAGGGGCCAGCTGGTTTGCCCTGAAGGGTGTCCCAGATCAGGGTGGGGGTTCCCTTGGGGAATGGGGTGGCTGGGTGAGGGGCCTGTGGTGGTTTGCAGGCTGGCCACGCCCCCTGGTAACCCAAGTGGAGCCCCTGGTATCTGGGATTTATTCATCTTCTATAATTGAAACTTTGTAGCCTTCAGTGGAGCCAAGCCTCCTGCTTTCTCTGTGGCTGCAGCCATTTTTGTTAGGATTTATTTATGTTCTATAATTGAAACTTTGTAGCCTTAAGCGGAAGCCAAGGCAGGCCAGGGTGGGCGGAAAACTTGGCTTCTTCCATTGCCAGGAAACCCAAGCCTCCTGCTCGCTCCTTGGCCACAGCCATCTTGGTTGGATTAATTTGCATACTAGCTCCTGATTGGCTTGTGGGCATGGCTTGTGGGTGTAGCAGAGTTACAATCAGTTTGCATGTTACTCTTTTATTAGAGAGGATTTGTGTATCTATCTACCTATCTACCTACCTACCTACCTATCTACCTACATACCTATTTTTAAATCTTCAAAGGCTAGCCCTAACCGGTTTGGTTCAGTGGATAGAACATCGGCCTGCAGACTCAAGGGTCTCAGGTTCGATTCTGGTCAAGGGCATGTACCTTGGTTGCAGGTATATCCACAGTAGGGGGTGTGCAGGAGGTTGCTGATTGATGTTTCTCTCTCATTGATGTTTCTAACTATCGCTCTCCCTTTCTCTCTGTAAGGAAATCAATAAAATATATTAAAAAAATAAATAAATCTTCAAAGGCTATACCAATCTAGATCTTCTTTATTAGCAGATTGTAGGCTATGTAACTATTTATCACAATAGACTTAACTCTTAGGAACATGTCCAAAGACTTTTAACAACATTGGGTAGTTCCGTTGCACTTCTCTTCTATAAAAATATATCATAAATTTGAAAGTTAGAATTTCTGTACAGATAAAAAGTGTTATATATTACATTATATTGCTTGTTAAAATTATAACTGGATTTATAAAAACTGTAGATCAAATACAGATCTGGATTTGAAAAACAACATGACAGAGCAGCCCAGGTGAGTTAGTAATTTTTATAAATATACTTTCTTCATGTTTGTGCTTTCTGCTCCCAAGACCTTGCTAGTTTTTCCATGTGGTGCCTGCCTTGCTTTAACCTCAGACAAATGTTTTGCTCAGTGGTAGTTCAGTGAATCTGGAAACTCACTCTGAGAGGTAGTTCTAATAAATTTGAGTTGGCTTAAACAAAATCATTATTGGTGGGTGTCCGATTGGCTTTTTATCAGCTTTATGAGTCTTTTGATGGATTGGAACTTTCTTGTTTCCCCCCTGGTATTTGCCATAGGAACTTTTATGATTTGTTTTGAGATTTATTTAAAAACTTGTCTATTCATCTCAACAGAACATTGATGATTGTGAAATATCTCACCATACATTGACTTTTTATAGAATTATTGTAAGACCTGCTTATTTTTAGATTAAGATGTCTTTAAACACTTTGTGTTGAATAGAGACCCCTGCTTGCCTACCTCTATGCTTTTTTTAATTATTTCTGGCTGGATTGGAATGCTATTGAATATTTTTTCCATACCCTAGAAACTGGCCACCTCTCTTTCATTCTTCAATGCAAAGATTTACTAGTCCCATAAGAAGTTGAGATGATTGTGTTGAGCATACAAATCGCCCAAGAGGTTTCTGGCTAAATCATCCTTAGAAACTGTGCTTGTGATTAATAAGAATTTGTGCTGTAGTAATATTTTCTTTGCTGAGGGAAAGGCAGTGACTATCCTTGCTCATTATGAAATGGCTGTGACCGAATGCACAGTTGTAGCTTGTCATAGAGCATTTGGCATTTCTACTAACGAGGTGAAATTACGTTATTGGAAAAAGAATCTGGGCAGGTATCAAGCATGCAAATACTAGACAAACACTCAGCTGAGGCTTGTGAAGTCATAATGAAGGTGCCTTCAAACCCCCACGTAATGACCCTAGTTGGGGCCATGAGACAATGTTTGCTATGTCAAAAGACCAATCAATATTATGGAAGCAGATTCAGGCTCCTATGACTGTAGCTATACCCATGTTAGTTTATTTCTGGTTGTTGTTTTTTTGAGTTTCATAGAACATTATTTCCTCTAACATTAAAAATCACCTGATGTTGCCAGGCCAGTGTGGCTCAGTGGTTGAGTGTCAACCCATGAGCCAAGAGTTCACTGGTTGGATTCCTGGTCAGGGCATATGCCTGGGTTGTAGGCTTGATCCCAGGTAGGGTGCATGCAAGGTGGCAGCCGATCCATGCTTCTCTCTCATCATTGATATCACTGACATTTTTATCTCTCTCTTCCTTCTTCCCTCTCTAAAATCAATTAAATTTTTTTAAATCACCTGATGTCAACAAGGAAAAGAGAAGGGATAGATGATAGTCACATTACTCATTTTACCTACAAGTTAAAGAAAAACAATAGATGATGTTGAGGTAAATAACATAGTTTACCCTTTAAAAAAGCCAAGGTGTGCTTTTATTTTGAATTTCGAATATAAGCAAGGATAGTTTTTGTATTTCTTTGTGTTTTAGTTTTGCTCTAGTCTAAAGGGCAACACACACAGTCATATTACCCAGCCCTATTTGTATCAGATTAGAAAATGTAAAAATGCCTTATCTTTGCTTTCTAAGCAATGGTATTAGTTTAATTCAGATGCTGCATTTTAAATTTTTAGCTACATATTGAAGTTTTAATTCTCTGCTCAGCTTTATTAGTAGTGATTACCTAACACAAATGCATCTATGATTTATGCATATCTAAAAGTGATTCTGAGATACCATCTTGTACATTGTGATTGTTTTTGTACAGTTTTGTACTTCTATGACATCTTCTCAAACATCTGATCAAGGAGGCCACCTCTGGGCCATGACACTGATAGACTGCTTATACTCTGCAAATTAGAATTATAGTTACAGTTCTAGGAATTTAAAAGACTGAAAATTTTGTGATAATGAGAGGAGGCTATATTTACAGAAAAGCAAATTTCTACCAGAATGGCTTTTTTTCCCTAAAGATACTGTAAATTTCTAAATGAATTTCTGACATTTTGAAATGTTTTGATAGCCCTTCATTTGTATAAAGGTATATGTATAGCAGCCTTATTGACTAGTTTTTGTTTAGTCTGGTTTTAATGTGATCGTTTTTACCTCTGTTGAATTGGTGAAAAATAATTTAACTTTTTTTCCCCCAAGACTCTAGCTGGCACAAGAAAACTCTGAATCCAGCCAGGGATTTTTCTATGGCCTAATTTTAGTGCATTGCAATGAACATAAAACTTGTATCTAGTTTTATTTTTCACTCTTTGCCGGTATTTATGTAATGCAAAATTAAATGTTGCAGAGTGTTAATCAACCAAGGAGAACCATAATCATCAGCAGAATCTCAATAGTAAACGTATGAAATTCATACCAGCTCAGAACTTGAGGGTAAACAGCTACCTTTTGGAACAATATCAATTGAGTTTGTGCTCCAACCAAATGACACAGTTAAGCTGTAGAAACCCAAGTATTGATAGATATTTTTTTCATACTCCAGGAAATTATAAAGATTCTCCTTTCTCACTTCAAAAAGTTGCAAATAATAATGACAGGAAAATCATTGAGCTTAATGTTAATATTTTGTGGGCAGACTAGAAATTAATATGGGATAATAACAAATCTGACTTTTAATGTCATTAGTATTTTCTTTTTTAAAATGATTTTTAAGATTATCCTAGTTTTCTGAATGTCTTAATTTTATTTGAATTGTCAACTATTCTAATTCTATCGGGAATCAAAAAAGAAGTCTTGTGTTTTAAAATAATATTCATTTTTTCTAATGCACAATAAAGAGAATTATTAGATTTGGGACAATATGTATATCCCCAAGATCTTAAAGAAATTCCTTTTACCTGGCTATTTATTCTTCCTTTAGCACCAGACCCACCTACACTGGGACAAAACATATTCCTATTTTTTCCCCCATGTGGTTGGAGAATTCTTAACAACTTCCTACTTTGCTATGTAGGAGGGTAGTCTTATCATCCAGTGATAAGACTTTACTCTTACAGGGATGAGATTTTGTCTACTTACAAACAAATATGTAAGCTAACACAGTTTCATGGATGCTGGCAAAAGATATGAAATCCTTGGGTCAGAGACAAAGGACTTTATTACTGATAGCATAACAAATGTCATGAACTTTATATTCACTTTGGTTCTCCTTCTTCCCTACTCTCCCTCACCTCCATCCAGTACCCACCTTCCCTACCCCAAATTTCATGAAGGTGATGAGGAGTGGCCCAGGTAGATGATGCAACACAGTGAGTTTTCAGCACAGCTGAGGACTACTGAGGATATGTATGAAACCCAATATGTTTTAATGGATTGTGTATAAACCTGACCAACCTTTGCCCTGGAGGGAAACACTATCTCTAAGGTTGTTTGCTGTATAAACACCCTTGAAAAGTTAGGCTGAACCAAAGCTGGTACAAGATCAAAATAAAAACTTCTGTACAGCAAATGAAACCATCAACAAAACAACAAGAAAGCCCACTGCATAGGAGAACATATTTGCCAAATGTTATCACCAATAAGGGGGTTTAATCTCCAACATTTACAGAGAACTCATACAACTTAACAAAAGGAAGATAAACAACCCAATCAAAAAACCGGCAATGGACCTAAAGAGACACTTTTTGAAAGAGGACATAAGGAAAGCCAAGAGACATATGAAAACATGCTCAAAGTCACTAATCATCCAAGAGATTACAAATCAAAATGACAATGTGGTACCATCTCACACGAGTCAGAGTGGTCAAAAAATGACAAGTGCTGGTGAGGATGTGGAGAAAAAGGAACCCCTCTGCACTGCTGGTGGGACTGCAGACTGGTGCAGCCACTCTGGAGAACAGTATGGAGTTTCCTCAAAAAACTAAAAATAGAACTCCCATTTGACCCAGTGGTCCCATTTCTAAGAATATATCCCAATAAACTAGAAACACCAATCAGAAAGGATATATACACCCCTATGTTCATAGCAGCATAATTTACTATAGCTAAGATTTGGAAACAGCCTAAGTGCCCATCAACAGATGAGTAGATTAAAAAACTGTAGTACATCTACACAATGGAATACTATTGCTGCAGTAAAAAAGAAGGAATTCTTACAATTTGCAACAGCATGGATGGAACTAGAGAGCATTATGCTAAGCAAAATAAGCCAGTCAGAGAAAGATAAATATCACATGATCTCACTCATTTGTGGAATATAATGAACATAAACTGATGAACAAAAACAAATCCAGAGACAGAGAAGCATCAGTCAGACTATCAAACCTCTGAGGGAAGGTAGGGGAACGTGGGGGTAAGGGGGATGGATCAACCAAAGGACTTGTATGCATGCATATAAGCCTAACCACTGGACACAGACACCAGGGCGGGTAAGGACATGAGTGGGGGGGGTGGTGGTTAGAGGGGCAATGGGGGGGATAAGGACACATATGTATACCTTAATCAATAAAGAAAAAAAAAGATGTATAGAAACACCTTTGAGGATTGTGTCTCAACACTACCAAGTGAAAATGACAGGCCTGTCTCAATATGCATCTCCACAAATAGTGTTTCTCTAGTGTTCGTTTAGTAGCACTTGGAAGAAGAAGAAAACCAGTTCTAGTATAATATTTTAAGTGCAGCACAAGTTACCTCATTAACCACTGGATGCTTTGTTCTTTTGAAGAACCTCTCAGACTTCATCACACACCTGGAAATCAATGACAGGAAACTAGGATTGCATCAAAGTTCCCCCAGCACACAAAACTCCTTCTTCCCCCCACTTCTGAGTGGTCTGGAAATTTTAAATATATCTTGGACAACTTTTGCTGACTCTAAGTCAGGCTTGATCAAAACATTTATATAGAAAAGAGTTATTTTAAGGGTAACTGTGACTTCCTTTCTTTGCCGACCCCCCCCCCCCCCCACACACACACACACTTTTATTCTCTATATCTTTCCCTGGGTTTTATTAGAAGGAATTGTGTAAGATTTTTTTTTTAAGAGAAGTTGATAGAAAAGGGAAAGACTGTCTTCCTTACTTTCACTCCTACTGTTCACTCCCTACCTAGCTCACCCGGGGCTTTCTGAGCTAGGGTCTCTACTGCCTTAGTAGTGTTGACTCTCCGGCCAACAGATGCTGCCAAGTTGAATGTGTTACAGTAGGTGCTTTCATGGGGCCTGTGGATCAACCGTCTGGAGACTAGGGCATAGATTAGGAACTGCATGTGCCTCAGATCTGAGCCAGTGAGAAATCATAGTGGGGTCTCTGGTAAGGCAGAGTGGAAGTGTCCACCAGCCATGAGGAACTAGGATTTGAGACCTTTGCCTTTTCAATGTGGGTATGAGAGCTACTATAATATGAGAACAGACATGGATTTTGGGGATAATTTAATGAAAAGTGTAGTACTATGAAAATTTGATTTTGCTGTGTAAACCTAACATTAATTTTAGTCATTTATGTGAATGACTTAGCATTTATCCCTAATTACTGTGCAGCACAATGATTATTCATAATACTAGTAAGTGTCAGATCAATGATTTTAGGTTGCACTGATTATAACACTATTAGTAAATCTGCTCTTGTACGATACTCCTTCATTTGGATGGGTGTTTATTAAAGCAGCAGGGCTTTCTGACTACAACTTAAAACATTTAAGGTTTAAGTATTTACGCGCGCATGTGTGTGTGTGTGTGTTTTAATAGATGGAGAGGCTCATTTGCATTAGAAAAGATAACTGCAGCCAGTTTGACTGTGGGTCACTATGAAGAGTAGCATTCTCATATCTTGATTACAATGGTTAGGAATAGTAAGAGTGTTGGCATTTTAAGACTTCACATCTAGTAGCTAACTAGCTAGTTTGCCTCTAATTTTTATTTTTATTTTTGGCATTTCTGTTATTACCGAGGAATGATATTATGAAACACTAAAAAATATGTCTGTTTTCATGCCAGCCAAGGAGAGGAGTATACAGTGTCTTCAATATACTGAAATAAATTGAAGTTTAAGGAATTAAGTGTGTATGGGAGGATGTATGATATAATTTTCTCCTTTATCTGACTTCTGAGTCAGGACACAGCTTTCTTCTCTAAATTTTTGTCTTTCAGTTTGACCATTGATTTTACCAAGACCACTTTCTATAAAATTTGTTTATGTGGCCTTGGTTGGTTTGGCTCAATGGATAGAGCATCGGCCTCAGGACTGAAAGGTCCCGGGTTTGATTCTGGTCAAGGCTTGATCCCTGGCCCTGGTCTCTGTATCTCCCCTTCCCTTCCACTCTCTCTAAAAATCAATGGAAAAATATGCTTGGGTGAGGATTAATAACAACAAAAATTTTGTTTATTTGGCATGAAATTAGAATGAAGTAAAATTAAGCAAGGCATCTTAGCAGAGTAGGAGTATCTCCAGTAAGTACTAGTATTAGCTCCATAAAATCATGTTTTCAGCACACAAGGAAATGATTGAGCCTCAGTCAGTCTATCAAACATTCATTGAGTATCTACTATATAGGCAACACACTCGTTTCCCAAGCACTTCATATTTGAAACAAGTTTAAAAGAAATTAGGTACTTAGGACTTGAATACGAATAGCTGGGCTACTTTTAGTACTTTCAGTGTAGTTTTGAAATAAAATTTTAGTGGTTAGATTTACAACTTTGTCTTTATTATAAACCATCACTAACATTTATCCATGGTCAAGCTAGCTCATGGATTTTATGTTAGTTTAAAACACTTTAATGCTGGTTTTTATAGTGGAAACAGACAGCCTGTACTTTGAAACAGAAGTAACCAGGACAGTGGAATTACTGTAGAAAAATATCTTTTAAAAGTTGATGCCTAAACCTAGGCCTCTTGAGTTAAATAGTCTCTGAGTTGTTCCTGGCAGAGTGATGAAGCTGCATTATATTTTGTAGAGGAGGCAGCTTCTCTAAATGCTTTTTATTATGTGTATGTTTAGTTGGACTTTGAGACATCACTGGAATTTAAAAAATTCAGCTCTTCTAGGTAAATTTTTGGGAAGAAGAAATTTGTTTTCTGTCTTATTATCTGGGTGTGGCAGAATGAATACTGTAAGTATACCATTATAAAGTGACTGTGTAATCAGTGTTTTGATCCTTTTGTTGTAATTACTGTTGTATAAAACTGGAGAAGACTAGATTGATCTAGTTGTATAATCAGCATTTTGACCCTTTGTGATGAATCATTTATGCTGTGTAAAAATGACAAAGGGTAGATTAATCAGAATATGCGCTATCCATATGCAATCAGTTTTTAGATAAGTCAAAGTCACCCACTATATCCAGATGTGAATGTCGAGAAACCCTCTACCCCAAGTACATAAATTATTGATGTATAAGTGCATTTTCTTAAGTGTAAGCAAGTGCGTTTTTAGTGATGTTACACAATATTTAATTTTATTTATGTAGTCAGTAAACATCTATTGTTATGCACCCATTATACATGTCCTTTATCAGCTCTAGAAGTCTTAAATTTTAAGTGCCTAGAGGACTGTTTCACTTCTGTTTAATTTACTTTTAAAGTCATCTGAGAAAGGTCCTTAGTTAGGAACTTTCCAAAAACCACACCCCTCCCCCACCTGCCCAACTGAGATTTTCTTGGTCTAATCTGCTTTTCCTTTCAACTTCAATTATATGAAATTATAAAACTTTATTTATATTTACATCTAATTTTTGGCATAAGTCATAGATATTATGCACAGTCCTGGTTTTAATGTTTTCAATCTCACATTAATAACTTGGTTGTTGTGTTGAGTATTTCTTTGCAAAATGTAGCCATTGTACATATTTATGATGATTGCATGAGAATGAAATAAATTAATCTTTATGAATTATTATCATAACAATCCTTAGTATATGCAAATAATTTTTAACCTCTAGAACTTGTATTTGCGATATTTTAACTAAGTATGAAAATAATAGGCAAATATGCTGATACATTTAACTTTAAATCCCATCAGTTACACAGATTGATTACAATTAACTTAATCACTCTGGTTAAATTCCTCCTTTTATTTGTCCTTGCTCTAAATTATATTGCAAGGGTCAAACTTATGTATCTTTTTAATGGAAAATTTCTGTCATTTGAATATGGCTAGAATGACATTTACCTTTAAAACACTTAGGGGAGCCCAGCCGGCATAGCTCAGTGGTTGAGTGTCCATGTATGAAGCAGTAGGTCATAGTTTGATTCCCAGTCAGGACACATGCCCAGGTTGCAGGCTCAATCCCTAATGAGGGCCCTGCAGGAGGCAGCCAATCAATGATTCTCTCTCATCACTGATGTTTCTATCTCTCCCTCTCCTTTCCTCTCTAAAGTCAATAAATATCTATATATTTTTTAAAAGTATAAAGGCTAGCTCTTTCTATCTTAAAAAACAACACTTGGGGGAAACATTTAGCTTAAATTGCAAAAATACTTAACATCACAAGCTTCATAATACCAGGATGGGCCTCTTTAAAAGGAACTCAAATTCAAACAATATAAAGTGATTTTCCCTTAACTTGCAACCTCTGGCAGCTCAGGTGGTAGAGAAAATGATTATTTGCTAGATGACAATGTGGCAGATATATAAATGTGATGTACAAAGTGAACTCACAAATAGTATTTCATAAACAGAGAATCACCTGGGTCCCTGTTGATTATAGAATAGGTGCTGGACATTTTAATGGGATTGCTTCTTGATTACCGAACTCTCTTTGATAACCATGAAAAATATTGGATTGGACAGTATTGATTCCAAGCACTTCTGTTCCTCTTTAGGGATATTCTGAGTTGGCAAAACACATACAGATGGCCAGACAAGACTGCTTAGTTTGCCCTCTGCTGAATTTGATCAATAGGAACCTATTTCTGTATCAAGAAGAAGTGGCTCTGTTAATTTAGGCCTGGAAATTTCATCATTCAATACTCTTGAGTTAAATTTAAAATATTTTAGTTCTATATAAATTGAATGTATGCAATTTTTCACAGTAAAATTTGTTTTTATGTTCTTCTATTTTTTAATGTGTCAAATATTTCTTTATTTTTAATATTTTTTCCTCAATAAGACTTCTAAGAGGACCTTAGCTAGTGGATAATACCCCTATTCCATGTTATTCTGTATTCTGATGGATAACTTTTTTCTTCAGCAGTATTGTGTATAGTTTTAGGAACTGAATAAATATAATGGTAAAAAGAGAATCATTTTGGCTAATAGCATAACAGTGTTTTTCTTTTATCATTATCCAGGTTAACCTAAATCCTGTTTTGTATTATGTATTCTCATACTGTCTTACCTTTAGTTATTCAGGAACATTTACTGAGCCTTACCATGCTCAAAGGTAACTGGCTGATAACCTGGAATCAAGAATACACTGTATATCCTTCTATTTTATGCATTAATTCATATAATCATATTTGTAGTAACAAAATTATATAAGGTATATAGATTGGCTGTGTACCCTCTGATATGATACTCCCATCTTACAGGAAAACACACAAATATGTTTTTAAAAGATGTTTTTTGCTCAGTTTTCTCTTAATGGAGCCGTTTCTCCAAGTGCTGGGATAAAATTCAGACTCACTGAAAGAAGTAGGAAGTAATAGAGAGGAAGCAAGCTTTGGCAAGCAGCTGCATTTCAGACTCAAGGTGCTGAGGCTCTGATCTGAATTTCTTTTTTAACCTTTGGAATAGGTTCTAAGAGACTGTCCTGCTCAATCTGTTACATTTGTCAGGTTCTCAAGACAGAAAAAAAGAATGATCTTTAAATTGCAGTTTGAGATTTGAAATTCCCAGATCATATTTCCATTTCGTACTATACATATTCTGAGGGAGCTGGAACATTATTAAAACCATCAGGGAAGTGGAGACTGCAATAGGCACTGATGGAAATGAAGGGGTTTGCAAGAAAGATGTGGTGTGAAAAGGGGGAAAGCATTCACAGTTTGTAATTGGACTTGACAGGAGAGACTGGGACACGGTGAGAGGTGTCCTTCTGAGATTAGAATTCATACTCATTTGATTTTTATTAATTTTATCATAAATAAGGAAGAAAAAACAAATTCCTGTAGGCATCATCAGGCAAAGGAAGAAAAAATATATACATTTTATCTTGTTCAGAACCCAAAAGACATAAATGACCTCAAAAAAGAGATATCAAGATCATCATTTAGTTGCTGATAATGAGGATCATCTTTGCATTGGAAAAGTCCAACACACTGAAAGGCATGCTAATTTCAGGGTAAAGTATACAGCAATAAGGAAATGCTTAGTATATCTGAAAGTACAGGTACGATTCTAAGTAGGTCAGTTTATATCCCTGAAATCAGGACTAGGCATGCAGTTTAGGAATAAAGGCAGGCTCTCCGATTTTTACTGTTGGTGTGTTGCAATATGTCTATTCCTACATATTCCCCCAGGTGAAAAATGATTTTAATTTTCCTCTTGTTTTCAACAATTCTTATGAAGATTGCCTAGTACATTTCTTTCCTAGCTATAGGCACAAAAATGTCTGTAACTCCTACCTTCCCGAGAATGATGCCCTCCACACTGTAGAGATTGATCAGCATTCACATTAGCTTTTATAACTTAAAAAAATGGTCAATTGAATAATGGTGTAATTAAGATCTGCTTTAATTAACTGGTTATGGCGTGTGCATGTATTTGTAAACCACCCTTTAAAATTCAGTGTTTGAAAGTTGTAGGAGTGATTTGAAGTTTGACCTGAGAATCCTTTTGAAAGGTTGTTTGTTGGATTCTCTTTGTGAGTGTAGTGATGATTAATGAGCAAGTTGGTTTACTTTAAGTAATTTTGACTAGCTAAATGCACTATATTGCAATTATTAAAGGCAAGAGGTTTGTTAGATTCCTTTACTTGGAACTAAAGATAGAGCCAAGATTCATGACACACAGCCAAAAAAAATAATTTCTGTGAAAGAGTGTTGTTTTTTACAGGATTGAACCATTCTTCTGTGGTTTTAACCCAGCCACTGTGACATTATTAGTGTATGAGAGCAGAAAGCTAACCCAGCAATGGACAGAGAAGTCTAGTTTTAGACTCCCAGACATATACCAGGAATTTGAACAAAATAAAGGAGTTTAACTGTGAAAGTGATTTATTTGTTTGGAATTCTTCTACTTGTTATTTACATTGTTGATGGTTTTAGAGAGAGGAAAAAAAATATTTTAATTTGGTAATTAAGCTTTATCCTAGAATACTTTCCTTCTTAGGGCTTTTATGTTTTTTTGGAAGACTCCATGATGGTTTATAAATATACATTTTGGTTTATGTTCTCTGAGCTCTCAGGTTTAGGAAATATCTTACTGTTTTCAGACTTGGAAAACAGCAGGGTCACCCAGCCGTTGGCCAGGTCTGCCTATACACACTCTGAGGCTAGATGCTGTCAGTAACTGCAGGGGCATTTGTTTTTCTTCAGAGAAATACATGTGCATGGATATTGATTTTTCTATGTCTTTATATTTCGTAGTAAACTATGGGAGGCTATTACTTCATGTAACAGTGGCTTTAAGAATTAAAGCAGCTCATATGACTCTAAATTCTATTTGCAGGTAGTTTTTGATTAAGGAAATAAGGTCTGGCAGGGTGCCTGCTCAGTATAGGCCTACTTCAATCCCTCTTTCAATGGTGAGATTCAGAGCATCTTGTCAAGAAGTATAACTTATGTTCAAATAATGCATGTGAGCTAGGCATCTACTGCCAAAAACCAACTGCCTGTGGCAGATAGGAAAAAAGCTATCGTAAGTACTATCGAACAACTCACTGTAGGCTTTTAATTATCTGAGATTTACATAAGCAACTCTACAAACGAGAGATGCACCCAATTAAATGACAGTAAATTTACTTTGCTGCAGAATTCAATAATTTACATCTTAGCTTCCTTGCATTGCATTAATTACTTATTTGATAGCAGGTTAAAAAGCACCTGGGTAAAATTTAATCTACATATATTCAAATTAACTACAATGATTGATTTATCTGTATATCTATTCATTATTGTATGTGCTAGACATTGGAGATAAAGAGACATAAAACAGATATAAACAGCTTTATATTCTTAAAAGCTGACATTTCAGCAATGGTGACAAACTTGTAAGTAAAAATTATAATGAATTGTGATAAGGACAATAGCTAAATATGTTGGATACAATTGTAGTATTCATCTGTTCATTTAATAAATTCTACCAAAGCCTCCACTATATGCCAGAGTAGACCTGGCATATAGTAGGTGGGGTAGACTAGATATGTTCTCAGAAGTAAAGACAGATCAAATGTTAGAAGAACATAGCCACTGGCATATGATTTCTGACAGTATGAAAGACCACCTGATTTAAATAACCACAGGCTGGTGGAAAAAAAACATTTAAAAAATTCTTTAAGATGCATTGCTGAGCTAACACAAAAGGAACAAACCTGAAGAGGCAAAATCTAAAGATAAAGCTTGAATTTTGCAAAGTGGATGAGCTCTAAGTGTGAGGGTTTTGGCCAAATCTGTGAGACTGAACTATCACATCAGGGCCCTGTAGTTATACCAGATAGATGAGGAACAGGTAATGCCAATGCTACATATATTATTTCTGAGAGGAAAGAAGAGGGAACAGTCTCAAAGTTATTTCATGAAGTGAGGATAAACTTGATACAAAAACTGGGCAAGGAAGCAAGTTCATTAGAAGAAAGAGATATTACAGGCTACTCTTCTCATGAACAAAGATGTAAATATCTGCTTAAAGATTTCGCACATGTAATCTAGACACATCTAAAAAAGATAGCTTATAATATTACCTCAGGAATGTAAAGTTATTACAAATTGATGAATGTACTATATCATATAAAAACATAGAAGATTTTTTTAAACTCAAGGATTTTTTAAATAACAGATTCAGGAAAATACTCAGTAAACTTCCGTACCTATTTATTACTTAAATATAATCATTCTTGGCAAAGTAGGAGAATAATGAAACTTTATTAGTCTGATAAAAGGAATCTATAGAAAACCTATATTAAAAATCCAACTAATGGTGAAATATTGAAAGCACTCTTTTGAAGTTGAAGGTCAAGAGCAAGGTAAGAATGTCCACTGTCATCACTTCCCTTCAGTATTTTATTGGCGGTTTTAACCAATGTAATAAGACAAAAAATAAAGATTGTAAAGAAGAAACAAAACTGTCATTGTTCAAAGCTTATCTTTGTAGAAACCTTACAAAGACATAAAAATTACTGGAATGAATAAGACAGTTTAATAAGTTGCTGGTTATAAACTCATTTTATAAAAGTGAATTATATTTCCATATGTTAACATCAAGAAGTTATATATATAATATAATAAGAAATAAACCTATAAAAGTTTTTTAAGTCTATATTCCCATTTAAATAATGTGTGGGGTTAGAATAATAGAATTAGGGAACAAATATAGAAAATCATAAATTTTGTTCCTAAAAAATTAAAGAATATCTAAGTGAATGGAGACTGTTTTTTAGAGTCCTTGGTAGGAAGATACTAATTTTCCCCAAGTTTATTTATAGATTCAATTCCAATTTAATAAGAACCTCAACAGACTTGTGTGTATTTGTATAACTAGATGAACTTTTTAAAGAATTTATTTGAAAAAAGAAAGTATAAGAAATACCCAAAGCACCCTAAGGAAGAACAAGGGATACAAACTCTTACAAATAATAAGGCTTATTTAAGTTTATATTCTAGTTTAGAGATTGCACAGGGTTGTTATGTGGACCCATGGAGTAAAATGAAGAGTGCCCAAACAGACTCAGGCATATATGAAAACTATTTATAGAGATATCATTGCAGAATGGCAGTACATGGAAATGATAATAGGGCAAATAATTAATCATATGATAAGATAAAAAATGGATGCCCATCTCCTTACAAAAAGTAATTGAAAGTAATTAAAATTTTAGACATGAAGGAGAACACTATGAAAAGTTTAGAAGAAAATACAGGACTGTGTTTTTATGACCACAAAATAGATAAATGTGTTGTTGTTGTTTTTTGTTTTGTTTTGTTTTGGCAAAGGTATGCATGATGCAAGACACAAAGATTCAAACCATTAAGTAATGATTTAAATTGATCATATTGAAAGTAAGATATTGTTTAGCAAAAGACACTGTAAGTAGGATGAAAAGACGAGCCACAAACTGGCAGCACATACAACTGGCAAATAATTAGAATTGTATCCAGATAACACAAAAGAACTTCATTAATTCAGTAAAAGAAAAAAAAAGACAATCTAATAGAACATAGGGAAAAAAAAGAAAATTAAAAGACTCACAAACATATGATAGGCTGGGAAATGAAAATTAAAAACCTTTATCCATCCACTAAAGCTACCAAACTATAGAGAATTATAATAGCAGCAGAGAACCATCATTCACTTTTGGGATTTTTCAATAACTTTAAACGTTCACCCATAAATCTAAATACCATTTTTAATATACATTTTAGAGAAACTTTTTGTACTGTTGTATGTAAATGTTCATTGCATCATAGTTGATAAAGCTAAAAAGTGGAAACAACCTAGATGTCTTTCAAGAGTAGAACATATAAATATGTAGTTATGTATTCGTATCATGAAAGGAAAGGAACCAGTTTTCTAGACCTAAAAATATGATTAAGAAGTAGTCTGAATAGAATTTGATTACCTATTGGTAGGTAGAGTAATGGAAAGTGAGAGAAGTAAAATGATTTCTGGTTCTAATTTGGACAGTTATGTCAATAGTGGCATCATTAACCATGATATTATTTCTAATTATTACATATTTACTTCAAATTTTAAAGGCTTAGATGGCCATAGAAATGTCCTGTCTCCCTTGATTAATTTGAAATAGCACATAGTTATCCATAGCATCCATGATAGATATACTATGATATTGGCAAGACAATTTACACTCAAGTGTGTACATACATGCATACCCAGAGAGAGATAAAGAAACTCAAGTGGCAAAGATGGTAGAAAAAGATGCTCCAACTCAAGAGTTATCAGTGTTAAAACTATACACATCCATCAGATTATAAAAATTTTAAGAAGCTGGGTAACACTAAATGTTAGGGTGTAGGTAGGGACTACTAGAAATTGGTATAACTACTCTGGAAAGCACTTTGGTATTCCTTAGTTAGTTTGAAACTGAACAAAACTCATGAATCCAGTGGCTTCATTGCTTTGTGGAAACCCTAGAGAACATTTGCATACTTGTACCAGGAAATATACATAAAAACATTCTGAGAAGCAAAATATGGAAAGAACTCAAATGGCCATTGGCAATAGAATCAAGAAATACACATGGGTTTACTCATTCAATGGGAATCTACACAGCAATGAAAATAACTGAAACACAGCTTATGCCTTAAACATGGATGAATCTTAAATAAACATAATGAATGAAAGGAAGCAAACCTTCATTAATGCATAGTGTGTGATTTCATTTACGCAAAGTGAAAAAAACCTTTTAAAATATTACTTAGGGATGCAACCCACAGGTGACAGAACAGATGCTAGGCATCAGAGAGCGAGAGAGAGGATGGAGACATGATGAGGAAGGGTGGGGTGATTGGGATTGGCACACCGAGAGCTTCTAAGGTATACTACCATTTTCTACTTTTGAAAGTGGATGGTGCTTACATAGGTGTTTACTTTGTTATAATTCTTTAAAATGTTCTTATGTTCTCTCTATATTATGGTCAATTTTACCATAGAAAAATTTAAAAAGGAAACAATAAACCAAAATATTAACAATACTTTCTCTGGGCCATTGAAGTACAGAGCATTTTATTTTATTTTTTTGAATTTTGCTCTTTCTATGTTCCTCAAATGAAAATGATAATCTAAGAGATATGTCACATATCCTGTTACCATATTTTAAGTTGGAAAACATTCAGCACTTGTGTCACATATGAACGTTTCCTGGTTGTAGAAGAAAAGGAAGGTGACCCCTGAGTAGAATTTGATTTTTCTGTTCTCCTTAGCAAGAAATATTAAGGAAAAAAAGTTAGAAAAAAATGTGCAGCATCACTCCAAGCTAGTGTCCTTTGTTTCAGGTATTTAACCTGTACACGTTTCTTTTTAGTTTGTTTTTGTCTGACTCCATTTGCAAGTCAAATGGGAGACAGTCTTATCAGAGATCAGAGTGAGATTGGAGTTTTCTGGGGGTTTTTCTTATTCTTTTTCAATGTGACATCATGCCCTGCTTCTCATTTTGGGTGGAAAAAGGGGCATAGTCAATAGGTGGTCTGTCTAGGGGTTTGTTTGCTTATTACTGGTTGTATTTATCAACTCCTCTCCTATTTGAGTCCATTATGCTTGCTTGTACTTCAAGTATCGCCCACCCAGATCTCATCCTTGTTGCTTATGATGTTTCAAAATATGATTATATTTTCCAACTCTCTTTGTGTTCTATTTGCCTTTAAATTGGAAGTTACCATTCAAGCATCTCCACTTGATATAATGTGAAGGATAAAGACTGCAGGGCAATTTGCACGAATGCCATATTAGCAGTTGGCACTATTTCCTGCTTAAATCTGTCTTTAGTCCTATTTCTCTTTAATTTCTCTTCTAGGAAAAGAGAAGCAATACCATGCTGCAAAAGGGGATTCTTTTGTAATTCTCACAATCCTGTTATAATTGTGCTCCTGGTCCTAGTAATTTTTCATCTTTACCTCAGTCAAGTTTCTGATAAAAATCGGAGGTTAAGCATGTTTAATTTATGGAGCCCCTACCATGTAACAAGGTATTGTTCAGACTACACACATGTACAGGGCATTTCCCTCAAGAAACAGCCAGCCATTTAATAATAATTGTTATTGTGAATAATGCTGCATTGAACATGGGAGCACAGATATTTCTTTGCGGTGCTGATTTCATTTCCTTTGGGTATATGCCTAGGAGTGAGGTTGCTGGATTAAATGGTAGTTCTATCTTTAATTTTTTAAATATCATCCATACTGTTTTCCATAATGGCTATGCTAATTGACTTCCACCAACAGCATACAAGGTTCCCTTTCCTCACTTCCTCGCCAGAACCAGCACTTATCCGTTAGCTTTTTAATAATAACCATCCTAACAGGTGTGAGGTGATAGATATTGCATCATGGTTTGGATTTGCATTTCCCTGATAATTAGTGACGTTGAACACCTTTTCCTATACCTATTGGCCTATGTCTTCTTTGGATACAAATGTGTGTGCAGGTCCTCTGCCCATGTTTAAATTGGGTTTTGTTGTTGTTGCTATCAAGCTATAGGAGTTCCTTATATATTTTGAATATATACTTTGGATTAACCTTTTATCAGATATATGGCTTATAAATATTTTATACAAATCCATAGGTTACCTTTTTATTTTATTGGTTGGTTCTTTTGCTATACAGAAGCTTTTTAGTTTGATGCAGCACCATTTGTTTATTTTTGCTTTTGTTGACTGAGTTTTTTGTGCCATTGCAGCATTATTTACAATAGCCAAAATAATGAAGCCGCTAGTGTCTATCATTGAATGAATGGATAAAGAAATTGTGGTATATTTATGCGGTGGAATATCATTCAGCTTTAATAAAGAAGATTAGACCTGTGTGAAAACATGGATGAGTATGAGGGACATTGTGCTAAATGAAATAAGCCAGACACAGAAGAAAAATACTACATGATCTCACTTATAAGTGGAATTAAAAATCATTCAAACATACAGAAGCAGATAGTACAGTAGTGGATACTGAGGCTGGGACGTATGGGAAATGGGGAGATGTTTGTCAAAGGGCACAGCATTATACAGGATGAATAAGTCTAGAGATCTAATGCACATCATGACTATCCTATATAATAAAAGGCTAATATGCAAATTGTCCCCTCGGGAGTTCGATCTACCAGGAGTTCAACCACTCGCTATGATGTGCGCTGACCGCCAGGGGGCGGCGCAGAATGAAGGATGGCCCCAGCCAGCAGCTGGAAGTCCCTAATCAGCCCTGATTGCCAGCCAGGCCTAGGGACCCTACCCAGGCACGATTCATGCACTGGGCCTCTAGTAGTTAATAATATGCATTTTGTATTAGAAATTAGCTAAAGGATAATATTTCAGGTTCTCTTATCACACAATCACAAAAAATTCTTGTTGTACACCTTAAATATATACAATATTTATTTAAAATAATAATTGTTATGATGCATGAGAATTACAAACACAGAATTAATTTAGCATTTCCTAGATGATAAGCAGTCTTTATATATTAACTCACCTAGTCTACATAACTATATCACATGTGTATTATTTGGCACCATTGTGCAAATGAGGAAATTGAGATCATATGTCCAAAGTCACATAGCTACTAAAGTGCATAGTCAGAATTTAAAAACCAGGTAACTCAATTCTCAACCCATTGTTTGTACCCACTATGCCATTCAATTGAAGTTCACTGAGAAATAAAGCACAGAACAAGCTGGTGCAAGGGCTAGGTATGGCCTGAAACAACACTAGTCAGTGTCTGAATTCCAACTGAAACTCAGGAATTTGGAACTGACTTCATGAAAAACCCATTCCTGGTGTTGTGGTGTTTTTCAGTTCTGTGTTTCTTCATGTTGATATCCAAGATCTGTGTCTTCCTAATGATTACATTTTCTGTTTTCTTTAAACATAGCTTATTATTGACTTCCAGCAACTGTTTGCATGTTAAATGTCTGCATATAATCCTAAAGGAGAGCACCTAGATTTAAGTTTAAGAACACAATAAATCAGGCTTGGAAACAGATGTACAATGTATGGCATGATGTGCTAGGCATGTGGAATGGGCACCTTTACTCATAAATATGAGAAGGCTTGGGAAGTAAGAAATTGGATGTCTTTAAAATGAAATAAGTGTGAATAAAAACAGAGAAATTGAAGTGATGGAACATTTATTTGATTATGTGGTCATTTAATTGAACAATTTTGTATAGTCATTTCAGTTTCACTTAAAGGGCTACACACACACACACACACACACACACACATCACTGTATGATCAATCATCTTTTTCTGTAAGAAAAACAAGGAAAAGGAAAGTAAAATAGCCTATCTAATAAAAGAGTAATATGCAAATTAACCATCACTCCGCTACTCCCACAAGCCATGCCCACCAGCCAATCAGGAGCAAGTATGCAAATTAACCCAACCAAGATGCCTGTGGCTACGGAGTGAGCAGGAGGCGTGGGTTTCCCCGGCAATGGAGGAAGCTAAGCTTTCCACACACCCTCAAGGCTACAAAGTTTCAATTATAGAAGATAAATAAATCCCAGATACCAGGGCCTCCACCTGGGTCACCAGGGGGCATGGCCGGCCTGCAAACCATCACAGGCCCCTCGCCCAAGCTGCCCCACACCCCAAGGGAACCCCCACCCTGATCCAGGACACCCTTCAGGATAAACCAGCTGGCCCCCACCTGTGCACCAGGCCTCTATCCTATCTAATGAAAGTAATATGCAAATTGACCATCACTCCAACACACAAGATGGCCACCACAAGATGGCCAGCAGGGAAGGGCAGTTGGGAGGGACCAGGCCTGCAAGGGAGGGCAGTTGCGGGTGATGAAACCTGCAAGGGAGGGCAGTTAGGGGTGACCAGGCTGGCAGAGGAGGGAAGTTGGGTCATCTGAGCTTGCAGGGAAGGGCAGTTGTGGGGGACCCAGGACTGTAGGGGAGAGCAGTTGGGGGGCACAAGGCCTGCAGGGGAGGGCAGTTAGGGGTCACCAGGTCTGCAGGGGAAGGCATTTAGGGGCAAACAGGCTGGCAGGAGAGCAGTTAGGCATCAATTAAGCTGGCAGGGGAGTGGTTAGGGGGTGATCAGGCTGGCAGGCAGAAGCGGTTAGGGGCAATCAGGAAGGCAGGCAGGTGAGCAGTTGGGAGCCAGCAGTCCTGGATTGTGAGAGGGATGTCTGACTGCCTTTTTAGGCCTGATCCTGACAGTTAGGGGTGACCAGGCTGGCAGAAGAGGCAAGTTAGGCCTGGTAGGATTGGGCCTAAGCTGGCAGTCAGATATCCTTCGATGGGTCCCAGATTGGAGAGGGTGCAGGCTGGGCTGAGGGACTCCCCCCCCCCCATGCACGAATTTCGTGCACTGGGCCTCTAGTATGCTAATATAAGGGTGAGTTTGAATGATAGTTCCCACTGCAAGTTTAAGTTCATCTAACACACACATGCCAGGGTAGATGTCATCATTATAAACAATAAGAAAAATCTGTATATACACTATGGAGCCCTGCTTACAAAGGCTGTGGAAGCCATAATTTAGAATTTTAGATGTTTTTAAGAAGTAAAATATCTATCTTGGATCTTTTGGCATTAAGTGTAAAATACAACATTTCATAGGAAGATAAGCCCTCACTGAGCTCCTCTTTGGCAAGACCTAAAAAAAGCCATGTTCTTTCGATTACTTTTCCATATTGATCTCCTTCAAGGAAGCTAGTAAATAATTTCAGCACCATGTCTTTTACTAGGGAAGAAAGGTTTGTTAATGGAAGAAACAAAACAAAATATTTACACCAGGCTGTGCCTTTCTTTTGACAAGGGCAGATGTGGTAAGGAGGCTTTTCCTCCCTCATAAAATTGTTTACCCTAAATAGTAGGAAAGAGCTAAAGAATAACAGTTTTTCTTTAGCAGCTAGAGGTTATCTGAATGGAGTCTTCAATTCCCATGCATGTTTTGTAATGCAGATTTCTTTGAAAGTGGTCTTGCCCATGCACCTTAAATACATTTTAGAATTATTTTACCATGAAATTAGTTTTCTCCATCATTGGTTTAGTTGAGGCCCCCCCCCCTTTTTTTTTAATCAATGCTGGGACATTAAAAATAAAGCCCTGGCTGCACATGCTATTTTTGTAAGTTTCTATCACGAATCCATCCTACAGCTGGCCAGTGTGCTTTGAGAGTCAGGTCATTTTGGCAGCATGGTTACCTGGTATCCTGCTCCTTCAACTCTCACCCTGAGTACTAATTCTTCATTTCTGCTATCTCTGCCATAAGCCTACATTTGTATATTTATTGTATTTATTTTACAGATAGAGAAAAAAGGGAGTTTCAGGAGAAAGAGTAGCACAGAACTTTGTGCAATTAAATGAGCCATATCTAAAATCACTGATTCATAAAGCAACTCATAGTTCAAAAATCATACTAGGAAAACAGATGGTGGTGATGATATTGATGAGGTGGTGGTTATGGTGGTGGTGGTGGTGGTGATGGAGATGGTACAAATGGAAGGGGAGATGGTTTGTAGTAATGATTGATGATGGTGGTGGTGGTGGTAATAGTGATGGTGATGGTAATGATGATGGCAGTGGTGATGTTGGGGGGTGGTTATGGAGATGGTGACAGTGATGATGATGACAGTAAAGATGATGATGGTGGCAGGGTCATGGCAGTGGCTTAAAAGCATTCTAGGAAATGTAGTTGGTTCAACACTTTCATTTCTGTATTCTGCTCATTTTGCAATAGGTACTTCTTTTGCTGTGCTAATATTTTCCTGTGTCTAAAACCACAATTAATTTTAATAAGGGAATCCTTTATCAAATATACACACATATTGGAGATTTTTCAAAGTCAACAAAATAAATGTTCACTTATTTGGTATGCATTCAGTATTCTTTGGAAGCGAGAATTCTAAAAAAGAAACCAACTTTGTAAATTTGATAGTGTAAAAAATTTCCCCACATTCTCTTTTCCAATTGCTGCTATACTTGAGAGGACTATCTCTGTGCCATTTCTAGCTGGCCCATTTTTTTCATTCTGTACTTTGAAATATGAATCTATTACCAAAGGATCACGTTGGTGAGGCATTGAAGATAAGTAAGTTAGGAATAGTAATTACTTTTTGGGCATTCCATTTGAGGATGCATTTTATCTCCTCCCCCAAATAATTTCCTCCCAAGCAGTTGGTTTATAATAAGAACAGTTTAGTTTGACTAAACTTACATTTTCTTGAGTATATTGTCTTTATCTCCTTTACACATTATTTCCCAACTAGAGGCCCAGTGCACGAAATTCATGAATTGGGGATGTGGAGAGTCCCTCAGCCTGGCCTACACCATCTCATAGTCCAGGACCCCTCACTCCTTACCACCTGCCTGCTTCCTCCTTACCGCTTGGATCATTGCTCCTTAGTCCTTTCACCACTATGCTCGCCAGCCTTGAGCCCAGCTTCTGCCTGAGCGGTGATCCCCCTGTGGGAGTGCACTGACCACAAGGGGCCAGCTCCTGCATTGAGCGTCTGCCCCCTGGTTGTCAGTGAGCATCAGAGTGACCAGTTGTTCTGGTTGTTTTGCCATAACGGTCACTTAGGCTTTTATTATATAGACTAGAGGCCTAGTGCATGAAGTTCATACACTGGTAGGGTCCCTAGGGGCTGCCAGGGCCTCCCTCCCTTCCCCTGGCTGGCCCACCCCTGGTTGAACTCCCAGAAAAACTCGGGTCGAGGAGACACTTTGTATAATACGCTTTTATTATATAGGATGGAACTACCTGACAGTCAATGTGCCCCCCTGAGGGGTCTGAGATTGTGAAAGGGTGCAGGCCAGGCTGAGGGACCCCACCAGTGCATGATTGGGGCCAGGGAGGGACGTGGGAAGTTGGCTAGCTAGAGTGGGACCACAGGAGGGCTCCAGGGCATGTCTGGCCTGTCTCGCTCAGTCCCGATCGGCTGGATCCCAGCAGCAAGCTAACCTACCCATCAGATCATCTGCCCCATGGTGGTCAGTGCATGTCATAATGACTAGTCAGCCTATTGACTATCTGTCCCCTGGTGGTCAGTGTATGTCATAGCAAGCAGCTGAGCAGCCTTAGCATATCATTAGCATATTACGCTTTGATTGGTTAAGTGGATGACTGGACACTTACTATATTAGGCTTTTATTATATAGGATTACATTGTACTATTCCTTCTGCTCATCATTTCCCACAAAAGATATCCTCTTCTAAATATGTCAGCTTGTGACACCCATTCCTCATGTCTGGAATGTGAAACGTCTCCCACCAAGACAAGCAAAGCAACAAACAACTCCTCATTCCATTCCTCATACCCCTCCACTCAAAGCCCTGCCTCTTCCATAGTCATGGTTCTTAAAAGTGTTATAAAAGTTGTCTTCCCTGATTTCTATTTTCTCATGCTTCTCTTCAACTCACTGTAATCGGCTTCTGTTTATGATCACTCCACAAAATATTTCTCAATATTACCCAGTGATCATTTTGCTTAACTGAGAGGCCATTTTTTAGACTCTTACTGGACACCTAGATGGCATCTGACCTAATTAATCACACCCTCTCTGGTAAATTAGTGAACTGAAACTCATCTTAAATATCAGATCATTCAAGATGACTTTCTGGACTTCTCCAGATCTGGAAAGTACTCCCTAGCATCTGCATTTACATCATGGAGCATAATAGATACCTATTTTCCTTAAGTTTATTTTGGTTTCAATTAACAATTCTTTGCTAGAGCTTAAGCAAGTGCAGGATTTATTATTGTGAATCAGAGTTAAATCTTGGGTCAAAAAGCAGGAAATGTCACTAAGCCTAATGGGGACTTAACACAGGAAGAGACAACTGTAGAAACCAAAACAATTTATCTTGGATGCACTTTGCCTTCCGAGGTCAAGTAACTACTAGCATCTGCTTCTTTCTGTGTTTTGGCCCCATTTCTCCCCCCATCCCCTCATCTATAGACCAGTTTTACCTACATATTGGATTCTCTTTTCCTTCTCTAAGTTGATATATCCTGTCCCCTATGCCAAGGGGAACAAGGACAAGTGATAGAAACGTTGCTTAAGGGATGCACCCTTAGGGTGCTGTGTGCTACTCACAGAGGAAGGAGAATCATGAACAGACACTCCAATATATGTCCATTTCATACTCACTTAAAAATCTGGTGAAAGATTGAACATCTCTTGCTCCCAGTATTCTCTCATTTTCTTAAGCAATCTAAATTCTCAAAGCACTAATATCTCTCACTGACAAGGAGTGATTTTATCCAGGATAGCTTCAACATTCCTCTACACTTCCCTTATTTCCACAATGGGATATACGGGCATATCTCATTTTCTTGTGCTTCACTTTATAGCTTTATGTAGGTATTGCATGTTTTTCAAATTGAAGTTTTGTGGCAACCCTGCTTTAAGAAAATCTATTGTCAACATTTTTTTTTCCATTAGCATTCACTCATTTCATCTCTCTGTGCCATGGGTTTGCAATTCTCTCACTATTTCAAACTTTTTCATTATTATTAAAGTTGTTATGGTGACCTGTGAGCAATGATCTTTGATGTTACTATTTATTTTAAAACATTTTTTTATTTTTAAATTACCATTGACATACAACATTATATTAGTTTCAGGTGTACAGCCCAGTGATTAGATATTATATAACTTAAGAAGTGATCACCCCGATAAGTATCCCATCAGACACCATACATAGTTATTACAATATTATTGACTATATTCCCTAGGCTGGACTTTACATCCCTGTGACTATTCTGTAACCGCCAATTTGTACTTCTTAATCCCTTCACCATTTGCACTCATCCCCCCAACCCCCTTCCCATCTGGCAACTGGCAACAGCCTGTTTCTGTTCGGCGTGTTCATTTATTTTGTTTTTTTAGATTCCACATATAAATGAAATCATATGGCACTTGTTTTTCTTTGTCTTACTTATTTCACTCAGTATAATACCCTCTAGGTCCATCCATGTTTGTTGCAGATGGCTATATTTTATTCTTTTTATGGCTGAGTCATATTCCATTTATATATGCACCTCTTCTTTTTTATCCATTTATCTATTCATGGACACTTAGGTTGCTTTTATATCTGGGCTAATGTAAATAATGCTGCAATGAACATATGGATATATAGGTTTTTCAATTTAATGTTTTTGGTTTCTTCAGATAAAAAACGGAAGTGGAATTGCTGGGTTCTCCTTTGTCTCTTCTTATATGGCCTTTATTTTGAAGTCTATTTTATCTGGTAAAAGTATTGCTATCCCAGCTTTTCTTGTTTGTTTCAATTTTCATGAAATATTTATTTCCATCCCTTTCCTTTCAGTCTGTGTGTGTCTTTCAATCTGGTGAGTCTCTTTTAGACAGCATATGTAAGGGTTTTGCTTTGTTATCCATTCAGCCACCATATGCTTTTTACTTGGAGCGTTCAATCCATTCACATTTAACGTAACTGTTGATAGATATATATTTGTTGCCATTTTTAATATTAATTGTTGATAAACATATATTTTTTCCATTATTAATATTTTAAATCTTTTTTTCTTCTTTATAAAAAAGACCCTTTAACATTTCACGAAATACTGGTGTGATGGTGATGGACTCCTTTAGCTTATTCTTGTCTGGGAAGCTCTTTATCTGTCCTTTGATTCTAAATAATAGCTTTGCTGGATACAGTAACCTTGATTGTAGGTCCTTGCTTTTCATCAATGAATATTTTTTGCTACTCCTTTCTGGCCTGCAAAGTTGCTTTTGAGAAACTTTGTTTTGTGGGAGCACTCTTATAGATAACTAACTGCTTTTCTCTTGCATCTTTAAGATTCTCTCTTTGTCTTTAACTTTTGGCATTTTAATTATGATGTGTATTTGTATGGGCCTCTTTGAGTTCATCTTGTTTCTTGACTTGTATGTCTATTTCCTTCACCAGGTTAGGGAACTTTTCCGTCCTTATTTTTTTACATAGGTTTTTAAATCCTTGTTCTCTCTCTTCTCCTTCTGGTACCCATGTTTCAAATGTTGGTACACTTGAAGTTGTCCCAGATATTCCTTATATTATCCTCATCTTTTTTGGATTCTTTTCCTTTTTGCTGTTCTGATGGTGTTTTCTGAATTTTTTTTATCTCTAAATCTCTGAGATTTACTCTGCTTTATCTACTCCACTGTTGATTCCCTATAACGTATTCTTTTTTAAAAAATTATCTTTATTGTTGAAAGTATTACAGCTACCCCTCTTGTATTTTCCATTGCTCTCCTCTTCCCCCCCTGAATCCCTTCCCCCAGGCCTTTACTGCAATAGTGTCTGTGTCCATGGGTTATGCACATAAATTCTTTGGTTAATCTCTGCCACTAACCTCCCTTTCCTCCCCCCTCCTCACCTCATCTCCTCTCTTCCCTCTGAGAGTCATAATCAATCTGTTTCATGTTTCTGGATCTGTTTTGTTCATCAGTTTATTTTGTTCATTAGACTCCACATATGAGCGAAATCATTTGATACTTGCCTTTCTCTGATTGGCTGATCCCTATAATGTAATCTTCACTTAAGTTAATATATGCTTTATTTCTGATGGTCCTTTTTTTACATTTTCTATATCCATTTTTCTGTTTTCTATTTCTTTGTTGAAGTTCTCACTAAGTTCATCAACTCTTCCCCTAAATTTATTAAGCATCCTTATAAGCAGAATTTTAAATTCTGCATCTGGTAGATTTCTTGTCTCCATCATATTTAGTTTTTTTTTGAAATTTTGTTCTGTCCTTTCATTTGGGGCATGTTTTTTCAGCTCCTCATTTTGGCTGCTTCCCTGGGTTTGTTTCTATGTATCAAGTACAGGTGCTATGTCTCATGGGCTTGGTAGAATGTCCTTACGTAATATGTGTCCCATAGGGCCCAAGTGGCAAAGCCTCCCCGATCACCTGAGCTGGACACTTCAGCTACACCCCCCAGTGTAAACTGTGTACACCCTCTAGTTGTAGTTGAAACTTGATTACTGTTGGAACCTCAGTGGGAGGTATTTACCTTTAGGTCAGTTGGCTGCAAGGACTGTATGTGACCACCATGGAGGATCAGTTGTGCAGGGGCCAATCTCATGGAGCAGGACTTACATCATCAGGGCTCTGATGCCCACTGAGTCTGCCCCTTGAGTGTGTCACTTGTGGAAGTAGTTGGATGGTGCTTCGATGTGATCTGAAGCCAGCAACTGGGTACACTGGCTCTTGGGTCTCCTTGAGGTGCAGAACAAGGTTGGCTGCCACCTGTGCCCTGCCCATGGTATAAAGAAATCTGCAGATGGCTACTACTTGTGTGCTGGGCTTGGAGGTGCCCAGGAGAGACCAAGCAGGGAACAGAAGCCAGTTGCCACTAGTGCCAGACCTGGGGCCACTTAATGAAAGGTATGGAGCATGCTGAGGCCAGATGCTGCTTGTTTAAGAGATTTTAGGAAAGTCCAAAGCATGAGCCAGGAAAGGCTGTATGGAAAAGCCACTGGAAATGACTTGGGTGGGCCTGCAGGTTGGGTGAGGCAGGATCTCAGGAAATCACCATGGTGGGGCTAACAGATATGTTGCCCCATATCTGTGGAGACTCAGATATGTTGCCTGCTTGCCAGTTCTATGGGAGGAGGACTCAGCAAAGGAACAATGGCCTCTGCCAGCACTTCTGTCTAGGAGAAAGCTGCCCCTCCAACCCTCGTCTTGATATCAGAGTATTCACTCTTTGCCCTTGTGTCCCTGGTGCTTGTTCCACATCTCTGACCCTCCTACAGTCTTGATGTGGCTTCTTCTTTATATCTTTTGTTGTATGACTTCTGTTCAGCTAAATTTCAAGCAGTTCTGAATGATGGTTATTTTGAATTTTAGTTATTATTTTTATGTGGTTGTGGAAATATTTAAGTACTGCATTTACATACCCTGCCATCTTGACTGGAACCTCTTGATGTTACTATTGCAATTGTTTTGGGGCACCATGAACCATGCTCATATAAGAGAAGTTAATCAATGTTGTATGTGTTCTGATTTCTCCACTGACCAGCTATTCCACCATCTTTCTCTCTCTCCTCAGACCCTTCCATTCAATGAGACAAAACAATATTGAAATTAGGCCAATTAATAACTTTACAATGTCCTTAAGTGTTCAAGTAAAAGGAAGACTTGTACATCTCCCACTTTAAATAAAAATCTGGACGTGATTAAACTTAGTGAGGAAGGCATGTCAAACATTAACTAGGGCTTGGCCTTTGGTGGGAAATGATTAGCCAAGTTGTGAATGCAAACAAAAAATTATTGAAGGACATTAAAAGTGCTACTTCAGTGATTATACAAATGATAAACCAAAACAAGCTTATTGCTGATATGGAGAAAGTTTTAGCAATCTGGATAGAAGATCAAAGCAGCCACAACATTCCCTTAAACCAGTGGTCGGCAAACCGCAGCTCACGAGCCACATGTGGCTCTTTGGCCCCTTGAGTGTGGCTCTTGCACAAAATACCACGTGCGGGTGCACACGTACTGTGCAATTGAAACTTCGTGGCCCATGTGCAGAAGTCAGTTTTCGGCTCTCAAAAGAAATTTCAATGGTTGTACTGTTGAAATTTGGCTCTGTTGACTAATGAGTTTGCCGACCACTGCCTTAAACCAAAGCCTAATCCAGAAGAAGGTCCTAGCTCTCTTCAATTCTGTGAAGGCTGAGAGAAGTAAGGAAGCTTTAGAAGGAAAGCTTGAAACTAGCAGAGGTTGGTTCATTAGGTTCAAGGAAAGAGGCATTCTTCATAACATAAAAGTGCAAGGTGAAGCACCAAGTGCTGCTGAATAAGCTGCAGCATGCTGTCCAGAAGACCTAGCTAAGATAAGTTATGAAGGTGGCTACACGAAACAACAGATATTTAGTGCCGATGAAACAGCCTTGTATTAGAAAAAGATACCATCTAGGATTTTTGTAGCTAGAGAGGAGAAAATGTCTGGCCTCAAAGCTTCAAAAGACAGACTGACTCTCTTGTTAGGGTCTAAAGCAGCTGGTGACGTAAATTGAAGCCAGTGCTCATTTACCATTCTGAAAATCTTAGGGCCCTTAGGAATTATACGAAATCTACTCCACCTGTCCTCTCTCAATGGAACAAAGCATGGATGACAGCACATTTGTTTCTACCTGGTTTACTGTATAGTTTAAATCCACTGTTGAGACCTACTGCCTAGAAAAATATTTCTTTCAAAATATTACTGCTCATTGACAATGCACCTGGTCACCCAAGAGCTCTGATGGAGATGTAAAATTAGATCAATGTTGTTTTCGTGCTTGCCAACACAACATGCATTCTGCAGGCCATGTATCAAGGAGTAATTTCAACTTTTAAGTCTTATTATTTAAAAATATATTTTGTAAGGTTATAGCTCCTATAGATATTGATTCCTCTGATGGACTTAGGTAAAATAAATTGAAACCTCTCAGAAAGGACTCACAATTCCACATGCCATTAAGAATGGAAGAGGTCAAAATATCAACATTAACAGGAGTTTGGAAGAAGTTGATTTCAACCCTCTGGAAGACGTTGAGAGGTTTAAGACTTCAGTGGAGGAAATAACTGCAGATGTGGTGGAAATAATAAGAGAACTACTCTTCTTGAAAGTTGCCAGTGGTGACCTCTGAAAATGTTTACTATTCACTTGATCCAGAAAACACCACAAAATCATGAAATCAAGAGGTTCAAATTTGCATGTTCACTTATAGAAGACTCATGAAATTGCCCACGCCATCAAGGACATGCATATTCAAAAATCTACCACGTATGTGAATGATGTCACTTTACAGAAACCGTTTGTACCATTCCGTCATAATGATGGAGTTGGTAGGTGTGCCCAGGCAAACAGTGGGGCTGGACACAGAGTCAGTGGTCCAAAAAGTGCTGAATTTTTGCTGCACATGCTTAAAAATGCAGGAATTAATGCTGAGCTTAAGGGTTTAGATGTAGATTCTCTGATCATTGAGCACATCCAAGTGAACAAGCCCCAAAATTGTGGCACTGAAGTAACAGAGCTCATGCACGGATTAATCCATGTGTGAGCTCTCTGCTACATAGGGATAGATGATCCTTAGTGAAAAAGAGCAAATTATTCCTAAACCAGAAGAGAGGTTGTTCAGAAAAAGATATCCCAGAAGAAACTGAAGAAACAAAGACTTATGGCCCAGGAGTAAATTCAGCATAAAAGAAATACTAATAAAAATAAAAACAGAAAAAAAAGAAATAAGAAAATTAGACTTAAGAGTCAAGCCTGATGATGAGACTGGATTGCTGCAATCTCATGATAAAACTTTAATGGATGAGGAGTTGCTTCTTATGGATGAGCAAAAGAAAAGTGGTTTATTGAAATGGAATCTACCCCTGGTGAAGATGCTGTGAACATTGCTGAAATGAAAACAAAGGATTTAGAATACTCTGTACACTTAGTTGATAAAGCAGTGGCAGGATTTGAGAGAATTGACTTCAATTTTGAAAGCAGTTCTCCTGTGGGTAAAATACTGTCAAACATCAACACATCGATGAGCAAACTTCATTGTTGTCTTATTTTGAGAGAGAGCCACAGCCAACTTAGGCTTCAGCAACCACTACCCTGCTCAGCCAACAACCCTTCTGATCTGAAATTAAAAATATGAAGAGCAATTCAATAGTTATTTGAATGAAATAACTAAAATAAACTCTTCCCCAGAGAAAAGATTATGATTTGCTAAGGGCAGATGTTGGTTAGCATTTTTAGCAATAAGGTATTTTTAAATTAAGGTATGTTCATATTTTTTAGACATAATGCTATTATTACACACTTAATAGACTATAGTATAGTGTAAACATAACTTTTATATGTACTGAGAAACTCCCAAAATGCATGTGTCTTTCTGTATTGTGATTTTGTTTTATTAGAATGTCTGGAACTAACCTGCAATATCTCTGAGGTATGCCTGTATTGTGCTTATGAAAGAGAAATGACTTTCTTATAGAGTCTTAATTGACCATCACCTTATTATTTTGATTTCAAAAGAGGGATGAATGGACTCCATGCTTTTATCAGTCAGTTATTGCTACAATAAGACAATATAAGAAGCAATGGCCCAAATCTCAGGAGCTTGTAACAACGTGTATTGTTTTTCTTGTTCATGGGTCCAGAGGAGCTGAGATCTGGCTGATTTTGGCTGAGGTTGGTTGGGCTTGGTGCAACCAGATTTGGGTCTGTTCATTCCAGGACCTGGGCTGAAGTAACAGAGGCTACCTGATACTCTCTCCTCCCAGGCAGAAACCTGAGCAGAAATATAAGATGCTTCTGAAGGCCTGAGATCAGATGTGGCAGCTGTCCTATTCTATTGGTTAAAGCTGGAGACAGTGCAAGTTCAACTACTGTAGTCTTAAATTGCTAAAACAATTTCAATGAATTTTTAATTTTTAAGGTAAAGTTCAAATTCCTTAGCTTGGTATATGTCATCACTAGGTCTTTAATTGCCTCTGGCTGCTGTCTTGAGCCTCATTTCTCTTTCATCTCTCCTCATAGATGTACATTTTGGCTGAAGCCAAATTCAATCACTGTTGAATCTAGCATGTTATTTCACACCTTCTCTCATGCTGTTATTTCTGACTATCCTTGCTTTCTTTATCTAGCTAACTACTCCTTAACAATTAAAACTAAGTTCAAGAAAAGACCTCCACCTAGAAGCCTTCTATGATTCTGTCCCAGAATGCCCCTTCTCTGTGCTTCTTAGCATTTTGTGTTTCTCTCTATCATTATATTTATCCCTTTTTGGTGTATCATTGCTTTTATCTGCTCCTCCAGACAGAGCTGAATGTTTCTCAAGAGCTAGGGTAACACCTCAGTCAACTTGTAGCATAGGGCCTGCCACCTAGAGGCATTAAATCAATGTCTGTGAAAGGAAAGAAGAACAAAAAGGCAAGAAGGTGAAAGGAGGGAAGGAAAAAAGAGAAGATGGAAAGAAAAGTGGTGGTTGTTTACTTGTGGAACAACTTATTCTCTGGGTTCATCCAGTAAGCTTTTGTTAGGTATATTTTATTTTTAAAATTAAGGGTGGTAAACCTTAACCAATATATCATTGTTAACTCAATTTTATAGGCATTATTCTTCATTGAGAGCATCTAGATATTGAATACTGTAAACACATGTGCAAACCTTTAGTTCCTTCCCCAAAGTCAAATTTGTGCCATTCCAACTTCCCTATAAATATTTTGTGGCTACTACCTTGTCACGTGATATCTGTCTGAACATGGGTGGGTTTAATTACACAGGAGCACTCTTGCTCTGTTATTGACTGATGTAGTTGAATGCACAGCCTTGAGTATCCAGGTGGAATGCTAATGAGGAAATGGGGATTTCCTTGTTATTAAGTCATTTTCCTATTGGAAAAACAAAGAGCGATGAATGCAGCCAGGTCTGAGTTCCTCCATATTCTAGGCATGTATCAAAAGGAGTTTATCTTTATCTGAGCTTTTCTGGAGCCTAAGTGACTGCATGACACATCCTGGTAAATAACATCTTTAAAAAAGTTTATGCTGACTTGTTTTAGAATGCATGTGCTGTTTAAAAATAGGCAGGGAGTTTGACACACACCTGATTTCCTCAGAGATGGAATCCAAAGTGGCTGGCATCCTCTTCTGAGAAGGTTTCTTGTCACCTCACCTCTTGTCTCCAGCTGCTCGGGCGGCAGTTAGGTTATAGAGGCAGCATCCAATTACTCAGAATATCTGCCCCTGCTCTTGGCAGGGACTTAAAACTTCCTGGCTTTTGCAGATGATGGATGGCACTTTTTGTAAGATGCGATTTCTCTAGAATACTGAGCGGTTGAGTCTGGAAGAGGGTAGGTCTTGGTTCCCCCAGGACAGCATAATTGAGAACTTGGCCAGGCAAAGTCAAGAGGCCACTGAGCAAGGGCTGTAGTGTGATTTCATCAGAATCCAGGGAGGGAGGGCAGCCTTGCTCAAGACTGTTGGCTGCATTTAACTCTTGCGTCAGAACCTGTAATTGTTTCCTCAGTGTGAATTTCTTTCCACTATGTTGTTATAACCCTGTGGAATAGGAAGCGCCTGGCCAGGAGTTGTGAGCATTCCCATGTTGTCACATTGCCTCCCTGGGAGCTACACAGGGAGTGTAAAGTTGCAGAGATGGCTGTCAACACACAATGAGCAGTGGAAAATCAATGAGAGGAAAATGGTCCATTTTTGCTTCATTGATTTTTGCTGGTCAATGAATCCTCTTCATTTTATGTACCCCTTTTGTTCAATTCTTTCCCCCTGTTGGACACATCTTAATGTTACTGCTCTGCATCAAGCACCGTACTGAGAGTGCCGGTTCCTTTAATCACAGGAGGTTGTTAGTGATGGCAATGTGTTAGGTTTGAAGAGGAGCACAGTGAAAGGAAACTAAAGCTTGGGGAAGATGAGTCTTGCTTCTGATAAAGTGTCTGATGCAAAGGATGGATGGGAGTGGGGAGTAGTACTAGGATTGAATAGATTAGCTTAAAGACCAGAATTATTATATGTAGGTGGATATGGAATGTTTCAAAGGATAAGGACTGGAGACAGGTCCCATAAAGGAAGAGCAAGCATGGGGCCCTGGGAAGAGAGTAGTGCCAAATCCATGTGGGCCTACTTATAGGATTTAGGAGGTATCTTTGACTTAATTCAAAGTTACTGCACAATGTTTTTATGAGAATGCGAAGAAGAAAATAACGCTTAGTCTACAGAAATGTAAGTTTAATGTAATAGGTGAATTATTTGGAGTTATTTGCATGGTTTTGGTCAGCTCACTAAGTGGAAAAATAATTTGGCTATCAAGAAGAAAAATCCAGAATTATGACCTCTCTGGAATGTTTGCTCCAGGAAGGCTTGGTCAAGTTAATGAGAAAGGGATAAATAGAAAACTATAGTAACCTACAACACTTATTATCTCAAGCTACAACTTATTTTAGTTATTTCATTCAAATAACTATTGAATTGCTCTTCATATTTTTAATTTCAGATCAGAAACTAAGGCATAGGATATTTTTAAAAATTGTATAAGAGCAAGTAGAAGCTAAATGCAATTCTTGGATGAGAACTCAAACACTAAAACCTTTGCTATTCGATTGGTTATTGAAACATAATACTTTATAGGGATGTGGCCAATAGTTAGAATCTTCCCAAGCAGAAAAAGTAAGATTTAAGGCTGAAATGTAATCTATTTTCTCACCATAGAGACTATTGTTTTGTCTCTAAATTGGCCTTTTAATTTAATATTTTGCATTTGGAAACTCCTGCTCCAATATTCAATACCAAAGTTTCCTGCCTGGCTGGCGTGGTTCAGTAGGTGAGCATTCAGCTATGAACCAGGAAGTCATGGTTTAATTCCCAGTCAGAGCACATGCCCTGGGTTGTGGGCTCAGTATCCTGTAGGGGACATGCAGGAGGCAGTTGATCAATAATCCTTTTTCATCATTGGATGTTTCTATTTCTCTTTCCATCTCCCTTCTTATCTGAAATCAATAAAAATCCTATATAATAAAAGGGTAATATGCAAGTAGACCAAACGGCAGAACAACCGAACAACCAATCAAAGCGTTATATGCTAATGATATGCTAAGGCTGATCAACTGCTCGCTATGATGTACACTTACCACCAGGGGTCAGACAGTCAACTGGTTGACCAGTCGCTATGATGTGCACTGACCACCAGGGGGCAGATGCTCCAACCGGTAGGTTAGCTTGCTGCTGGGGTCCAGCAAATCGGGACTGAGCGAGATGGGCTGGACATGCCCTGGAGCCCTCCTGCAGTCCCTCCCTGGCCTGATCGTGCACCGGTGGGGTCCCTCAGCCTGGCCTGCACCCTCTCGCAATCTGGGACCCCTTGAAGGATGTCGCAGAGCCGGTTTCAGCCCAATCCCAAAAGCCACTCTTCTTGGGAGGGTGCCAGACACAGGGCTCATGGCTGGTGGGTGCTGCTGTGGAAGCAAGAGCCTCTCCCAATAGGAACTGATTGGTTGCGAGCACAGTGGAGCCGGGATGAGCAGGAGCAGCAGGTAGGAGCTGCAGGTGAAATTGCACTGCAAGTTTCAGCCCAATCCCTGCAGGCCACCCAGATGGACCCCACTCATGCATGAATTCATGAACCAGGCCTCTAGTATATTTTTTAAAAAATTTCCTGAACATTCTTGGGTTAAGGATGTATTCAATTCTCTGATCTATTGCTACTCTTCAGTCTTCTACTTTTTTTTTTTACTTTTTGACCAAGAAGGTGGGCAGTGACTTAAAAGCCTGCTCCCTGGTCTAAGCAATACCTTTTAATAGGACAGTCCAGGCTTATGTAGTTCTGGGCATAGGAAACAGGGATAACAGGAGGTTGATAGTGATTATGGCCTGGGTGGAGGGGGGCAAAGCAGGGGAAAATGGGGGACATCTGTAATAATGTCAACAATAAAAAAATAATAAAGAAATTGCCTAGGGTAAAATATGATAGTTCTAATTTTTATTTCTTATAAAGAAAAGTTACATAAAATAAATACCTATTTTGAAAAAATAGGTACACGTTTTTCTTTAAGGCCTTGGGCACTTAAGGAAAACATCCTAATAAAAGGGTAATATGCAAATTGACCATCATTCTGTGACAAAGATGGTGGCACCCACAGCCAATAAGGAGGGAATATGCAAATTGATGCGACAAAAATGACAGTGGCAGGGCCGGGATGCTTGCATCATCACCATGGTGATGACATAGGAGTTCTACCTCGCCTTGGCCACTCTGGACCTCTGAGCAGCATGCCTCTGGACAGTGGAACAACCGGGGCAGGGTGAGACGCCTTATGAGGGGAGGTGCTGGGGGGTGGAGGGAGCTACAGGAGGGCGGCAGGGCCAGAGCAAAGGTGGAAGGCATCTCCGGCTGGAACAAAAGCGGAAGGTGGCATCCAGAGCAAAGCCCTGGGTCCTGGGTGCCGGAGGGAAGCTGATGCTGGCAGCCAGGGGAAGGAAGGCCTATTCTTGCGTGAATCTTCGTGCATCGGGCCTCTAGTACAAACATAATAGTTTAGTGTCTTGATAACAAATATGCAATGTGTCCTTCAAGTTAGTTCTGCAAGTTTTCTTTTATTTCCCCTGGAAGCTCTGTCTGCTCCTTGACCATCAGCAGTCTGTTAAGTCACATGTCAGCAGAAGCTATTTGTCTAAAATGTAGCCTGAGAAAATAGCAGCATTACCCATCAGCCAGTGTTATGAAGACCAAACCCTCCTGAATTTGTTTTGGTAATGGTATATGCTAATTAATTAGGGACTTTACTCATCCCACAATAGTCACAGGAAAAAAAGATTAGATGAAATCATTGTAGCTTTGTCCCATAGTAAACCTGGTAAGTTGCAAAGACATCTGCAGTCATATTCCAAAATGAGGGATTTAGAAGTTGAAATGGAACTTACAGTGATTAGCTTAACCTCATCCAAAAATCCTCATTGACAAATGTTCAAAAGGAGAAAAGACAGGAAGAACCATGATATAAAGTAGACAGATAAACCAACCAACCTCAATCTGGCCTCTCAGCCCTCATGTTCAACCTGTAGTAGAAGAACGTAATCTTACCTGCTGAGATGCACAGGGATCTGAGCAGCTGGTAGATTTTTACCTGAAAACAACAACTACCATCTGAAAATAAGAGGTAACTATCTTTTTGTTGAAAGGGATGAATGCTGCTTCTTCATAGCTGGTGAAAGCTCTTAAATTTAAGGAATAAATCTGGCGTGGACATGTAAGAGCCTGTGCAGGAGCCTTTACATTCCAGGAGCACAGATAATTAGGTCAGTTTTCCTCCACAGCTACTCAGGATCCCAAATCCGATGAATGGGTTGTCTATGGAGACAGAGATCTAAGACTTGAATCTTTCCTTGAGAGTGTTTACTACCTGTGGTGACATTATATCTTGCAAATGTGGCTAAATGTGACTCACTAGGATGGAGTTTATTTGTGGTGTAATATCTTGAATCATAGAAAGAGAAATATATTCATGCTGTTAACAATGGAAAACCAATATCTCAGGAAGAGTTCATATCAAGGGACAGTGGAGGGACGCTTACCATGACAACACCTTGATTTGATAGTGTACTTGAGTTTCTAGAAATAATTCAGAGCATTTCACACATACCAAGGGTTAGAAAAAGTCGTAAGGAGGAGTTTTGTGAAAGTGAGGACTGTTTAATATTGAACATCAGTTATTGAGAAAGGTTAAAAACTTGTCAACTTTCTGTGTTTGTTGTTGTGTGTGTGTTTTTTAAATAACCCCTTTTAGTAAAACATTGATCATGTAGCATTCCATTTTCTTTATGAGGAATCAGAGAGTAACAGAGGCCAATGTCCCCTACACACCTCACTTTAATGAGCACTACTAGAAGGTACATCTTTGAACTTCCTGACCTGTTTACTCTATATGATACTATTGCCTCATTTAATTTATACAGGAGGCAGTGTGGGGGGATGGGATAGGGAATAAGAAAGTGATATAAACTGAATTTTATTTTGGTCATCAGACCTTTTTAGCAATAACAACCTCAAATTACACAAAATAAAAAAATTCAAAATGATTATGCCCTTTAATATGTGACATTGTTCTATGCTGTGAGATATTTAGGGTAAAGAGCTAATGCACTTATGTGGGTAGTTTCAGGTTCTTAGAGTAGCAGAAATGGCATCTATGCATTCATGTCTTTATGGCTCACTCAAAGGAATGGCTAATTTTCATTAAAAATCAAGTCTCATATATGCTGCGAATTAAATACTGTAAAACCAATTTGCTACATGATTTATGAAAAACAACAACAACAAAATAAAAACCCTTCTCTTTGCCTGGGTACCAGGAAGGCCTGAGTCTGAAAGGGGACTAGCTTTTCCTCGAAGACATTTTATTCTAATTAGGTATGGGCAATAGTTTATTATTAGTGTTTGTTTAGAGAAAAAAACAACAACAAAACAGCACCTAGCTCAATGTCCCAGGCTTAGATCAGTGGGTACTCATTCAGTGTGTGTTGAGTGAATGACAGATGTAGACTTTTGAAGACCTGGAATGTAGACTTACTATTTAAGGAAGGAGTGATTGCTCAGTCTCACTAGTGTTCATTAGCAGCCTTCTTCTTCTTCTTCTCTTCGTCAGGATGTAAAAAGAGAAATGTGTAGAGAGGAGTCTCAAGGATGACAAGAGAAGGGGGCATGGAGAATACAGGATGCAGACCATAAGAGCAGGAGTTCTAAGAGAGACAAAAAGGAATATTGGGAATAGCTTAAAAATTAATGTATTTAGAAAAATATAAAGAATGAGGAGGACAGAGGAAGCTGGCAGGGGAGCCAAGTAAGAGTCCATTATCCCTGTATAGTTCCCTAGACTCATTTCCAGTCTAATTGTTTGCTCTTTGTTCCTGCTTGAAATGAAAGCTGATCTCACTTCCAAGTAAGTGCATTTCCATTGCTGCCATCAGATTAGTTTTTATATGATCAATAATAATAATAACAAGAATAATATTATACCTACCATTTATATATAGCATTTGCTTTGTGCCTCTCCGTCTGTGGCTGTTTTATGTTCACAACTCCAATTTTTACTACTCCATAATGGAGATGTGATTACTCCCATTTCACAAATGGAGATTTAGGGCTAAGAAAGATTAGGTTATTTGCCTGGGGTCACACAGTTTCCAAATGGTAGTGGGAAAATTTAAAGCCAGATTGAGCAGACTTTAACTTTTTCTTCCCTCTATCCTTTTGTTCTATGCCTGAAATCACTGAGAAGGGGAGGAAGCTAGAAGAGAGATGTTTTGGATTTAAGCATTTATTCATTCACTCATTTTTTTCATTTGACAAATATTTGTTACAAGTTTGTTGTGTGCTAGTCCTGGGAATGAAGTGGTGACTGGAAAGCAGTCCCTGTGTCAAGGAGATCTCACTCTGGCAGAAGAGTGTCAAGGGGATGGGCAATCATGCTCCCTGAAGAAGTGACCACTGACAGGGGTAAGCAGAGGTTGACTCTGGAACACTCACTTCAGCCTTACAAAGTCAGGAAAGGAGGTACTGCCTGAACAGGTTTCAAGGGAATTACTTAGAGAAAGTTGGACTGGGTAGATAACACCATTCTAGGGAGAAGGAACAATGAGTCCACACGTTGGTAGTTCCTGGAGTTCAGACATTGATAGGACTGACCCTAGAGAATAGAATGTCAAGTGATGAGAATGGAGAGGTAAACTGAGGTGTAATTATAGAGGGCCTTGAAGGTCATGGGAAAGAGTTTGCATTTTATCCTCAAGGCAATAGGGAACCATTGAATGATTTTTGGTAAAGGAACAAAAGATTCCTGTTTACACTTTAGAATGATGACTGGCTGTACAGGAAATGGATGAGAATGGATCAAGTCCAGAGGCAAGGAGACCTGTTTCATTAATAGGTAGGTGGCAATGATAACCTGATAAGGTAGTAACAATGGTTAGAATTAGAGGGATTTGAGAAGTATCGATGAGATGGAATGAGGAGAACTTGGTGATTAATAATATGGACAAGTGGACTGAATTAGTCAGGCTAAACTAAGTTACAGTGCTATAAAAAGACAGCACCCAAACCTCTGTAGTGTAACAGAGCTCATTTCTTGCACACGGAGTCCATTGTAAGTTGAGGCAACTCTTTCAGGCATCTGTTCAACATGCTCAGTGACCCAGTTGCTCCAACCTTGTATTAGCTAAATTTCTGCAATCATCAGGACCGTGAAAGAGGAAGACTTGGAATTGTGCTCGAGCTTCTCATTGCTTCTATCTCATTGGCCAGAATAAATAATATGGACCAATCCAAGAGCAAGAATGCACTAGTAATCCCATGGACTAGGAAGTTCTGCACTTTAAGAACATATGTATGTGTGTGGGTAGAGCGAAGGGAACTTATGTGACAGCAGTGGATTAGCTTTTCAAGTTTGGAACCGATTCATGAGATGAGAGAGGGCATGCAGATCTTGGTGGCTTTTACAAATTTGGCTGCTTTGTCCTGAAGATTATATCAATGTTTATTAGAGAGTATCTATGCATGTTGCTGGGTCCTTTAAGCTTCTGGAGCTTATCCTCCTCACCGCACTACCTTTACCCTGACTCCTGTCCACCTTCTGTCACCTTGACATAAGTCTCCCTTTAAAAATGGTTTATGGGAAGTTTGTGCAACACTGGGAAGTGACTCACCAGCAATCCTCAATCCTTGTGTGGACTGACCCAGATTTTGGATTCATCTTAGCATGGCCTGAATGTACTCTGGAGCTCATAGCACCCAGGTGCTTATGAAATGTTTACATCCCTTTAAAATGGCAATGTGCTGAAGAGAAACTAAGTGATCTGGACACCTTTTGTTTAGATTCATTCCAAACCATAAATAAGATTGATTAATTACAAAAATACCTTCTCTATCTAAAAACCCCTGTCTTCTGTTTTTAACATAGGACTCAGGGCTTTAATAAGGACAAACATTTATTTATTTCATCTGCATAATAAGTTTTAGGATCTTAATCAACAACCAAATATACCATGAACATTTCTGTCTTAGGCTTTATACTAATCAAGTTAAAGTCAGATGAACTTTTTGAAATCCAAGAGCACATGATCTAGAATTCTTGTCAAGGCTGTGGAGAAAAGTTATGATGTAAAGTGAGAATTGGAAAAAAAAACAACAAAAACATGCGTGTTGATCCCAAAAAGCAATCACAACAAGAACTGTACTTCTTGCCTTTCCTTCTGCATAAGCAGAGAGGGAAGTGGTAAGTTTGTTTAGGGAGGATTCAGGTTCCATTTTTCCCTAGGGCAGGCTCATAGTAGGCTTGCAGTAAATGTGTGCAGATTGAGTTAATAGTAGAAAAACAAAACTTAAGAGTTTCTCCTTTACCAGAAGCTGCTTTGTTTAACCCACAGACAGGTAATAGTACCAGCAGTTACACAGACTCATGCTCTACCAACCTCAATACGTGGAGTTTCTTTGTTGCCCTCCCCAGATGCATTCTGCTGTCAGAAACATGGTGCAGACTCTTTCTGCTTCTCTTCTGGCTCTGGGACTTTGGGCATCTTGCATCCTCTCTGAACCTTGGTGATGAAGTAGAACAGAAGAACCATGGTGGTGATCCCTGCCTGGTCTGTTTTACAAGCTTGATATGAGGTGGCATAAAGTAGAGTGCGCGAAGTGCTCTGGAAACTGGAAATCACTATGCGATGAGCTTTAAAGGGAAACTAATTATTTTTAAAATTTTCATGCTCTCACCTAGCTCACCTTTATGTCTTTCTTCCTTTCTTTGTTCTCTCTGTGTCCTGCTCACATTGTCTTCCTCACAACATGCTTATTTCCTTGCTCTTGGATCTCCACCCTTTGCTTCATCAACTCCAAAAATAAAAGAATACAAATGGGGAGAAAGGGAGAATCCCTTAGGACTGCTAAAAGTTTCAGCAAAATGCTCTTTTCTCTGTCTCCCTTCTTGTCCTCATGTCTATTATTCACGATGCCTCTCATGCAGTGTGGACACTTTATAAATATTCCTATTAATAACAACCCAGAGAGTTATCTATTTCTACACCAGTGGTGATATTTACTGGTTACCTATAACACTGACCTTCAGGGTCCTTTCTCCTGGGGCAAGTGCAGCTCATTATTTTGGTCTGTCTATCTGCTTTCTTTGCTGTCCCTCCCAATGGAGACTGATTGAGAGGCTAGTTATGATATTGAGATCATTAGCTTTCATATCTGGCTCCTTGAAACCAAACAGAATGTATGCTATGCTCCTATGACAATATTTTTCAATAACTTAGGATTCACATTTTTATTTTCCATAAAGCTCAGCTTGGGTATAACATTGTCTGTCCTATGGGAACTAACTTTTATTTGGTCTCCTTGGCAGTGCTGTTAAAAGCCCATAATAATCAAATGGCTTGATTAAGGTCATTTCCTGGGCTGAGGCACCTTAATCTGTCTACATCCTGAGCAGCTTTCAAAATGACTTTCCTTCGATCCCAAAGGTAATGAATGGTCTTTCTTCACATCAAGTTCAATCAATCATTAAATATAAGGAAGTAGGTAAAATAGAAATCTATGGGAAAGTATAAAACTTAACAGAGAGATTACCCTGCATAGGTATGTTCCTTTTGGTTGTTGGTATATTCTATTCAAAGGAGACCATAGGAAAAATTGTTAAGTAGAAAAATTAAGTTATGCTCATGCCTTAAATACTGATAATCTTGTTATGACTTCTTTGATGTCCCCCCTCAAAAATGTGTAATTTTTCTATGCCATACACTAAAAGAAGCCCTTAATTCATCAATAGATTTTATAATAAGTAACATTTATTGAATACTTACAATGTGCCAGATACTAGGTACTGAAGATAACATTAATTAGCAGAAGGAAATGTAGTCTCCATTTCATGGAACTTACATTCATTGATGATCATGCTAATGAAAGTATAACAACAAATTGAGATCTAAATTCTAAAGGAAAGGAATGTGGTTTTATGAATGAATGCATTTCACCACAGAATTGACCAGATTTGAAGGGTGTGAGAGTCAGAGAAGTGATCCTAGAGATCTAAAGAATGAGTGGAATTACCCAGATGAAAGGTGGAGTTTTAAAGGAGAGTATTCCACTGAGACTAAGCGGCAGGTGCAAAGGCCCAGTGGTAGTGTCTGGAGCAAAGAGAATGGGCGGGGCGGGGGGGGGCCAATGGTTTAGGATGAGGAGGGAGAGGTGGATAAATCTAGAGCACCCATGCCGGGCCATCCATGGCAGGTCATGTTGAAGTGGCTAAGCATTTTCAATAAGCATTGCAATATAACCCGATTTTTATTTTTAAAAGAGATGTTTAGCTTCATGGTTAAGGAAGGATAAGGTATACTCTCAAAATAAGGAAATATATTCAATTTGGGAAATTTGGAGTATACTGATTTTTGGCTCAATGTTATATCACTCATCATATTATATTGCTGTGTACCTTTGTCTCACAGATATGTTTTACTCAAGATATGAGCATCCTTGAGAGATTTTTTTCTTATATCTTTTTTACACATTAGTGCCTAGCAGAATACCTGCTATATAACAGGTGATTATTATCACCCATGCTGTAAATCTGAAACTAATATAATATTGAATGTCATCTGTAATTGAAAATTAAAACAGAAAAAATGTTTTTGAGTAAATGGATGGATGGAAGAAGAGAGATGAATGAAATTAACAGTGTTATGAACACATATGAAGTTGTTCTGATCTAGTTCATATTGTCTAAGATACTTCATAGCTCCCAAATTCTTTTTAGAAATGCATGTGCTTCCTTGTTAATTCTCTCTATAGTAGGAACCTTTGAACAGATAGGTTAAAGGTACAGAGTGACTAATATCAATGGCTGGGAGCCTGGAATTAGAGCCGCCTTCATCGGATCCATGATATCTTCAAATGCACAGCCAGTATCAGGATGGCAAAAGTGCCATTGGGCCAGATTTTACAAATAGGCAGCATTTCCAGATTAGGGAATGTAAAATCTGGCAAATGTTTGATAAAGGAACAGGGTGATTGGGGAAGAATGAGGCATTATCTGGAAAGGATTCATATAAGGTAAATAAGGGATAAAGTTGGACCCTCTTTAGTTATAATCAGTTTGTTGTGAAGTAACTCAGAACCACCAGAATTGCGTTTTTTTCTTTATTGATTAAGGTATTACATATGTGTCCTTATCCCCTCTATAGTCCCCCCACCCCACTCCTGTTCATGCCCTCACCCCCCTGATGTCTGTGTCCATTGATTATGCTTATATGTATGCATAGAAGTCCTTTGGTTGATCTCTCCCTCTTACCCCCACCCTCCCCTACATTCCCTCTGAGGTTTGAGCATCTTACTGATGCTTCTCTGCCTCTGGATCTGTGTGTGTTTTTTCCATCAGTTTATGTTGTTCATTATAATCCACAAATGAGTGAGATCATGTGATATTTATCTTTCTCTGACTGGCTTCTTTCACTTAGCATAATGCTCTCCAGCTCCATCCATGCTGTTGCAAATGGTAGAAGTTCCTTCCTTTTTATAGCAGCATAGTATTCCATTGTGTAGAGTCCCCTACTATTACTGTATTGCTGTCACTCTCTCCCTTGATAGCCTCCAGAAGTTTTTTTATGTAGGGTGCTCCTGTATTGGGTGCGTATATGTTTGCCAGAGTTATTTCTTCTTGTTGGATTGCTCCCTTTAGTATTATGAAGTGGCCTTCCTTATCTCTTTTTATGTCCTTCACTTTGAGATCTAATTTGTCAGATATAAGTATTGCTACCCCAGCTTTCTTTTCATTTCTATTAGCCTGAAAAACCTTTTTCCATTCCTTCACCCTCAGTCTGTGTGCTTCTTTTTTTCTGAGGTGAGTTTCCTATAGACAGCAGATATATGGGTCATGTTTTCTTATCCAATCTGTTACCCCATGTCTTTTGATTGGGGCATATAATCCATTTAAATTTAAAGTTATTATTGATTGGTACTTGTTTGTCTCCATTTTTATTCTTTATCCCTGTGTTCCTTCTTCACTTCCTATTTCTTCTTTTTACAGCAGACCCTTTAGCATTTCTTGCATTGCTGGTTTGGTGATAATAAACTCCCTTAGTCCTTTTTTGTCTGTGAAGCTCCTGCTTTCCCACTCAATTTTGATTGTTAGCCTTGCTGGGCACAGTATTCTTGGATTCAGACCCTTCCTTTGCATGACTTTGTATATTTGACTTCATTCTCTTCTGGCCTGATGTGTTTCTGTTAAGAAATCAGTCGCTGGTCTGATGGGGATCCTTTGTAGGCAACTTTCTGTCTCTCTGTGGTCGCTTTTAAGATTCTTACTTTGTCATTGATGTTTGCCAGTTTAATTGTAATGTGCCTTGGCGTCGGTCTTTTGGGGTTCATTTTGTTTTGGACTCTGTGAGCTTCTTGGATTTCTGTGAGTTTTTATTCCTGGTAACAGGGAAGTTTTCTGTCATTATTTCTTCAAACAGGTTTCCTATTCGTTGCTCAGTTTCCTCTTCTTCTGGCAGCCCTATTATGCGGATGTTGTTTCATTTTGTGTTGTCCCAAAGTTCCCTTAGGCTCTTCTCCTGTTTTTTTGTTGTTTTTTTTTAAGTTATTTTTCTAGATGTGGCTCTGCTTGGCTATTTTTTTCTACCTTGTCATCTAGCTCACTGATGTGGTCCTCTGCTTCTTCTCTTCTTCTTTTAGTCATCTGTTGATGCTTTCTATTGAGTTCTTTATAGCAGCAATGTAATTTTTCATTTCCTCTTCGTTCTTAACACATATTGTTGAATTTGTCTTCCATTCTTTTCAGTGACTTATGACCATTTCTCTGAATTCTTTCTCTGACATATTGCTTGCCTCCATTTTGTTTACTTCCTTTTCTGGTGATGCCTCCTTTTCTTTCATATGTGGGCTCTGTCTTTGTCTCCCCATGATTGCTCCTCTCTGGGTGTCTGGTTATGTGACTCTCTCTCTTCTGTGTTGACTTAAATGCACATCACACAACGCACTGAACATAAATGTATTCATGATACTAATAACCTCAAATAAAGGTGACCACCAGAGAAAAGAGAATTAGGGGATAAAAAAAAAAGAGTGAAAAAATGATATTGAGAAAAGGCAAAAATGCAAGAGAGAAAAGAAAAAGAATTAAAAAATAAGGGGAAAAACTATTTATATGGGGAGAAAACTCCAATAGAATATCAACTAATCCAAAAAAATGCAAACAACAAACACCCAGAGATGAATGCAAACTACAAACAATAACTAATAACAAGCGAAGAGAGGAAAAACAGAAGCAAAAAAAAAAGAGAGAGAGAAACAATAACACACACAAAAAAAACACAAAACTAATCAACAATCAAACAAACAACAACAATAGGACAGAAGAAAGAAGGATGCAAAACAAAACAAAATAAAACAAAAACCATAAAACAAAAGAAAAGAAAAATAAAGGGAAGAGAGGAAAAATTGGATAGTGAGGAAAGAGAAGAGAGAAGTATATTTGGACTTGGAGCAGGTGATCGGAAATTAGGTATATAAGTAAGATGAATTTTTAACGGGTGTAAAATGAAAGAAAAGGGAAAATCTAAAGCAGGAATAGGGTAAGAGAAACAGGACAAAAAAAGGGGAAAAGTGAGGAAGAGAGTGTTGGCATAAAGGTAAAGTTGAGATAGAGTAAAATGATGCTAAAGGAAAAATGAAAATAGAATGTAGGACTAATTACAAAATAAAATAAAATAAAATAAAGAAAAAATAAAATGAAACTTTTAAAAGGGTAAAAATAATAGTAGTAATAATACTAATTAAAAGTAAAACTATGGTAATTAAAAAGTTAAAATCAAGTGAGAAAAAAATAGTTTCTTAAGTAAAAGATAAAAAATAAAAATGTGTAGTAGTGAATGTCATTCACTTCCTCTATTGTTCTGTTTGGCATGCCTCTTCTGTCAGGTGGTCAGGACAGTGTTGAAGTTCCCTGTGTTCCACTGCTCCTCTTTGTCGTAAGCCACAATCCTGTTTTCAAGCAGGCAGTATTTCTTTGTTACTCAGCCTACCTGTGGTTGTATTTACACAAGAGTCAATCTGTGATTCAACCCCTGGGTGGCAGTGTTTCTGTATTAACATCTGGGGCTATAAGTCCTCTCTACCCAGTATTTAGTTTTTATTTTCCCTGCCACACTTAATACTGGGTTGGGGGAATGGACTGCCCCAGAGCTGGTATTCTCATAGTTTCTCCTCGCTCTGATCTCCAGGTTCCACAAAAACAACTTGCCCCTGCAGTCTCTGAGAGTGTTTTTAATTGGGAGATCCTATGTACTGGGCTTAGTAATCAAAAGCAAGGATTTAAAGAGGAAAAAAAGCTGGAGTAAGCGCACAGACTTGTGACTTTTCCCCTAGCACTGCACACGTCTCTGCACACATCTTTTTCCCTTGGCACTGTGCAGCCGGCATACTGTAGGACTTATGGCTGCCTTTCTGTGTCCAGCCCAGCTATGGGTTAATTTCTAGAGTTCCTTTCTGCCTGCAGCCCTGTGGACCCCCTTCCACATTTGCGGGCTATGCTGACCCCAATGGCCATGGATTTTGTGGGGTGCATATTTCTCCTTCCAGCCACTCCCCACACGTCCACACTCTCTCCTTTCGTTCTCTCATTCACACACTATCTTGCAGCCTGCCTTCCCATCGGCAGCCATCTTCCTGTCTCAGAATTCTACATCTGAATGGGTGTTCATTGATGTCATAAGACATGTTCAATGTTTATGCTAAGGTTTTCTATATTGCTTGTTTATGTTCAAAATGTGAGACTGGTTTTGTACATGTATCATTGTGCATAGAAATAGCTGTGTGCCACTTGAGAGTGACTAGTATGAGAGATCAACTACATTACAGACAAATTAACTCAAGTTTAGTTGGAAGAAAAAAATAATTTAACTGAAAAAATCCACACAATTAGATGCTTTCTGTGTAGGAGATGAATGGTTTTCTTTGTAAAAGGTTTCATTTTTATTGCCACCCATACTTTTTTACCCCAAATGATCCTTTGTATCTTTTTTTCTCTCCCCCTTCGGCTTCCTCTCTTTGATGTGAATGGACGCTGTGAACTTGGCTTCTCTCTCTTGTACAGGTAAGAAAGGGCAGCCTTGCTGCTTATAGTCTGTGCTTCAGTTGTATTTAGTGAGAAACATTATTTATTTGTCTACTGCTGCACTTTGATATGCTGAGAGTATGTTCCTGAATTTGAAAACAGATGCCTCTTAGGATGCCTCTAAGATGAAATCTTTAAATTATTGATGCCATATACTATGTGTATTATTTAGATCATGTGTTGGTATTCATACATAAGGATACTTTAGTAAGAGGGATGGGTTCCTGACCATTAGACTGTCAATTGGTTCATCATGCCCCATTGACTTCTGTTTTAACTGGATTGAATGTCCATTGGTAATGCTGCCTTATATTTTCAAAGCTAAGCTTTCTTCCCCACTAAAGCTTCTTCTCCATCAAGTATTCACTATTTATAAAGATCAGGAAAATGCACTTGGTAAGTAAGGATGTGGACCATGAAACCTTTGTTGATCAAATCATCTTTTATATTATGAATAATCACTACCGTCTATCTGTATAGTAGTTTTTCTTTTTAAAAGTAGAACTGACATATAATTAAAATCATGTTATTGATCAATTTGAAGGTTTCTGCATCAATATGACTTTTAGAACATATGAACATGTTTAATCTTTCAACACAAAATTTTGAAACCCTTAATACACATTTTATTTTTGCTTCATGGGGAAAATGGTTAAAAAAACCAAAGAATGTATGCTTAATGGTAGCTTATGTCTAAGAGAGTATGTGTGGTCTTTGGAGCAAGTGTGTCTTACGTACTGAGGAGGCATATTATCAAAGTGTATGATACTCAGAAATATTCATGGAAAATAATAAATGATATAACAATGGGCATGTTAACCAAACCATTCCTTTAGGTTCTCTAAGATGTATTTTATATCATCAAAATAAGAGGAAATAGCATTTCTAGCCTCTATTTAGCTTTCGTCCCCAAAGAACTGCCTTTGAAATTATGATTCAATGTTATATCTCAGTTTTTATCCAGGCTTTTTATAGCAAAATGACTACTTACAGAACAAACTACATTAGTAAATAACTCTTCACGTTATTAGATGGCTCTTAATTCATCAAGATACACAATAAACTCATGATATTTTTGTGCCAGAAATTTTTTCTGTATATACAAACATATATTTTTTCTCAAATTAGTAAAAAACAAAAACAATGTGTTCCTAATTTTAATTACCAACTATGAGACTTAGAATTATATTTTGTTCTTAGTAATAATAACACACACATAATAACACTGCATCTGCTGGTTCCTGGTGAATTTTTTCAATGTTTTTCCAAATTTTCTAAAAGAAACCCATCATTTTAATAGCACTGATTCTGTGTATTGTAATAGTGTCTCTATCTTCAGGCAACATTGTAAATGGTAAATAACATTAATGTGAACCATAATAAGAGTTAACATTCGTTAAGGGGTTTCCAAGTGCCAGGCACTGGTGTTAACTTGTCTAAATAGCACAGGCATGCACACACAGGTACTCCTATACTTCCAATAGGTTTGAAGCAGAGTTTGTTGATTTGGGGAGAAAGAGTACATATACATCATAGCAGATGATACTATTCTTAATAGGTCCTCCTCCATGTAACTCAGCCAATCTTTTTTATCTCTTCTCACTTTTGCTCCTTCCTTCTTATGTATAAGAATAAGTTGCACTCTCTTTTCTTATATAGAGCAAATTAGCTCCATTTAGCCCTTCCAGTCATACTCAACTCTGAACCTTTCTTATTGTTTAAAGACACAAAGGATGCATTCAGTAGCCTCATACAAGAACAAATACAAGGGGGGGCAAAAGTAGATTTACAGTTGTGAGTACACAAAACAGTTTATTCTTATATTATACTTATTAATTGTTGTATTATTTATTTCTATTAAAACTGTAAACATACTTTTGCCCATCCCTGTATATTAAATTTCTGAGGATTAGTCTTTCAGTTATACAGAGTAACTAGGGGCCCAGTGCACAAATTTGTGCACCTTGAAAGGAACTGTGGGCTGTGAAACTGCAGTGGGCACAGGGGCGGGTCTCAGCCCATCCTCTGCGTCCCCACCCAGCCCCCTGTCTGCCAGCAGCCCAGCTTTCGCCACTGCTCCCACGGGATGACGGTGCAGAGCAATTGGGGCCAGCACCAGCAGCGGGTGCGAGCGAGTCTGGCTCTGGTGCTGTCAGTGGGTGCAAGCTGCATCTGCTGCCCCGACCACCCCTCAGGTGCAGGGGGAGGTGGAGAAACCTTGAGGCACGATCAGACTAGCAGCTGCTGCTTCCACCTGCTGACAACGTGGTGCGATTGGGGCCAGCACCAGGCACTGGCAGCAGGTGCAAGCAGGGCTTATGCCAGCAGCAGGTGCGAGCACCGGGCAGCACCATGGCATGCAGGAGCAAAGAATTTTCAGTAACCACCAGAGGCTCTCCCCGATGACAGCAACCAGTGCCCCGCCTTGGTCTGGTGGCCCCGCTCACCTGCTCCAACATCCCACCATGGCCAATGCCCGCCATGTTCCACACGCACACTCCCTGGTGGTCAGCACACGTCATAGTGACCCGTTGTTCAGTTGTTCCGCTGTTCAGTCTATGTGCATATTAGCCTTTTATTATATAAGATAATTATAATCAATGGTACCAATTCATGGAGTTAGATTCTTTAAAACATATTTGAATTTAGCAGAAGAAGAGCTTAATTCAATAGTAAAATGTCCATAATTAGTTCAGACCCAGAATCTTATTTCTAGAATAAGGGCATCTGACATGTATTTTCATGTTAGACTCCTAAAAAGAAGAGTCATACTGATCTAAACCTCAGAAAATGGACTGAAGTTTAAATTGTTGCAAGGAGTTCAACCATAAACAAATATTTTCAATGTACATTAAGGGTCATAAATAAAAATAAATGTGCAGGACAGAATTTTAAGGGTATTAAAATACCTAAAATCTAAATAGTATTACAATGCTGAAAGATTTATGAGATAACTATTTTGCATTGACCAGACTAAGAATGCATTAAAAATATTAATACTAGTACACGTATCACAGTGCTGAAAATGCTGAGGATATTTAAATGCCATGGTTACACACTTTGTCTTTTTAAGTACTAAACAAATGCATTTCACAGTTATGATGTCACTTGAGAGGCATATTTTACTGGCTCATCTGTATCCTTTGGTCTATAAATAGAACTCCCCAGAATATCTACAGAGAGGTAATCCATTAAATACAGGTCTTTTTACAGCATTTGCAGGGTCATAGATGAACTTATAGATCACCCCATGCTCTGTTCCTATTACTGTATCAACACAGCCAGGCTTTGCCATTTCAAATCTTGGAGCATATTGTGCTATTTGTTGTCCTAGCAATCAATGTTGCACAACATCTGGACAGCCTGGAGTAGCCATCTATGGTGGACCATAGGAGGACCCTTACTGCTACTGTGTACTTAGGACATGAGTGTGTGGCTTGTGAAAGCTAATGAGCCATTCTGAAGACTTATCATAATTACTTCCTTGATAATCAGACAGGGAAATAATAAATATCATATCATATCATATCATGACTATAGGATATAAGTTCTTAACATAATTTACCTTATTGAGCCAGTTCTGAAGAAGACTTCTGTGAAGTATAATAATTCAAATATTATACTTGATAGCTAGTTAAGTTCAAAGGAGATTCCATTTATTTGAGGGAATTATCCTATTACTTTTTGCTAACTAAACACATTTTGAAAAGCTAAAATAATAATTGTGACGATTGCTAAAAGTTGTTCCAAAGCTATATGCCTACTCTCTGGGATTTCTTCCCGTGGGTAAAGTTTCAGCATTCTGTGGCAGGTGGGAAGGACTCTGGGACACATTTCAGACTACCATTAATAAAAGAGCAGGGAAATGGAGCAATACTTTACTTTCAAAGGGGATTGTTCTATTACAGGGTTATTAGCAACTTTATAATTGTAGTATTACTGTGCATAAAATACCCAGAACAATCCAGATGTATGGTTATGAGACTTGGAGAGGAACATGAAAGTGAAAGCGGGGGTTTCCAGTTGTCTGCTCCTGAATGTGACATTTTTCATTAATGGGTTATTTGCCATCACCTGCCTACATTCCTAGCTTGCACACTAAAAAGCAAGTGGGCCTCACTGGGGTAATAAGTTATACACTACCTATGAGCAATATTTCCTACTAGCCAAACCATACACACGTGGCCTCTTCCAGACTCGGTCATTTGCTAACTAAAGCCTTTGGTGAGATTATGGTCATGATGCCTGTGCTCATTTTGCTCTTATTTCTAGATCTCTAAAGTCCAGCCACTCTTGCTGACAGGTATATCTTAAGGGATCTCCTGGGTAACTTCTTAAAAGTCACTTGCTTATTGTCTCCCACCCAGAGAATTAATTCATAGTACAACATGAATCATAGTTAATGTTTATAAATAAATCCTTCTATGTTACTTTCCAAACTATTCTCCTTACTCGAGTAATCAATATAAACAAACTAGAGACCTCATGCACAAAATTCATGCACTGGGGGAGGGGGTTGCCCCTCAGCCTGGCCTGTGCCCTTTTGCAGTCTGAGAGCCTTCAGGTGATGTGGGAGTGGGCCTAAGTGGCAATCAAACATCCTTAGGGCTGCTGCAGAGGTGGGAGAGGTTCCCGCCACCACCACTGCACTTGCCAGCTGTGAGCCTGGTTTCTGGGAGAGTGCACTGACCACCAGGGGGCAGCTCCTGCGTTGAGCATCTGCCCCCTGATGGTCAGTGCACATCATAGTGACTGGTCATTCCTCCTTTTGGTCTATTTGCATATTAGCCTTTTATCATATAGGATATGCATCTTACATTTTCTTAGAGCCGTCCCTCATTCTAACTTCTACCCAGTAATTGGAGAAAGCATTTCAGTAACCACCAAGATTATGTTCTCACCTTGTCTTTCTGACTTGTCTGTGCTTTCTTTGGAAGTTCATGGTACATAGTTAGTTGTACCTGGAATATAAAAATTAATTGAGTTTAACTGAATTGAAAATCTCTTCTACATGTTTTTGCCCAGCACTGGAAATCTCACCCCTTTCTGATAACTGCAACCGGACATTCTCATACAGCTCTTCTGCTTCCCATGCTGTTAGCATGTGATCCATCGAGGCTTGGTAGTTAGTAAATGAGTCATATTTAGCAAATATTTAACTGTGTCAGCCTGGCTACCTAATACTCTGAAGGTATGGCCTTGGGAATGAAGCTACAGTAAGTTGTGTCATTTATGTTAATCTTCACAGTAACTCAGGAGAGATCCTCTTTGCCAGTGATTTTCATTCCTCCGGGTGTGACAGATACATTATTAAACTCTTATTTTCTAAGTCTATACTCAACAGGAAAATGAAAAGCTTGTTTAAGAATGAGGTTGATAGAACTAGTTTAAACCCAGATTTGACTATTGGGACTCCAATTCTGGCTGCCCTTATGAAGGAGGTTGCCTTAGTGATTCTGGGGCCCCTACATTTATGCTTCTCAAAAGTTTATTTATATTCTAGATCTAAAGCAAGCATGTCAAACTCGCGACCCAAGAGCCTCATGTCAAACTCGCGACCCAAGGGCAACGAATATTTTTGTGGCCCAGCCAATAAAACAGTGTGTAAGAAACATTTTAATAAAAATTTTGTAACTTAATTTTTACAATATCCTGTTATACACAATTATTAATAACGAAGTATAATGTTCCCTAATGACTGATTACTATAATCGTGTTGCATTCATTTCCCTTACGCGCCTTAAGTGCAGGTGCACCATTTCTCTCCACTTAATACTAGCAGCGAATATTTTAGCAGCGAACTGCCACATCATTAGTCTTGGATTGACTTATTTGGTGTGTGCAGCAGGAAAACTTTTGGAGAACAATAAAAATAGTGTTTTGTTTTTGTGTTACACTTATTAATTTGTGCAGTTATTCAGTGTCTGGTAAGTTAATATTCAAGAAAAATATTAATTTTTTTTAAATATTAATTTTTATTTAAATGTTCTATTATTTTATGTTAACGATTGCTCATTTTTTTCAACCCATTGTATTCAGCATGTCTCTATTGAAATAAACCTACATTTAAAAAAATATATTTTTTATTTATTTTTTACAGAGAGGAAAGGGGAGGGATAGAGTTAGAAACATCAATGAGAGAGAAACATCGATCAGCTGCCTCTTGCACACCCCGTACTGGGGATGTGCCCGCAACCAAGGTACATGCCCTTGACCAGAATCGAACCTGGGACCTTTTAGTCTGCAGGCCGACGCTCCATCCACTGAGCCAAACCAGTCAGGGCAAACCTACATTTTTTAATGAAAATTGAAGCTTTTGTTTTTTTGCAACCCACATAAACTTAAACCTTCTTTGCTTGGCCCGTGTTCGCATTTCAGTTTGACATGCTTGATCTAGAGACTAAAACCTCCTGTTTTCTTCCTTCCTCTCTTACCTGTGGATTATGGTGGGTCAGTTTGTTTTTGTTGTTCTGCCCATTGTGCACCTCATCTTCACTCCTGTTTCACAGATGCCATTTTGTTGGTTAGTCTACATTCTTCATGGAATTGGTTTTTTCTGGCTGCTTTTGTGGCTAAATCCTCACATTCCCCAGGCAGTAACACTCTTTCTATAGCAATTGGACAGAATCGCAGTTCTTTCCGCCAGCTTCAGAGAGCTTAGTGTCTCATTTTACTTTAAAGCTTGTTCTATTAAGGAACAGTTGTTGAGAGGCTGGCTTTAGGACTATTGTGTGATGCTACTCTGCATCATAGGCATATCTTCCTCCCTGTTCCTGACCTAGTCCTATGTTAGGATGCACAGTCTTCAATTTCCCATCAGTAAGCTGAGTGCTTGGCTTTTTGGGATGTTCTTTACCTCTCTCTTTTTGTTTTCTTTTTAAAACATTTTTACTTATTGATTTGAGAGAAGAGAGAGGGAGAGAAATGGATTTGTTGTTCCAATTAGGTATGCATTCATTGGTTGATTCTTGTATGTGCCCTTACCAGGATTGAACACACAACCTTGGCATATTAGTATGATGCTCTAACAAACTGAACTACCCGGCCAGGGCCACCAATATATATTCTTTTTTTTAAATTTTATTTTATTGCTTAAAGTATTACAAATAATAGTACATATGTCTCCCTTTTTCCCCCATTGACCTTCCCCTCACCTCCCCTACCCCCCGGCACATGCCCTCTCCCCTTCTCCCCCGCAGTGTCTTGCATCCATTGGTTATGCTTATATGCATGCATACAAGTCCTTCAGTTACCTCTCTTCTTCCTTGTAGAATTTTGGTCGTAGTGTCTGTAGATAGCTGATCAGTCCCACAATAACTTCACCATTTCTAAGGGAACATTAATTTTTTTGAATAACATCCTTTACTGAGACCCTATATATGAAATCTTCCATGACTTTAAAATTAAAATTGATTTGAGTCTTATATTTTGAAGGAAGTACAGTAGCTTCCCTTTTGAGGGTCCTTCCTCTCTTAAAATTTCCACGAAACCTGAGGGCTTATTCAATCCAAATGGGGGCTGAAAGGTCAGTTCCATTTCCATTGTAAGGGAGGAAAGAATTAATCCTCTTCAGTTTGCTAATGCTATTGCTCATGGCTGCCAACTTGGGTGACTGTTGACAAAATCATGCTCCCTGCTATGACAGGTGCTGCTAATTCACATCTCCACACTGGCTAAGGGCACTTTGCCAGTGTTAACTTTTGAGTGGGAAAAACTTTAATTTCTCAGAGCCAGGTTCAGAGAAAGATGCTCTTCACTTGGCTTCCCAAGGTCATGGCTTCCCAAGATATACTGTTTTTTTTTTTAGATGCCCTAGAGACCTGTACCTAAAGGTTGGGTAGCTTTTCTCTCCCTGTTCTTAAAACACAAAAGGTCTGATTATACCCATTTTCCAGATGGTCCACCATTCTGAGGGAGAATACTTTAATGACTCTGGGTATCTCTATTCATCTTTCTCAATGTTTTCCTCAGGAATGTCAAAGTAATTCTCTGATACTTTGCTCTCTCTATATAAAAAAAGTCTCAACAGAGCACTTTGCTTCATATACTAGTACAAGATGGGGCAAAAGTAAGTTTCAGTAGTGAGTATGTGAGACACAGTTTATTCTTCTATTATTATTTATTAATTATTGTATTATTTTCCATATAAACAACTGTAAACCTACTTTGCCTCACCTTGTATACCTAATAATGATAATCATTTAGGTTTTGGAATGTTTTACAGAGTTTAAAGCTACTCATTATTGCACTTATTCTTCACAACCATCCTCAGTATACTGTAGATATTATCATTTTCCTTTCTGACAGTATGTGGCACAGGAAGTATGGGGTGACTTTTCTTCAGAGTGGTATTGGCATTCATCAGTTTAAATAAATTAATGTCACCCTCTTAACCTTTATAATAATGAGGAAAGTTAATATTTCAACTTATGAACTGAATTATGTTTCCTCAATTCTGAAAAATATTAAATATGTTGTGGTTTTGCTTTTCCAAAAGACTAAAAAAAAGGCTAAATTCTCTCTCTCTCTCTCTCTCTCTCTCTCTCTCTCTCTTTCTTTCTCTCTCTCTCTTTCTCTCTCTCTCTCAGTAGCCATGTCTTTTGAGCTTCAAATGATGTGCTCAAAATTGAATTAGTAGAATGACAAAAAGACATAAGCAAGAATAGGAAGTTATGAGAAATATGAATTATTAAGGTATGAATGTCAACATGTCACATTTTTAAACAAATATAATTTTTAGAATGGCTATGTGACTTGCCTAATATTTCATAGTCATTGCTTAAAAACCATTAGTTCAGGCCAGGATTCAAACATACAGTCCTTAGTCTTTCCACTGTGTCAGTGATTCTCATTATTTGTGATGTATCAGAATAACCTCTGGAGCCTATTGCAATGAAAAATGCCTGGAACTGCTACGTATTTACTACATCACAATCTCTAAAAGTAGTTAGGGTCTAGGAATTAACATTTTTATCAAGTTCTACTGGAAATTCTGCAACATCAAGCTTCAGAATTACCAGGAACTCATGCACACATTCAAAGGAAGGGATAAGAAAAAGAGACAGTATGCTTTTGAGCACATGCCCTGGCACATACACCAGGGGGAACCACATTATTAGAGGATATTAACCTAAAGGTAATGGGATGACCTCTATATTGCTTCTGGTCACAGTAATAATCTGTGCTTCAGCATAACTGGTGTTGTTGGGAGACCTTCCTTTGAGACCAGTCTTTGATACATGCTTAAGGCAGATAGCATTATAAAGAATAATTGGGAATATTTTCCCCTAAGGACAAAATAGAGTTTGCCTGCATTTGGGGTGTGTCTGTTACTTCACTCTAACCTTCCCATTTCTCCTGTCCTTACTCCTGTGTCCTACCCTCCCCTAGTTGCCCAGCTGGTTTTTTTCTCATTCTGTGTTGCCATCTTTTTCACTCATCCTGACTGATATTACACTGCTTCTTTTTCAACCATCACTTTAAGGGAGATGTTAATGTTGTGTTTTTTTTTAACATGTCATTTTCAACACCCAGTTCTTATTAAAGAATTTATTGGTGCAGAATTTGTTAATGGAATGGGAACCCACCCCCCTTTTTTCTTTTTGTTAATCTTCACCTGAGGATAATTTTCCTGTGGATTTTTTTTTTTTTTTTTTGAGAGAGAGAGAGAATGGAAGGGAGGGAGGAAGAGGGGAAGAGCGAGAGAGAGATTTATTGGTTGACTCCTGTATGTACCCTTACTGGGGCCAGAGAACCAACCTGCACCCCAGGTACATGCCCTTGACCAGGAATTGAACCTGTGACCCTTTGGTCCTAAGGCCAGTGCTCTAACCATTTAGCAATGCCAGCCAGGGCAGAAATCTCCTTTTCAATGCTGGTATAGAGCATGCTATGTCATGAGAATTTTTGTCTTAAGGGCTGTTTCCACTGGTAAGAAATATTCCTTCCATTTTATTTTTTGGTTAGTTAGCAGTTCCCTTATTGCCAATATTTTATAACAGACTTCATTAAGAGAAAACACCTTTGCTTTACTATTTCCTCTTTAGAATTTTAACAGTATATTGAACACTGAGAGCTTGTGGTTTTCCAGCTTAGGTGGAAAGAGTTGAGGGGGAAAATAGCCCTAGAATAAGTGGAGAGATTGTTTTTGTTTTGTTGATGGTTTCTCTTAGTGATTTCTGTAGTCCTGTTCAATCTTAGATTATTAAGAGCTTAATGAAAAGAGCATATTGCCTCTTTACTTAAAGAGCCATTTAATGAAGACTCCAATATCATTTCAGCTCAGAGAAGGGGGAGGGTAATTTATATAGCTTCATAGGTTCACAAATTGGTAGTTGTCTAAATGTGTGGCCATGACCTGAATTTTCATATTCTTTTTTACAAAATATTTTTTATTGATTTCAGAGATGAAGGGAGAGGGAGAGAGAGATAGAAACATTAATGATGAGAGAGAATCATTGATCAGATGCTTCCTTCCTGCCCCCACACTAGGGATCGAGCTGGAAACCCAGGCATGTGCCCTGACTGGGAATCAAACCATGAACTCCTGGTTCATAGGTCGATGCTTAACCACTGAGCATCGTTGGTCACATTGGTCAGCCAGGATATATTTTTTGAATACATCCTTTTGCATACCTCTAATAATAGATTTGTGAATATATACTGTAATTATCAAAGCGAGTATCTTTTTTTTAAAAAACACTAAGGTTTGGACTTATCCTCAAATACTTGCTACTGTTGTGAACAGGGCAGTGGTTTCTCTCACTCCTTCAGCATGAGGCCTGGACACAAGACAGGAGTGAGCAAACACTCTTTCCCAAGCTGAGATGTCCTTGGCTGAGCCTTCTTGGTTAACTGGACCATCCAGAGGCAATGAACAGAGGCAGAGGATTCATAAGTGGTAGGTGATTCCAGGACTGCTTGGTTGTTTGGACTACATTAGAGGAAGAGGGTGAGTAGAAAGAGCAATGAGCCAAAGAGAGCAATTACCACATAAAGAAAGTTCCAAGAACAAGGCTGTGCTCCAATCCAATTATACCTAAGATCCTTTTTTTCCTATTCCTAAATGCTTGGTGCCTGATTCTAATGGCCACATTTTGTTCAGTTTGTATTTGACTTTGGGCAGATTTCATTCTTCCTGGGAATGAAGTGAAGACTATGTGAGACAATGTCTGATGTTCCTAGAAATTACTCTGTGAAGCCTGGGGACCTTGCTTCCACCAATTCTTTCCCCTTTGTGTGCTCATGCTGCTTTACCCACCAAGAGGAGGAGTCTCTAGCTCCTCTCCTTGAGTGGGCTGGCCTTCTGACTGGCTTTGATCAATAACATGTGACAAATGTGACATTCTGGGTCATCCCTCCTCTTGGAAGCTACCAAGTAAGAGATCTGACTACTTGGGACTACTTCTGTCAAATGAGACTCTTGGGGAGGCCGTGCAGAAAGAGACATGCCTGCTTCCACATCCCTCTCCAATTCTTCTAACCACCCCCAGGTGAGATGCCAGACAAAGTGAAAATCTGGTCTGGGCTCACCTGGGTTGTCCATTTTTCATGCCATATCATGTATTTTCCTGTTGAATTTTCCATTTGTTTGCCTAGTCTGTCCATTCCATATAAGTGGAATCATATAATATGTGGTCCTTTGTTATTGGCTTCTTTCATTTAGCTTCCATGTTGTAAGTTTTCAAGGTTCACTTATGTTGTAGCATATATTGGTACTTCTTTCCTTTTTATTGCCAAATAATATTTCATTGTATGGAGATACCACAGTTTGTTTATCCACTTACCAGTTGGTGGGCATTTGGATTGTTTCCACCTTTTGGCTATTATGAATAATGTTGCTATGAACATTCATGTACAGGTTTTTGTATGGATGTATGTTTTCAGTGTTCTTGGGTATATTTCTGTGAGCAGGATGCTTTAAAAGCATCACTGTGCCTGATGTGTTAAGAATAGATGGAGGGGGTTAAAGGTAGAGGCCAATGCAGTAATCCAGATGAGAGAGGAAGGTCTGCAGGATAAGTTGTTTTGACCAACCACAAGTCCTAGAATATGGATCCTTGATGGCAGCCACTGCTCAGGATGAGTGCCATGACAACACATCAACAAGCCTGCCTGCCATCCTGGAAACGGCAGGAAAAGCCCCATATTTAATGTATTAGCACTCAGTGGCATATGTTTTCTATTCACAGAGCTAATGATAGTATACCAGATCAATATGAAATCTATTAATGTGCAACAGTCCACTAATATTAGAGCCACATGACATAACTGTAGTTGGCGTGCAAAGAACTTTGTGGCCATATTATTTAAATGCTTTCAGCAACTGTAAGCTTCCCCAGGTGTGAAATACCTTATAGCTGATGACATGTCAGGGCAATCTCTATTTTAATTTGGTAGAGTGAAAGTTTGAGTGGAAGGAGTTGTGGGGGAAGATAGAGATAGAAAAAAGTAGAGCCCATATATTTTCTGACTACAAAATGTCTCTGGGGTGACGAGAGAGAGAGAGAGAGAGAGAGAGAGAGAGAAACAATCCACATCTGTCAAGTTCTGATGCCTGTGGTTGATGAGATCATTAGTACGTTGTGCCAGTGCTGCTGTTTAGAACCTAATGGTCTGTTTGCTAAACAGAAGGGTGTCTGTACTTTGAATACACATAGGACCTAAAATTGGTTTCTGAATAAGGGAAAGTAGAGTAAATGTATTGAGTGCTCACTACTATGTATACCTTTTATGTTAACCTTCATTACTTCTTCTGAATGGATGCTGTGAATTCTGGAGTCATATTCTCTCTGGGTTCAAATTCCACATATTGTCGCTTATTAGCTGCTGTCCTTGGGCACATTATGTAACTGTGCTTTGCTCTGCTTTCTTAGCTATAAATGGGGCTAATACTACTGACCTACTGCATAGAGTAGATGTGAGGATTACTGTTTTCAAGGCACTTAGAGCAAAGCCTGGCCTATGGTGCGTGCTCCGTGCACCTATATGAACTATGTTCTGCTAGAGAGTTTGGGTTCTTTCCATCCACCTTATGCCTTTTCCCAACATGCATAAGAATAACATTATACATGACTTACTGTTTTTCTAACTTATCTATTACACTTCTGATATGCTAAGAAATCCTGATGGATGTAGGAAGCATCCATTTAAAGCATTTGATGCTTTAAAGTCCTATAAAGCATCAAATCAGTTCAGCTGAATTTATGAAATTGTTTAGGACTTGTGAACTTGGCCTTTGACACATACAGACCACAAAACTTTTGTCATCCAACATAGAAGTGTAATGTTGGATGAAACAAAATTTCAAGGAAAATGAGACATAAGTCACGTTGCTCCTTATACTCTTACTTAAATGTCTTCTATATTTTTCTTCTCTCTTTAGACCTATAACCAAATATTTGGACCATAAATCATGGACTGTTTGTTAAGGCTTTGTATGACAGATATCTAACGTTTTCCCCTCAAGGAAAGCTGGAATAATAAATAACAATGTTCTAGCCACCCTCAGGTACCCTAACTCACTGTGTGGACTGCAGTATTCGGTTAGCTTACTGTTCCTGACCAATTTGGAGATTTATTTTAGGTGATATCTGAAATGCCAGTTTCTGATATCTTGTAGTTTCACAATTCTGGGCATCTAGCAGGCACTTGGTAATTATTAGTTGATTGATTGATTGTATTTCCACAGCTCTCTGGTTAGTAAAGGCCAGAATATCTTGCCTTGTCCATGTGTGTGCACATTTGTATCATAGTCTTTTCCTTCATTTGGCAGTTTGGGATGATCTAAATGGGAATAGATACAAATTTCAACGTGCAGAGAGTAACGATTCAAAATACTGTGTCCCTCCTAACATTCTCTTACAAGTGAACATTTTTACAAATTTTACTTAAAGAGTCTATTAGTTATCAAGCAGGGGAAATGCAGATATACAGCTTACTCTGTAAATTGGAAGTCTCAGCTCTCTATTCTTTTAGGGTAAGCAGCCTTGCCAGAAAGTCCCTGGTATAAGGGATACAACATTCCAAAGTAAGAATTCTATACAGGCTTCTGTAGGGAGCTTTTTACAACTGAGATCTCCCAATATCATAGCTGGAAGCATCCACAGGTGCTGGTCCTCATGGTGCAGGTGATAGGCCTCAGTAGTTCTTATACCTTGTTTATTTGAGGATGGGAATCTTGCTAAAGATATTTTAGCCAAACTATGTGTGTTGTATGCCAATGAGAATCCAGTTTTAACAGCCTTTGTGTAGATGAACAAACAATGAATTTCGTTAATGAAAAGCCATTTTAACATTGCTTCTACTAATTAGCAAGGCCTCTGTTAATTGAGTCATGAGAGTCTCCTCTATAGGATGGTGTAAGCTACCATCCCTGGAAAGTATTGATTTGGCCACTTGACTACAACTGGAATGTGACTTAACTAAATCACTAAAGCACATAACTAAACTTAGCAGTTGTGACCAACTGTCTATGTTGGACACAAAAGAGCTTTTTTTATCTTAGATAGGCTTTTAGTGAGCTTCATTTTGTATGATGACTGGAACCCCTCCTTGTATGCATAGCTGGTTTTCTAAATGCTAAGACTGAATGAAATGAAAAGAAAGAGAAAATTTGGAAAGTTTCACTTTTATTTTGTTAAATGCACAGCAATCCCGTTCAGGATGTTCAAAAAGGAGTAAATCAACACCTGTTTAGAATTCCCATTGGTCAGTGTCTGCCCCAGGAGACCTACATCAGGGCAGTGCCTGTGCTAGTATTTAGCTATGAAGGTAACATGAATACATGGAAAAAAATTAGAGGACTGCATATTGGAGTATCTCACATACAATGAAAAGACATGAGAGTGTAAAATGGTATAGAAGAAGTAGGGGGAGATCACTGTGACCTGACATATCCCCAAAGGAGCTCATGGTGGAGGTGAGCCTAACAGAAAAAGGTAGGATTGGTAACTGTAGGAATGTGGGGAAGACATTCCTGCCTGGTGGGATAGGGATCACCGTTGGGGAGAGCATGTGTGTGAGTGTGGTGCGCTCTAGAACGGCAAAGAAGCCAGCTTGAATAAGGTAGCAGAGCAGAGGACTAATAATAATAGCTCACATTTATTAAGCACCTAATATGTGCCATGCCATGTGCTAAATACTTTATATCTATGAATATATTTAATGATTCCAAAAACCTTATGAAGAAGTTGCTACTATTATTCCCACTTTTCAGAAGATGAACTACTAAGGCATGGCAGACTGAAATAACTTGCCCACTGGTCACATCACTGATAAGTGACAAAGGTGGGATTTGAACCCAAGCAGTGTGACTTTCAACACTGCAACCCTTGCATCTGTAACTACTACAGTATTTTGCCTCTGGTGGCTGGTGACTATGGTTGCTGATGTGTTGTGAGTAGTCTTGAAAACTGCAGATACTTGAAGGAGGTTCTGAACAGGTGTTTAGCAATTGCTTAGCAATGAATGTTGCCAACAGAGTTCAGCATGCCTTCAGATGTAGACAGGAAAAGGAGACATAGAGTGACAGAGAGAGACAGAGTCAGAAATAGGGAGGCACAGAAAGAAAATGTTAACAGAGAGAGAAGGAGGAGAAGTGGTTATGGTACAGAGTGATGGGATGGCAGACACCTCATGTCAGTTACATTCAGAGTCCTTTAGCTCTCCTCTGCTTCAAGCTAGTCCCAAAGTACCTCACTTAATCAAATAGAACCTTTCCCCCTTAGTGAATGAGACTCATATATATATATATTTTTGTTCTTAACATCTTTCTTGGAGCATGTTGTGATGTCAGACGACAGTGTCAAAGAAGTTCAGTAGTCATACACAAGCTTACAAAAATGTATGAAATGTATAAAATTCTGTTGTATAATTCTTATTCAACAATAATAAAATATCAGAATTTCAAAGTGAACAGAAATGTAAAAATAAAATTCAAAATAATAAATGACTGAAAGTCCAGTTTCTCTACCTGCCACTTTTGGAAAATATTATCCCACATGAGTAAACTCTGACCAAAGTACTGAATATACACTCAAGTACTAAAGTTTGGTGCCATCCTTCCTATAAGGTGAAAATAATGCTAATCCAACCAGATCGAAAATTTCACATATTTTCTAAATATCTTCCAAAGCAGCTGAAAATTTGTGTAATGTGGAACAAATTTATTCCTTTGTAATTGCCTCTTTACATCCCATATAATCACGTGGGAGAATTCCCCGAAGATTGGCAGGCTGCAGTTTAAATTCATCAAAAACATGTAAGAAAATATGAAGAGGCAGACTTCCATGAAATGAAAAAGCACTAATAAGAACCGCAAGTAGGTCAGAAAGTGGTCCCCTTTGTAGGACTGCTCTCCCCACGCTCATCCCAGTAATGAGTCCTTTTAGTTGGAACTCTGTGTTTGGAAGATAGTTCTAAGAATTCTCAAAGCGTAACTCAGGTTATAAGTTAGAATGTTCCGCAAGATAGAACTGAGTGTTGTTGAGTTTGTCATGAGACTGTGGGCTTGAACATGCCTTTTGGCCCCACATCTCCCTACTGCCCTCGCTGTCACCCAAAGAACATTGACATATGCAAAGCACTCTGAAAACATTTGGATTTAAATGAGTTGAGGGAAATAACATTTGCAGGAACGTTTGCCTTCATCTTGTCTAAAAATACACTGCAAATCAAGACAGCTTCACATGGTTAGATCTCTAGTTATTTGATGAAGAAATTTGGGGGTCTGTTTTAAAAATCCTTTCATAAGCACAGATAAAATATATACATGGAAGTACATCTCTCTCTGTGTTAATAAATGAATCACATCAAGAAATATAACTAAGATATGGCAAAAAATGGTTGATGCATGTTTTTTCTGCAAAGGACTTCTCTAAGATATTTGCTGGATTAGTGCTTTTAATTGGATATTTTTTAAATTTAAAAGCTGCTGGTGCAGGCTTTTTCTGATATTAATGGTCTGAGTTTCATTTTGTTGCTGTGTATGTGGGATGTTGCATACACAATCAATATTTCTTTCACCTGTTCTGCCGTTGTGTGACCTTGAGGAGGTTTCTCATTCTTTTTAGGTCTCAGTTTACCCTTATTATTAAAGGAGTTAAATAATACCGAATTTTTTCAAAATAAGATTTGAATAATAGATGTCTGAAAAAGCTTTTAGATTTATAATTTGAAACCACTGTATAGTTGCCAGGGATAATAATAGTAAGAGCTTGGATTAACAGAGAACCTTTCCTCCAAAAGCTCTAAGCACTTTTACATTATTCTTTCATTTGTCCTTAAAATACCCCTAAAAAGTAACAACGAGAAAGTATCAGCTTCCTCATTTTGCAGGAGAAAAAAAAATGAAGGGAGAGATGTTGGAATGAGTGTTAATTTTCAAAAACAGTATTTTTGATTCCAGGAACTGTTCCTGATTTAAAAATGGCAAACATGTTTTCACTGCATGTTATGTATGAATGGGGAAACTTCCCATGAATGCTGCCTCTATAAGCTGTCTGCCATTAATTCATCTCTTAAGTATGATAAGAAACCTTTCTTTGCAGTTATCACTTATTTTTCTATTGAATGCTGCCCTTCCATTTAGACGGTGATCATTATTTCAGTGCTCAATGCAATCAGTGAATGGAGAGATCCATGTTATTTCTCTCCCCCGTGAAACTGATTACATTGTTGTAGTCCTGGCTAAGTACTTGTAAGATATGTAGAAATATTATTATGCTGCCACACAGGTTATCCATATGCTGGCATTATGGTTTTTCAGATGACTTCCAGCTGTAACAGTGTGTAACTGAAAACCAATCACTCCTCTCCCGAGAACATCACCATTTCTGCTGCTGAAATGGAAATTGACAGGAGGAGTTAGATACAGCTGTACCTGATCGTCGAGGGATAAATTATTTTGTATAATTGTTAGAGCCTTGCTAAGACCTAATGGAATGAACATGTTGTTTTCCACACCTGCGGGAATGGATAGTCGTAGCAAGTACTGTGTGCTCGGATTTAAAGATGTGGGGAGAGTGTCAGCCTGTTGACAATGAGAAAAATTAATTTAAACTGCTGATAAGGAAGGAAAACATACACAGTGAATTAAATTTAATAGACTGAAAAAATATGTTTCTCCTCACTATTTCCATGTGGGAATATGTCAGACTTCATTTAACTCAAATAACTATGGACATTAAGAACTGCTACACTGCAGCCTGTGTTGGAGAATTCTGCATGGCAATTTGGTGCATCAGTCATGGGCACTATTTTGGTTAGCCTTACCTTTTAATGTAAAATGTAATGAGGTGTGTCCTGAGCAGAATGGAGAGTGGTTGGTTGTCAATGACAAATTTGACATCATTTCATCATTTCTATTCACTCTGCCTTGTGGTTTTGCCTTTCTAGTAATGAACAGTGGAGTCAGGCCAGGCTCTGGTTGGCTATTCCTTTTTGAGATCTTACTTAAGAAGATAGATCTGATCTCTGGAAGAGGAGGTAGAATTTTACAACTAGGATCTCAGGTTTGCTTTCAAATTTCCTGTAACTAATATACAGTCCTGAGAAATTTTCACATACAAAACTTGATTCTCTTTCCCTATCTTTCTACTTCTGCTTGTAACCTAACAGCTAATAAGCATTCTAGTTATTGTCACCACTTCCTATTTTTCTCTCATTTTATTAGTAATACTTTTATTGTTTCTGTAAAATGCTATAGGCATCTTAAAAATTTAAACAATTAAAGAAGACTAAGAAAACTAACATAAACATTCAGATATAACCATTACTAATATTCTAGATGTTGTCCTAGGAGATAGGTAGAGAAATTGATAAAAATAAAATCAAAATAACTTTAAAATGCATTATACCATATACACTATTTTAATGTTAACTATTCAGTTGAATTTTATATAACAGGAAAAGAAGCTGAATAACATAAAGGAATTGGAATTCAGGAAAGTCCTTCCCAAGGAATATTGGAATCTGACAGAATCCAAAGTTAAGAATAAGAGTTAATGAAGAACTTTATTTTTTTAAATCTATTTTTGTTAAAGTTGAAATAACAATGCTTATTATACCTACAGGTTTAAAATTTAGACTTTATTCACTTCCTGCTGTGAAAGATGAGGAAATTAGCACACTTTTACCATTTTAATCCTCACCACCCACTATTTTTATTAGTTTCATGTTTAGTTTTTATATTATCAAAGTTTATAGCATTTACCTTTTGCTGGATGATTTTAATCCCATGGTTTTATAATTATAATGGATACTTAAATGAATAGACTGCTTAATTCAAGCCTTTCTATTACCGGTTTTCCATTTCTAGGGTTTTGCTTTGATTCATTCCATAATTGTCTGGATCTGTTAAGCAATAGCCTCTCATTTTGGACCTCAGTTTGATAGAATGGGTTAATTCTGTTTCATAGGTAATGTGATACAATACCTCTTTGTTAAAATTATTATTGTTTTATTATTGTTGTTATTTTTATTTATTATTTTTATTCCCTAATTTCATTCTCCTTAGACTACCCTATTTATAATCATTCTAATGTGCTTGATGAATATCCCATGTTTGGTGCATGTGAATTTGCTTCCTTGTAAAATATGTGATATAGTTTTCTTATTGTTGTTAGATTGCAGGCATCTCTCAATCTATCTTTATTGTTGTTGTTGTTGCTAGTTTTGCACATGGTGTCCTTGATTGAACAGAAAATCTTCTTTAATCAAATCCATCAACGTTACTTATGTCAGTGTGTGGGGCTTATGTCGAAGAAATCCTCCTGCATTCCTATGTTATGAATCTTTTCCTACATCATTTACTTTAACTGTATTGTTTTAATTCTTACATTTGGGTTCAAAACCCACTTTTTAAACACTGTTAGATAGGAATACAACTTTGTTTTTCAAGATACAGTGAGTTAATTTTACTAACATTACTCACTTTGTATACTGATACTAGAGGCCTGGTGCACGAATTCTTGCACCAGTGGGGTTCCTTGGCCTGGCCTGTGCCCTCTCACAATCTGGGACCCCTCAGGGGAGGTTGGAGAGCTAGGTTCAGCCCAATCCCCGCAGGCCAGGCTGAGGGACCCCACCAGTGCACGAATCCATGCACCGGGCCTCTAGTGTGCATATAAGATCTTGATTAATCTCTTCCCCCACTCCCTCCCCTCTGAGAGTCATCAGTCTGTTCCTAGTTTCCATACCTGTATTTTCTGCTCTTGCATTGAGCATCTGCCCCCTGGTGGTCAGTGGCCGGTTGGCTGGTATAAGAGGTTTTTATATATATAGATTTATCCACTGATTTAAGATGTCAACTTTATCATATAAAAAGGTATATGATTGACTAATAAAAACAGTAGCATATTGTTTTTTTCTTGTCCCAGTATCATGTTGTATTTATTACTGACTTTGTTTTAAAAAAATAGCTCTTACTGCAAGTCCCCTCTTTCAGCTTTTATTTTGCAGTGTTGAACTGGCTATTACTGAAGCTTTATTGAAATTTTTAGATTGAATTAATCAAAATCCACCAAAAATTCAGCTGGAATTATAATTTTAGTTGCATTAAATTTTAGCTAGTTTAGGGGAAGATTGGTTTCTCAACTATTCTCAACCAAGAGTATAACTGTTCATCAATTATGTCTTCTTTTAGCCCTTCAATAGGTTTAAATTTTTTCTATTTAAGGATCTGTGAATTCTTTTAAAATTCCTAGACAATTTTATAATTTTATTTTTATTGTTTGTGGTATATTAATTTTTAGTTATATTTTCTAGCAGTTTATTGTTATTGTAAAACTATGCTACTGTTTTTATGAGTTGATCTTGTATCTGTCAACCTCAGAGAAACCTCTTATTAGTTCTAGTAATTTGTTGATTCTGTTGGTTATTCTGTGCGGTCAGTTATATCATCTATATATATAAAAGTCCAGAGACTGGAATGGTGGAACAACCAGAATAACCAGTGTCTATGACATGCACTGCAGCAGCCAACCAGCCTGATCGGGGCCCTGATTGGCCCTCAACACCCTGATTGGGGGTGGGGTCGGCTGGCCAACTGCCCGTGGCCCTTCCCCCTGGCTGGTCCCCAATACCCTGATCGGAGATGGGGCCAGCCAGCCAATCACCCATAACCCCTCCCCGCCTCCAACCCAGCCCGATGGGCCCCAGGCCAGCCAGACCCCAGGAGTGCACAAATTCATGCACCAGGCCTCTAGTCAATAAATAATAAGGATATTTTTTTTTCTTTCTCTCATCATCCTGATCTGTAATCTCTCATTTCTTTTTGTTTGTGTGTTTTTTCCCTATAATATGGGCAGATCTTCCACTATAGAAGCAGTGATCATTCTAAGAAAAGCTTCATGATAATTGTTTTCCCTTTGTTCTTTTTTTTTAATATATTTTTATTGATTTCAGAGAGGAAGGGAGAGAGAGAGAGAGAAAGAAACATCAATGATGAGAGAGAATCATTGATTGGCTGCCTCCTGCACACCCCCTTCATGCCCCCTGCTGGGGATTGAACCCACAACCCCAGCATGTGCCCTTAACCTGCGACCCTTCAGTCCACAGGCTGATGCTCTACCCACTGAGCCAAACCAGCTAGGGCTTTCCCTTTGTTCTTGTAAGCTTGAGAATATCTTTCTGTTACTCCCATTGGATGATTCTAAAATTATTGTAAAGCCTTTAATTTCCCTTGAAATTCTGTGGGCTACTGCACTATTACATGGTAGTGTGACCTGCTTTTACTAAATCTGAGTTCAAACTGTATCTTTCCTCTTTTAAATGCCTTCTCCCACCCCCTTTTTATTGGATTTCTATATAATATCTCTCCTTATCCTTGAAGTTCAATGGCTTCCCATAATACACTTCGGCCTTGATCTTTTTTAGCTTTTTTTTTTCTAGGACAAGATCTAAAGATTCAAGTCTTTATTTTAGGAACATTTTTTTTCTATTATGTCATTGAACTCCACCACCCTCCCCCCTCCATTTTCCCTCCTGGTCTCTGCTTTCTGAATACCAATAATATTAATTTGGAGTTTCCTTAGTTTTTATGTCTATGCTCATTGCCATAATCATTGAAATATCTTTGCTAATTTCTATTTTGTACTGTATGATTTTCACCATGATCCTTCCTTACTTTTAAAAATGTGTATTAATTCCAATTTTTGTAATTTTTTTATGTTTCTTTCCCTTCCACCTCTTCTCTGAGCTCTGCCAGCTTCTTATATTTCCTTATGTTGTGTTAACTATTCTTTGAACTATTGTATCTCTTTTGGAGCTATTTTCTTTAGAGCCATCATGCTGCCAATAATATCTTTGAGGCAACAGAGAACTATATGACTTTGCCTTTGGTCCTTATATATTGCCTGTTGTAATATATATTCCCCAGGTGCCTTTTGCTATGTTCCTTTTCTCCTCCTTCTCCAAGTTTTTATGCATTATGGTGTTACTACACCCTTTTAGGTGATTTCTCATGCAGTAATGGGAACAATGAAATCAGAGTGTTAGATGGAGCTGAAATAGTCTGAAGTCTCTTTTCACTCAATCTCACTAGGGATAATTTTCTCTCATTGGGAAGAGATTGGTATGGCCCAGAACAAAACTCCTCTGGTCACAATATCATACTGTTGCCATGTGGCTCTTGCATGTCTATCCTCTTTATTTCCTTTGCTTGATATGCCCTGGTCCCCCTGAGGGAAAGATGGATGATAAATAATAGAAATAAGTTTGCAGCATGAGTTCTTCTTCAGCAAACTCTCCATGATTTTCCATAGCACTGATTTATAGCATCATCACCCACCTTTCATGTGTGTATAGTCATGACTTTATATTTCATTACTCCAATCTAAGGATCTGGGGACATCCCTTTCAAGACTATATGCATAAATTGGAGAACATCTGTGTCCTGTTTAAGGTTTAAGGAGGAATTCACCTGCTCTCAGATGGTTCTTCATCTTTATCAGGACTTCAAATTATATAGATGCGTTCATATAGTATATTGCATACTTCACACAAACTACATTTGTGTAAATAAGGATAGATTTATGTGCAACCATCAAGGATTATTCATATTTCTTTTGCTGAGAGTTTGTTCATTATAAGTAAGCACAATAGTTCTCAAACATTTTATCTGTGGTCCATGTTGTCAGATCCTACTTTCCAGTGGAAAAATAACTTGACAACAACAGTACAGTGATAAAGTATGAACAAACATGGAGTGTTAGGTTTACATCTTTAGGAGTGAGGAATTGGATGGTTTATATCATAGCCCATAGGTATCTTAAAGTCTAGTTACTGGAAATTATAAGTTGCAATAATGTTAATGCAATGTGTATCATTACATATTCTAAGACTAACCAAAAAACACTAACAATGAAATTTATTTTTCAAATAAATAAATAGTATGGTCTAGGTACTGCTCTAGGCAGAAGATATATAGAGGGAAGAAGAAAACGGGGGGAGGGTGCGATGTAGGGGAACCTACCTGCCTTGTAAAACTTTCATCCTAGTGGGGGTAGATAGATAATAAACACATAAGTATATTACATTAAGTACTATGTTAAACTAAACAGGTATTTTGAAGAGGGTTAAAAGAGAAGTGGTCTCCTAGTAGGACATCTTTGAATAGAGAGCTGAATTGAGTGAGGTGACATGAGAAACTGAGCCATGTGATTATCTGGGGGAAAGATTCCCATGCAGAGGGGTGAGTAAGTACAGAAGCCCTGAGAGGAATGTTCTTAAAGTATGTGGGAGAGTAAGGAGTGTACTGTGGTTCTAATGAGGGAAGTGAGGGGACAGTGGGAGGAGATGCAATTGGAGGGGTGGTCAGGAGTGTGCTCGTGAGCCTTGTGGAATGGAAAGCCGGGGTTGGGGGGGATCTGAGTAAAGGAGCAATATCATATAATTTGTTATTTTTCCAAGAATCCATTTGGCTGATGTGTAGAGAATAGATTTTGGGAGGGTGGGGTGGAATGAGATAAAAAGGAATGTTATATCCTTGAGATTATATGATACTGCCAGTACTAGGTTGATGGGAGTGGATCAAGGTAGAATTGACTGGATTTGGTAGAGCCAGCAAAATTTGGTGATAAATTCAATGTGAGAAAAAAAAATTAAAGCAGTCCAAATCCAAGGTTTTTCTTGAACTGGTCACTGGAGTGACTGGTGATACAACTCATCATAGGTAACTGCTATAGACTGAAATGTGTCACCATTTCATATATTGCTACTCTAATCCTCAATGTGGCTATATTTGGAGATAGGGCCTTTTGGAGGTAATTAAGACTAAATGAGGTTGTAAAGATAGGGCCCTAATCTGATAAGATTGCTAGTCTTACAAAAAGAAAAAAAGAGCCCTGGCCAGTTTGACTCAGCGGATAGAGCAATGGCCTGCAGACCAAAGAGTCCCAGGTTCAATTCTAGTCAAGGGCATGTACCTTGGTTGCAGGATCCTCCCTGGCCCAGGCCCCAGTTGGGGCTCATGCAGGAGTCAACCAATCGATGTGTTTCTTTCACATCAATATTTCTGTCTTTCCCTCTCTCTTCCACTCTCTCTAAAAATCAATGGGAAAATATCCTCGGTTGAGGATTGAAAAAAAAGAAAAGAAAAAGAAAGATCTTTCTTCACATATGTATAAAGAAGAGGTCATGTAAACACACAACATTTAATAGCCATTGGCAAGCCAAGAGAAGAGGAGTTAGAATGAAACCAACCCTGCTGTCACCTTGATTTTGGACTTCCAGCCTCCAAGTTGTGAGAAATAAATTTCTTTTTTTTTTAAGCCTCTCATTCTGAGGTATTTTGTTATGGCAGCCGGAGCTTACTAGTACAGTAACCCTGACTGAAGTACCTTTTTATTTTCTTTGTTATATTCAGGAGGTGTTATTAATTAAAGAGTTTTTTGATAAGTTAAATTAGAGATTCTGTTTACATGCAAGTGATGTTGTCCAGTAGCAAGCAATTCAGGAGAAAAGTGCTAACAGTGACAAAGGCAAAACTAACAGTAATATATAATAAAGAACCTAGAATAGCAATTGAAAGTCAGCTACCTCAAGGCAACACCGATTGTGCACTAAAAACAAAGCATCTTTTCTGAAATTGGTACGAATTCAATCTTTCTTTATGTGCACCTTTGCCTTGGAGGAAAAAGCTTTGCAGTTGGCGTGGCAGCTGGCCTCCCCCTCGCTGTACTCCTTTACATTAACTTGAGGAAAAATATAACATTTGTTTATGAATACCAAATATTTGTACACTTGAGTAAATCAGTAAGATGCAGCTCTAATAAAAATTAGATCGGTGAAGTTTCTTGTAATTCCTCTTAATGAGTTGAATAAAGCAATTATATTTATCAAATAAGTATGCAGTCCCTTCGTCCAAATTGTAGAGATTGGACCATCATTTGAGTCACTGAGCTTGTGAGGTGCTTGGTGTTAGATATGATCAGATAATTGAATCAATACCTTCTCCTGGGAACTGACCTTTAGACCACATCACAACCGACACTCCCCTTCGCTTAAACCACATTCCACTTGCTAAGACCATTATCCTTCCCCTCCGGACCTTGCAAGGATCCAGACCTGCCCAGAGAATTCTCTGCCCAGAAAAAGCTCACCTAGAGTCCTTTACAATCTCTGACTCCCTGTTCTTGGGTGCTGGTGCCATTTTGGGGCTCAGCCTATCTGGTTTTCAAGATAACCTAATAAATTCATAATTCCTTATCCCTTTTGGCCTCATATGTTCCTCCTTTGGTGACCCTAACACTTGGTAAAGGTAGTCCTGAAGGAGATGGTCTTGCTTACCATTTAGTAGAGTCCCTTCTGCTTTATTGATTCTACACATGCTGAGCACATTCATATATACATACTGTTACTATCTTTATCATCATCACCATGTTTTGTGCCTTTGCATATGCTAGAATGCTTTTTCCATGCACCTGTATTTGCAAACTCTTAGGCATCTTCCTACTTTCACCTTAAGAGCTACCTCCAGACTCCCTAAAGCAGATTGAGGCTGTTTGTGCTATAAACTCCTATTTCAGCTTTGTGCAGAGTTCCATTTAGTAGTTATTGCATTGCATTGTTATTATAATATACTCTGATGTTTGTCTAAATGATGATAATGATGATGATGATGATGAAGATAGCAACAGCATTAACATTTATATGCTACTTGTTAACTGGCTGACACTACCCTATTTACTTAACCTGTATTATTTGTCTTTATATTCCCACATTTATTGAGCACTTAAATGCTCAATAAATATTGATTAGATAGAAAAACATTTTCTATCCCTGGTATATTTTTTATGAAATTTACATGTTCTTAAATTTGCCTTACTTTTTGAATAAAGATTTAACTTATATTTTCATGGGTGTTTTTTTTTTCTCTATGCATAGGAAAAAAAGGAAAGAATCTAGTTCAGAGTAATCATTTGGAGTAGAATCTCAATGAACACACTGAAAAAAATGCATTTACTTTAGTCTTGGTGGATTGAAAACCTAAATAGTTTTAAAAATTATTGTGTTAACTTTAGCTGTTGTCACAACAAGGCAGTGTAACAGACTATTCCAAAATCTAATGGCATGCAACAATAAGTTTTTTTTTTTTTCTTTCACAGATGGATCTGTGAGATTTCTGGGTTTCTCTGATCAGGTCTGGGTTTAGCTACTCTTGCTTTAAAGCCATGGTGAGGTACCGGTCAGCTCCTTGTATTTATCATTCTGCTGTGACCAGTGGATTACCAAGGACATGCTCTCTTTGTGGCAGTGATTGGGGCCTACCAGAGGGGAAAGAGGCCTTGCTCAGAACTAGCATATCATCATTCCCCCTGTATTCCACTCTCCCAAGCAGATTTTTATGGTCAACTCAGTAGTAGTGCAGAGATGTATATGCCTCCCTTGGAGGGCAAGGCAGGGGTTGAAGACCAGAGAAGAGGAACAATAATCAAATATATCACATTGGGCTTTTAAATGGCTTTTAAATTTTCCTTGATATAGAAGCTTAGATAAATGTAATGACCCATGCACCTTTATTGAAACCTCTCTTTTCTCTGATCATTTTGGATTTTCTTGAAATGCTTCCTTTTCCATGATGAAGACACAATTTTAAAACAAATTTTTATTAAAAGAAAAGCAATGAAACTTAGAACATTCTGAATTTCATTTTGGCTAAGATCATTCAAATATTAATTCAATATGTTTTGTATGAGGTAGAGGGCATCTGCAAATTAATTCTTATTTTTTTCTTTATGAGAAGCTGTTGGAATAGTCCTAGTTAATTTAGTTGCTTAGAGCATGATATTAAGAGAAGCAGTACTATTTACTTAATATATTTAGTATATTAGTTATGTTACATAGCAACTTTGAGTCTATTTATAAAAATATCACAAAAGAATGTTATTGTATGTACATCACTACCACCTCTTTTTCCTCCCCCTCAGGTGGTAAAAATAAATTCTGCAAGCATACTTGCTTAGTATAATCAGCTATTTATATTAAATGAGTAGTTGACTAGAAATGAGAATACCTGGATTAAGGCAACAATAATGACATTATTCATCTATATTGTATTCCTATTAAAAGAAATATCATGTGAAAGGGAAATGTCAAATAGTATTTTTGAACTTTTTATTTATTGTGCTACATTTTATAATGCCTATCCTTCATTCAAAGTCATCTTACAGTTTTCAGACTGTTTTTATGAAGCAGCATTCATGCTAAAAATCATTTTATTTATTTCTAAAAAAAAAACCCAGGTTTCTACGTTCTGGAACATTTTCCCTCTCCTTTCTATGCATGAGCCTTCAGGAAACATTTATTTTCACATTTTGGCTGAAAATCACGTTAGAATAGAGAGTTTATGGTCCAAATATGTGCATTCTGGTTTATTTTATTTTTTATTGGTAAATTGCCTAAAATTATATATTAAAAAAAAAAACTTGTTTAAAAGTTATTTACTTAGCACAAGATAATGGAGTTCATTCTCCCTGACTTTCAGAAGTTGTATTCCTAGTGAGCAGAGAAAATATTGGAGAATCTTCTGGGTCTAAAACATGGTCCATGTTGCATTTGAATCACTTTGTTATCGTATGGTGGTCTCTGCTCTTACTGGCTCCAACATTTTCCTAGTTGTTTGGTAAGAAATTGGTAGTGCTTGTTAGTCTGTCTGCTAGATAAGAACTATGGCTTCACCCTGTGACCTATACACTATCCCTAAGTTATAGGTCAGAGATTGGCTATTTTGTGGTAGGTCTTGTCTCTATGCTTTGAATGACTATGTCTAAAATGAACTCGTACCTGGGCAGACCCACTGAGGGACAGAGGAATAAATTAATAAATATTTATGTGCATGGTCTGACCAGTCATTGGATTCTGATGATGTGATTAGCAATGAGCTGGCCATTGGCAGATATAGAAAGATGAATAATAATAAATAGTTCTGCCCTTGGGAAGTTTAAACTTACCTGGAGTGACACTTATTTGTTCATTTACAGTTTAGGAAACAGTATGGTATAATAGATAGAAGTACATACTTTGGAGTCAGGCTTAATGAGTTTATATTCCACCTATGTGAGGTATTAGCTATGAAACTTTAAGCAAATTATTTAACCTTACTATGCCACAATGGTCCCCTTATTATTATCTTGCATTAGTGTGACACATTTGTTACAATGGATGAATGAATACTGACGCATGTTAAGGTTCTTTTTTCCTGTTGAACATTTTGTGGATTTTGACAAACATATAATGCCCTGTATCCATCATTACAGCACCACACAGAACAGTTTCACTACTCAATAAATCCCCTGTGCTCTACCTGTTTATCCCTTCCTCCCTTGTCTCCAATTCCAGGTGACTACTCATATTTTTCACTATCTCTGCAGTTTTGCCATATCCAGAATGTCATATTGCTGGAAGCATACAGTATGTAGGGTTTTTTTTTTTTTTTTGGTTTTTTTTAGACTCGCTTCTTTTAGTTAGAGATATGCATTTAAGCTTCCTTCACATCTTATCATGGCTTTATAGCTTATTTCTTTTTATTGAGGTTTGCAGTTTTTAATAAGGTGAGCAAAGCAGATCTTTTTGTTGGAGCATACTCTCTCATAACTTCCTACAAAAGGGTGCCTGGGAGGAAGATTTTCTGAGTCCTTGAATGCCTGAAAATGTTAGTATTTTATCCTTACCCTTAACCCTATGATTCAGGTTGGCGTAGAACTCTAGGACAATGGAATGTCCCCTCAGTACTTTGTACCATTCCATTGCCTTTTAGCCTCTAATGTTGAAAGTGAAAAACCTAATACTCATTACTTTGTAGATAATCTTCATGTTTTATTTTCCTCTGGACACTCTTAGAATTTTCTGCTAATCTTGATTGTTCTAAAATTTCATAAGGAGGTGGCAAGGTGCAGAATCTTTTTATTTTTATTCTGGTCTTAAAAATTTTATTCCATTATTTATATGATTCTATTCTCCCCTCCATTTTTTTTTGTTCTCTCTTTTTGGAACTCCTGTTGGTTCAATGTTGACTTTCCTAGATTGAATGTCTTCTTCTCTTAAATTTTATCTTATGTTTTCTCTCTCCTTTTCTTCCATCTCTATGCTAAAAAATTTCCAAAAAATAAATTCTAATTCATTTGAATTTTTATCTTGATAATTGCATACTTATAATTATGAAAGATAATTATATTCTTTCACCTTTTTCAGATGATTCTTTCTCATTGTATTCTATGGTAGCAACATCTTCTTAAATATCTACAAGGATAACAATTCAGTTTTTAAAAGTTAGCTTTTGTTGACTGAACTATGTTTCTTTTGTCCAATTAAATTTAGAGTGTTTTGGTGTGAAATAAGCTAACCAGTTTGACCCTCAACCCCTCTCTCTACACACACTAATTTTCCACAGGCAAATTTTTTAATTTTTGTAAAAAAACAAAAAGGAGAAAGATCTTTAGTTTGATTTGCCTGGAAATCTGAGCTGCTCATTGTTGGAGCCTGCTAGGATGGAGACAGGAGATTAGGGAGTAGTGTATTTTTTAAATTACACATCTTATTTTCTATTTCACTTCCCACTCCTCCTGGTCACTAGCAGTCTCTGTGCTTTGTGGCTGCTCTGGGAGTTCACAAGGAAAATTGGCTCTTACCTCTATAGCCAACAGCAGCTCCTGAAAATATATTGACACAAAAGCTTTGAATATATTCCTAATGTCTCAGTAACACACACACACACACACACACACACACACACACACACACACACACACAATCTCGATTTTAGGCCTTTAACCATCTGTTTTGCTACCAATTAATTTAGATGTAATCTGTGACTTTGAAAGAATTTCAACTGAGAATTATTATTCCACCTAGTTAGAATGTTTTTGTCTCACTGTCAATTTTATTTTGTAATGTACCTATTAGTAAGAAGTGTGAAGAGAACCTGTAAATGACAAGTCTAAACATACCATTTCACTTACTCTATAACTGTATTGTGTAAGCTATCAACCAGGCATGTTGTTGGGCTCTGATGACAAAATAGTGAAAGACATTGTGCCTGAGCTCACTGATGTTGTACTTGACTCAACAAGATGTACAAGCAGAGCCACAATTATCATGCTGTGTATTCACTAAGTTAGAGGTTTCCTGGGTCACTATTCAAACCCCAGGATCATTAGGTAAACTGGGGGAATAGGAAAGATTTTTGGTAAGTTGCTGAGTTGAATTTGGAAGGTTTTTGGAGTTAGCCAGGAATTGAGAAGATAGAATGTATTCTGGGCAAAGGGAGTGGCTCAATGAAAGGTACAGAGACTGCTGATTTAGAGGATTGCAGCTTGTTTACTGTTGTGAGAGCTTGGGATACAGAGGGGAAGAAGATGAAAATGGATGAAGACTGGGCAGGGACACACGAGCTCAACCATAATGAGCTCTGTGTGATGTGTTGACGAGTTTAGAATTTCTCCTGAGGATGAGGCGCACGAGTGAGGGATTAAAAATAGGTGAGTGCCATGATCAGAATTGCATTTTAGAAAGGTCACCTGGATGCTGTGTGGAGACTTAGAATTATCCCCTATCCGTGTGGTGCTGCGGAGGATTTATTTTACTTCTGCTGAGATCCAGCAGTGATAGTTAAGGGCTGGGCTGCCTGCTCCCCTCCTCCTTCTAATCCTCTCCAAATTGGGAGGTATTAGTGCAAATTCTCAGTAAATTGGTAACTCACACACACTTTTTTTCCAGTACCGTTTCTACGGGTTGCAGTGGGGATGGTTAGAAGTGAGGAACTATTACAAAAATTTGCCTCATTCTTGGCCATCATTTTGCAAAACTCACCGTATTAAGTTGAAGTCTTCCTTTATTTAGTAGCAGGTGGTAATTATTATTGTTATTTATTACGACTGCTTATGATTTTTCCCTATTCCATTAGATTTGAAAGAAAGCAAATGCCTTGATTTTGTTTCTCTCCACCTTTCCTTAGATTGCACTCTCCACTACAGCACCAGTCACAAGTAGCTACTGAGCACTTAAAATATGGCTAATATGAATGGAAATGTTCTGTAATTGTAAAATACACACCAATTTCAAAAATTTAGTCACAAAAATAAGAAATATAGCATAATAACTGTATACTGATTGCATTTTGAAATCATAATATTTCAGATATATTGGGCTAAATAAAATCAATTATTAAATTACTTTCACCTGTTTCTTTTTACTCTTTTTAGCATAACTGCTAGAAAATTGAAAATCACATCCGTTGCTCACATTATATTTTGACTGAACAGCACTGATCCAAAAAATTCTCCCTTATTCACTGTAAGATAACATAGTAACAACATTGAAAGGACTATATTTTTAAAGTAAATTAATTTATTCATAATATAAGTTTTTAGTGAGTATATGATATGGCAAACATTATTCTAGCCATTGGAGCTGCGTGGTGAGTAAAACAAGGTCCTGGCTCTCGAGGAGCTTATCTTTTAGTGGGGGAAGCAGACAATCAACAAGCATGTGAACACTCAGAGTTCTGCTTACTGAGGAGTGAGGTGACCAAGGAGAACAGGGCAAGGGGGTAGAAAATTTCCCGAGGCCCTGCTGAGGAAGATGGAGCCTAATGTGGACAGGGGATCAGGAAACGCATCCTAGAGAAGATATCACTTACACAGAAACCAGAAGTGATGAGGAGCAGCCAGCCTGCATAAACATCCAAGGTCAGAACATCACCCGCAGGAGAAACTGCAAACAGACGCCCTGAGATAGGAACAAGCTCGTTTTGTTCAAGAAGTCGCAAGAAAGTCTTTGTGGCTAGGGCAGTGGGTGGCAGGAAACACCTTGTAAAAACAAGTAGGGTTGTTCTCAAAGTGTGCTGCACAGATCCCTGGGGGTCCCAAGACCTTTCAGGGGCATCTGTAAGGTCAAATCTATTTTATTGTGTTAATATTTGTTCTCCTGCTGGAAAGGCAATGATGGAGCCCTACTGCTGTTAAGGCAGGGGCACTAAACTGAATTCTTGATTGCCATTAGGATCTGTACACATAATGCCAAGTTCACTTAAGAATGACCTTGCTAAAGCAGTGCAATTATTAATTGTAGTAAATCGTGAGCTGTGAGTACATATATCTTTAATATTCTTTGTAATGATATGAAAAGTACTATATATGTTAAGTAATTCTGTAGCAAACTCCAATACGATGGTTTTCCCACAGAAAAGCACTGGTGCAAATTATAGTGAGTTGAATTGGCAACCTTTTAATGGAACATTATTTTCAATTGAAATAATGTCTTCCAAATTATGGTTCCTTAGATCTAGGTATTTGGCAGACATTTTTTCAAAAATGAACCTATCCTTTCAAAGGCGAGTCTATCACTTCAAGTGACACAAATGACGTTATTGTTGCTGATGATAAAATTTGAGCTCTCAAGAGAAAATTAGAATTTTGGGAAAATCTGTATCAGCCTCCATGACAGGTGCCCAATACAAAATTTACTGATGAGATTGGTGGTAATATTAACAACAAATGTAATTTTTAAGTATTATGTAATAAAATATGCCAACATTTGGAGGTTCTAGATGACTCCATGAATTGATGGTTTTCAATGACCAATGCATAATGTCAAAAATCATGCCTGATTAGACTATTCATTCGAAACGCTGGAGAGACCAATGTATTTTACATAATCTATACTAATAAAAAGGTAATATGCTAATTAGACCGGATAGACCAAACGTCTTCCAGATGTCATTCTGGACGTCCTTCCTGACAAAGCTGGGGGCGTGGCCAGCCTGCAAATCCTCGGCAGCCCCTTGCCCAGGCTGGCCCTGCCCCCCAGTGGGGGCACCCACCCTGATCTGGGGTGGAGCCAGCCTGCAAACACTGGCCCCTTGCCCCTGCCAGCCATGCCCCCTAGTGGGGACCCCCCACCCTGATCCAGGGCCCACTTCAAGGCAAGTCACCCGCCCCCACCCATGCACTAGGCCTCTATCCTATATAATAAAAGAGTAATATGCAAATTGACCCTAATGGCAGAACAACCAGAACAACCACTGGACCAGGCACTATGAGGTGCACTGACCACCTCTTGGTTCCTTCCCCTGGCCATCTGGCACTGATCACTTGATGGCGAATGGGGAACCGGGGGTGGGTGAAGCGGGGGGTGGGGCCAGCTGAGGGCAGCTGGAGAATATGGCCCTGATCGCAGGCCAGGCCTAGGGACCATACCCGCACATGAATTTCATGCGACAGACCTCTAGTCCTGTCTAATAAAGAGGGAATATGTTAATTGACTGCCACACCCTCAAAGATGGCAGTGCCCACAGCCACAAGATGGCGGTGCCCAGTCCCCTCAGTCCTGCTGAGGCGGCAAGCGTGCAGCATGGCTGGGCCTACCCCCAGGCAGGTCCAGCCACTCTGTGTGCCTGCCTCCAGACTCCTCCAGTCCCCTCAGCCCCCCAGCCACCCAAGGCTGGCCCAAGGTGCAGGCAAGCCTCAGATGGCAGCTGCCCAGCTAATGCCTGAGGCGCAGACAAGCCTCGGATGGCGGCTGCCCAACTGATGCCCAAAGCACAGGCAAGCCACCGATAGCGGCTGCCCAGTCACCAAGGGCCACCCGAGGCTCAGGAAACCAGGGCCAACCGAGGCTTGCGCTGGTAGTGGCAGCAGCAGAGGTGTGATGGGGGCATCGTCTTACCCTGATCACTGGGTCACCTCCCACCCCTGAGGGCTCCCGGACTGTGAGAGGGGACAGGTTGGGCTGAGGGACCCTGCCTCCAGTGCATGAATTTTCATGCACTGGGCCTCTAGTATCTTATAAAAGGTTAATTGTTAAAGCTTCAGGTTCCACATTGCAGCTAACCATCAGACACTACCACTCATCAAGTTTGCATGTATACCAAAGAAAAATATCCATAATTATCTGAAAGTGACATTAAAATATTTCTCTATTTCCAACTACATATTTGTGGGGAGACAGATATCCTCATATCCTTCAACCAAAATAACATATCAAAACAGATCAAATGCTATCAATCTGTACTTCTCTATCTTTTCACCTAATCCCCTGGCTCCTCCCTCCCCCCATCCCCTCTGGCAACCATCAATCTGTTCTCTGTATCTCTGAGTCTGTAAACTGTAACTGGAAAAAATTTAAATTAACAAATAAAACAAAAAATATTAAATGCAGAAACAATATGATAACCTACCTGTGTTCTATTAAGCCAGATATTAAAGATGATTTGAAAAATGTAAAACAATGTCATACTTCTCACTGATTATGGGGGTAGTTAATATAGATTTTTAAAAAATATGTGTTATTTACATTCACTTGCACTAGATTATTGCTATTTACAAACAAATTTGTAAATTAATATTTTTAATATTTTCCAGTTTTAATTTAAACTACAGTAGATATCAATATATTTAAATAAAAGCTCTTTGTGGTCCTCAATACTGTTCAGGAAGTTGTTTGTTACTAATGATGATTTGAGCTCCTGAGACCAATTTGAGAACTGCTGATCCCAAATTAGGATTTGGATTTTATTCTAAGTATAATGAGAAGTGGTAGGTAGAATTTAGACATCAGATATGACAAGGTCTCATTTATATACAATATTAGAGTCCCAGTGCATGAAATTCATGCACAGATGTGGTCTCTAGGCCAGGCTGGTGATTGAAGCATAAGCGTCTGGAGTGGAAGGGCTGGTCCCAGCTGACCTCTGGGCCCTGGGCAGCACCTGGACCCCAGAGCCCCCACAAGCCCCCCTCCACCTGAGTCACAGCGCCCGAGTCCCCACATGGAGATATGGTGAGTGCGGCCAACGGGGTGCAGCGTGGGCACCTGGGCCACCCCGTGGCGCCAAATGGAAGCCAGGCAGGCAGCGCATTCTCTCCCAGCTGGCCTCGCAGACTAGCTCCTGGCGAACCCCTCTGGTCCCCGTGGCTGCAGCCTGGAAGAGGCCATGTGGGTGCGGGGTGGGCTACTCGTAGGTGCCCAACACCTGAGCGCGGGGCTTCCCTGGCATGCGAGCCTTGGAGTCCCGGGGAGTGTAGCAAGGGAAGTGAGAGCAAGCTTGGCAGACACTCCACATTCTTACTGCACCTCCACCTCCGTCCCCATCACCCCTGCCCCCAGGTAGCCATCAAGATGTTGCAGCCTCCTGCCTGGGCAATGCAGGAGGTTGGTCGCCGCCACCCACCCCCAGTTCCCCGTCTCAGCTCGGGGCCCAGTCCCAATTGGGTGATCAGGGCCTGCTGGCCACTGGTTGCTGTCTGCAGGGCAATCAGTAGGGCATTCAGCCCGGTGCCACCTGCTCACCTGCTCCACCATTCCACCATGATCCTGCTCTCATCTGGGCCCATTGGGGCCAGCAGTGCCTTTACTACCACCCTCTGCTAGCGTTGCATCACTGACGCCTTTCAAGTTCTGAGCTGCCCCCTGGTGGTCAGCGCACATTGTAGCGAGTGGTCAAACTCCTGGTCAAGCAATTTGCATATTAGGCTTTTATTATATAGGATATTACTGTGCCCTAGCTGGAGCATGCAATCATTTAACTCATATGGAAAGTATTCCTTCTCTGTGCCAGGTATGAACACAAGGTGAACAAACCCTTCTTTGACAGATAACCCAGAATGGAAGCCTTAGAACTTCATGTTAAATCTTTCTTTACACAGATGTTCTTCATCTAATCACTTTCCAAATGCAGTCTTTCTGTTTCTGATGTCTCTCAAATATATTCCCTTCATTCTATTTCCAATAACAGTTTGGTCTTTATCATCATCTGTACATTATAGTAAAATCACAATTGGCTGTGGTCTTTCCTTATTGATAATTTATCTCCATGCATTCTTGATTCCCACTCCCAAACCCCCTACCAGGCCTGCTGAAACACAGATGTGATACTACCAATCCCTATTTTTAAAGCCATAACCAACCAGGGCTTCTCAAATCTTAATGTGTATTAAAATTACCTGGAATCTTATTAAAATGCAGATTCTGTTTTAGTAGATCTGGTGATTCTGCATTTCTAAGAATTTTCCCACAATCCTATGCTTCTGATTCATTGGCCTTGAGTAGGCAAGGGTTTTGAACACCCCTCCTGGCTTATCAATGTCTCATCTTCAGAGCAGCATTCAATGCTAATCAGAAACTATCTCTAATCTGTTTCTAGCCATAAATCTCTATCCTCACCATTGTTCTAGTCATTCTTCTAATAAACAATGAATTTATTTGCAACAAAGAAAAAATTTGCAAACCCCTTTCCCCACCTTGTTCATACAGCCAGGCCATAAGAGATTCAAATTCTCCTGGTTTGGTGGCAAATTGATATTTGGAAAAGTGGAATTTCCCTTGGATTAAACCATGTTTTACAGATGTCCATTCTTGCCTTTCAGGCATAATGTTGGAGATTTGATCCTTTTTCAAGTCGATTCAAGCGTTGTCCCAATACCTTGGCAAAGGTTTCAGGTTTGATCCCTGCTCTGGGCACATACAAGAATCAACCAATGAATGCATAAATAAGTGGAACAACACATTGATGTCTCTCTCTTTCTCTTTCTCTCTCTCTAAGAATAAGTAAATAAAACTTTAGTCATTTGTAAGATGATTACAAGCTCAGACTTTAGACGAGCAGTGTTTGGGGAATATCTCAGTGTTGTTGTCTGGGTGTTGATTACATAGATTTCAAGTCCCAATCATTACATTAAGCCTTGAACTGTGTTTTTATATGTATTGCTCTTCCAGTGCAGGTCAGCAGGACGGAGAGTGGACTGTGACCCATTAGTGCCATTGCAGCTAGGACCATCCTTCTGGCTATGACAAGCTAGTTGGCCAATCCATTGCCATCTTTATAGCAAACATTATGGAAATGCCAACTTCCTTGAGGGGGCCAGGGTATTGGCAACAAAATGATTTTGAGTAAGGAAAGTAGCATAATGACCTGAGGTCTCCAAAACCGAAAAAAAAACTTACACTGAGAAATGCAAGGGACTTTCAGAACCCAGGGGACTGCTGTAGGGATGCCGCTTCTCCCGGACACATGTAAGGGACAAAGCAGTGGATTGTGAAAAGTGTATTTGAGGGAGCGTTACAAAGCCTGGTTCTTCTTGTCTTGGCTCCCACTAGTTTTGTGAACTTGAGCAAATCACCAAACACCTATGAAACTCAGTTTCCTCATGTGTGAAATGGAGGTTTTATTTGCCCAACCTGCCTACCTGGGGTGTTGTGAAGGCTAAATGAGATAAAAAACATTACCATCATTCTGTATCTCATAAAAGTACTTGTTTATTATTAACGCCACTAGGAATGGTATCGATGTAAGAATGTTCAAACCCATAGAGAATTTTTATAAACATTTATTTGAGCCAAACAGAGGCTACACCTGAAAGCAAGATCTCAACAGACTGAGATAAATGCTTCCAAGAATAACAGTTTGCAGTTTCTTTTATGCATTTGAGATAGAGGAGCGAACATACAGAAGATTACATGAAGGTGGGAGAAAGCACAGTGGGGATTGGATTACCGGATAGTTAAGATTATTTGTGCTCTCCAGCGTGCTATAGAAGAAGGGGTCTGAAAAGGTGGTCATGTTTTAATAAGAGGGGTCTGAAAAGGAGCATTTCAAAGGTGTGTAAACCTAAATGTACATAAACAATAGACAGGGGTGCTTAATGCAAAGCTAAGAATTTTAGTAAAGAAGTTATATGCATGAGGTGTGACTACCCACCATGACCTGCCCAGTTAAGAATTTATAACCAGACCACCCTGTAAAGTAGGATACTTTCCATAGAACCCCCTTTTCCCCCCTCCACAATGGAATAGCTGCTAAGTGTCAGTCTTCATTGTTGAGGCAATGTATGTAATAAATAATTCGTACTGTCTCTCTCCTGAGCCCTTTCCCCTTTGATAAATAAACACAATGTCAGATCGGTTTTATTACAGGTAAAGCTGGGTGGAATAATACAGTTGTATTCTTCTAAATGCAATCCCTTCTCTCCTGAATAAAACTACCTTCTTCCAAAAGCTGGTGAGCTAGACAAGTAACCATGGGTCATTCCAGACACATCAGCCCCATGCTATCCTTAGGGCCCACTCCAACTGGATCCAAAGAACAGCCAGGTCACCTCTTTTAGTCATCTCTTTTCTGTGGAAAGGCGAGAATGACTTACAAGAAGACTGATAGCTGGTACTCTAGTACTCCTGAGAGGGGAATCCCTATTTGATGGGTCACAAGAGCTAACTAATGAGGGAAAAAATAGCTTCTTCTACACATACATTATTCCACTTAATTCCTGCAGCTGCACTTTGATGTACACATAGTTTTTTCCTATGAGGAGTGTGGGCTTAGAGAGCTTAAAAAATGTGCTCACTCTGGCAGGGTGATTCAGTTGGTTGGAATGTCACCTGTACACCAAAAAAAAAAAAAAAGGTGTGGATTCAATTCCCCATCAGGGGACATATCTAGGTTGTGGGTGTGAATATGCAGGTGTGTTGCACAGTCTGAACTTCTTGGTAATAATGAAAAATATGAGGTCTGTGGGTTTAGTTAGCAAATATATTTCAAGACTATGAGGGTAATTGGCAAGGAGTCAGTTCAAAAGGAGAGTGTTGATAGAGGCCCAGATATTCCATGAAGGACTCACAAGAGGCTGAGAAAGTGCTTGGTCTGAACTCCAGAATATAAGTTCTGGAAGTGCGGACATCTGAGTGTGTGAGCAGGACTGACGGAGAAAAGCTGTGCTAGAGTAACAAAGGGGACTTTTCCTAATATTCCAAGGAACCTGGATTCTATACCTATACCACTGATGGGACAAAAGAATGAGCATTAACAATCACACTCTCTGCCACTTTTGGTTGCAGATGACACAGGTCTCTCCAGTGTTTCTCAAAAGTGGAAGAAGCCTTTTTCAGGAGGTGGTCTGCACACAGCATTTCTAGGCAGGAGGTTAAAATCTCTAACGTAGGATGCATACTTAACGTGATTTTCTGCTTCATTCTCCTTTAAAAATAAACTGGGGAGCGAAAGTGTCAGTGTTTGTAGCTTCATTCTCTGTTGTAATTGGATGATGTTGTTTGCATTTGAAATGAGAGCCAAGTGAAGTGAAACTAAAAACTTCTTAAATGGTTCTTTGATTCTTCAGGGATGTGGGGACAAGGAGACTGATGAGTATTTGGATCTTCCTAGGATAATCCCCAGACATTGTCAAGTCTTCCACCTTTATTTACTTAAAAACAAGCTTCCCATTCCTCAGAGTTTCAAAAATGATCCTTCATGTTATTGACAAATAATAATTTAATGGACAACCTGATTAGATGGGCACAATGAATTAGCTATCGGCCTGACAGCCTTAGAAGCATTATGTTCTGTATCTGTTTACTCAGCACTAGGTGAAATGCAGAAGTCTATAGAAAATCAGATTTCCATGCTGCTTTGTCAAAGCAAATTTAATCACAGCCAGAACATGTGGCATCCATCATTTCCACTTCAGAAGGCATCAACGGGGGCAGATCAGCAACAAGGAGCCTGGCTGCCATGGCTGTCCTCCACTCACAGGAAAATTAAATTTAACTATAGATCCTTGATAAATGAGGCCACTGAAGCCATCAAACATGATGACTAAGTGCTCGGTATTAAAGCAATCCCCAAAGGCCCCCAAACTGGAAAGAAGCATAGGCTCATTTGATCTGGCCTTGAGGTCTTTGCACACATTCACACCTCTGCTATGGACAGATAAATACGGGCTTTAGCACACTGCCCCAGGAGTCCAGAGATTATTTTCCCAGAAATCTTTACTGGGTCTTTTCTTTTCCAGAGGTTCTGTTAGAGCTCTCCCAGTCACTTACCCAACCTACTTTTCCTTATACACCTTTTTCCTTTCTCATTGTTCTTAACTCCTATCAGGTATTTATCATCCAGGCCCTAAAATGACTATTGGATCTTGATTGCTTTTAAAATGTTCCTTCTCTAGCATCTTAGCTATTCTCTCCCAGGCTCCAATTTATGGGAAATTAGATGATAGATATAATTTTGTGAAATGCCAAGATTGTGAGGTGTTTGAAGGCAGCAACTATATTTTAGTAATTTTTTTTTTAATCCCCAGAACTTAGAAATTAGGATATGGCACATAGAGTCGGCTTGATTAATACATTTTTAATGAATCAGTGAGTGAATGAATGTTCATGAAACTCAGCTGAATGCTCTGATCATAGTGTTTACCACAGACATTAATGGGGCAGTTTTCTCCATCGCCAGTGGGGTTCTTAGGGTACTGCTGAAATAAGCATTTTTAGAAGCCCCAGTGGGAGAATACGATGTGGTAAAATAATTTATTTGTGTGGAGTTATATTCCTCAGGTTGCAAAGTCCCAGCACCTTAACTCAGTCTTGAAAGGCGCAGCTGAGGGTCCATAGAGCCAAAAGCAGGCCTAGTCTCCAGAGCTTCTGCTCCATGTTGCCGCTGAGTCCAGTTCAGTCACAGGCTAATTAAAGTCCATTAGTCTGTTGTGTGGAGTACACATGTTGTGGGGGGCCATGTGGGTGAATGCAGGGGCGTGCACCCCCTGCAACAGAAGTACCAGGAGCATGGGCAAGCAGAAGAGCCAAGAGAGTATGCTCCTTTGTCTAGGAGTTTAAATATTCAAGTTTTGTGCCCTTGCAGTGGCCACACCTATTCTGGCCACTAACCTGTTCCCAGGTGTGATTGACAGATAGGTAAGCACCTTCCCACATTACTCAGACCTTACTAGGTATGTATCCAAACTGCCTTTGTCCAGCCCCTTTTCTCATTGATGAGTGGGGAACAGACTTGGAGAGTGTTAAATTAGCAAAACTGTAAAAATGGCATGCTTATATTATCTAGTTTTTCTTTTACTCCTTTTCTGTTAATTAATAACCAGATTATTATAACAGTATCAATAGGATTAAGAGCAATATATTTCTGAATGTAATCCAGATACATACACTGACTGTATTATTAAATATCTTAAGGACAATTGAGTATACCTACCTCTTCAAAATTCAGTTTTGATTAATTGACAAACTAATCAAACTGACCTTTATAGACCTCCATTTTATCATGATTTAGGTGGTACATTGAAGCATAGCTATCCCATGTAGTTGCTATGAGATTTAAATGCAATAGTTATTAACATTAGATAGCACAGGGCTTGCCACATAAACAAAGAATCAATGTAACTTTGTTACCATCATAGTTTATAGTCATCGTCATCATAGTTATCAGTATTCACATGCTTTTGGCTCAGCACCAGTCTTGGTATTGTGGAGGAGGCAAGAGAAATATAAAATTTGCTCTTTTCCCAGAAAGAATTTCTTAGTGCCTGGGAAGACAAGAAAAAAGACACACTTCCAGGAATAGTGTGCCAGAGAAATGCAAACAGAACATAAATGCATAGAATTTCAAATGTGGGTCTGCTTGGATTTGTATGGAGACATCTGACTTAGTGGGAAAGCATGTAGCTCTTAGAGCAAGCTATTATAGAAGAGTCCTCAATGATATGGGCAATGGAGGCACGCCCGGGAGTGGGCCTGGGGAATATTAAGGAGACTAGCCTGACTTGAATAGAAAGTGTAGGTATGGGTGGAGCTACATTTTGTAGAATCTTGAAAGCTAGGTAGGGTTTAAACTTGTGGCTTGATATGAATGCAGAGATCCATTTTAGATTCTTTACCAGGAAGTTACATATAAAAGTGAGTTTCTTGAGTCATTAACATGGATTGGATGTGAGAGGCTGAGATGTGAGAAATGAACAAATAAGGTTTTGCAGAATCATGTGTGAGATAAGGGAACATGAGTAAGTGACAAGTAAACATTGCTGTGCATCTCTTGGAGGAAGCATCAATGGGTTTAGGTGACTCTTCAGTTTCTATTGCTGGGCAGTGAGTAGCACATCACCAGGAAGGAACAAACTCCCTTTCATAATGCCAACAAGAGAGAAGGGCAAGATGAATTCATCTTGCTCCAAACTGATTGACTTGCTGGAGTAATTTTAAGTGTTAGTAATTGAGATTAACTCTATAGTCTGAGAGCACTCTGCACATGGATGTATGTTTATAACTCTGCTTAACCTCATCAAATGCCAATTTAAAAACTTATAGTCAATAATCAAGCACATTTTTATTCCGTGAAAAAAAATTATTATGCAACTTAAGCATACCCCTACACTTAAATTTTCAAAGTGAAGCATTCAAAAGGAGTTTGTACTAAATAAATACACAGTCTGCCTTCTTAGCAGATTTACATAGAAATTTTTCAATGTTGTTATGAAATTGTTGAAGCATTTTTCTCGTATCTCTTGAAAACACTTTAAAGCATTGGCAGAAATCATTGTCTTTGGTCTAATCACATGTTTCCAAGGCAGTTTACAAGCATGTTATTTTGCTATTTACTAATTATATTTATTGGATACACCAATCACTTAATAGCCTCTGGCTGCATTTACAAAAAGTATTGAGAAAGCTCCCACTGTTACACTTATAATTTATTATAGACAACATAAAAACAAGATGCTCTCTCTCCACATGTATTACACACATAGAGATGCTTACAGAAGAACTCTGTGCAGATCCTGAATGAGCAAATATAAAGGGCACTCTTAGCTAAAGGCGTTCATTTCTTTCAAGACAGCTGGAGATTGTGGCTCTTCTCTATTGGTGCTTGGGGAGCGGGAGAGGCAAAGTGATGCCCGGAATGTTGGCCAAGCAAAGTGGAAAACTATGGTCCCCAAGGGATGGGTGGTGCTTGCCATTCTTTTTTCAGGATAATCAGAAACAGCCAGTTAGAATGTCATCCTAGGAGATCTCAGAGCCTGTGTTGAGTAATACTTTCTCCATAATGATGATGCTAGAAAAAGACTCTCACATTGGAGGTTACGTAACGTGTGTGGTTTCAGAAGGATGCCAATAGCCTACTTTTGGGAGAAAGACTCTTCTATTTACCTGTACCTGGTGATCCTCCTTTTTAGCCTCTTCTCTTTTAAAAATTATTCTTTAATCATTTATTAGGCCCTTGGTTTTGTGTATAAAGCCTTTGAGAAGCTCATACTCTGATAGTTAGGCTAAAGCACTTCTATCTTGCCTCAAAGACCTGAGGAAGATTTTCTAGCAGGACCATGATTGAAAAGAGATCCCCTTTCTCAGTTACATCCACTTCCACATACATCCTGTATTGGGCACTTATTTTTCTGGGTTGCTCTCTTATTCAAACCATTCATTCTAATATGGGCATTTATTTCTTTTCCTATAGATCATACAATTTTAAACTTCTCTCAGGACAAGGGACATTTCATATACCCTTGTATCATTGACTTATCTAATGACTAGTAGAGTGCTATTCACATAGTTACATGCTAATTATAATGCAACAGGAAAAAATCATCTTAATGTGGATCAGTTCATTTTATTAATGTGTCTCAAAAAGCAAGAATGCTAATAAATAAACCTATCTTAGGGCTGATAAATTTTTGATGGTAGGTTGGATGTTAAAATCTGTTTCATAAATGAGAGTGGGGGAGAGGTTGCCTCTGTTTACAGAGGCTTATGGTGAGATACAGGGTCAGCTTGGTGTAATTTGTGGGTGCTTTCAAAGGGGAAAGAGGGGCACCAGAAAAATTGGGGAGCTTGTGAGATAAAGAGAATCTTTCTCGTAACCTCACAATTCTGCTGAAGGACTGGCATACCTTAAAGGTTATGCTCCAGCTGAAATAGGTGCTGATGAAGCAGATGCTAATGCAAGCATGATACCCACACTGTATACTTCAAAATAGGATGAACCAAACGCTAATCATAGCTCAAGGTGCCTTGTCTTACGTGTTATTAAAACATTTTAAGGGAACTTTACTACAATCTCCAAATAAGTAATGTGATTTATGGAGCAAGAGATGCTGTTTTATTATTCTGGCAGAACATGTGAATAATTTATGAAGTAATTCTAATCACACTTTGAAGGGGAAAAAAAGACAGTGGCCATGCCTCTCTCTTGCCTTATGTATTAATTTTAGAGATCTTTTGCATTATAAATGTTTGAGAGGAAAATAGTTTTTGTTTTAAAATATTATGAGATATCATAGTGAAATATTTGAGTATGTGCAAATTGATTTTAATAATATTTAAAGCATATAAAAAGTTCAAGACTTAAATTACAAAAAGTCTTGTCACCCTGGATGGTGTGCCTCAGTTGGTTGAGCATCCTCTCATACACAAAAATGGTTATGGGTTCCATTTCCGGTCAGGGCATATATTCAGGTTGCAGGGTGTTTGTTTTTTTAAAATATATTTTTTTATTGATTTCAGAGAGAAAGTGAGAGGGGGAGAGAGAGATAGAAACATCAATGATGAGAGAGAATCATTGGTTGGCTGCTTCCTGCACACTCCCTACTAGGAATTGAGCCTGCAACCCAGGCATGTGCCAGGAATTGAACCTGGGACCCTTCAATCTGCAGGCCAACGCTCTATCCACTGAGCCAAACTGGCTAGGGCTCCCCTGTATGGGTGCAACCAATCGATGTATCTCTCTCTCTGAAACTCAATAAACATATACTGTATTTGGGTGAGGATAAAAAAGAAAAAGATAAGTCTTAACCAGAATAAAACCTGGGAACCTTCAGTCCGCAGGCCAACGGTCTATCCACGGAACCAAACTGTCTAGGGCTCCCTTTTGTATCTTGATGCATCCACTTGCTATTCTGGTTCCCTAGATAATATTCTCAAATACAGCTCTGATTTTGCATTTCCCACTTTTCATTCACTCAAGCGCTCTCCCTGTGGCCCACATGTAAATGCGCTTGGTATTTTTCTGTAGCCCAGGGCCTGGACCTCCTCCGGGTGATAATTTACTTTATTCCTTTACTCTTGGTACTTTTCTGATAGACAGCAAGAAAAAAGTGTTGGGTATTGATCATTGACAGGCCCTGCAAGTGGGCAGTGGCAGTCAGCTAAACCCCGATCTCCATGAAGAGTTCCTTATGGGGACATGGCATTGAAAACTAAGTTTCAGGATGGCCAGGCAGAGTTCTGAAGTTTTCCAGCAGATTTGGTTTTGCTGTGTGGTGAGCACAACTCTAAATTTCAATGCAAAATGGACTCTTTATAAGGTTAACCTGATGGCATTTCTTCCCAGATACTTTCTAATATATGTTTTGTATTTATGTCTTCTAAGCCATTTTTCAAACAAATTCTACCTTTACTCCAATGCCCACTCTAAGGTCTTTACAGCACTTGGGTATAAAACTTATTCAATATTTTCCAAATATTTATCAGTTCCTACGTTTCCTTTTTTTTTTTCAACTTGTCCCTTCACTTAAATGTTTGATTCTTTTTTTCCTGCTAAATTATAAGCAGGTGAAGGGCAAGAAACATTTAGGGGTGTTTTCTGAGCCCCTCTATCTAAACCAATATCCCTAATTCCTCCTCAGCCAAAGAGACCTTGTCAGCATTGTTTAAATTTGGTTAATGTGTTCCTTGCCAAGGATAATCTCTTAAATTGACATCTTAAGCTATGCCATTAGTTGCTAACTAACAGGCTCTTGTAAGTTAATGCCATTTCCTTCACTTCACTCTGCAAACCATTTTTGTTCTAAAATAAATCTTATAAAGGAATCATTTCTCTTTGCTTAGCTTGGGACATCTAAATTAGCTCTAGGCATTGCTATTTATTTCTGGTTCTGAGGACCTTATGGAATTAGATTTGACATGGAGTTCTCCACAGGGAGCTGTCAGCTGGCAAGCACGAGGATGGATGATGCACTTAAAGAGTGTGGAGTAAGAGTGACCTCAGGAACAGATTAATCCATATCTATGCACTGACATATGTCAGACACATCTTCCTGAGAACTCTGATGTACAAAACCAGAAAATTTTAGAGACTGAAGAGGATATTAGAGACCATTTAGTCCAAATCTGACATTCTATCCACAAGAAGATAGAACCAGAAGTAAGAAATGACTTCCTTTAGTCAAAGAGCCTGTTAGTGGAAAAATCGATATGAGAACCCAGGTCTCCTCGCTCCTGAAAATGTACACTGGTTTGAGCGTTTAAGAGTTTTAGTTCTTCCTGCTGATTTTAGGGCTTCACACATCAGGGGACCTGAGAGTTAACTAGCAAAATTGAAATGACTGTAATAAATTAGCAATGTATAGTGCCTGGGAGCTATGATTACAGGTGCTGTAAAAATGCAAAATTGTAATGAGAATGATAACTGTACTGAGAAGCCTATGAAAATGGGATGATATTATATCTGCCCAGAGCCAGATGGGAGGTGCCTCTTCAAATCGACCAATACTGTGTGACCTCATGAAATCTATAGGAATATTTGCCCATTATGCAATGGCTTGTAACTGTGATGTCCAAGACAGTCACCAAGAGGCCTAACATGTAAAGTATCTTCATCAGTGCTAAATTATTTTCAAAGTGATTTTCTTGGTAAGACAATTTATTGTATTATTTCATTTAGAGGTACACTTTACCAATTGCTCTTTGAAGGTCAATTGAAAGTTAAGACTATGGAGGTAAAAGTTTGATGTGTACATTTCCTGATAGTTTTTTTTTGTTTGTTTTATTTTTTTCTTAATGTTATTGGATCAAAATATGTTTTACCACCTGTGGTTTATAGATGCATATCTGAAAACATTTTTGATTCAAGGATCCCAAGCGCAAAATCCTCTGGAACAAATACTTAACAGATTATGTTTGAACAATTAAACAAGAAAGAGCTGGTTCCTGGCTCATTAAGAACAAGATGTGACAAAGTTACTTCCTCATATTTGTGGGTGGAATTATTGGACTGGCAGATGAAGGGGAAAGCCATAAACTATTGACACAGTATATCTTCATTTCATTAAGATAACCAGCAGCTTTTCTACCAATATGTATATGCTTGTGGTGAGCAGAGAGAAATTGTATAGCATCATAATAGAATAAGATAGACACCCTTGATTGAACACCTCTATGTAAAGCATTAGATTCATGTCACCTTAAAGGTAATCTGTAGTCCCATTTGGTATGTTTATTCATGATTTTGTAAATGCATAATTAAATGAAGTGGCAGTCTCCCAGTCTTTAAGAGTCAACCTCTTCTGGCACATTTGGGAAAGCAGAGCCTGGTCTCATATTCTTAATGCAATCAGGGTTATTAACTTCATTTCTGGTCATGTTTCTAACAACTCCTGCCCTCAGTACACTATATGTGTTACATCTTCCTTCTCATGAACTTCAGCAGAGTGGTGAATGTGAAAGTGACTACATTCATTTCTACTACTCTATCTCTATTCACATGACCACCACTCAAGGTTATTCAGGTGTTCAGTAAGGGAAAAGGACAAATAAGTTTCCATCTTTAATAGATATTTTCTCTCAGGGACATAGTGTAGGTCATTGCTCTGCCACTTTCAAGTTCTGCCCTGTATTACTCTGGCATCTCCCTATAGTCACACATAGTAATTGAGAGCCTTTCTGTGCACTGTTCTAGATGGTATGACACTTGAGAAAAATATATCATGGTAGTCCCTGCTCAAGTGGAGATTTACATTTTGATGGTAGGAGAGTGCAATTAAAGAAAATCAAATAAACAAAATGCTTTTAGATAGTGATTAATGCTATAGAAAAAAATACACTATAGTTTTTAAATTCCTCACATATCCATATCGTTACATACCCAACATTTGGCTCCTTTTACGGAATGCCACTCCCACTTATAGACAGGAAATCTATCTCTCTTCCTATTCTTTTTTCAGACAAACAGCCTCCTAGAGCAATGCATTTTTCAATGCCTGCTTTATTTAGTCTATAATAATATCCTGGGAAAGTTTACCCACCCTACTTTCCCAGATCTGGTTGGTTCAAGGACTTCTGACCAGCGCGTGGTATAATAGGTCTGCTCATTTTGGTAGTCATCCACTGAGTAATCCAAATAGGTACTCAATCCTGATAAAAATTCTCAGAGATGGCACAATCAAAAGAGAAGCATGATATCCTTGACCAGGACATTCTCCTATACTCTTTGTATGAAGGGAATCAGTTCAGTCCATGTGACATTTCAGGAAAGAGTGGGTGAGAGAAAATAGACTTCTGAGTTTTGTGTAAAACACAAACTATGAAGGATGGCAAATGCATTTTAAAACAGTCTTTATACAAGTTATTTTTTTTTAAATGTTGAACAGGGCAAGGCCAAGAATAGATGACAGAATCAAAATATTTTTAATAGGATGAAATGATGTATTTCAACCATGTATGAAATATGACAAGAATAAATATAAAGTACTAAACACTAAACCTTATCTGCACTAATTCAGGGTTGAAAAACCCCAACATGACTGGACAACAGTTGATATGATAAAAGACCTCGAGGGCTTCAGTAGACCATGAACTTACCCTGTGTCCACAAAGTGGCATGGAAACAAAAGTCAAGTGCTCCAAACGAGCGAAGATATATTCCCACAGACATCTGTACTATTAAGCTCAAATCTGGAATATTGTGTCTAATTTGGAGATGAACTCACTGACAAGGATAATTATGAACCAGAGTGCATTCAAAGCAGGTTGAATCTACTCAAAGGGCATCTGAAACTATATAATACAATGAACTGTTTCTGGAACTGAGGACTTTAACACAGAAAGAGAATGCTTGTAATAGAAATGATACGCTTCTTTAGATGTTTACATGGCTAGCATATGGAAGAGTTAATAGATGGAAACTGTGCTGTACAAGAGAAGTAATGATGGACAGACAGGAATTCTTTACTAGAACCAGCTAAAAATAGAACAACATACTTAAGAAAGTGGTGAGTGCTTTGTCATGGAGAATTATCAAGTAGGGATTTAAACAGATCTATATGATGTAAATTACTGTTAGTTGTCTTTATTATTTTAATTATTATTATAATCTTCAAGACAACTCTTTGTCTTCCTTCTTGATCCACAATATAAAAAAGTCCAAAATATGAGTATTTCCCAGCTTGGAGTCCTTCATAATTTACCTCGTTGTGCATGCATGATGTTGGCATCAATTTTCTCAGGGCCACCTTCACTGGTGGCTAACTGACAGAACATGACAGGTAGTCCCCTACTGGCCCAGAGGGTTCAGCTCTGTACCCAGAGTGACTCGGGCTCTTGAGGAAATCTGACTCATTCTACTATTTAAAAGTGTACCTTGTTAGGAATTCACATATGTATTGCTTTGAAATGAAGCTTGTACTAGAAGAAATATTTGGAGATTATAACAATACAGAAACTTCTTTCAAAATTGGTATTCTAGAGAGAATTAAAAAATCTGTTAATTAAAAAATGGAAAATGCACTCCTTGCCTGGTGAATATATAATAGAAATGTTTGAGAACATCTCTGTATACTAATAGGTCCCACTGGCATTATTTATGCAACCTGGGTCAGCCATGAGAAAGTTGTGGTGGGCTCCATGCAGGACTAAAATATGTGTTTCTTTTGAATCATTTCTTGCTCAAATTTCTGCTACTTATTTGCATTGTAAGTTTGATAACACTGCTCATTGTATTCATGTTGTTCCATGTAAGAATGGAGCAATTATTTCAATTTACCTCATCATACTACAGTGAGCAGATGTCTCAGATGATCATAGTCAAGAGAAATTAAATGACACCCTACCAATGATGGAGCATATTTACTATTCTGCACTCCCTTCACAGCCAAAACTACAATTGTGAAAAGCTTAACTCAAATTACACTCAAACCCACATCAATAGTCATGGGAAGGAGAAAAATTATATGTCAACACTTCTGATAGAGCTCAGACATGTATTATCATAAGAGCAGTCAGTATAGTTTGTGCTGACTTTCATTTCTCTTATAGACTTCATAATAGAGGGTCGAATTGTCATAAGCCAATAATGTGCCCTATGTATATTTCAGGTGATTCTTTGAAATGATAATTAATTTCAAAATCAATTTATATTATCTGTGTTCTTATTGGTGTTATAAAGATATATGAGTTCACTGGTTTTCATCTATATTTGTAAGAAATTTAAAAGAAGAAGTTCCAGGTAGAAAACCCAATACCTACTTCAAGAAATACCTGATATAGTCCGTAAATATCAGGAACAGGTAAAATAGTAGCTGAAGCACAGGAAGTTGAAAAAGCTGCCTACCAATATCTAGTGAACTCTATACTCTGTGAATACAGGGCATGTCTGTTTTATTTATTCTTGTGTCTCCAGGGCTTACTACAGTGCCTGGCATACAGTAGGTGCTCAAGAAATATTGTTTGAACTTGCTATAAATCATAAATTGCAGAGTAAATTGGAAATGGAACAGCCTTTCTCAAGGCTTCTGAGTTTACTCTTCAATTTATTTAACAGGGGTCGCTTAAATTTCATATTGGCCTAACAATCTTAAAATACTTGTGTAGTAGATTTCAACCCGAACTATATATTAGCCTTCCCTGGGATCTTTAAAAAAATCAATAAAAGCAGACCCTCTGAGAGGTGAAACCCAAGTATCAGTATTTTTTAGGCCTCTCCAGAAATTCTAGTGTGTAGCCAGTTTGAAAACCGTGTGCGATATGTGTGTTAGGGAATGTAAGCTGCCTATTGTGTGTTTCACCTGATGCCATTTTCTCTCCGGTGGCAAGGGCAGAGGTTGGGGGTCTAGAAGGAAAGAACTTGCACCAGTGCACAGAAAATACATAAGTGTTTATGGAAAAGGAGTAGGTTGCTATAAATTATTTCATCATTAATTATGCCATGTCCTGTTTTTATGTTCACTCTTCTACATAAATGAGATGAAATCGCTTTACAATGTGCCTAACATCGTTTTAAAATGCCACATAAATTCACTCCTGTTTTTATGGGGTTGAGAAATTTTAACACAAAAATAATTTGCCTAGCTTTAAGAATTTGCATAAAACCATTGTAGGGGTGTGTTAAAAATTCTTCTTCCCTTTAATGTAAAAGTGCATGACAGGATGGAGGATAGATTTCATTCTTATGGTGCCCCAGGTGAATCTCCCATTTGCATATTAAAGATTCAATTTAAAATAAACTCCCAAGTCACAATGGACATTTACCTTAGACTACATATTTCAGCATGGGCCTGGGACTATGTAAGGAAGATTTCTACAGGGCCAGCAATATCCACTGTTGTTCCAGCTCTGTGGCCCTTGTGTATTTTTCTACAAATAATAGTAGGAGGAGAATACTAGTATTTTCTAGGTAGCCCACTGCTTATGCTAGAGAGAAAACAGGAAATTTCAAAAGGGAAAAGGGATAGCGGCTATCTGGGTTTTACTTAAAGTATTGTGGTATCATTGTCCCTGGCAACAGTTGTGCTTTTTTTATGGGAGTATATTAGGTGAAAGCTAGCTGTTACTAATAAGTGCCCTGGAACAGAATGGAAGTGAGAGATATTGGGGAGAGCTACTCTCAGTAAGGTACCATAACTATTTTCTGGAAGAAATTAACACCAGAGAGAACCTTGAGGTGGTGTAGGGTGTGGGTGAAGGTTAAGGGAAGATCAGGCAGCTGTTAACATCAACTTGGTATGAACAACAGCTCATAGCAAATCATCAACAATACTGGCATCTCTTTTCTCCTTTTGGGGTTTGCCCAACCCCTAAGCCTAGTATTTCTTTACCATTTAAAAGGCACTGGAAACAGAGCTTTATCATTAGTAGATATCTCTATTAGAGTCAAATTAGAGGTATTAAATGAATATGGTATTTATCACTTTCTTAGTATTGCTTTTGAAACTTAAACATGATAGAATAGTTTTCCTTAAGATTAATCTTAGTGGTTTCTTTGTTGGCAAAAAAGGAAAAGGCCTACAAGAAAGAAAGAGTGAATTCAACTTAGGCCTTTACATTACTTCTGCCCTTTCTACAGTCATATGCTTTATCTGCCACCATGATTGTTTTTGTTTTATCTTTATTTGTCATCTGAGTTGTTTGGGGTTTGGCCAGCGTATCTATGAGTAGTGTATTTACCTGCTGCAATGGGCGAAGCTCTAATTTTAGGTCTTAGTGTTGCTTGGTCTGTAGTTTTCTTTTGGCTTAAAAGAATTAACAGTACTGGGTGTTTTAAGGCCTGAGAATCCTTTTTTTTAATCATAGAGATTTCCTAGAAAAATGAAGCTGTCACAGAGGCATCCAAGGAAGTCCTGACAATTATCTTCTACTGTAGGGCTTTATTTAGGAGAAATGCAGGGAAATTGGAAAAATTGCAAAATTATAATGTTTATAGAAGAAACACCTTCTTACATTTTCTTCAATTTTTTTTTTTTAACTGTGGCTTCCCCTCCCCACCCCGGCCAACCTAACTTTTAATATATATATATATATATATATATATATATATATATATATATATATATTTTTTATTGATTTCAGAGAGAGGAAGGGAGAGGGAGAGGAAGATAGAAACATTGATGAGAGAGTAATACCCATCAGCTGCCTCCTGCACGCCCCTACTGGGGACTGAGCCTGCAACAGGGGTATGTGACCTGACCAGGAATCGAACCAGCAACCTCCTGCTGCAGGGGACATACTCAACCAACTGAGCCCCAAATTGGGTTCACACTGCATCAGTGTGTGACTAGACCTGGGGCCTCTAGTCTGTTTTTCCTCCAGGAGGTTATACAACTGTATCCAGACACGTCCTCCTAAAACAATATGTTAATTACTTCCCCATCTTGCTTTAAGATCTCCAGGAAGTCAACACCTATGTGTTCATGGCTCCAGTTTAACTGTTCCATCTTCTTCTCCACAATACCCCTATAGGAACTCTACTCACATAAACTGGCCTATCCACTGTTACCAGAAAATGTCTTATACTTTCTCAGTTTTTCATATTTTCTCATGGTATGCCCCCTTCATTACTACTTTCACTATTAGTCAGGGTACTCTAGAGAAAAGGAACCAATTGGTGATTACCTATCTATCTATCATCTAAAGAGATTCATTATGAGGAATTCACTTACATAATTATGGAGTCTGACAAGTCCAAAATCTGCACTGCTGACATCCCAGTTCAAGTCTGAAGGCTGGAACCTGCTGTAGATCCAGGCAGAGCTGCTGTTCAGTCTGAAGGCCATCAGGCAGAATTCTTCTCTTTCTCAGGAGGGTCAGTCTTTTGTTCTATTCAGACCTTCAGCTGATTGAATAAAAGCCCCTTCCTCCACTAGGGAAAGCAATGTGCTTTACTCAGTCTACTGATTTAAATGTTAATCTCATCCCAAAACAGTCTTAGAGAACCATGCAGAATAATGTTTGGCCAAATATGTGGCCCAGTCAAATGGACACATAAAAGTAACTCTCCCACTTTCCCCACAACATTAGAAGACAGTTGTCATTATTCCTCTAGATTCAGTGTTTCAACCTGAACATCCCAGAGCTTTAGTCACTCCATCCTTGGCTGAGTTTGAGATACACTGGCACCCTGTTGCCCTCCTGTGAATTGCACTGTCTTGTCTCCACCATCCCTTATCCCCACCATTCCATCCCAAGGAGGAGGGCTGTTTTCTCTCGTCCATTTCTCAGGGATGACCAGACCTCCCTTGTCTTTTAAATTTTATTTTCCTTAGGCACTCAGTAGAAATTATTTTTGGATGTGCACCCAAAATAAAGAACCTCTACAGCCTCCAGGAGCCACTGTTTATCAGTTGTTTGGATGCATATGTTAATTTATTTGTGTGCTTTTTTTAGTACACAGTTGAGATAGTTTATCAAACTGGGAGAAATGGTGGCATGAAGTTTGGCGTTTTTGATGCTGACTTTTTCAGAGAATGGAAGATTAGAATATTAAATCCTCATTACATCAAGGAACAGCTGTGGCTCTGATTTGGTTCTAGGCTTATAAAGAAACTAGAGGCCCAGTGCACAAAATTTGTGCACTCGGGGAAGGAGGGGGTCCCCCAGCCTGGCCTGTGCCCTCTCACAGTGCGGAAGCCCTGTGATCGATCGCCCCAAAGAGGTAGGGCCTGCCCACCCATCCGGGGCTCCTCTATGGATTGCCCCAAAGAAGTAGGCCAGAGCCAGGGGTCCCACCTCTATGGTGTACGGGGCCGTGGAACTCCCAGGCCTGGCTATGCGGAGCGGCCGCTAGGCCCTGCCACCAGGCCCTGCCTTCACGCCATGCACACAGTGTCAAGTCCCCACCCACCTGCGCGCACCCACTGCGCATGCAGCCTCCTGGTGATGGATTGTGGGATTGTGACGGTGTGAGGGCATCATACTGTTTGGGTGTGACGACCACCTAGGCTATTATTAGTGTAGATTGTTAAACTGTTTTTTCCTGGAAGTAATAAAAAATACAAATATTTGAAAAGAAAACTTATAATTAAACTCTGTAATTTATATTGTGAAAGGTCCTCTATTCTTTGATTAAATAATTATAGAAAATCAACTTTAGCCCCCAAATGCCTAGGGAACTGTTTATTAGAAAATCTGAGAAAAATACTGATTATGTCACAGCACTCTTCAAATTCCCTTGCCAGTTGTACCAAGACATTTGTGGGCTCAGAGCATGCCATGTTCTTTCCTGCTTTCACTCTGTTCTGCCTGCCTGGAATACTCTCTCACATCTGGCACTACCATGCTCTGGCCCAGCGGTGCATACTCTGAGAGGCCTTCTCTGGTTTCTGCAGGCAGACTTAGAAATTCCTTCCAGAAAATAAAGCACAGTGTGCATTTCATTATCTCGCTTGTCACAATGTGTGTTGTTATGTTCCCATGTCACTAGCACCAATGCCACACATTAATACATCCTTCTTAATACCCCTGACCTTGGAGAGTCAATGGTGAGCTGCACAGACTGGGTCCTACCCTCCTGGAGCTTCTCAAGCCTAATGTGAACCCAAGACTTCTTGTCTTTGTAAATACCAATGCTCATTAAATCAATGAATAGAAATGTGACTCCCCTATTAGAATTCTCAAGAATAGGGACATCTTATGGATCTTTTATTTTTATTTTTTTGGCATCCTCAGAACTTAACATAGTAAACAACATACACCAGACACATGATAATTGTGTTTGAGTGAATGAAGGAATGATTAATTTGAGTAATTTCATTGTTGACTTTGAATTTTATATGAGCAAGTAGCTTCTCAGGAAAAAAAAAACTCATTTAAAGGTTTATGCTAATTTCTTTTCATAAGTGCTGTTTTGAAGCTGATAATTTTAGGAGTAATGAAAATTCAAAAGTCAGGTCATCTCCCAGAAGAATGAATTGGAACCAAATGACACTTTTTACTAGCACAAGATGTTTAAATAATTCTAATCATAGTTTCAGTAATTATAAAATTATTAATATCAACTGTCACTTATATTTAGACTTTCTAGTGAGAGTTTAACCTTTAACTCTGTCCAAATCTGTCATGTAAACAAGCTAAATTAACTATCCTTTGAGATAAAAAACTAATATCTTACAAGGATTTACTCAGAGTGTGCTAATTCTTTGAAGCTTCCTGGAAACCAAATTCAAATTCAAGACAATTAAATGTTAATAAGTTTCTAGTGATCAGGGACAAATACTAGTACAAGGAAAATGAATATTCTTTCTCATGCTTTAGAGACAGGCTTTCAAAGTGATAAAATAAAATGTTACCTTTGAAAGTGACACCTTCAATTACAGTGCTTGGATGCCCTCATATATTTAGTGAACAAGCAAAAAGATTTTTTTGAGCGTGGAATAAGAACTAAGGTTTGTGAGCTCCCTTGAGGAGGTCATAGTAGGAATAAAAATGGATACATTCAGCAAATTTTCATTGAAAAATTGCCAGGTGCATTATTCTTGACCTAGGGATTATGGCTGTAGACAAGGAAAACAGAAATTTTGTCCTGGTGGGTTAGGAAATGCAAATGCATAGGACATTACATACAAAACAAAGACAGAATTATTTGCAAATGCTTAAGAAAATACTATATTTCACAATTCATATTTTGACATGTCTTTGGGAAGGGATTTATCAGAACCTTGAGTTGAGGATTTGCCTGTAAATGTTTACTCAGGATGAGCTGTTAGCCCAGAGTAGGAGACCCAGGGCCCATCATTGCTCATGTCCCCGCCCCCTAAATCACACTTTTTCATTTTAGAAAATAAAACTAGCATCAGAAACATCTAACTTCAGCTCTCTGCCAACTCTGTATTGACCTTGTGTGTTCAGCTCTGTAATTTTAAGACTTCACAAATATAAAAAAATACTTACAATTTGTCTTCAGTTTGGTTTTAATTTCTCTTCTCTGTGAGAACTGTAAACCTGCCAGCTTTAAAGTTAGTTGATCTATTTATTCAGAGCTATAGGAATACAGAATAAGTCAGTTGTTAGGTGTGTGTTTTTAAGTCAGAGGAATCTTACCTGATATCCTAGGGAAAAAGTTTATTGCATGCATTAAAAATGAAATTTGGTTTATTTCAATGGATTTGGAGCAATTCAAAGTGCATATATTTATTGCTTAGATGCATGCTATGCACCTATTACAGAAATATAGCAGCTTATGATGATATTTTCAAAATCTTTCCTCTTAAAAATATTCCACTTTACTGATGTATGGTCCTTTGTATTTTTCTGACCACAACCTTGCAAGGTCTACTGAGGGCACATCCAGCTAGAAGCAGCATGATCCCAACCGCTTTGAAAGGTCATGGTGTTTTGCTGTGTGTTTTCTGGGTTCTCTATAGCTGTCCTCCTGCCAATTTGTCACATCTGTGGTCATACCCAAGTCAACTAGAGCAGGAAGGGTCTGAGGCCAGTGGTTCAAATCCAGACCTTCCCACCCAGGTGTTAGTTGCACTGTGGACATATATCCAGCTGCCTGCTTTTGGAGCTAATCTAGAGTGGCCCGCCAAAGTAGGTATCCAGGCCAGCAAGAGCCAATATAAGGGAGCCTTCATAATAAGGACCACTCGGGCATCAGAACAAGTGGCTGGAGCTTGACAGTGGCTTTACAGGAGGCAGGTATTTGGTATCAATAGCTACTTCAACAGGTAGAGGGCACTGGGCTGAGGTTCAGGTGTAGGAGTTTATGCTGGAGCGGGTGTGAAGATAGTACTGAGAAACACAAACTCGAATCCAAAACTCAAGAGACTGGGAGCAGGGAAGATTAATAAGGCATAGCAACGGTATAAAACAAAGGGATCCAGTCACCAAAACTGGAATATTAGATGGAAGAAGAAATAAGCCTAGGTATAGAGGCTGAAATAAAAATTTAGAACAGAATTTGTAGCAAAAGTCCTTGGAGTCTAGCAGGAGTTTGAGTTGACCAGCTGTACAAACAGGAGTGAGATAGGGGCTGGCAAAGGAGAACCCTGACTATGGGTCCTCCCTGTGGTGTAGATATTAGGGTCACTGAAGATACTGGACTTCGAAGTGTATTTGAAAAGGTTCTTGCAACTCTTACCCACACAGTTTATTTCCTTATCTCCTCTTAGTTGTACAGTGGGATCCTTCTATTCCTTGGTTTATAGCACTTTTCCCCTCTTCCTTGGAACTCAAATGCCTATTGTTCAAAATTTAACATGTGCTTACAGAGCACTTACCATGTACAAGACCATGTGATGGATGCCCTTCAAGTTACCATGGTCAATAAAGCACAGTTCCCAACTGAATATGTCGACACTATGGTGATGAGGTGTGACTAGGGGACAAATGAGGACAAGTCAAGGCCATGTGTCAGAGATGTGGTATGAACTGTCTAGAGTGGTTCAGCAGGGTAGGGGTAGAAAAAGTGATTCCTAGGAAGCACAGAAATTTCTCAAAGGAAATCTTGTTTGAGCTATCCCTTGGAGGAGGGTAAAATTTCAATAAATGTAGATGAAGGGGGTAAGGCTGAGGAAAAAGCAGGTGGACATATAGGGAAGCATTCTCTAGGTTTTTTGGTATTTAGAACAAGGAGACAGGTTACAATGGAAGGTAACCTTACACAGACATGACTACACTGGGCAGAGTCTTAAGTGTCAGATTAATCCCACTAAATTTCATTGAAGCTTTGTGTGGCAGTTCCCGAATCTTACTGGATATTTTATGCATAAGATTAATAAATCAAGAGGTGCTTAGCTTGGCCAGTGTTGCTCAGTGAACCAGGAGGTTGCAGTTTGATTCCTGATCAGGGCATATTCCTCGGGTTGTGGGCTCAATCCCCAGTGGGGGGCATGCAGGGTGATTCTCATTATTGATAGTTTTTTTTTCTCTCTCCCTCTCTCTTCCTTTTTCTGAAATCAATTAAAAATATATTTAAAAAGTAGTTGCTTAGTTTTAGCAGAATGAATTAAATGGAGACTCACAGAAGAATGCCATGTCAGAAATCATATGCAATTGTGACACCATCATGAAATGCCTGTGATGGTAACAATTTGGTGATGAAAAAAAGAATAAAATATGGCTATGGGTTTGAATCTGATTGACTCAGAGAATATTGGTACAATAAATAGCATTAAGGAAATTAGAAGGAGGAGTTGGTGCTGAATGTGGATGTGCATCATTTGTGCATGACTTGACTAGGCTAGGTAATGAATGCCAAAGAATGAAATGCAAATAGGTGGACTAGACAGCTAGCTGGAAATAGGTGTGAACATATTCAAGTAATTAGAATATGGTGCCACGACTCAGGGATATGTTAGGGATTAAGACAGAAGAGAGGTCAGAACCTTGGAGTTCATATTATCTTAAGGCACAAAAGGAAAAGGAGGAATAATAGAAAGTAACAGAGAAAGAACCACTTAGAATAGATGAAGACCAGGAAAGTGTATTCTAAGCAAGAAATCAGAGTTTCAAACCAAGATGGTGGCATAGGTAAACACCTAAACTGCTGCCTCGCACAATAATATCAAAACTACAGCTAAAAGACAAAATGGACAAGATCCAGAATCACAGGAAAGCTGGCTGAGTGGAAATTCTATAACCAGAAGAAAAGAGGAAAGCACATTGAGACTCAGAGGAGCTACAAAAGGCTGAGGTATGGAGACTCGCATGTGGAGAGATCAGGCGGCTGTATGCATGGGCGGCTGAGTGCACAGCTGGCTTTCTAAAGCGGGAAGGAGAAGGAAACTCCCAACTGCACTGAACTCCAGTCCCTGGTGAGATGCTGGGAAACCAGACTCATTCAGAGGGAATCTGGACTGTCAGGAAAAAGAAAGCACACTGAGACTCAGGAGCTGTGGAAGGCAGAGGTCTGGAGGCGTGCGCACGCGCAGAGGACTGACTACTGAACACATGGGAGGCTGAGTACGTGGCTGGCTTTCTAAAGCGGGAGGGAGATGGAAACTGCCGATTGTGCTGAACTCCAGTTCCTGGAGAGACTCTGGGAACCCAGACTCATTTGGGGAGAAACTGGACTGTCTGGCAGTGGGCAAAACTCGATGGCGGCTTTCTCTCATAGGTGCTTGCAGTGATTACCGAGGGACACTGAACCCAGGGGCCTCATAGGGCAGGGCTGATGGGAAGCCAAGGCTGTCTGCTCCACCCTGAGACTCCGCCCCATCCAAGCTGAGCACAGAGGCTTTTGCAATTTTGCAAATCTTGTCTCATAAGGGTGTCTCCAGCACAGAAGTTCTCCCAGCATAGACACAGCTGATCCTCACAGCCAATTGGCCTGGAGGCCAATTCCTCCCAGTGATACCAACAACAATCAAGGCTTAACTACAACAAGACTGTGCACACTGCCCACAAAGGGGTGCACCAAGAGTGTCCACCTCAGGTAACTGGGGAGGCTGAGCCACTGGGCCCTATAGGACACCTAGCACACAATGCTACTTTACCAACTCAGGGAAGCAGTGGAAATGTGGAGACAAAGAAACAGATCACAAATGAAAGAAATGGAGGAAAGCAAATGACTGGATATAGAGTTCAAAACCACAGTTATAAGGCTTTTCAAGAATTTCCTAGAAAAGGCCAATAAATTTAGCAAGACCCTCGAGGATATGAAAAAGGACCAACTAGAAATTAAGCATACACTGACTGAAATAAAAAATATTATACAGAGAACTAACAGCAGACTAGAGGACTGCAAGAAACAAGTCAAAAAGTTGAAATACAAAGAAGCAAAAAACACTCAACCATAAAAGCAAAAAGAAAAAAGAATCCAAAAATTTGAAGATAGTGTAAGGAGCCTCTGGGACAACCTCAAGCGTACCAACATCTGAATTATGGGGGTGCCAGAAGAAGAGAGAGAGCAAGATACTGAAAACCTATTTGAAGAAATAATGACTGAAAACTTCCCCCACCTGGTGAAAGAAATAGACTTACAAGTCCAGGAAGCACACAGAAACTCAAACAAAAGGAATCCAAAGAGGACCATACCAAGACACATCATAATTAAAAAGCCAAGAGCAAAAGACAAAGAGAGGATATTAAAAGCAGCAAGAGAAAAACAGTTAATTACCTACAAGAGAGCACCCATACAATTGTCAGCTGATTTCTCAACAGAAACTATGCAGGCCAGACGGGAGTGGCAAGAAAATTTCAAAATGATAAATAGCAAGAACCTACAACCATGATTACTCTACCCAGCAAAGCTATCATTCAGAATTGAAGGGCACATAAAGAGCTTCACAGATAAGAAAAAGCTAAAGGAGTTCATCACCGCCAAACCAGTATTATATGAAATGCTGAAAGGTATTCTTTAAGAAGAGGAAGAAGAAGAAAAAGGTAAAGATAAAAATTATGAACAACAAATACATGTCTATCAACAAGTGAATCTAAAAATCAAGTGAATAAAAAATCTGATGAACAGAATAAACTGGTTAATATAATAGAACCAGGGGCATAGAAAGGGAGTGGACTAACAATTTTCAGGAGGAAAGGGGGGTGGGAGGTGCGGGAAGAGACTGGAGGACAGTGGGGGGGAGGTAAGGGCAGAGGGGGGGTGGGAACCGGGTGGAGGGTAGCTATGGGGGGAAAAAAGAGGAACAATTGTAATAATCTGAACAATAAAGATTTATTAAATTAAAAAAAAAGAAATCAGAGTTTCATGGAGAAACTAGCATTTCTTTCTCTCCATTAAAAAATACATATGTGACTTAAATATGTTTAGGTAAATTAACTACAATGGGATATAGATAGAACAATAAAAATCAACCAGTAAGATGAATAAGAATATAATAAACAAGTACATCCATCCATTAATTTCATAATGTAAATAAGCTAAAAAGAAGTAGCTGATGGAAGTTTCCTGTTTTTGCTATAGCAAAACCAGTGTTCACTGCACAAATACCTTTTTATTTGGGTTCTCTGAGGAAGAGGCTGGGCATGGTCTTCTTATTTGTGGGCCTTGGGTCAGGGAAGTAACCCTGTAAAATGGCAGCAAAGGCCATTCTCATCAGCTGCTAGGCACAGAAGCCTCTGTTTCATTAGCTGCCCATGCCCTACTCCCAGCATGTAGCCCCGCATCATAGTCCCAAGCTCCCTTAGCTACTTCCTGTCATGAGCTAGGAAAAGGCACTGTGGGATTTCATAGAGTGTGGTAGTTGAAAAGTGAGATATATTCTGCAGAATGAAGTGGATATTTGTAAATAAATACTATCAGACCTTATTCTTCCTCTGTTCCTTTGAACACAATGGAAACAGAGCCAGTGGTCAAATAGTATATGATAAAGGAATAATAATGGGCTGAGTGAAAACTTCTTAGAAAGCATATGCCTTAAGGTTCAAATCAAATAAGATATTTTTGAAGAAAACAATGAGATAAGATGGAGATGTATAATGAGAGTAAAATTGCAGCCTTATTGCAGAGTTTACTAGACCTAATGGAAACTCTGCAGGTGCATTGTTTTTTGTGTTATCAGAGCTCGTCTACCAGTGATCTTGGTGTTAGCAAACATGGCTTCCATTACTTGGGTATATATAAAATACCACTTCTATATTGGGAATCTCATATTAGGTTCTGCCTAGAGCTGTTAGAAAATTTATGACCTGTAATTTATAGACAAGTCAAAAATACACCAAAAGGAATTAATAAAGTCATTTTAAACAGATGGTTCTTAATATTAAAAAAAAGTCCCAAATGGAATACAGTGCAGTGAACCAGAATGAAATGTAGAAGACAATACATTCTTGTCTGAAAATCTTCACATATAGATGTTAATGACAATAAATTCCAGACTGAGACAATAAATTCTAGATTTTTTAGCAAGAAAATTGCTTCAATGAATTTATTTGTTCAGAATTTCATCCACCTTAAATTAGCGCCATAGGTCATTATACCTTGATTTCCTGTGCATATGAATTAAGGGGAAAGGGAAATTTTCAGTAAGGGTCTGAAGGTCAAGTTTTCTCTGGGTTTTAATCCCTTGAATGTGGACCCCTCTTAGTATAATGACAATGGATATTTGATCAATCCACTACTTGTAAAATGCCCTTCCTGGTCTATTTTTAAATGTAGAGAGAAGTGCAGCTAGGCTTTCCCTGGTATTAGGGGGCGGGAGGTCGGGGATAGGGGAGGTGGTTGTTCATAAAGTAATAAGATTGCCATAGGTTTTCATGCGTATGTATTTATAATGCTTTAGAAACAACACTGGACTTAGAGGAAAGAAAATTTGGTTTTAATGCTAGTTTTTATACTAACTAGGAGTATAATTAATTCAAATTACTCTTACCATTAAAACAAATTTCTACTTGGGTATACATTATGGATAGTTGAGAAGAGTATTTGTTTAGAAAATAATGATTTATTTTAATACTGATTGATGAGGCTTGGTTGAGCTATGCAGTACAGGTAAGGCAGTTTTTATCCTGATTTGGATACCATTGCTTTTGTGTATTCCAAACTACCCACTTCTATGAGAAAAGAGAACAATAATACTGTGTCCCAGGCTCGGGTGAGTCATTAGTCATAAAAATGACAGAAAAGCAATTTTCCAATGCTAAAAGTGACATTAATGATATATAATAATGGTCAGGATATTTTGGCTACATTCATTTTTGTTGGTAGCAGCAGCTATAGCCAAGTGCCATGGTTGGGTATGCTGAAAAGAGATGGTCCTATATCTGATGTCACATCCAGTTTTTTGAACTACTTAATTCAGGTGATTTATAGGTCATCTTTAAAGCTGAGATGGATTGACCAGCAGCAAGGTCTAGAAAGTCAGTCCAGCTGTTCAAAAGTAATATTAGCTACTGATGTCTTGCTTCATCAAATGTTTATAGGTTACCAGATATAATCTCATTGCATCTTTACACATTCCCTGGGAGGTGGATACTGTTATACCAACTTTATAGATAGTGATGTACTCAAGGAAGTTAAATGAAAAGGAGGCTAAAGTTCATGCAGCTGACAATGGTACAACCCACTCTGAGCTAGTTCCAACCAGAGCCAGTACTGAAAGGTTCCAAGGTTAGGGTCTGCATGGTAAAGATAGGTGGTAAGATATCTAAGCAGCTACTGAGGATAAACTGAAATGGTAGTGCTTATGAGTAAGGAGGGCAAGGAACAGCCTAAGAAAAACCCTGAATAACACCACCTTGAGATGGAAACCTGGAAGCCAGCTCTTCCAGACCTCCCTGATCTTTCGAAAGACTGGCCTCTCAAACCCAATGTTTGGAATGGTTTTCTGGGAAAATTCAGTGTCTTTCAGCCACACCCACTCAACCTACGTGTGTGATCACTCAAGAATCTTGCCAAAGGCAGAAAGAACAGTGTCTACATTGTAGTCTCATAGTTCCAAGCTCCTAGTGACTTGCTGCACTGGGCTGGGTATGTGCAAACCTTAGCACACTCAGGTGGGTTTTGTCTTCAAGACAGATAGCCCCTAGTTGAGTAATTGAGTATTTCAGTACCCTCTCTACCTCTCTGCTGCCTTTGACTAACCCAGCTCAGACCAGGAGCTGAACTGCACAGGAATAAGACCATAGACTCTGGAGTGAGAGAGCCAGGGTTTGAATCTCATTTCTATCACCTATTGGCTGTGTGAGCCTGGGTAAGATACTTAACCCTTCTATCCTTCAATTTACTCTTTGTAAAATAGAGACAATAACAATACTATCTATCTCTTAGGGTTATCAGGAGGATTTAATAAGTAGGTAAATGCTCTGTCTGCTTTGGACCATTCTATTGTCATCTATAGGCTGATACACACATATGAGCAGGTATCATTTTTCTTTAAATTCTTATTTTTTTATTTCCCTCAGCCTTTACCTTTTTGCTCTTTACCTGTCTCTGTCTCCTCCCAATGCTCTTTCATTTCTTATTTTATAAATGAGCATGGCATCAAGTCCACGCTCTACTTATTTTACCTCCAACAATCCCACATTTGAAAAGGAAAAAAAAAACCTACTCTCACAGCTTTAATTATCATGTAGGTTAATATAGTGTTCAAACTGAGATGCATATTAAGTAGGTCATTCTTGAGGACTCACTACTTGCCAAGTTCTTGAGAAATTTTCCGACGTGCTATTTCATTGATTTCTCTCAAAGACAAGTATGTTATTATTTTCATATTAAGAAGAGAAAGTTAAGTTTCAAAGAGATTTACTGACTTGCCTTAAGTCTCACAGCAGGTAGATAACAGTTATCACTGCCTGCTGCCTGCTGAGTGTAAGGGGTTCATTTTTCACAAACCATTTACAGATTAATTTACAAAGCATGTAATAATGTTCTGGAGAATTTGGGCAGTATGGCCAGTGCCAGGTAAGAAGAAACTTTTAACTTAAAAAAGATAGCATAGTATAAAAAGCCCAGTGTCAGTTTAACATTCTGGCTGGGAATCCCCTGTTAGTCAGTTAGGCTCTATGTCATCTCAGGTAAGGCATGTCATCTTTTTGATCCTCATTTTCCTCATCTGAAAAATGGGAATCATACTATTGTTGACATGAGGATTTTAAAATGGAAACAGACGTGGAAGTTGCTTACAAATTTTATGTCACAAGAGAAATTAAGTTTTTTAAATTTTAGTATTATTTCAGACTTTTAGATTTTATTTTTTTAGAGTCCTACCCCTAATCTTAGATGTGGATTGGTGAATATTAATTGACTATTGGTCAAGATTCATTCTGTATGTCTGATGTAATTTTGGCCAAGCAAAGATTAAGTAAGTGGGCTTGTGCTTTTTTAAAAATTTGTGTTTTAACTTCAGTAGGCAGTTCTATTAGTGTCAAACTGAATTAGAGGGCCATTTTGACCAATTTGTAAGTGAGAATATATATACTCAATTAAATTTTATTAGTCAATAAAGCTACGTATCATTCCATTTTTCTATTTACCAACCTAGTTTATTGCATTGATATCTAACTGGCTTTTGAAGATTTCCATCTTAATGAAAACTAGGCCATAGGAAGACTTGGGTAGATTATATCTTTGGTTCATTTAATGGACCAAGAAAAGGGTGTAACTGTTTCTTTAATCAGCAAACCTCAGGCTGTTTCACTGAGAATAACACAGGTGCTGATCACCTTAATGACAACACTATTTTTAAAAAGCATTTTAAACACATTATGCTCTAGATTATTCTATTTTTTTTCCTAATGGAGCTGTCCTTGAAGGGCCATTATGCCATTTCTTTCAGATGTTTAATAAAGCACGAGATTATAATGATCATGCTTGAGAATAGGTTTTGTGCAGCTGGGAATTGCAATATAGCAATCTTCTATTAAATCATCAAGATACTAAAACGTATCTTTAGTGGAGTGGTGATGGAGGTTTCATTAAATTGGTCCAATCAGAATTCCCTATGATCATTCATACAATTTTATTTTTAATTATTATCATCCCAGACAAAAAGTATAGATTCAAGATTCCTTTGTGCGTATTCCTGAGTTGGAATCTATGAGAGTTTCAGCTCAAGCCCTCCACAAGCTTATAGTGAGAAACAACTCTAATGTTTATTTAACCTAGTTGATGAAGGACAGATACATTATTCTTTTAGAGGTGTTGGTGTTGGGGGTTGCATGTGGGCTCCTGGGTGTACTTGCTTGGGTTCAAAGACACGCACTGGACTTATTAGTGGCCATATGTTGGAAATGTTGCTTAATCACCTCTGAGAATAATGTTGTCTTGTGAGATTTAAATGAGATGATTTGTTTTAAGTTAACACTTAGCACTGAGCTCTTAGTTCAATAAATGGTAACTCTTTAAAAATAAAATGCTGAACATCAGAAATAAGGTTTAACCAGTAACTTTAGTCTTATTTCCCACACAATTTCCAAACAGTCTTTCTTATTTTATTCTTTTTTTTAAATAAATCTTTATTGTTCAGATTATTACAGGTGTTCCTCTTTTATTTTTCCCCATAGCTCCCCTCCACCTGATTCCCCACCCCACCCCATGCCCTTACCCCCCCCCCCCTTATTTTATTCTTGACAATTAATTTTTAAATGACCAAGCAAGTAAACCTCTTTCAGGATCATAACAGAAAAAGAAAAATCTACCTAGCTATTGAGTTTCAGCAAAATAGTCAGCTGTGTTTCATCGTGTACATGCAGCAGGCAGGAAGATGGTGTGCCTGGGAGCTGCATTTGTCACCCAGAGGTAAGGAGCTAGGAGCCCTTCGTGTAGCAGATGGTGGTTGGGGTTGAAAATTTAGGGATCTTAGAGGTCTGGAACCTGCAAAGGGCACCTTGTTTGTGGTTCATGGGGAAGCAGAGAGAGCAAGCAGCAAATGCTGAGATCAGGGATCCAGACAGAAACTCTCAGGTCAGATATCTGAGGCCTGTGTAAGGAAGAGGAAGCTGGAGCTGCCCCTGGAAATAGGGCTGCACTGAACAATGGATCCAAGTAGAAGAAACAGAAAAAGAGCCTCAGCATGGGGAGCTAATCAGAAATCAAACCAATAAAATATGTTCTCTTGATCCTGATTTAATTTTTCTAGTAAATCAAACTTCCAGTCATCTTAATAGAGATTTTGATAAAATGGGTCCTGCGACCTAGGTAAGGTGGTGGCTAAGGCAAGGCTGGACTTCTTTTTATTACATTGTCTCAAACTCCATTCATGATTACATGGTGAAATGGTTACACTTATGTATATTAGAAAGAGTGGAAAAACTTTAAAAAATATCAAACCACAGAGCAACAGCATTTGTTTTGCTTGAAAGTTCTTATTTTGATGCCTTGGTCCTTTAGAATGAATACTCATTAGTCTTAAAAAATTTTTTTTAGAAAGCTATCCTACCTTCAGGTATTTGCTTTTATTCTTGAAGAGTACTATAGCCACGGGGGGGAAATACTTCAAGTTACATTTATGAAGAAGACTCTGAAGTATATAAGAAAGGGAAAGGAAAACTGGTCATAATCTTCAGACCTTACTGCCAGAAGATCTAGGGAGGGTGCACATGTAGGAGGCCTCTGATCGTCCCAAAGGATATGTCACTCTGTTGATGCTTAAAGGTTTGGAAAGTGTGCCTTCTCTTTAGTGTAGCATCCCAGCATGATAATGACACTTAGTCATCTGATTGGGTTCCATAATGGGGCATGAAAGGAGGAGTTAGAAGGAACTTAAGTGTGCACCTCTTAAGTGCAACACATTGTGCTGCCCGTGTTCAAGGGTTGTATCTCTTAACCTTCATGGAGTCCTTGTGTAGTATATAGTATCATACCCTTATTAAAAATAAGATTAAGTGCCTTGCTAATGGCCATGTTTTAGAGACACATGCCTGATGCCAAAATTCATCATCTTCCTTTATGATACAGAGTCCTTCTGGGTTGATGGCCTTTTTGAAGAGAACTGACCTCAAGAAGCACCTTCCCAACTGCTCCCCACCCATTGCTTTGGCCCCAAGCCTGAGTTCAGTGCCATATCAGTGTGACCAGCCTGTGTGTAAACACCATCTTGACTTTTCTCTTGCATCTATTTTTGTCCTGCAAATAACACAGGAAATAATATAATTGGTTGTAGCCTCTTCAGATATAAATGATAATGATATATATCTAGTTTATGACCTTGCATGGTTTTCACTGCCCAAAAATTGAAAAAAGAAACTGCTTTGTTGTTCCTTGCAATTGAAAATAAACTAACAAGTTCGGCAAGTAGTGTGAACTGCATTTGAAAGTTTCTATAGAGCATGAGTAATTGGGCAATTTAGCACAGTACTTCTGGCTGATGCATTTTATAGAACTTTTCTTCTACCTATTCAGGGGCTCTGGGAATAACTCAGACTGCATGCAGTTTATGTGTTTTTAAGTGAAGATACTACATACTTGCTATTCTTTTGTCTTATAAAATTACTTGAGAATATTTTTCCCTTTATGTTGAACTGCAATAATCTGTCTTGGAAAGTACTTCTAAATACCAAAGATGAAGTTCTATTTCCTTCACAGATCATTGGGTGCTTTGCCTAAGCACCTTGTATAATGAATGTCTCATTGGCATACTGCTTAAATATCATTTAGTCACAAAACCAAAAGAAATTCCCTATCTGACCTGAAATGACTCTTTGAACCCATAGTAATACACATATACATGAAAATAAAAGAAAGCACAAGGTCATGAGAATTAATATGGGGATGCTTTCACAATAAAATGATCAGAGCAAATATAAAATAAAGAGCTCTTAATTCAATTTATAGAAATGATAGACTATCTCATTACACTGAATCTTTCCTCATTCTCATCCCTAGTTTTAAAACAAGTAAGCTATTCCTCATGAATCTAAATAAGTTACTCAGTTGACCTCTGGGATAATGGTCAAACCTATCAAGAATAGAACAAATTAAAAAAAAAACACACAAATTATTTAAAGAATGCATAGTAACTGAATTTCTTATTGAATCCATGAGAAAATATCCATTTCCATATGCATTTCCAGAATAAAAGCATTTTCTCTATCTGACTCTTTGATGAGAGAATAAATTAGAAGTATTATAGTAGGTGACATATTAGAGGAACATGTCAAGAGGCCATGGTGACATTCCAGCTGTATCTACAGTACCTACACCAGCTTGTATAATGGGTGGAGAGGGTCTTAAGTATGGAGAGCTCAGAACTTGTAGTTGACATAATGGGCTGGCCACATGCATTTATCTTCTCTCCTCTTCCAAACCCTGGTAAAATGAGAATAAAGGAAATCAGGAAGTGTGATGCCTTCAGCTTTGTGATAAGTGGATTAAAAAAACTGTGGTACATCTACACAATGGAATACTACGCTGCACTAAAAAAGAAGGAATTCCTACCATTTGCAACAACATGGATGGAACTGGAGAGCATCATGCTAAGTGAAATAAGCCAGTCAGAGAAAGATAAATATCACATGATCTCACTCATTTGTGGAATATAATGAACAACATAAACTGATGAACAAAAACAGTACCAGAGACAGAAACATCGATCAGACCATCAAACCTCAGAGGGAAGGTAGGGAAGGGTGGGGGTAAGAGGGAGAGATCAACCAAAGGACTTGTATGCATGCATATGGGCCTAAACAATGGACACAGATAACAGTGGGTGAGGGCATGAGTGAAGGGTGTGGGGGAGTAATGGGGGAATAAGGATACATATGTAACACCATAATCAATAAAGAAATTAAAAAAAAAAGAATACTGTGTTTACTTGGTGTCTTTTGTAGTTTCATATGTATTTTAGGATTACTTTTCCTATTTCTTTGAAAAATGCTATTACAATATTAATAGAGATTGTAGTGAATTTGTAGATTGCTTTGGATAATATGGACATTTTAATAATATTAAGTCTTCCAATCCATGATCTTAAGATACCTTTTTGTTTAGTTTTGTCTTACATTTCTTTCATCAGTGTATCATAGTTTTTAGTGTATAGATCTTTCACCTCCTTGGTTAAATTTATTTCTAAATATTTAATTCATTTTGTTGCTATTGTAATTAGAATTGTTTCCTTAATTTCTCTTTCAAATAGGTCATTGTTAATATATAAAAATACTATTGATTTTGTATCCTGCAATTTTGGAATTTGTTTATTAGATATAACAGTTTTTTATTGGAATTGATTGTGTCAATTTAACCTCTTTTTTCTTTCTGATTTGGATGCCTTTTATTTGTTTGTTACAAAACTATACTAATCAAAACAGTAGGGCACTAGTATGGAAACAGACACATAGACCAATAGAACAGAATAGAGGGCCCAGAAATAACTCAGACATATATGGTCAACTGTTTTTTGTTAACAATGCCATGATACACAATGGGGAAAGAATAGGCTCTTCAAGATGGTGTTGGGAAAACTGGTTAGCCACATGTAAAAGAATAAAATTGGGCCCTATCTTATACAATACACAAAAATTAACTCAAAACGGATTGGACTATAAAACTCCTACAAGAAAACATAGGGGAAAAGCTTCTTGACATTGTCAAGGATTGTTTTTTATTTGTTTGTTTTGGATATGACAACAAAGCATACCAACAAAAACAAAAATGGATAAGTGGGATTTCATCAAACTAAAAAGCTTCTGCACAGCAAAGGAAACAACAACAGAGTGAAAGGGCAAACTTCAGAATAAGAAAAAAATATTTACAAACCATATATATGTGATAAGGGGTTAATATCCAAAATATCCAAGGAAATCCTACAAATCAATAGTCAGAAAACAAATAGCCTGACTAAAAAATGGACAAAGAGCCTGAACAGACATACAAATGGTCAACAAGAACATGAAAAGGTACTCAACATCACTAATCACCAGTGGAACAGAAATCAAAACCACAGTATCATAAAATATATAACTGCATACCTATTGGATAGCTATTATCAAAATGATAAGCAGTAACAAGTGTTGTGGAGAAAAAAGAAGCTTTGTACATTGTTGGTGTGAATGTAAATTGGTACAGCCATTATGGATAAGATAATGGAGGTTCCTCAAAATATTAAAAGTCAAACTACCATATGATTCAGCAATCCTACTTCTAGGCATATATCCAAAGAAAATGAAATCAGCATCTGCATTCCTATGTGAGGCGATGTGAGGCAATGAATATGTGAATTAACTTGATTGTGAGTATCATTTCACAATGTACCAGATAAGTATATTAAGCTATCATGTTGTATCACTTTAAAAATCACGTTGCACAGCTTAAGTGTATACACAAATTTTACTTGTTAATCATACCCCAATAAAACTGGGGAAAAAAAGAAAATGAGAGTAAGGAATAAAAGAGGCAGTAACCCACAAGAACCAAAATATAAATGAAAAACATATAAAGTCAATAGAAAATTGAAAATATCCCTATGGAAAAATGAGCAAACAGAACAAACAGGCATTTTTCTGAAGGAAAAAGGCTTATCATCGCTAATGAACATACAAGAAAATGTTTAAGTTTTGTTATTGAGAATCTGGGAAGTACTAGTATAAATGAAGACATAAATGAGATGTCATTTCTCGCCCACCAGATTGGTAAAAATGAAAATGCCTTATCATATGGTGTGTTTGTGAGAATGTAGTGAAACAAACACTGTCATATACAGCTGGTGGGATGCAGTACAACCATTTTGGAAGGTAATTTGGCAGCATCTATGAAAATGAAAAATGTGCAGACCCTCTGACCCAGGAGGAGTTCCACTACCAGGTCTCCAACACAGAGAAACTGTTATTCATATGCTCCAGAAGCCACGTACATGAGTGTTACTACAACATTACTGGAAATATAAAACACAGAGTTTTTTAGATATTCTGTGATGTATTCACACCACAGTGTTTTTTTAAAAACAAATACTGCAATTTGATTTTGTGAATGTTTATATTCAAGGGCCTGGCTATTATGATTATTTCATTGCATTCTTCATTTTTAGATTATAATACAATATTTACCATTTCAAAAACAGGTCATATCTGAGAACAGTGAGTTTGGCAATGGATTATACATACCATATGCTATGATTATGTTTTGGTGTTATACTGTGTTTTTCTTGCTGAAAATTTTCTGTATGTCTCAAACAATTATAGTTTGCAATCCACTGCAATCTGAAATACATCAGTCTGCATTGGTGAGCATTAGTCACCTCAAGAACAAGGTCAATGTAGCCCATGATAATAAATTTATTTTAAAAATCATTCTTAAGTATGAAATTTAAAAATATGGAATTTGCGCCCAGCCTGATTTGCTCAGTGGTTGAGCATCAACCCATGCACTAAGAGGTCACGGGTCCAAGTCCCAGTCAGGGTACATGCCTGGGTTGTGGGCTCAATCCCCAGCAGGGGACATGCAGAAAGCAACCAATTGATGTGCACATTCCTTTCTCTTCAATGTTTCTATCTCTCTCTCTTCCTCTCTCTCTAAAAATCAATAAAAACATTTTAAAAATAGGGAATTTGCTATGTTCTAGAAGTAAGAATGAGGTCACACTGTCTCATTCAGGTAGGGCTGGGTTAGCCTCCTGGAAAGAGTATGTCTGTCTTGCTTTGAGTCTCTAAAACAGAAGTACTGTAGTTTCAGAATTAGTCATGACCCTGCAGTGAAAGGCTGAATGGGTTTTCCTTTATACTTCTTTTCACTGTGGCACTAACAGTTCTTAGCATTGTATTGGACTTCTAGGCATTCAATAGATACTTGCCAAACCACCTTAATAATATGACAGAAAGGAGAAGATGTTTTGCTGAGATATTGACTGTTAGCTTGGAGGAGAATAATGACCTCTTCCCAGGAGATTTGATTTATGTGTCTGGTCTCTCTTTGTATTCTCCATTGTACCCTTGACCTAGAAAAGCCATCTTGTTGTAAGTCAGAAAAGGAGACTGACACCCAGGATGGCAGAGCAGAGAGATGGAAAGAACCTGGGTCCTTGATAATACCTTTTACCCAGCCCTGAGCCCATCTACATTCTGGATATTCTATTATATGAGATGATGCTTTTGCATAAAGTTACTAGAGATTGGAAGCACCACAATGGATACTTTTTTTAAATAAACTGCTTTTGCAGCTATCAAATATGCTAAAAATCACAAATGTTTTTATTAGACCACCAACAGTTTCCTCTGAGTGAGAAGTAAGAGCAAGGAAAACAAATAAAATAAACCCTAGAAATAGAAATAGTTGAATATTCAAATTAAAGGGGAATAAAGTACGTTATTCTAACCCTTTTATTTAAATAGGGAATTTTAGGCCCAGAGAAAGACAAACCTTACTCAGGGTCGCTGAGCAAGTTTGTGGCATGACAAGATTAGATCTCACTTACTAAATACTGTCTATATTTAATGTTACTGTCTGAAAGAGATAGTGTTTAAATAGAGAGGAGATTGAGGTATTAACACAAACAATACCATTTCTGAGCGGTCATTAATGTCTGCCCATCTAGAACTTCACAAGACCCTCTTTTAACTAGATCATTAACTTGAAGGGATTGTATAAGATTGAAGCATTATTTTTTATGCTTAATTTTATAAAAATATACAGTGTCAATATTTACAGTGTTTTTATTAATAGTTGATACTTATGATACTTTAGGAAGTTGAAGACATTTTTTGTTGATTTGAGAGAGAGAGGAAAGAGGTGGAGGAGAGAAACATTGCCCTGTTATTCCACTTATTCATGCATTCATTGGTTGATATTTGTATGTGCCCTGATGGGGATTGAGTCTGCAACCTTGGCATATCAGAACATTCTGTAACCAACTGAGCTACAATGCCAGGGCCTGAAGATATTTTGTAAGCAATAAATGTGTCTGGTTTGATTTATGTCCTTTCTGATTAGTGCATGACCTCTGACACTTGTTTCATCCTGTGTTAATTATGAAATGGTTTAGTCTTAATCTTGGCCCTAAGTTTTTACACAGTACAGTTTCTTTACTCATACCTCTTTGACTAATTAATGTTTAATGTCATTTGTATTCTTACACCTTTGAAAATTAAACCACAACAATGTTTTCCAGTGTTATAAAGTATAGCTTCCATTGAAAGTGCTGGTGGAATTACTATCCCAGGTTTCTGTAAGGCTGAAATCTAAGTGTATAGCATATTAAAATTGAATAAAGATTTATGCACTCAAGTTTGCAGCCTAAATAAAAGGTCAGGAGTTGAGACTTTAGGTCATCACATTACATTTAGGAGAGTTTTCAATACACACAAATCTAATTATCCATTAGGTCCTGACTACCCATTAGCTACTCCCACTTTCATTCAGTCAATAAGCCTTTATACAACACCTACTCTATGTCCAACAGTGTGCAAGACATTGAGAAGCAGCATATTGATAAAGGTACAAGATTAAGGTGACCAGGAATAACAGAAATGTAGTGAGGAATAACAAAATGACCCTGGCCATGAGGAATGTGCAATCTAATAAGTAAGGTAGCTAATCAAGAAATTACTGCAGATTGTGGTTAGTGCTATAGTAATGGTTTAATCAAAGTACTATGACTTAAAACCTGGGGTTTAGAAAAAAGAGTTGTAGGAAGCAGAAACCAAAGATAGTTTGAATATGTATGCCAACCTCATATCAACAAGGATTTAAGTATTGAGCACAGGTACTGACCCATGAAACACTGAAAACAACCCACTGAAAGGAAATCCAGAGTCCCTAAAGTCCAGTGTGAGCCTGTATTGCATATGTGTAATGTGGACCTTTCACATAAAGCCACAGCAATATAGACTCAGGGAGCAATAAATAGCATTAGTGCTTCTCTGGCCTATCCCCCTGTGCTCCATCATGGAGAGCATGTGGAAGAGCAAAAGGGTAATTAGCAGGGGTTAGAGGATCTGGTTTCTAATCCAGGCTGTAGAACTTAGTGCTGCTAGATCTTGGGCAATTAGCAGGGGTTAGAGGATCTGGGTTCTAATCCAAGCTGTAGAACTTAGTGCTGCTAGATCCCTTCACCTCTACATACCCTCAGTACATAGAGCTCTTAATTTGAAAATAGGCGTGGACTCTATGAGGAGTAAAAATGAAATGAATTCTTATTACTATCATTATCACTTATGGTAGTCAAATCATTATTACTATAAGACCTTTCGATAATTTAATTAGAACTAGATGAAATTTCACCTCTCTACTCTTTGCAGTTCATGTGAAGTTTGGAATAATTAAGATTCAACTGTACATTTTTAATATGCTAAAGCATTTTTGAATGATTTCTGATGCTATTTGCATATAAACAATTTGTCTTCTAATCATAGATGAATTATTCAGTTATTAAGATAAACCTTACAGAAAAAAATAAGTCCTGTGGGACTTATATGTGGTAGTATTTAAGTGGTTACTTTTATTTACTTTAAAATAATTGATTTGTATTTCTTTAAAAGTATGTAATTGCAGACATTGTTTTGTGTGTTTTTTCTGTTTTTTACCAATTCACCTGTCCCACTTCATATTCCATTCCTTCCATATGGTCTGAGTAAGTGAAGATTTAATACATTAATTCAACCAGTGCTTGACATGAGTTTTAATTCTGAAGTTTATAAGTCCTTGGTGCTTCCTGGGTCCCTGTTTGCCCATGATGAACTAGTGCATTAAAGACATGTAAGTAAGACACTAAGGCAGTGGCTGTCTATCTATTCTAATTACAAAAAGCAATAATAAACTCATTGTACAGCTATACCAAATAATAAAAAGTCACCTATATCAGATTGTGTAGTATGGTGTTTGCATTTATTATTATTATCTTATTTAGTGAAAATTTCTTTTTCAATGTTACAAGGAAACCTCACTCTGAAGACACACTCAAGGATAAGGTCCAGAGAAAAAACCCTAGACTAGTAAGGTGTACTGGGCTCTAGTTCCATTTCTGCAACCAATTAGCTGTGTAACTCGAGCAAGATGTCTTATTTCTTAGGACCTCCCTTTGCATATAGATATTTAGAGAAGTTTGAAACTGAGTATCTCTTAGCATCACTTTCTTAATCCTGTCCCCTGCTCAATATCTCCTAGTCTACTCTTTAAAAAAAAATCTTTATTGTTGCAAGTATTACAGATATCCCCTTTTTCCCCCATTGACCCTTTCTAGCACCCCCCCACCCTGTCCCTGCCGCAGGCCTTCACCATACTGTTGTCTGTGTCCATGGGTTATGCATATATGCATATAAGTTCAGTCACTGACAAAGTGAGTAAACTTGGGCAAGTCACTGTACAAGGTTTTTCTAGTGGTGTTTCTAGAGTTACAGGCCTTAGACACTCAGAGCAATCAGTTTTAAGGGCTAATGTGATATGGTATGATTTTAGGCAAATGTTCTGGTATCAGTTAAGTCTTGTGCTGAGTAATGAACAATATAGTCTCCCTTGAATGATTAAGACCTGCTATCTTATATTTGCTGATTATTCATTTTCTCTGTTTAGTGATTTTTCACATTTTCTTTGACTTTTATTTACTAAATGATATCTTATGACTTAATCTAATCAGAAACTAGTGTCCTTATATTAGTATAGTTTTCTGAAAAATTCTTCTATACGGCCTTCAAACATTCAATTTGACTGTTTTTTCTTATTTGATTATGAATAAGTATCTTCCAAAGTAACTTCATATTAGGTATAGGCTTATAAAGAACACAATCTAGTATTTCACATAGCTTATTAACATATGAGCCTTTCCTAAAAGATTTGTCTATAATGTTCATTATTTTCATTGTCACTAACTGACTTTATGATGGAGGCAGCCAAGCCATGCATGAGTGCTGGTTTATCCACTACTTTGAATTGTGTGTGTGTGTGTGTGTGTGTGTGTGTGTGTGTGTGTGTGTGTGTGATTGTACTGTATGGATGAGTTCTCAGCAGTAAGCCCATTTAAAATTTGTCATGCCTTGTGATCCTGACAACACATCAAGAGGAGCTGATTTAAGAAAACACAGATTGTTTACTAATCCCTACTGTGAGTGGATAGCTTTCTAATTATTTTTTGACCTTGAACACTTTAAAAACCTTTCTTTAGGTAATTATTGAATGGAAAGAATTTTTTTATGAGAAAATATTGGTTTTAGGGCCTCTCTCTTTAAATATTATTAATTTTTAAGCTATATGACTAAAGTAAATTATTTAAAACTCACAATTCTTTAGGCTCTGGTGGGCAAGCTCAGATGGTTAGAGCATCTTTCCAATATAGCAAGGATGTGGGTTCAATCCCCAATCAGGGTACATACAAAAACAACCAGTGCATGCATGAATAAGTGGAATAACAAAGTAATCTCTTTTTTTCTCTATCTCAAAAACCAATTAATATATTTTTAAAACCTCACTGTTGTTTATAAAACAGTTTAAATATATTTTGATTTCTGCTCACAAAGTAAGAAATATTTCTTAGAATTCAGACTTCTCATCTATTCCCTTATGTTTATAATAGAGACATACAAAGCCAGAGAATGCTTTATTTCCTCAGTTCAAGCCATTAATATTAAATAATCAGCCTTCTTAAAATGATGGAAAATTGGATCTCTCCGTTTTAATAATCTCCTAAGAAGTAAGAGCAAAATGAGTGAAATTTTTAGTTTTTATTGGTCATAGAATCAAATATATCTGTAGAATGAAATGAAATAGTATAGTTTAATAGAGAGGTTTATTAAATTACTTTAAACAGAAACTTTAAAAGAGCAAGCTTAGTTTCAATTTCTTACATTCTATTTTTTAAAATAGTTGATTTCAGGAAAAATTACAGTTTAAATCCTACTTGTATACCATTCAAAAAAGGAATAAATTCAGACCCACTTTTCTCTTTATATGCTGATTAGATTGCAGTATAGTCATTTCATGCAACAACTACTTTTGGACTCCTTTGGGATGCCCGGAACAGCTAGAAGAAACAGCAGGGGAGGCTCTTTTCCTCAAGGAGCTGACATGGTAGTCTTGGTAAGTATGAAAAGTGCCTAAGAAACACCTAGAGAATATATGCATGTTAACTTTCAGGAAGAAAATCAAAGTAATGAATAATGGTATTGAGATTGATCAGAAAAATGAAAAATTTATTAGTTCACCTATGAAAATAAAATTCATACAAGAAGTTTACTTCAGGAGAAACCAAGATGGCGGCATAGGTAAACACCTAAACTACTGCCTCACACAACCATTTCAAAACTACAACTAAAAGACAAAACGGACATCATCCGGAACCACAGGAAGGCTGGCTGAGTGGAAATTCTACAACTAGAAGGAAAGAGAAAAGCATACTGAGACTCAGAGGAGCTGCAGGAGGCAGAGGTACTGAGACGTGTGCATGGAGAGGACTGGCAACTGAGTGCGCAGCTGGCTTTCTCAAGTGGGAGAAAGACAAAAGCTCCCGACTGCGCAGAACTCCAGTTCCGGGCGAGACTCTGGGGACCCAGACTCATACGGGGTGAAACTGGACTGTCAGGAAAGAGAAAAGCACACTGAGACTCAGAGGAACTGTGAAATGCAGAGGTAATGAGTCATGTGCGCAGAGAGGGCAGGTAACTGAGTACACGGCTGGCTTTCTCAAGCGGGAGGGAGACAAAAGCTCCTGACTACCACTGAACTCCAGTTCTGGGCAAGACTCTGGGGACCCAGACTCTTTCGGGGAGAAACTAAACTGCCTGGCAGCAGGTGGAACTCGAGGGTGGCTTTCTCTCAGAGGTGCTTGCAGCAATTACCATGGGACACTGAGACCCAGAGGCCTCATAGGGCAGGGCTGACGGGAAGCCAAGGCTGTCTGCTCCACCCTGAGTCTCTGCCCCATCCAAGCTGAGCACAGAGGCTTTTGCAATTTTGCAAATCTTGTCTCATAAGGGTGTCTCCAGCACAGAAGTTCTCCCAGCATAGACACAGCTGATCCTCACAGCCAATTGGCCTGGAGGCCAATTCCTCCCAGTGATACCAACAACAATCAAGGCTTAACTACAACAAGACTGTGCACACTGCCCACAAAGAGGTGCACCAAGAGTGTCCACCTCAGGTAACTGGGGAGGCTGAGCCACTGGGCCCTATAGGACACCTAGCACACAAAGCTACTCTACCAACTCAGGGAAGCAGTGGAAATGCGGAGACAAAGAAACAGATCACAAATGAAAGAAATGGAGGAAAGCAAATGACTGGATATAGAGTTCCAAACCACGGTTATAAGTCTTTTCAAGAATTTCCTAGAAAAGGCCAATAAATTTAGCGAGACCCTCGAGGATATGAAAAAGGACCAACTAGAAATTAAGCATACACTGACTGAAATAAAAAATATTATACAGAGACCCAACAGCAGACTAGAGGACCACAAGAAACAAGTCAAAGAGTTGAAATACAAAGAAGCAAAAAACACTCAACCATAAAAGCAAAAAGAAAAAAGAATCCAAAAATTTGAAGATAGTGTAAGGAGCCTCTGGGACAACCTCAAGCGTACCAACATCTGAATTATGGGGGTGCCAGAAGAAGAGAGAGAGCAAGATACTGAAAACCTATTTGAAGAAATAATGACTGAAAACTTCCCCCACCTGGTGAAAGAAATAGACTTACAAGTCCAGGAAGCACACAGAACTCCAAACAAAAGGAATCCAAAGAGGACCACATCAAGACACATCATAATTAAAATGCCAAGAGCCAAGGACAAAGAGAGAATATTAAAAGCAGCAAGAGAAAAACAGTTAGTTACCTATAAGGGAGCACCCATATGACTGTCAGCTGATTTCTCAACAGAAACTATGCAGGCCAGATGGGAGTGGCAAGAAATTTTCAAAGTGATGAATAGCGAGAACCTACAACTATGATTACTCTACCCAGCAAAGCTATCATTCAGAATTGAAGGGAAGATAAAGAGCTTCACAGATAAGAAAAAGCTAAAGGAGTTCAACACCGCCAAACCAGTATTACATGAAATGCTGAAAGGTATTCTTTAAGAAAGAAAAAGGTAAAGATAAAAATTATGAGCAACAAATACATGTCTATCAACAAGTGAATCTAAAAATCAAGTGAGTAATAAAAAAAATCTGATTAACAGAATAAACTGGTGAATATAATATAATCAGGGGCATAGAAAGGGAGTGGACTGACAATTCTCGGGAGGAAGGGGGTGTGGGGGTTGCGGAAAGAGACTGGACAAAAATTGTACACCTATGGATGAGGACAGTGTGGGGTGTAAGGGCAGAGGGTGGGGTGGGAACCGGGTGGAGGGAAGCTATGGGGGAAAAAAGAGGAACAAATGTAACAATTTGAACAATAAAGATTGATTAAATTAAAAAAAAAAAAAGAAACATAGAAACCCATACTTGAGAAGAAAAAAAAGAAATCTACTCCAAGGTTTTGAATTTGGAAGTTCCAGGTTGATGAGTTAGAAAACAGCTTGGGGTGCAATGAGAACCAATTTATTATATATTTTCCCGCTTGTACATAGATACTGAGAAAGGGATCACCTGAGCTAGTTGGAGATTTTAAACTAATAAACAGGAAATACAAATGTCAAAATTGATTAAGTATTTAATTGATCTCCTGTACAAACAATATCTGTTTGAACAGGTACGTCTTTCACAGAAACCATTCATGTAGAGCCTTTTAGTTTTGAATTTGAAAAATATAGCAGGTTGGCTCATTCTCCAAGTATATTCGATGTTTATCTATGCAGTTATTCATCCATTCATGCATGCAGAGGGTTGCCAGATTTTGCAAATAAAGATACAGGATGCCTAGTAAAATTTAAATTTCAGATAAATAACAAATTATTTTTTGTATAAATATGTCTCTAAAATTGCATGGGACATAGTTATACAAAATTATTCATTGTTCATCTAAAAATCCAAATTTAGCGTGACATCCTGTATTATATTTGGCAACTGTATACACAGGAGCATACAGGTTATCCTATTTCTCATGGAACACTGCTATAATCTTTTTATTCACTCCCTTCTTTTCACTTTTTACAAGCCATGCTCCACACAACAAGCAGGGTGTTTTTTTTTTTTTAAATCTGATTATGTCACATTTTTGCTTAAAATTTTTTAGGGTTATCCGTTTGTCTTAGGATAAAATTCAAACTCTTTACCATGACTTGCAAGGCCCTCAATGATCTAGTCCAGACCTCTTGCTCAACCTTATCTTCATTGTACTATTACCTGCCCAAACTTGTCTTGAATGTACTATTGTTCTTCCTGGCTAAGTTCAGCCCCTTTAACTTTTCTTTGTTTCCTTCAAACCACCCTAACTGATTTGTACCTTAAGGCTTTTGCATTTGCTGTCCCGTAGGTTTAGAATGCCCTTTCTCTAAAACTTTGCTCACCTGGCTCTCTTACATTATTCAGGTATTAGCCTCCTCTGAGCACTCTATCTAACATCGAGTTTCTCAAACTTGGCTCTATTGAGCTTTGGGGTTGGGTAATTCTTTGTGGGGTTATTTTGTGCATTGCAAGATTTTTAGCAGTATACTTGGCCTCCGCCTACTATATATGCTCAGTTGTGACAATTAAAAATGTCTTATCAAATATCCTCAGGGAGAAAACACCCCTTATTAAGAACCACTGAAGCAACCAGCCTCCTTTTACTGTATTTCTGTCACATTATCCTATTTTCATACCTTCATAGCGCTTATCACTCTCTGCAGTGTTTCTGTTTGCAATAATTTGTTTCTTGTTTAACATCTCTTTTTCTCGCTAGAAGAGAAGCAATATGTGCAAGACTTGGCCTATTTTATTGACTGATATATCCTCATTGTCCAGAACTATTCTTGGCACATAAAGGTGCTCAATGATCATTTATTGAATTCATGCCAAATGCACTCAAATGAGCTTTGTTGAAAAGCTAGCATTCCCCAGGCACTGTAGCCTTAAGTGGAATAACAATGAAAAGACATTATGCCTGGTCTCTTGTCTCTGATATTTTATAGAGAGGCCTAGTCATGAACACCAGGCCACATGTAATAAGAATCACAGGCCGCACTAGTTACCGGCATCTTATGTAAGTCCAGGGAAGCTAGCCATACTACAGTGCATGGGTCAGTCCCATACAACAAGGAGTTGTCCTGCCCCTGTGAGAACAATGGCCAATGGAGAAAACTGGCTTGAGCCATCCAGCACTCACCTGCAGAGTTGGGGAGACCATCATTGGGCACAAACTACATGAAGGAAAATTAGGGAAAGAAGTTTCACAAATAAACATTAGGTTACTCAGCAGAAGGAACAAGGTCCAATGTTTGGGAGAAGCACCACATCTATAATAATAAAAGCATAATATGCTAATTCAACTGGACGTCCTTCAGGACGACCTTCCAGACAGAGCCGGGGCTGCAAGGGAAGCCTGGGTTCTGGGTGCCGGAGGGAAGCTGATGCAAGCAGGGGCGGGTGGGGTGGAAGGGGGGGAGGAGAAGGCCTACTCTTGCACGAATTTCGTGCATTGGGCCCTTAGTGTCTATATAACAGGGTAAAGGTATCAGTGAGAAGTTATTGAAGACTTTCTTTTAATATGGAGATTGGAGAATTTTATAAAAAATATTTTGATAATATTTGTTGTATTATATCACTTGTGTTAATTGTGGTGAAATATAGTTCTTGCTATTAATCATGGCATAATTTCCTCGCTATTCTTGGCACGTATATAAAGGACTTTTCCTTTCTTTCATAGTAAACTTTTTTTAAAACATTGAAGTCTATTATACCTACTAAGAAGTTCACAAATCATAAAAACGTAACTCAATACATTTTTACAACAGGAATCTACCTATGTAACAACCTCCTGGATCAGAAAGTAGAGCATGGCCAGCATCCAAAGAGCCCACTTTCTGTCCAGTCACTGTCCTGACATTTTTCCCCAAAGCAACCACTATGCTGATTTCTATCATCACAGAGTGATTTTGTCAACGTTTGACATTTATGTAAGTGGAATGATATAGTACATGCTCTTGTGTTTGCTTTCTTTTGCTCAACTTCATGTTTGTGACATTTACTTGTGTTGTCTTTATAGCAGTAAGTAGTTCATTGGTTTTTATTGCCTCTTATTATACATTGTATAAGTATTTTACAATTTATTGATTGCTTCTATCTGGGTTGTTTCCTGGTTTACAAATAGTACTTCTTTGACTATTCATATTTGTGGTTTTTTGTGGGTATGTGTACACATTTATATTGGGTATATACCTAGGAGTGGAATTGCTAGGGCATAGAATATGTATATGTTCAGCTGGGAATAGATACTGACAGTTTTTTAGCCTATTTGATTCAGAGATCCTTTTGCTCTACATGAAAATATAATTTTTAAGAGGCAGTAACTTACAAAATGTGGATATGATGGGAAAAAAGTGTTATTTTAAAATAAACACTGACTATTCTGTAATGATTTTATGTATGCTTGGCATACTTCAGCATTTATAACAAAGCTGGATCACTTTCTTTTGTGAAATTTTACCCATGTGCCTACTTGAACCTACTTCAAACCAGATAATGACGACAAGGATCTACTGAGTCTAGGAAATTCAAATTATCCCCAGAATATTGGGGATATGGGAATAACTTACCCTGTAAGTATATAGTGTTCCTTTAACCAAATCATAAAAATCATTGCTGTGTTACATGAAAAGTTTATGAGGTCACATGAATGCTTGCTTACTGTGCATATGGTAAGAGCTGTGCATTTCAAGTAAAACATAGAAGCAGTTCTGGCTGTAAGGAAGTATTTTAAGAAATCAAGAGAACTATAAATGGCCATCTGCTCTCTTCTCCATTTTTATTTGCTGAATTAACCCAGTGCAATATTTTAATGACTAATGGGTTGGTATTTCATCTGCTCATTAATTTTTTCACACTTTACAATAATCCATCATTTTTACTGAGTGGAGACAATTTGCTACTTTGTAAAAATACTTTTTAAAATAGAGGTAGTGGGTGTAATTCAACTTTCCATTAGTTCCAACTGTATTTTAGAGATGAGGATACTGAGGTCAAGGTGCTGAGGAAAGAATTTCTGTTCATTGGGATGACACTGCGTATTGGGCAATGAGCATATAAGACAGGTGTGTTTGGTCTTATTTGAAAAGAACAAGAAAAGAAGCTTTCTCTGTATGACCAAATGTTGCAAAGATGTAAATTACATCAATGATATTATAACACTTTAGCAAAATGAGTGTAAGGATTTGTTCTTTAAAAATAATGCAAAACATATGTCACTATCAGAATGGAGCTTATGGTATTCCAATTTTGTACTCAGTGCAATGAATCTAAATCAAGTTGAGCATATTAATGTGTGTGTGTGCATGCATGTGCACACATGAACATTAAAATTTCATTTAAGTACATTTTTAATTTGTTTCTGTTCTCGTGCTTCTGTCTTTTTATTTCTCTTAAGTTGGCGTAGCACATTATATGCTGCCAGGCCATTTAAGGTTCATGTGTCCAGGAGCAGATGTCAGTTTAATGGCATCTTTAATGCCTGCTGTGCCACTTCCACAAGTAGATTCCCTGAAAGAGGATTTGGCCAGAGGGTTCAAGCTGACATTTGGAGAATTGATGGATGAGATGAGAGGTGGAGAAGAAAAGGGAAGGGGCTTTAAAATATTCCAGTATTGATTATTTTCAAAAATTTTAAAAGGATTTCTACATCATTTACCAAATATTTTCTCTCCTGGTGGTTTTCTAGCTCAGTCAGTTTTAAATAATTTATCAACAGATTTTTAAAAGCCTCCACTCCATTTTTTATAGGTTATGGAAACTGAGGATATTCTTACCTATCAGCAGAAATATATTATTCCCTTTAAAGGTAAGGGGTATTTTGTGCTGAGGGAATGGAGAATAACTAGTCCAATGTTCCTATGGATTACAGGAACCTATCCTGCATTAATATTATTTTGAAATAATGACTAAATTCTGAAAAAAAATGACAGTGAACTAATCATCATGTCTAAAATAAATTACTCATCTTAGAGGCACACATTTTAATCCCATCAGATTTCACTTGTATCTTTTTTCTATTCAACTGGATAAGTTAAAGCTATAGCTTTTATTACTTCTTAGAGTTTGTCTATGAAATATTACATACTATACTTTCCTAAGGCTCTTGAGTCCCACATATTGGTCATATCATCTCCCATACCCAATTTTCTCCCTTATTACTAACTAGAGGATCTAATATAATTGACACTAGTCTATCCCAATACATAACATAAATGCTTTATTATGAATTCTTTTTTTCAAGAGAAACTTCCATTAAAATTTAAAGACCAAGCAAAAAAGAAATCCAAAAATATTAAGCAAGTCAATACTTTAAATTGACCAATATAAGAAATCAAGGATTTCTGTTTGGTTGAATATGAATGTAAAAATGTCTGGATGGATAGTACCAAATTCTAAAGAGAGGTTGTTTTTTGTTTTCCTGTTTTATTTTGTTTTGTTTTTGTGTGTTATTCCTTGCACATTTTTATTTTTTACATCCTTGTAAAACATAATTTTAAAACAGACTACCTGGATGTCTTTGGGAACCTGTGTTTAGAGGGATGACACTGCAAAATGTTTCCATGAGCTACAAAGCATAGATGCTAGATAACAGACTTGGTTCTCTACTAGAAGATGTGCATTATATGAATGCCTCAGTTTATAATAGGTAGTTGTCACTAAATACCCAAGTCCATCATGGCAATGCCAGGATCAGAACTTGCTGATGCAGCCTCCCAGTATGTACCAGTAGATTCATCAATAGGTCCTCTCAGATAGAATTATGTATTTGCAAAATCATAGGAACATTTTCTTCAATTACAAAGCAGGAATATAACAGTGGAATAAATCATTATGTTTTATGGAAATTTACCTGTGAATTTAATGGACATAATTCCATTAAAACATGCTTTAATTTGAAATATCCAATACTTTAATGCTTCTAATAAAATGTGAAGATTAAAAATGACTTAGGAAGGGCAATATAGCCTTCCCTTAAATGTTCAAAAAAACATGCAAGATAGAAGCCATTTTCCTTTCTTTTTTCTAGAGGTTTTAGGTAAACTCCAGGAGAGAAGTACTGTGCTGATCTTCACTAATGTATCCCTAGTGGCAACACAATGCAGGACACATAAAAATTTAGGTGGATCTCAGGAAATAGATATCCTATATAATAAAAGCCTAAAATGCTAAGTGCCTGACCGTTCATTCGACTGTTTAACCAGTTACTATGACACACACTGACCACCAGGGGGCAGACGCTGCCACCAGTAGGTTAGCTTGCTGCTGGGGTCTGGCCAATCAGGACTGGGCAAGACAGTCCGGACACAACCTAGAGTCCTCCCACGGTCACTCCCTGGCCCCAATTATGCACCAGTGGGGTCCCACAGCCTGGCCTGCACCCTCTTGCAATCCGGGACCCCTCAGGGGATGTCAGAGAGCCAGTTTTGGCACAATCCCTGCAGGCCAGGCTGAGGGACCCCACCAGTGCACGAATCCATGCACCAGGCCTCTAGTATTAACATAAAGGAATTACTATGGGCATAGATTTTGGCATCAAATGGCCTAGGTTCAAATCCTAGCTCCTACATTGGGATTTGAATTCAGTTAATAACTTCTCTAGCTTTGAGGAAATTACTTAATCTCTTCAAGCTTCAATTTATTTATTTTGGGGAAAGAATTAGCTACCCTCTGGATTATTATAAAAATTAAATGATTTTATATATAAAACTACAGGCCCAGTGCACGAGATTCAAGCACTGGTGGGTTGGGGGCGGGGGGGTGTTCCTCAGCCCAGCCTATGCCCTCTTGCAGTCCTGGAGCCCTTGAGAGATGTCCAACTGATGGCTTAGGCCTGCTCCCTGCTGTAGTGGTCCTAAGCTGTCAGTGGGCCATCCTTAGCACTGCCGCGGAGGCAGGAGAGGCTCCCGCCACTGCCGCTGCACTGACTAGTCATGAGCCCAGCTTCTGGCTGAGTGTGCTCCCCCTGTTAGAGTGCACTGACTACTAGGGGGAAGCTCCTGCATTGAGTATTTGCCCCCTCGTGGTCAGTGTGTTTCATAGCAATCGGTCCTTCCGCCGTTCAGTTGATTTTCATATTAGCCTTTTATTATATAGGATGTTCAGTTCCATGCCTGGCAGAGTGTGTGCTCAATTAATGGTAACTATTTAAGATAATGAAGTTGGTGATCTTCCTGCCACAAATAGAATTATTTAATTGTTTTTTATAAAAAATTTGGGATGAAGAGTGAAGCTTATGTATGACTATCAAAAATGTTAGAGGATTTCTCAGGCCACTACTAATTTCCAGTGTCCCCAATATGATTAATTCTAATTAGTATCCAGAAGAGTCAGGAACTGATATTATTCCCTTAGCGGGAGTGGGAAACAATTTTTCTGCCAACGTTCCCCACCCTTGCCTTATGTATTCAATCAATAACCTATTATAAGTAAATTTTAGGTTTTCCCTTTGTTCTTTTGTCTTAATTGTATACCTTGGTGTTCAGAAAAGAGAAATAGTGCCAGAAGCATGAAGTCCCTCAGAGAGTAAAGTATATTTAACAAACTCCATAAAGAATGTTCAATTATGCAATCAGTTCCCATGAAAAGGCCTTTTTTGATTATTATGTTAATTAGAATATCTTCTACTCCACTGAAATACTCTATACAATCAATGTTTTCCTTCTTCATGTCTCAAAGTGCATAATTTGTAGTTTTTTGAAAAGGAAGAGACAGATAATACCAAATCTTTGCATTATAGCTGGTTCCCCAGAGAGGCTTATAGTTGTGGTGAACAAAAAACAAAAAAAACAAACAAAAAAAAAAGAAACAAAGAAAGAACTTAAGACATATTGATTGAACTATATACTAGAATATCATAGAATAAAATTTTTACCTTATCATGTAAAGCTCATGGGAATTACCTACATCATCAGCCAATAATATGTTGTTAGGTTTAAAAACAAAAGCTAAATATTGGAGACACATCAATTTCCCCTTTCATGATTCCTTTTCTTTCTTTCTTCTCCAATTTATCTATCTATTTTATAAATGAAGAAGAATTTAAAAATAGAGATTTATTCGATGAAATAAAAATAAAATTATGAAATTAACATAACTTAAAGAGATATTTTTTTCAGGTAAAAAGATATTTTAAGAGGTACATATATTTGTTTTCATTTAACAAAAGTATGAATGCTTAGTCGATGCAAGCAGTGTGTTAAGAACTGTGGACCAATTGACATAAATGAAGGTGATCTCTACCTTCAAAGAGCTTTCAGTCTATTTGTTGAAACAGGACAACAAAGAGCTATATAAGGTAATTTAAAATGAAGCGAAATATCTATGATAAAAATACAAAACCCAAAGCCTTCTGCCAAGAAATATCAGGGAAGGCTTCATTAGAGAGTTGGATTTCTGAGTCAATTACAGAAGGATGTAAGTGTTTCCTAGGTACCTGAGAGAAGGAGGTGCTTCCATGAAAGAGAACATTATGAAAAGTAATCAAATTGTCATGGTTTGGGGACCATGAATGGGTTAAGCTTGACTAGAGCAGAAAGAACCAAATGGATGGAGACAAGACTGTGGTGTCAACAGGCATGACTTTGAATAGAATGCCCAGGGAACTGGACCTACCTCACAAAGTCAGTGGGGTCCACTGAGGACTTCTAAGGAGGAAAATATATGACTTGTGTCAGATAAAACTTTCTCTTAGTTTGCACATCTCAACTGATAACAGCTCCATCCTTGCAGAGGCATGAGCCAAAAAACCTTGCAATCATCCTGGACTCCTGTTTCACTCTATATCCCTCAGTCAGGAAATCCTAGGAACTATACCTAGAAAATAACCCAAACCGGGCCACTTATATTTTTTAATTTTTTTTATTGATTTCTGAGAGGAAGGGAAAGGGAGAGAGAGATAGAAACATCAATGATAAGAGAGAATTATTAATTCACTGCCTCTTGCATGCCCTCTATTGGGGATGGAGCCTGCAACCTGGGCATGTGCCCTGAACAGGAATGGAACCATGACCTCCTATAGGTTGACACTCAACCAGTGAGCCACACCAGCTGGGCATGGCCACTTCTTATGGTCTCTTCTGCAATCATCTTCATCCAAGACACATCATCTCTCGCTGTTGTTTCCTCACTGATCTCCCTATTTTTACTCTTGATCCCAGCCCTAAGCATCTTCTCTACATAGCAAGCTACAGTTACCTTTTATTACAAAAGTGCAACAACATTACACTTTCATTCTAAATCCTTCAGTGGTTTCTCATCACATGCTGGCTAAAAAGTGCCATCCTTCCCATGACCTGGAAGGTCCTATTCCCTCTATCCCACTGTGACCTGGCCCTGGGCCAGTCTCCTTCTGCCCCCCCCCCCCCCACACCCCACTACTCTCCCTGCTTTACTGGCTCTAGTTAGTCTCCCAGTGTTCTTTCAGTGATCCAAGCAGTCTTCCCCCATAGAGCCCTTCCACTTGTGGGTACCGCATCTTGTAAAGCTCATCCCCCAAAATGCAGAGCTCCTTTCTCACTCATTTAGGTTCCTGCTCAAAAATCATATTCTCAGAGGATCATCCTGGGAGAGGGCACTTTGTATAGAATTGCAATGACCTATCTCTATCCTCTATTCTCTTGCTCTTATTTTCTTCATAGCAGTAATCACCAGGTTACCTATAATAGAGTTGTTTTGTGTTTCTCTTTTTGTTAGAATTTAAGGTCCTTGAAATTTTGTCAAACACCTGTATCAAAAATGTCAGACACTCTTTAAAGAACTTTACAAATATTAACTCATAACAACCCATGACATATGTAATATTATTCCCATTTATAGACTAGAAACTTGTAGCAGAGAGTTTAAGTAAATTACATACTCGTAACATCTCACAGTTAGTATGTGGTAGAGCTTTGACTCAAACCCAGGCAGTCAGCACTCCCAGCCACCACTAAGTTTTGGTGTCTTTTGAAAGCAGAGACTTGGCTTTCTTCATTGTTATGCTGCTTCCCCAGCATCTAGAATGTGGTCTGGCCCAATATTTAATGAATAAATAATCTTTGGCTATATTAATTTGAGGTGGCAGTATAGCACTTCTTTCCTATATTCAGAAACCAGTGGAAATCTAGAAAGAAAAGAAATCAGAAAGTTTGTTTTTGTTCAAACACCATATATTATTTCTTTCAAGAATATCATTTGTTTCTTTTTTTTAAGCACTCTGAATTTTTTTATTAGCCTGCATGATTCCATTTTCTATTAAAACACTATTATTGTAAACTCAGCAGTAAACACTAAATATTAAATACTTGACTGCTTTTTTATGGTCATGTGCTGAGTTAAGCAAATTAATCAAAAGAAAGCTTGTCTCTAAAATTGCCTCCTTTTAATTACACTGTGGGGAATAGTCAGTAAAAAGATATTTGATGAGGAATGTTAGCTTTGTTAAACTGAGCTGATAGTGATCATGGCCAGTGCCAAGCATTGTGTTATGAGTATAAAGACCTGTAAGGTATTCCTACATCTACAGTGTTCATAGTCCAGGAGATAGACTAGTAAATAAGTAAGTTCAAAAATATCTCTAGGATATAACAGGAACATAGAGCCACGTGTTCAGAGAAGTGGGTAAAGAGGAAGAAGTGACAAGAAAGGTTTGGTGGAGGAGAGGTTGTTAGGTGTCTTAAAGGTTAATGAGTATTTGCAAGGCTGACTTAAGGGTAGAGATAACTTAAGGATGGGGGTATTGGTGGCGATGGTGTTTAGAAGACTTTCCAGACAGAGAGAAAAGCATGAGTAATGGAAACTTACCATGTTCTGAATCGTTGTTCAGCTTGGTCTTTCACAGGGTAAAAGTTTATCAATTTTTGAGGATCTAATTCCTTATTAACTCTATAAGTTGCTGTAAGACTATTGGAGGCTCAAAACTGCATATGTATAAAATTTGCTGACTGTAAATAAAATAATATGCTGTTTTATAAGTGATTTAAAATGTATTTTTAATTAAGTAAAAATATGAAATTATAGTTTTATTTCACTGTTTCCTTTTAAAATCAACATTTTGGCAAAATTTTAGAAAGTAGCCAAAGTTCTACAAATGCTGGTTGATTTTTTTTACTGGATTTCAGGTTTATTTCCACCTCAGTTATATTTTTATAAGATTACTCTTAACAATGTATATTTAATATATCTTTAAAATGTATCCAATCAGCTTATTTTGTGGGTAAAATTTGGCATAGATATTTTGTGGCATCCCCTACATCTTTGACATGACATCTAGGTTTTTCTTTAAGAAAATTTCTAATAGTGATGTCTTAGGTTTTATGATCTTAAAAATTTCTTACACATGTATCATTCATTACAGTTTACAAAACCTGCTGTTTAACAGTTTACCTACATTTTACCAGTTGATCCTTACAATAGTTCTGTGATTTAGACAAAGCATAGCTAGTTCCGAATTCCGTGTACATTTCCCTACTTCTTTTTTTACCTGCTCTTCAAATGTCCAGATGCAATACACTCAGGTAGCTAGCTGTTGAGAGTATGAAATTCCAAATAAGTTATCAGGGAACCATGCTAGATCATTGATCAAGTGGCATAATGAGAGTAACACCTGAGTCATGAGACCAGGATTTTAATGAATCTTGGCCCTTGCAACACCCGGATGGAGACACTGGACCTATCACCAGACTTTCCTGGGTCTCAGTAAATCATATCTGAAAACGAGTTGGAAGGGGAAAGATGAAATCATCTCCAAGATCCCTTCTAGTTGAAATTTCTGAGATTTAATTTGAACTTGAAAGTAAATGGAGAAGAATAAATATAATCATTAGAAGAATCTTTTAGAAGATTTTGGTGAAGCATGAAGGTTTTAAGACCTGGTGACACCTATGAAGTACATTTGGACTTATTAACATCTCTTCATATGAAATGTACTAAAAGCTAGTTTTATATCAACATTGGCCCTTTTCAATATATGTAACCTGAAGTTTTCTTTGGTAAGGCAGTTGTATCATTTAAGTGATCTTCTTCTATTAGGAATTTTATACTTTCCTTAATTATACTAAATAATGTTCTCTATTAACAACTCTTAAAGAGGACCAAAATAATTATTTCCAGATATTGTGGGTTACTAGAAACAGTTGACACCAACTAGAATTCTTTTTTGTGTGTGTATTTTTTAAGCCATCTGCCTACGAAATGTGTAGTAAAAAGTAATTTATAGAAGTTATTTTAGAAAAAAGAATGATATTAAATACTGAGATTAAACAGCATATGGTTATTTTCTTATGGAATCTCTTATATGTAAAGGCTAGAGGCCCAGTGAACGAATTTCATGCACTTGGAGGAGGGGGTCCCTCAGCCCAGCCTGCAACCTCTCACAGTCCGGGAGTCCCCCAATTGATCACCCTGCAGAGGGTGGCCTGGGCCTCCCTCTTTGGGGCAGTCACAGTGCCCCCCTGATTGATTGCCCACTGGCCAGTGGCCTGGGCCTCCTTCTGCAGGGTGACTGTGGGGCGATGACAGCCCCCCGCTGACCAATCGCATTGCACCTGCCTTGGTTGGCCTGGCACCAGTGTGAGTCAAGTGTGGCCACCTGGATGGTCATTCTGCTGTTCAGCTGTTCAGTCGATTTGCATATTATGCTTTTATTATTCTAGACTAGAGGCCCAGTGCAAGAAATTCATGTACTGGGGGGCTTGGTCTGCCCCTTCTCACAGTCCGGGAGCCCTCAAGGGATATCCTACTGACCTCTCTCTGTGGGAGGTGACAGGCTGATCAGGGGAAGGCACTGCCCCCATCACCCCCTCGCTGCTGCTGCCTCTGGCCTCCCTCTGCAGGAGGCGACCCTGCAATCGGGAAGGCGATGCCCCATCACGCCTCTGCTGCTGCCACTGCCAGCCCCAAGGCTGCCTGAGCCTTGGCCATCTCAGCCACTGCTGCTTGCCTGAGCCCCACCTGGCCCTCATTGCCGAGCCTCGGGCCAGCCCTGGGCAAGTGGCAGTGGCCATCGGCCATGAGCTTCCCCATGCTTAACCAATCAAGTGTGCTCATCCGGTGATGGGCAGAGTGCATCTTCCACAGTTCTCCTGGCTGCAGGGGAGGGTGCAGGTCTCCCTCCAGCCCTGGGTCACTGGGTCCAGCTGCTAGAGGAAATTCCTTACATTGGTTGCCCGGACACCTGGAGGCCTCCACCAATTGCTGATCCTGACCTGAGGGGCATTGAGGGGCGATGAAGGTGGCCTGGGAGTTTGAAGGGCCACAAGAGGGAGCTGCCTTTCTTAGAACCCCTGACCCGCAGTGCCAGAGGCCAAGGTGGGGCATGGCCGGGCCAGGAGCTCTTAGCCATGGAGCTTGGACTTTCCCTCACCTGCCTTTGCTGCTGGGCTTTTCCTCACCCTCACCTGCTTTCACTGCTGGGCTTTCCCTTGCTCACCTGCCTTCGTTGCTGGGCTTTCCCTCACTCACCTGACTTCGCTGCTGGTGCAGAGGTTTCCCGGCAGAGCAGCTCCGCTGCCAGTTGGCAGAAGGAACCTGTGGTCCTTCTGGGCAAGTGGCAGCAGCTATTGGGAGCACTCACAGCCACCACTGTCAACCTGCCTCCCCTGCCCCTATCCCTGCTGCTGCTTGCCCAGGGCTGGCCCTGGGCAAGAGGCAGCTGCCATCGTGTTCCCAGTGTTGCAAGACCTCACCCCTATCTCCAACACTGCAAGTCCCCGCCCACCCGCACCTGCTGCATGCACAGCCTGCTGATCAGTCGTTATTGTGACCGTGTCCTAACCAATTTGCATATTACCCTTTTATTAGTATAGATACCTGCATCCCATGATAATTGTTGGGAATTCAGTTTTTCTGTATACTGATCTACAAACTAGATAATTGACTAGAAGCCAGAACTAAGATTTATTTCCATTAATGGTACATTTTGTAGAAAAATACAGAACTTTTTAAAATCTTAAATCAAAGTTTATATTTTATTACTGGTTCCTCAGAAAATCAATGGTTTCTTTTCTGAAACTGTCTCTATTTGGAAAATGTCTTCATTTCTTTTCATTATCAACCACCAATTTCAACTCTTTAAATAATTTCTATGTAAATGCCAGCATACACAAATGCTTATGAACCTCTGCTTCTGAAGGCAGAAAATATTCTACCAGGGCCTATATTTGTAATATATCCTAGAAATTGGTCTGTTCTCCAATACAAACATCACTGTGAAAACTGACCATCCATTTGTATAGATTACACAAACTATCAACAGAAAAATCTCCATGAACTCAAAGCTCAAATTAATATTTCTTTTCTGTCTCTGAGATGATTTATTGGATAGTTGTACTATTTCTGTTTTCTTTCTCTGAGTAGGCAGAGAGAATAATGAAGTTGACTAATTCTTTGAAGGCTAGATCACTATCTTAATTTGTATATCCTTGGTATCTAGTAGGTGTCAGTAACTTTTTGTTGAATAAACAAAGAGCTTCATAGGCTTTCAACCAAAGGACAAATACATATGATGCTTACTACAGAATATTCATGAGATACTAGTGGCTAAAGGTCATCTCTTCTTTCTCTAAACAAGTACAAGAAATATAAGAGTTCAAAGTGAACTGAAGTCTTCTGAACCTTAATATACTTAGTGCTGGCATCTTAAACTAATTTATGGATGTGACTTTAGTAGTATGTCATAGTGATAATTTGTCTACAATCATTTCATAAGCATCACTGAATAACTATCATATAATAAAAGTCCATCATTATTATATTGAATCAGACTTAAATACAGAATGTAAGTTGTACTCTGTTGTAGAATGCATTTAAATACCTTGATTAAGCCCTACTAACTCAATTTCAAGTGACATTTCATGCCCTTAGCCCCTTAGTCCGCCCCCCACCACACACACTCTTTCCTTGGCTTCTCATTGTATTCATTGATCCTATTTTTCTATTAGTTTACAGAAAAATTGGAGTATTATATAAGCTTGCTTAACTACAGTAATTTAACAATTTTAAATTATGCTATAGTGAGTCTAATTTAAATACAATGAGTTTATCGTGATTGGATTAAATTTAAAGAATCAGTCTGTGCTTCCAATATAACCCTTCACTAATGGTCTTCCTTTTTGGCATCTTTTGGATTTCAGTCTGTTAATCCAGCCCAAGGCTTTCATGAAGGGATTGGGTATAGTTCTAGCTGAGCTGTTAAAAGTAAACCTGAACTTCAGGAATTGTAGTTTCACTTGAGGAAAATAATGGATGGACAGAATACTGGAATTAACTCAGTTTCTCTAGATCAAAACTAGTGACTAAAAGTATGGTCTCTAATCAGTAACATCTATACCACCTGGGAAATTATCAGACTTCACCCAGACCTACTGAATGAGAAAGCCTTGAAGTGGGGCCCAGCAATCTGTGGGTTCATAAGCCCTCCAAGTGATTCTAATTCATGCTCAAGTCTCAGCACTACCACTTTAGATCTTCCCTTAATGGGAAGAATTTTCTGGGAGCTAATACAACTAAAAATACCATCTTAACTCATGGAAGTCCAAGTAATACAACTCAAACCTCAGTTAAGTTCAACAAAATCTTAATAGTATACATGAGTTTCAATATAGACAAACTTGAGCTTGCATCCTAATGAACAGATTCCCAACTCAGCCATCTAAGGTAACCTATCTGAATCTCAGGGTCCTCCTCTGAAAAATAATGCTGACCTTACTGGACAGTTGTGAGGATTAGAAATGACATGTGAAAATCAAGATCTTGAGATGCTTTTCCCACGTTGCTGATGAGGCTTAAGTGTTGGACCTTCACTTGTACAAGTCCCTTCTAAATAATATTAAGTTTAAAATGATAGTAATAAGTTTGGATCCTAATTTTGTATTTGAAGTTTATATTATTTTTTTCTTAAGGGGGATCCTTAAATTGTATTTGCTTCAGGCTTCACAGAATCCCAGTGCACTCCTGGCAAAGTACAATGCTTGGCACATGCCAGAGGCTTAATAAGTTTTAGTTCTGTTGCCATTTAGTCTCTTCACTCCTCCTGCCACTTGTTGTCATTTACATTTGGATCCTGAATTGTATTGTGGAATAACTTACCAGGATAGCACATAAGCCAGATAATGGTACACATTCCTGGATGACAATGAGTTTGAAATCTATTTAGGAAACAAAACTTAAGTGCCGAGGGGTGCATTCTCTCACAAAGCAGGAGTCTGCTTGTTTGTCAGGTCAGGCAAGGATTCCAGCCCCTCCATTTACATTTATCTAATACATGGCAAGCAAAGCGTATGGAGAACTGAATTATTTAAAGACAAAACCTTTTAAAACCAATGTGAAGTTGCTTAAGATTCAAATGACAGCTCTCTGAAAGTCAGACTGTATTTTTTTGTCCTCTCTTTGACAATGATTATAGTAATTGAACAGAATGTAGTCTTCTCCACTGAAGTATATGAATGTAGACATTTAAGGTTATATTCCCAAAGTAGCATGTATAGACTTAGCCATGTGTCTCTCTTAATACTGATGGTGTCATGCAAGGTGCAAGGAAGTTCTTTTGCTCATTGGTTTGAAAATGTACCCTACCACATTAATGCAAGTATCCTTCAGCACCATCAATTGATTATCCCATTTTTCTATGACTTCTTTTCAATTAATTTTATTCCAGAATGAAGAGTTATCTGATCTTTTTTTTTTTTTTTTAAATTTGGTTAATGATACCAGTGCTAGCATTTTCAGTATTTATCAAGTGACTAGATCTTTTGGGTTGAAGAGTTGGTTAGGAAAATGCCTGTCGAGCACACTCCCCAACATAGTAACCAAATTTTAATATGTACCTTCTTGGGATACAGATAGTTATATAATCTAACTCCATGGCACTGAGGTATGGTGTATGTAGTGTATTTATGATTGAACAGAAAGTTTCAAACAGCAGCCTGTGAAATTGGATTTTAGATGTAATGTACCATAAATGCTGTAAAGATTGCCTTTAATGCTATAAATCAGATTTTATTGGTTTCAGCTATCTCATTCTGGTTATTGTATTGCCCACAAAATCAGAGGAAATCAAAGAGCTAGAATATTTTTTATTTTAATATCCTATAGTCTACAGTAATGGCACATGTACCCTTACAGCTTCCTTTTTGGGTGGTTTGGACAAAGTTGACAGGATATCAGCAACAGGCCCTGGCAACATATCAGTGGCAAGATCAGTGTAAACAACCAAACTTCCCAACTTGAAACCTTTTAAATTTTGCTGTCTGGGAAATATACAAGTAGGTGAATTGGCAGATCCCTTCCCTTGCTGAGAAGCTGGTTGTCATGTTCTTTGTTCAAGGCTGACACCTATAGAGATTGGCAGGTGAGGGGCATGTTGCGTCTTCTGTGACAAGGCTATCTATTGGGGCTGAGAGGGTATCCATACGTGACCTATCTGAATTATTTAAAGAACCCCAAACTGTGCTATAAAAAAAAAAGTTGTGTCCTCAATCTCTTCATGTTTGTTTTAGAATTACTCCCTCACCACACACACACACACACACACACACACACACACACACTTTGATATTTTTATTCAATATGCTTTAGTCAAGAAAATCAACATATTTAGCATTTTAAAAATTGCTTAGGAAAGCATATACATTGACTGGTAGAGCCCAGGAAGGTATAGCAATCTAAAGATGAACTAGTTAGGACAAGAACAATTTTCAAATTATTAAAAATGCAGTTGTGCTTGGTTTATGCATAATTTTCCTCCGAGTTTACTTCTACTAGACACTCTAAATAGCCTACCCAGGCCTTGTAGGTATTACTTTCATTGTTTAAGGTCGAAACCATAGGCGTTGAAGAAGGCAAGAGGGAAAGTGGGGGGTTTTTTAAATAGAATATCAAAGAGCTATATCTTCATTATGCTTCACTTTTTAATTTATTTTTACTGTGGCATTATACCAGAAATGTTCTTGTTCGATACCTCACCTGAAAAATCACCACACTTAGCTATCAGAGAAGGCACCGAAATGTTATGTTTTGTCTTGATTACAAAGAAATCTAATACCCTCAAATGCTTAAGTAATCTTGAACCTGGTGGAGATAAAAGCCATATAGAACATTAATACGCTAATATTATGCTAATCCGAGTTCACCAATTATTTTCTTCCAAAATAGGAAACCTTCTTGATGCCACCTTCACTGGCTGTGAACTAAGCTGGAAGAAGTAAGGAGATTATGCTGATCAGGGCTTGACATTTATGACTGCCAGTTTGCTGCTGAAAATATAGCCCAGGAGCTCAGCCCTAGACCTGGGAAGCAGCTGGATCCCGGAGTGTGCTTTGGCACTTGTTACAGGCTGCATTCAATTTTCTGGGAGCCCCGTGGGTTGCCTACAGTGAACAAGGAACTGTCCTTGTGTGGAAATGTACGTGCAGCTGCAAACGAAGCAAAGAGGCTTTTTCTCTAAGCACTTCTGCCACTAGTTCCATGTTCTTAATAGAGCATAAAGGAACCTCCTTCTTCAAGACCAGCCTTCTCTAAGAAGTTATCATCTCTGAAAACCCTCCCTGTTTAGTTTCAGACCAACCAAATAATTCTATTGTATCATTTATCCCCTTTTTAGTCTTCTCTACATAACTCTGTAAATGCTAAAAATATAATTCTATATTTTGGTTTATGTGATTTGATTTTCCTTGTCTCCTATCCTAGCTCAGTCAAACTGAGATTACTGGAAACTAACTGACTTTTATTCAGCAAAGTCAGGTTTATTGCATCATTGCAATGAGAGCAACCACTCACCAGGAGAAGTGTTGGGCATTTCACCAAATTAAATGACAGAGGCTACTATAGGATTTTGAGGGATAATGGAGCTTAGGTGAAATTTAAATGAAGCAGTGTTTGGATAGTCTCAAAGCAAAGCAGGGCTATGTGCAAAGTGTTTAGCATTAAGTCTGGGCTCTGAAGTGGATCTGAGGTCCTATTTCTTTGAAAGCTACAGTTCTTGTAGAATGTTGTGTCTAGAGACCCCATGTTTAATGCTCTGGATTGGAAATTGAGTCTGCCTCTGTGTCAAGGTGACTTAGATCATATAGAGAAGAGTGGGATGTTTTATCTTTTCTGATATGATTTCCAAAAATAAAAGGTTTTGTGATAGTTAATGATTTAACAGAACAACACATCTCAGTGAGTAAAACAATTCAGTAGTCACTCAAAGAAAGGGTTGTCATGCTAGTTTGTAGCTATGTATATACTTGGAAAAATAGTTTTCTGTTAATTTTCAGGTGGCTTTATCTATGTCTATTATTCTAAATGTTGAATGTCCACTTGTTGTTTTTTATTTTCTCAGTCTAACTAATTTTTACTTTCTTTCTCCCAGTATTATATATATACTAATACCTTTGTTCAGGATTCCATGTTGCATTTTAGACTTTCCATCTGGACTAATTTTCTTTCTTCATGAAGCATATCCTTTAGAATTTCAGTTAAGGATTATCTATATATGAGGAACACTTACAGATTTTACTTCTTTGAAAATGTCCTTATTTTGCCCTTGTTCTTGAAAGTTAGTTGTATTGGGTATGAAATTCTAGAGTAGTGGTTGCTTTGTCTCCCTGTATTACACTTTGTCTTCTGGTATTTATTGCTATGCTTAGAAGTCAGCCATTAGTATAATTGTTTCTTTGTAAGTGATTTTTCTTCTTCATTTTTCTTCTTCATATAATCTCTTCTTCATTTTCAGTGTTACAGTAATATGCCACATAACATTTTGGCCAATGACAGATTGTATATGTGATGGTGGTCCCATATAATTATAATGGAGCTGAATTTCCTATAAGAACTGGGAGGATATGTGGTTCAGGAGGAATTTTATTTCTCTGTTGGGAAAAGTATCTGTAGGACTTGGTGATAGATTCCCTCTCACTCATAGCACCTAAATTTTGAGTGCACAGATTACATCCCAATCAGTCAGCCACTGGCTTGTTTCAGCACAGAGGAGCCTGTCCCCTCACTGGTACATAATCAGAGGGTGCTACAGCCCTCCCAGATCTAGCTCAATGGTCTTCAGAGTGTGTTGCTGTTAAATCTTTTCTGAGGACCTAAGATTCTTTATAAGGACATAGGATGGCAGGAGCTACCCTAACAAGTATTATGTGTCACTGCTACTTGAGTAAAAGCTTTTGTGGTAGTGTAGAGCTAGCCTGTTTCTGTACTTTGGAAATATGTCCAGGTTCTAATGATTTAAAGTATAAGTAAGTTTTATTTCTTTCATCAATTCAATGCCAGAGAAAGCTTTTTGTGCCAGATAGGGTCATTGGGACCAAAAACAAAATTTCAAAGTCAAAATATTGAGTTCTCAGTTCTATAATCTCTCCATGCTAAATACCTTCTTTTTGTATGTATACCAGAAAGTACCTTAATCCAATAGGCAATAGCCGAAATAACATCGCCATGATGATCTTATATATGTCTTTATTTCTCTATCTTGATTTGTTATTCCTACTGATCCTCAGACCACCATTCACTGACTCCTGACAGTAACTGTTCTGATGATCTGTGTCTTTACCCACTGGTTTCTTCTCAATAGTTCCAATCAATCTACGTATGCCACATCCTTGTTCATGGAGCAGCACTGACAGCTCCAATGTTCTATTTCTAGCCCTGCTGAAAAGATGTAAGGAGGGCTTATGAGACAGTGTTTATAAAGTTTACAGAAGTATACAGTGATGTCCTAGGCCCTTATATTCACTTACCATTCACTCACATGGAGCAACTTCCAGTCCTGCAGACTTCATTCACAGTAAGTGCCTTGTGAGGTATAGCATTTTTTATCTTTCATACCATATTTTCACTGTACTTTTTCTATGTTTAGATGAACAAATAATTACCATTGTGTTACAATTGCCTACAGTATTCAGTAAAGTAACATATTATACAGGTTTGTAACCTTGGAGTAATAAGCTATACCATATAGCTTGCTTGTGTAGTAGGCTATCCCATCTATGTTTATGACAAGTGCACTCTCTGATGTTCACACAATAGTGAAATCACCTACCAACACATTTCTCAGGACATAATCTATTGTTAAGTGATATATGACTATATATATTTTTATTTTTAGTATGTTTACTTGTGGATTTCATTTTATTTAGTCTGCTTTGACATTATTGAGCTTGTTACATATGAATATCTTTCAAAAATTGAAAATATTAGTTTTTATTTTTTCAATATTTCCTTCTCCAAATTTTATTCATTGGCTCTCTCTGAAACTCCATTTAGATATATTTCAAACTTTCTCAGCCTATTCGCTCTATTTCTTTTCAACTTTTAAAAAATTTAATATCTCTCTGGTATTATTTCAGATTTATCTTCAAGTTAATTATCTCTTTAGCTAATTTGCTAATCTTTCCTACTGAGTTTTAAATATTATTCTAAAAATGAGTGAATCTAATATATTATTTTAAAACTTGACTTGTGTTTTAAAATATAATTTTATTTTATGTTTTCGAGTCTTCTATTACAATTATATTATTGTATATTCAATATCTGAGATCTTCAGAGTTGATTCTGCCATCTCTCATTCTTGGTATGCCGTTTCTTGTGTGTATTGCACTCTTTTATTGTGATTTCCTTGTTTTTTCTTGGAATTATCTGTGAGAACTATTAGAGCTTCATGTGATGTCAAGTTCCTCTAGAGAGGTTATATAGGATTACCACCAATTTGGCTACACATTTAATTCACTTTTATGCTTGCAGTTTTTCAATACATACAGAAAGCATAAATGTGGTCACAAATCCCATTCTCTCCAGGGATTCACTTGTGATTACCAATTCTCAGGGAGATTTAATTTTCCTCATACCTATGGTCATATCATGACAGATAAGTTTCCTTACTATCCTTTCCTGAGGGTGAGTGTTTATCATTTACTCTTGCACTTTGGAATCTCAGCTTATGTAACGTTCTATTAAATTCCTCCCTCTGAGTAAACCCTGACAACTATCTCGTACCTCTTGTGCCCTGATAAATGATCAAAATAGAATCAAGGTACAAAATTCAGCCAATACCTTCAGGACAGCTGAGACTTTGATGCTGACTTGCCTCTCTGGGATCTGGCTTTCTCTTCATTTGAGGAAGTCAATTCATTTGAGATTCCTTTTTTTCCCTCATGAGCTCTGAGATGGCTTTAAAAGCTATGTTTTAAAGATGATTTTATTTGGTGGTTATGGGAGCTTTCAAAGAGAAACAGAAAATTTAGCCTGCCATCAGAAATGGGAAGTCCTTTCTAAATGGGATATATATAGTGTATATGAAAGATATGAATGAAATTTATTTTATTGAGTTTTACATTTTTTAGAAATGCAACTCACCATTATGATTAGAAATCAATGGTTTTCAGTGTTCTTAAGTGTAAAATCAAGGTAGAAACATCCTAAATGTGAGTTCAAATGCATATTATACAGATTATTGATGATTTTCTATGAGGAAATAAGAGTTTAAAAACTGGCTTGTAATCAAATGACCTGGAGGTAGTGGCAATATTTCAGGGCAGGCCCCTTTCATTTCTTTCTCTTTTTTAAAATTTATTTTTATTGATTTTTTACAGAGAGGAAGGGAGAGATAGAGAGCTAGAAACATTGATCAGCTGCCTCCTGCACGCCCCCCACTGGGGATGTGCCCACAACCCAGGTACATGCCCTTGACCGGAATCGAACCCGGGACCCTTCAGTCCACCGGCCGACGCTCTATCCACTGAGCCAAACTGGTTTCGGCCAGGCCCCTTTCATTTCAAGTGTGGGTCAGACATACACCAAACACCTCATCTTTTCCCAGGCATTTCTCAGTATATCAGAGTGGTTTTATTCCAGCATAGATTATGGACCTTGCTTCTCCTTTGTGCCTGGCTATCATCTATCAATTCTTCACTTTCTAAAAATAGAAGTTTTAGCAGCCTTTGGTCCCATTTAGATCAAATGGCATAGCAATAATAAAATTTTTATTAAAATTTAATAAGGTAAACAATAAAGTTTTTAGAGTAAACAATGGCATTTGTTGAGGAAAGGAAATAGCTACTTATTCCATTTTCTTTTTCTCTTTACTGATCTTACTACCAGTCATTCTGTAGGAAGATTCTAATATTAGGGATTTTAGGGATTGGTTCTCAGCCCCAGTCTGTAACATCTCACAGTTATATACTGATATTCCAGACATGTTGTAAAATTTCTAAAATGTAATTAACTTTAGTATACTTTGTTTTTTATGTTTCCTTTCTTAAATACCAACTCCAGATTTTCTCCAGATAGCTCCAAGTAGTACTGCAAATTTCTTAAAAAGACAATTTCAGTTCAATTTCATTGAGGTACCACATATTTCTTCAACATTTCCAGCAATGATAGGTTTCAGAATCAGTGCTATGGAGTTCATGAAAATCTCCTTGAAATAAAACCAAGGGGGCTATGAATGCCAAACCAGAGTGGGAAGTCTGCCAGTTAGCAAGCCCAGTGGAGATTATCTGAAATACGCATCAATTAGAGTTCAGGTTCATTAAGATAGGAGTGAGTGGGCTATTCTATAGATGTGATGTAATGGAGAACTGTTCCAGGTCAAGAATATGAACAGGTGGACAGTTGTGGGGGGTGGGGTTTAGGCCCCAGAATATGCACTAATGTAACTCTATTTCTGAACATCAAAACGTTGTATGCTTCCCGCAATTCAATCTGCTAAAATACCTTTGCAAAGCAGTTCCAAAGCACCAACCCTTGGAAACACAGGGGATTTAGGCAACTGCTGAGAGCTTAAATGTTTGATATCAGTGAAGGAAGATGGGCTCTCTGGCTTTGCCATGTAGTCACTGCCTGGTAAGTTCTGAGAACGGTATACAATATAAACAGGATCCCTTCCCTTTGCAGCTTCCATTCTGAAAGCAAATCAGTTTTTCAGCGGCAATACCATTTCATTTTATTGTTAGTGTTGGTGATGGAACTTGGATAGTTCAGGCTGTACACTACACTAAGGATTAAGGAAAACATTGCCTCTGTCCATATGGTGCATCATCTGAATACACCAGGCAAGACATTAGTAGATGGAGAAAGTTGTGAATGTGTGAATGAGATGTGCATGTTTACAGTGAAATCAGCCAGGTCATTTGTTTGTGTTTCTCCTCTCACTGTGCTGCAAACCACACTTGTAATCAGGGTCCCTTCTAATTCTTTTCTCATTCTTTCATCTTGCTTTCCTGTCACTCTTCTAACACCAGAAGCTGCAAAACTGGCAGTGTGCCTCTTTCCTGCCGTGACTCAAAATATGGAGGAGCAGATTTAGGTACCATTCCATGGATCAGTCAGCATGGGTGTACGCATTGGCAGGGACCACCAGTATTTCTCAGACTGCCAGAGAGAAAGGCAGGAATATAAAGTGCAGGCATATGTACAAACACAACAGGGAGAGCAGAAATGAAGAGCAACTGCAGAAAGCAAAATAAATCTCAGCTTGGTTCAGGAACAAGCTGCACACATTTCTGTTTGCTTAAGGATAAAACTTTTAGTCTCAAAGGACTGAATTCGTGACTGAATCTTTGTTGAGCACTTACTGAGTGAATGCGCTATGCTCCAAAAGCATTATACACTGAAGACTCTGGGAAACGTTTAAAGTAGAAGAAAATTTAGAAGTTTACTAGTCCATTTCTGCAATTCAAGAATGAGAAAATGGAGGCCCAGCAATATTTTAATGGACTTAGCTCGAGGCACTGAGCTGGGCAAAGAGCTGGTTGGTACTAAAGCTCCGACCTCCTGGCATTTAGTTCTCAAAGCTTCCAAACACAGTCTGCCGACTTGTGACCCCAAATATGTATGTAAATGTGGAAGTGAGTCCTATTTGTGACAAGTGATGAAGGGAGCCTGTCCCTGGCATATCTGCATTTCCACCTTAACACTTGCCTCATCTATCATTGCTAATATGCATGGCAAGGGGCATGGAGAAGAAAGGTCAGTAAGAAAAGCCTGGAAACAGAATCACTTGTTTTATGTCACCAACACTAAATAAGGGCTTGTTAGGCTAGCGATTTGGGCTTCTTTGAAGTTCAACCTTCACACAACAAATGGTATCTTCCTTTTCACATCCTAAGGTGATAGAGTCTCAAAGACGTGGTCTCATTAATTCATTCACATATTTTCTTAAACAATATTAAGCTGAAAAGGTCTTCAAAGACTTCCTTTTTGCCAAAGCTATTAGATATGACTCAATATTAACTCTTCCACAATGTAGCATCGAATTTCTCTTACCTTTTCTATGAAAATCTTCATGCTGAGCCTCCAGGATTCCTACTCTTTTTGTCTCACATCATATGCAGGTCTCTGAAATATCTTCTCAGCACCTTCAGCGGTACCTGCTGTCAGCCTAAACCCTAAATGGTGGTTTTTCCCTCAAAGTTTCTGAGCTGCTGCTTCTCTCTTTTAACAAGTTCTTCATGGGACATTTCATCTTCTCTCAAGGATTATTTCTATTCCTATAAATTTAGAAGTCACATAATTAATCTTAATTTCTGACTTCAAAGCTCATATATCCCAAGGCCCAATGAATGCCTTAAGATACCTACTTTCTGACTCTTACCCAGCACAGTGTCCTTCCCATTCTGCCTTGTTAATATTTCTTGCATAGTTTTACTCTCAGCACTAATAACACTACCCTAATGTATGCTCTTTTAATGTTTCACCAAGATGATTAAAATCGCTTGCCAGTTGGGCTCCCTGTTTTCAGTCTTGCCCAAATAAAATCCATGCCCTTTGTTAAGTTCCCAATTTAAACTATTTAAAACACAGATATAAGTCTGTTTCTCTTAGGGTTGAAATCTTTTAATGTCTGTCTTTCTGAAAAATGATCAACTTAAACAAAAGTCCTTGATTACCTGGACAGTGCCCACCTCTACAATTTTAATGGCCTTGGGATATATGAGCTGGGCCCTTAAAATTTACAGGACAAACCACCTATAAGTTTCTACCCACCCACTTTGTTCCATGCCCTCTTGCTCATGCTGCTTCCCAACCTAGAACCCCTCCACTCCTTGCTAATTCTTGACTTTATTCCTGTTTATTTTCAGGCCTCCCACTGGCATAGTCTCCTCCCAGCAATCTTAACTATACCACCAACATTACACTGCTGTGTTCCCTGTCATACTGTATGTAACCTCTACTCACATTGTGCATAAATGTTATGCTTACGCATTCGTGTCCTGAGTAGACTCTGAGTTCCTCAAAAGGAGAACTATGCAGTCCCACTCTATTCCTGGGAGGAGGTGAGGTGCCCAATACAGAGTAGGTAGACAACAAAGTTTCTTGACCTGATTGCCAAACTCTTTCTTTGTTATACGCCAGAAGTACAGAGATAAACTCTATATTGGCCTTGCTTCCGGGAACCCTCATTGGACAGTCAAAGATCTAAGTACCTTGTAGACCCCACTTTCACTCAGTATGATATGAGGTGCACATGGAATGCGGAAACTGCCAACTCAGCCTGAGGGAGGAGAGCAGAGGGAAGAATCAGGCAATACTCCCTAAATGAGGTGAACCTTCGGCTCTTTTCTTCACTTACCCTTTTCTGCACTTTTACTCCTTCAATTAAGGAAACACAACTTCTTCAAAACCTGACTGGAGAGGCCTAGGACTACCTCATCAATAAGTTGATAAAATCCAAAGCTTTCCCTGGGAGACGTTTCTTTCATCTGGCTTCCACAAATGTTGAAGCCAAGATGAAAGTACACTGTGTTTGCCAGGGACTTGCAAGATGTGCTCTTGACTGGCAAAACACAAAAAGCTTTAAAAAGTGAGAAAATTGTACAGCTAGCGCTGCCATCTGATAATAGCAAACAGGCTCACGTTTGTGCAGAAATTGATAGAAAGGCATTTACTGCATAGTAAGTATGTGCCCAGTAAGACTGACTGGCTCTATTGCCAAATGCCGCTTTTAGATACGTACTCCACACCTACTGACTTTGGATGAAGTTGCCTACCCTAAGTTGAGGGGAGAAATTGGATCCAAGTGTGCAATTTTGGCTGCAGCTTTGGCTACTGAGAAAACAGCAGCAGGCCACCGGAGGTGGGGTCTGGGCACATCAACTGGATTTCTCATCCCGTCTCTCTGGCACAACGTGAGCCATTTTATTTATTTCCCACGCTTTGTGATGCCAGAGTTGCAGAAGCCCAGCCCTGAAGGGGAGCTCAGCATACTTTCTCCAAGAGTTCCTATTGCTAGAAACCCAGAATGGAGTTGACACACATCTAATGAAATGAAAGAGCTCTCTTACCCTCCCCTGAAGCCCAGAAAGCATTGGCATTTGGAAAATTGTGTTCTAAACGAGTTGACAAGGGCAGGAGTTCAGTTGAAGCTAGCTATGAATTTATATACATTTGAAGGTTTCTGTGCTCCTCCCTCTTCTCTTCTATACTGGAGACAAATTGTATTCAGCTTTAGGGAGTTTAGTTTAAATATGTACGTACACTTGAGGATTCTCTTAAGAAGGAGAGGATGAGAAGAGGAGGAAGAGGAGAGGCTTTAGGAGTATGTTGGTTATGTAAAATACAATGAAATAAAATAAGAAATGAAAGGGGTTTTCTTGATGCCTCCTAGAAATTAGTAGAAGGAAAACAATGTTGGCAAGTTCAATGATGGTGGACTCAAAATTTGCTGGTGCTTAATGAATTCAGGGGTTATTATTACAATTACAGTAGCTGTACATAACTCTTTGTTAATTAATAAAATTCATATTAATTAAAGAGGGACCCAGCTGAGACTGCCTTTACGCCAGACTTACCAGATTGGTACAATAAAGTATTTTGGAGGCACTGGAGGAACATTTAAATACCTGATATTTTTATACTTGACACTGGGAATACAGAAATATCTCTTACCATGTGAATGACGGAGTTGAGAAATTACAGCACACATTTGAGGCCCTGGAGTTATTTAATCTCTCCTTTCCTCAGTTTTCTCATCTGGAAAATGGAAATTATTACCTCAAATGCTTGTTCTGTTGATGAATTGCGATAACATTATGCCTGGGATGTTGTAAGTAGTTTATACTATTAGCTTGTATTGAATTAAGGCAGGAGAATTTAAGTATTAAACCAAGGCAAGTAATAGATGGTAATTAAGAGCAAGACCTGAGAAGTTACATAGCCATTGGTTGAAATATTTATTGAATACTCACCAAGTATTGGGCATTTGCTAGATGCTGCATATTCAATTGTGAACAATAATGCAAAAATGTGAGGCCCCTGACCTTATGGAGTAAATAGCTTCTGGAAGAAGCAGAATAAACAGGTAAACAAATAATACATTCTCCCTTCCTCCCCAAAGGATAGTGAGTTTTCATAGAGTTTCTGTTTTTGTTCAAATCCCAGGATGAAACCCCATCTATGTTTAGTTTCTACATGGTGTTTCTATGGTGACTGAGAAGGATGCCTTGTAGTGGGTAGGTACAAATACCTCCTCTGGGTTATAAGCCATTTGAGGTAATTGGGGGAAAGAGGGTTAGCTGCAATACGCTTATCTTCTTGGTGATAGCTCTTTTTATTTTTGGGTGAAACATCTAGATGATTCTCAGTACTTGAGACTAACAATGTCACCCCTAGGAAAGTCTCAGGCAAACCAGGTTGAGTTGTTCACACTACTTATCTTACCTACTTGTCCATCTTCAGCCCCAGAAATATATAATTTTACATTGCGGCAAGTTTTATGAAGAAAGAGAACAGGATACTGTGAGAGTAAATTACAGTAAGGACCTTGTATAAATTGGAGGAGGAGGAGGAGGAGGAGGAGAAGGAGGAGGAGGAGGAGGAGGAGGAGCAGGAGGGAGAGATTTTAGGAGCATGTTGATTATGGACAATACAATAAAGAAAAGTACCTCCTTTACAGGACATTTGGTCCTGTTCAAAACATCTATGGTGACATTTAGTTTATACCAAAAAGGTCCTTGAAATTTAGTCCTGCCCAAAACATTGATAGAGACATTTGGTCCATAGTTATTATAAATTCCACTCTTCTGCAAGATTTGAACTCCGATGTATCTCTTTAATCCCATGTGCCTTACTAGTTAGGCTACTGAGGCAAAAAGGATTATTATGATCAATACAGCCACAACACAATTATTGGACCAATAAACCATGATAGTATTTTTTTTATGTATTAATCTTATTAACCAAAAGCAGAGATAAATGTTATGGGCTATTTGAACAAAAGGACCTTTTCTAAGCATGGATATTTTGGACAGGACCAAATACCAAAGGGTCATTTGGTGTGGACAAAATATGCTTATATTTTGGTTACTATTTTCATGATATATCTTTTTTACTTCCAGCCTATTTGTGTCTTTGAAAATGTGTCTCTTGTAGATATCATATAATTGGATCCTATTTTTTCCTCATCTATTCTGCCAGTCTTCTTTTCCTAATTGGAGTGTTTAATTAATTTATGAAACTAGTGATAAGATAGGATTTACATCTGCCATTTTGCTATTTATTTTCTGTATTTCTTTTGTTGTTATTATTGTTAATTCTCACCCAAAGCTATTTTTCCCATTGATTTTTTTATTTTTATTTTTTTTAGAGAGTGGAGAGAGGGAAGGATGTCCAGAGAGAGAAGAAAGGAGAGAGAGACATCAATTGGTGCCTCCTGCATTTATCCCAACTGGGGCCAGGGATTGAACCTGCAACCCAGATACGTGCCCTTGACTGGGAATTGAACCTGCAGTCCTTTGGTATGTGGACCAATGCTCTAACTGAGCAACATTGGCCATGGCAATATGTCTATGTCTTTAATGTTTTCTTCATTACCGCCTTCTTTTCGTTTACATGGATATTTTCTAGTGTACTCTTTTAATTCCCTTGTTATTACTTCTATTATATTTTCTTTGAGTTATTATCTCAGTCATTGCTCTGGGAATTACAAATAATATCCTAATTTATTGCAATCTAGTTTGGATTTATATCAATATAATTTCAATAATATACAGATCTTTGCTCTTAAATAACTCCACTTCTTCCCTTCCTTTGTTCTGTTATTGTAATAGAAATTAATAACTTTAACCATTTTGTGCCCAACAACACATATTTACAAGTATTACTTTATGCAGTTGTGTTTTAAGTCAAATAGGAAAGAATGGGTTATAAACAATTTATAATGTCTTTTATATTTACCTATATAATTACCTTTACCAATGTTCTTTATGATATCACATAGATTCACATTAGCACCTAGCATCCTTTTATTTCAGTTTGATTTCTCCTCAGAAACCCTGAAGGCCAGAAAGCAGTGGGATGACATAATCAAAGTGCTGAAAGGTAAAGACTGTCAACCAAGAATTCTACTTCTAGAAAAATTATCCTCAAAAATGAAGTAGAAATTAAGACATTCACAGATACAAAATTGAGAAAAATTATTTGCTTGCTTTTCTGCCCTTGTTTGAATATGATAAATAGCTTATGTTTTGAAACTTTCAAAATTCTCTTGTCTTTGGATTCCAACCATTTGATTATGATACTTCTGATGACCAGAATGGTGAGCCGAGGTGTTTTCCCGGGGTTGTGTCTCCCGATGCCGAAGAATGTGCTATGCAGACCAGAAGATTTAAACAAAAGTGTGGAAAATTTATTACAAGCAGATTCAGACTCCCCACAAAGGGAGAGGGACGCAATAATGGACTGCCTGTTAAAGCCTTGCAGTCCAGGGGTATATATTTGTTACAAGCCTGCTTTACGTCTGTCTATGTATGTCATCACCTGATTGATTCCCTCATTGTTCTTGCCCAGCAACAGACCTGAACTTTCCCTGTTCCCATGTGTTCTTTCTCTGTTCTATGGTGAACTTTCTCTGTTTCTATGCATCCATGCACCTTGTGACTGCAGGCCCTCCCTTGTTTTCCCATGCCTCCCGCTTTGAGTCCAGAAACATTTTATTATTTCTGCTTGGTTGGCTCCTGTGGTTAGGCTGCTCAAACTGCTGTGTCTGGCTCTGCCTATGTTCCACCTGCCTCTGTTTTCCACTGGACCCCTGCCCTATCTGCTGGCATTTCAAGTTAACCCTCCCACTTCTAGCTGTGGTAATTTTTTATTTGGAGTTTATTGAGCTTGTTAGATATGTAGACTGATTTTTTTTTAATTTGGAAAGTTTCATCCATTAATTCTTCAAATATTCTTTCTGCCCTCTTTTCCTCTTCTCTCCCTCTGAGACTCCCATTATGCACATGTTGGTCTGCTTGACACTCTTAAAGCTGTGTTTATTTTCCCTTATTTCTTCTTTCTGTTCCCCAGGTTAGATCATCTCAATTGATCATTCTTTAAGCTCACTAATTTTTTATTCTGACTGTTCAGATCTGAGTTGTGTTCTTGTAATGAAATTTTCCTTTCATTTATCGTACTTTTAATCTCCAGAATTTTTATTTGATTCCTTTTTATAATTTATTTACACTCTTTATTTGGTAAAACAAATTCTCACATTTGTCTTTTGTTCTTTAGACATAGTTTTATTTATTGCTTTGACTATATTTAAAATAGCTAACTTAAAAAGTCTTTGTTGTAAGTCCCAAAATTTGGCCTTCCCCAGGGACAGTGTTTACTGATTGCCGCCCCTCCTCCTGCCCCCATGTATGTATGGGCTATACCTACTTGTCTCATTGCATGTCTACTACTTTTGTTGAAAACTGAATATTTTAGCTGATATGATGTGTCAACTTTGAAAATCAGATTCTATCTCTTCACCAGGATTTGTTTCTGTTGTTTATTTTTTTAATGACTTTCTGAACAAATTCTGTGTTCTTCTTTGTATGGAACTCTGTGTGTATGCTGGGGAACGACTTTAACACCTCAGTGAGGCTGCTTTTTATTAGCCTTTATTTTTTGCTTGCACAGAACCTCAAGTTTAGCAAGAGGTTAGACTTTCTTAGGTCTTCCTGAGCATGCATGCTCACAGTCCTCATCAAATGCAGTGCTTTCCAAATGCACATGGGCTTCTAGATTTCCAAGAATATGTTGAGGATTCACCTCATTACCATGTTTTCCTTTTAAGCTTTTGTTTAGCCTATTGTCTCAACTATTACCAATTGCCTCATGTAGTTGCAATGTTAAACAATTGCCTTTGGGTTTTTGTTTGTTTGTTTGTTGGCAAACATCCCTGGGGGAAAAAAGCATTTTCACATTGGGTAAGCTTAAAGTCGTGTCATGTAAAGAGAGCCTTGCAAGTGGAGTCTTCCAGGGAACTACTAGATAGGTCAAATAATGACCAATTCTCTAGGAATGGAGAGTGGAAAAAGCTCCAACCCCATTCTGCTCCTTCCCATGACTGCCATACTGCTGGTTTTAATGTGATTGTGGCTGTCAATTTTCAAGAGTATTGCAAATCTTGGAGTGGAAGGGTGAGAATAGGGCAAGTTAAAACACTCTGAGGTTAGATCTTCTTAATGAGATTCATCCTTTAAAAAAATTGTCTATGGATTGCTGCCAGCCTTTAACTAATATCTAATATTCAGAGTTATAAAAAAGTCAATTTTGATCATTTTTGACTGTTTTCATAGAGAAGAGGCTTTTGGATTGCTTTTATCAGCATTTTCATATGGGTGCTATCTCTCACTATTGAACAAGTCAATAAATGGTGTTTGTTTATCATTATCAGTTAGCTCAGCAGCCTCATGAGATGAACATTATTATCATATTACAAATGATAATGAAGCAAAATATCTGTGTCTTTCACCTTTTTTTATTGCGTTTTTCTTATTCCACCTGCCATTGAACTCCTCAACAAAGCCTATTCTCAGGAAGAGATTTGATACTAATCAATTATGTCATATTAATCCATTATATAGATTTCTGGTCATATGTTTTCTTTCATAGGAAAATGTGTATTGAGTCAAAACATCTTTCTTCTCTTAAAAGAATTTAAAGCATCAGTGAGAAAAAGTGGAATTTTGTTTTTAAAGCAGAAAGCCCTGGAGATCTCTGAAATAACATCATTTAGGCAGGAGACAGTCTTGTTAGTGGGTCTAGTTTTGAGACTACCATTGCCTGTGGGCATGGAGATTGGCCAGGGCTCTGAGATGATTAGGGCATTGCCTCAGGGTATGGAGTTTAGAGAGTAGAAGCAGCCTGGAAAAACTGACTGATGTTCTGCTTAGGCTGTAGTGAGGACTGGCTTCCTAACATATAGCCAGCAAACTCAAAATTAGATGTGAAAAAATCTATACTAATAAAAGTATAATATGCAAATTGGTCAGGATGCCCTCACAGTAACAGCCAAACAGCAGGCTGCATGGGGCGACCAGGCCAGCAGGGGAATTAGTGAGGGATGACCAAACGACTGAACAGCAGGTTACTTGGGGTGACCAGGCCAGCACAGGGGGGCAGTTGGGGATGACCAGGCTGGTGGGGGGGAGGGCAGTTGGGGAAGACCAGGCCTGTGGGGTGGGGCAGTTGGGGGTGACCAGGCTGGCAGGGGGGCAGTTGGGGGCAACCAGGCCAGCAAAGGGGGCATAAGGGGCTACCAGGCCAGCAGGCAGTGGCAGTTAGGGGCAACCAGGCTGACGGGGGGGGGGGCAGTAAGGGGCAACCAGGCTGACGGGGGGGGCAGTAAGGGGCAACCAGGCTGGCAGGGGTGGGCAGTTGGGGGCAACCAGGCCATCAGGCAGAGGCAGTTAGGGGTGATCAGGCTAGCAGGGGGGGCAGTTAGGGACAATCAGGCAGGCTGGCAGGTGAGCAGTAGAAGCCAGTGGTCCCAGATTATGAAAGGGATATCCAACTGCCAGTTTAGGCCCCATCCCCGGGATTGGGCCTAAAGCGCAGTCAGACATACCCTGAGGGGTCCCGAATTGGAGAGGGTGCAGGCTGGGCAGAGGGGACCACTCCCCATGCACGAATTTGGTGCACCGGATCTCTACTAAATAAATAAACTGATGAGAAAAAAAGATCCAGAGACATTGAAGCATGCAACAGACTACTATATTTCAGATGGAAACGGAGTGGGGGGTAGGGGAAGAGGTTAACCAGTGAATTTATATGCATAGCCTATGGACAGACAATAGTGCAGGGAAAGCCTGGGGAGGGGACAGGAGTAGGGTGGAAGGTGTCAATGGGGGGAAAGAGGGGGACATCTGTAATACGTTCAACAATAAAGATAAATTTTTAAAAAGTAGATGTGCAAATCAATAGCAGAAACTTATGGCTGTACCTTAGGGTCAGAAATGTCATCAGAGCATCTTTTTAAGAAAACAAAATTGTTCTTTTGAATCCTTTAGTTCACTTGTTGGTGTAGCAAGCATACAAACCATGCTTCAGAAAAGAACTCTCTAGAAATAGTTTTCTCTATGGATCTTTCTTCGGAGATGATGTACTTGCATAAATGGCAATTACTTGAAAGATCATTTTAAAGAAACTCTGTTTTAGTTGGAGGGAGTATTCTACTTTATAATCTGAGTCATTACTGTACCAGAAACACTCGCTACTCACTAGATATAAATCGTGAAGAGATTAGAAACCTAAGACTTTTTTTAAAAGAAGAAATATATTGTTTAATAGGTTTTAGAGCATCATTAGAGGATTCTAGCATGGATTGACGCTATAGTGGTTCTTCTTGCAAGGGCTAAATGCTCTCACAGTGCTTGAGAGAGTAGGACTGCTAACATGGAAAATTCAGCACCATCTCAGATATAAACTGGAGCAAGTTGTATTATTGTTGCCTTTTTTGTTTTTGTTTTTTTCCTTTGTTTTGTTTCAGGAGAAGGAGAACAAAAGGCCATTGTTAAACTGGGGTTTACTTTTAGCAACATAACCTATATGATTACATGACTTCAGAAATAGTTTTATGAAAGAGGAGTTGAGGCTCAGGGAGTTTGAGTGAATGTCTAATGAAATTCATGAGTCAGAGAGCGGTACCTTAGCCCCACCCCCATGATTTCCTCCCCAGTGTTTGTTCTATGTTACTGCTCTGCCTCCCATACTCCACCTAGGTGAAATACAATATTGAGGAACTGAACGTGCATTGGAAGCTTTATAAGTGTGTTTGACTTTATTATTATATGCACTTGGGATTCATACTACCTGAAAAAAATCCAGCACATTTAATAGAGAAATCATATAGTGTGGGCACCCTCTTGATACTGATACAATCTATGTTGAACTATATTCTTTTAGTTCATAAATAAATATATTTAGGAATGATGTTTTATCTTGATTGTTGGTTTCAACATTAACTTCAATTCAGACAAGAGAATTTGGACCCCATTCACCAGCTTAAAGGGGATGAAATGCCATGTAAACTAAGAGAAGTTCGGCGTTTGTTGTACCAGCAAATAGTTGACAAACTATTTGGTAGTTTCTTTCACCTGCAGTTCAGTTTGCAGTGTTCTGGAACTAAGTTGCCTTTCAGATTTCTTCAAAACCTATGCTTCCTGATTGGATGCCATTGCAAAAAGGATTTGTTAGGAAAAGCCAAGAAAAAAAATTCAACAGCTTACAAAAAGATGATCTCATGCAAAACTTACGATTTTCAGTGGTTAAAAAAAAGGAAGGCAGAAAAGAGCCAGTAATGAAAACCCCAGTTTAGAGGGTTAAAAAGTAAGTAATGTAGCCCTGGTATGCATTGTGATTATAAACTGCTGAATTGGCGTTTACTGTGACAAGAGTCTCCAATTTATTGGATGCATGTCATTGGAATTTGCCCTTTCTTTTTATGTGACTTTCCATGATGAATGCTAGTGCTGGGAAATGAAGAGCTCTTACCCTTTTCATACTTTGCTGAATGCTGGTGAACTTGCCAATTGATGCCTCTATAATTTTTGCCACAAGGTCACCTGAGGGTCCAGAGTCATCCAAACAAGGTCACTGCCTATGTTGAAAGTTAATAGTTGTTTCTTGAAAGGAAAAGTCACAGGAAAATTAGACTGTAATTGCCATAAGATGGAAAATGGATAGAGAGAATATTTTCATTTAATAATGCAATTCATTTAAAATAAAATGTGATAAATAGTGCTTGGACAACTAAGGTCATTTGGTCTGATCTCAGTAATTCAATTAGGAGAAATCTGAAAGTGATGAGTGTGTGGTAGGTGGGAGCTGTAAAAGCACTGGACTGTTAATAATTTGAGACTTTTTCATCCCTTTATGTGGATAGAAGTGGATCAATTATGTGAACACACAAGTCTCCGTATTGTCCTCATTTCACGTATGGGCCCTGAGGGAGACAGCACAAGGTCCCCAGACCGTGAGCCAGCGCTCTGCCTTTTGGATATGGTTCTCTGTCTTCAACTTGAATTTCAACTGGGAATAATGCAGTAACTAGCTTTTTTTCTTTTCAAGTCATAATAATTTCAATGTTCTGAGAACACGGAGCTCATCTGACTCAGAACTGTTATGAAGAACTAGGGCAATTTGATAAAATGTTTAGTATTACAGCAAGGTTGAACTGCTGAGCTTTCCAAACCCAATGAGCATATGGGTTAGGTTTTCAGTGTGTTTTCCACAAGGAATTCTTACATGTAGGTAAGCTTCTCTCCACCATCCAGCGGACACTGGCGTGTAAATCTAAATTTAATTCAGCCCAAAGCAAGCCTGCTAATTGTGTTCATGTTTTTTAAATGAAAAAAAAAAAATAGAACACAGGGTTTGACAATTACATGACCATTTATGAAACTATTGAGACTGTCCTTAAAAATTCTAGAAATCTAATTAATATACTCTACCTCAAAGCTAAATACAGTTTTAAAGTTATATCATATGACTCATTGTTTTAAGTCTAGTTGTCCATACCATGATTTGTATTTAAATAATTAAGAATAACCATACACTTTTAATGCTATTCTTCATTAATAATGTTAGGTAGCATACACACACAAAAAGGCAAATTGTCTAGTACCATTTTCCTAATGGCTTTTCTAATTTATATTTCTATCTCAGACCTCTCTGCAGACCCTTACGTCAAATTGCCTACTTAGCATCCCCATTTGGCTATCTAATAGACATCTCGAGCTTGTCACATGCTGAACTGCACTCCTAATTGTTGGTACAAATCTGCCCCAACCCCAGTCCTCTCTGTCTCATTTATAGCAATTCCATCTTTCTGGTTGTTCAAGGGGGAAGAGTGGGGAGGGGGTGGGGAGAACGGGACATTTTGATTCCTCTTTCTCTTTTACACTTCCTATCCAATTTGTCAGGAGGAAATCCTGTCGGTTCTACCAAGAAATTATATCCTGATTCTGCTTCCTTCTCACCACCTCGATTGTCATGTCTCACTTAGATTAGTGCAGAGCCTCTTCATGGATCTCCCTGTTTCTATGTTTTATAACTTTTTCTCAATGCACAGAGTAATCCCTAAAATGTAAGTCAGATCATATTATTTCTTGACTCAAATGCTTCAGTGGCTCCTGTTTCACACAGAGTGAGCACCGAAGTTCTTATTATTGCCTGGAGAAGCAGTAAGATTTGCCTCAGATTTACTGTGGTCTCATTTCCTACTATACCCCCACTTGCTTATGCTGAAGCAGCAATCCTGGCCTTCTTGCTGTTTATTGAACTTGCTAGACATGCTCCTTCTGGCTGGAATGTTCTCCCCCTAGATACTCATTTTGCTAAGTCCCTTTGTCTCTTTCAGTCTTTGCTCATATCCCCCTCCTCGTGAGGCCCACTCTGACAGCCTTATGCACTATAGCATCCTACCCACTTCTTCCCTCGGTTCTGATTCCCCCAGAGCCTGCTTTTTCGATAGCACTTAACATCTTCAACCATGCTACATCATTTATACATTTATCATGTCTATTGTTTGTCTACCCCACCTGCAAACAAGCTACAGAGAAAGGATGTTGGCTGTTTTATTTACTGATTTATATCAAGCATAAAGAACGATGACTGGCATGTAGTGGGAACTCTATAAATACCTGTGAATGAATGATCTGCCTTAGTTCATCCTTGACTCTTATTTTCTTCCCACATCCACACTACACAGAAGTCCTTCCTCTCCTAAATCCTTCCTTGGTGAGTTTACCTCTAAGGAGCTAAAGGAATAAGGTACATTCTGAGCAAGTTGCTCACCTTTAGGGTTTTATCAAGAAGCTGGGGCTGCGGTGAGGGATATGTTTACCTGAAACAACCAGAAACAGAAAGAGTACAAGAATGAGTACTGAATATCATGTTGGGGAGGTAGAACTTCCTTTAAGTCCAAGAGGCATGTAGAAACTTGCTTGGAAACAGGCAATAGCACTAAAGGGTCAAAAAACAGAAATATAAGGATGATGCAGGAGGAGAAGCAAAGTATGAATAACCAAAGTAGGCCTGGAGGTCTGTGGCATATGCCTATCTGTATCTATCTCTATCTTTATCTCTCATATCTATCTCTTATATCTATCTATCTATATCTAATCTATATCTATATCTATCTATAGCTATCTATCTAATCTATAACTCTGAAAAGCCCTGCTGTGTGTGGGTGGATAAGCTGGGTAAATCTATATAATAATAGTAGATACAGTAGTTCTGCCTATCTGATGTTTCCTCTAATCATTTTATGCATTACATTCCCACTGTTACCTAAATCCCTAAACTTGAGTCTGTGATACAAGAATAGTCTGTTCTTTCTGATACACCCTCTCTTATCCATCGTTTATCTCAATAACAGATTGATCTTCCAGATCATAGTGTTGATCCTGTCACTTCTTCCTTTTAAAGCCCTTTAGAGCTTTCCCATTGGCTACTGGATTAAGCCTTGATTTTTTTTTAGTCCAGAATTCAGGGTTTGACTCCAAACCATATTTTGAAACTTCTTTCTCCCTTTTATATGATCAATTATTTATTTATTCATTCAACAAATATTTATTGAGCTTCTAACAAGTGTCAGGAATGAGCAAAAGTTTCTTGTACCATTCACCATTTTCTAAGTCCATATTATATGGTCTTATCTCTACTCCATTCTTAATGCCATTCTCTTTTTCTGGAATGTTCTTTTCAATCACACTTCTGACTATAGAAATTATATTTATCTCTCAGTACTTAGTTAAAATACTCAGTGCTTAGTTAAAATATAATAATAGCTGACCACATCAGTAATTGCACCATCTTCTGATCTAAACCCAGCATGGTATTCACACAATAGACAACCTTGTCCCTCTTGTTACCCCTGGCTTGGCTACCTTGCTGCAAATTCCTTTTTAGGTAAGTGAATCTATACGCCGTTCTTCAGCATGTTTTACCCTCCTTATCTCATGTCTTGACTCACATTTCTCTGTTGGCTTACACAACTCTTACTCCTCTTCCAGCTGTTAAAATAAGTTCATTTCTCTTTCCCCTTCCACCCTTGGACTCTATCCCAATCATCCTTTTTCTCTTTTAAGTTCTTCTCAGCATCTTGTTTTGTCTGTATCAGGGCATTTGCTTCAAACTGTTTTTAATTCAGTAAGTTATGTATATGCCTTTTCCCTCATGTGGCTAGAAGGCTCATTTGGATTACAAAAACTGTATGCTCATTGGTCTCTACCCAATAGTGTGTGGTCCAATTCTTTGTTCATAGCAAGTCTTCAGTAAATTTTTGTGGAATTAATGAGTGTATCTATTTTTGGCTCCATATGTTACTATCATGACACACATCAGATATGTAGAAGCTTAATACCTAGTCTTGGGCATATATATAAAGTTAAATTCTAATCTATATATATAAAAGCCTAAGTGCCTGAATGACCAGTCAACTGGCCTACTGGGCACTCTGCCATGCACTGACCACCAGGGGGAAGATGCTGACCACCAGGGGGAAGACGCTCAACAAAGGAGCTGCTCCCTGTGGTCAGTGTGCTCCCACAGCCAACCTCCCATGGCAGACCAAACTTTGAGGTCCCTCCCTGCAGCTGGCTGGCCAACCTCCTGCGGTCCCTCTTCCCAGCTGGCCAACCTCCTGTGGCACCTCCCTCCAGCAGCCGGCCAACCTCCCATGGTCCTTTCCCTCAGCTGGCCAACATCCTACAGTCCCTCCCTTAGCCAGCTGCCCCTTCCCCCAGCCCTGATTGCTGTCCAGGCTGAGGGACCCCACCAATGCATGAATCCATGCATTGGGCCTCTCTCTCTCTCTCTCTCTCTCTCTCTCTCTCTCTCTCTATATATATATATAGATAGATAGATAGATAGATAGATATATAGATATAGATATAGATATAGATATAGATATACACACACACACACACACACACACACACACACACACACACACTGAATGGCCAGATTATTATGATCTCTGAATGCATAATAATCTGGCCACTCAGTGTACTTCTCTTGAGTACCTCATTTATTTGATATCAAAGATACTATAAATCATGCACCTGATCAGTTTTCCCCTTTGCACTGGCTGATAGAAAGCTCTGGGGGAGGTGTGTGGGGACAGGAAGAGATTAACCAAGGAACATATATGTTTTTCGTTTAAAAAACATGAACACAATTAGCAGATTTGCTTTGGGCTGAATTAAATTTAGATTACACGCCATGTAATCTGCCCATCTCTTGCTTTCTCATTCTTGATTTTTAAGTAATGACACTGCTTTCCTGTATTTGGTACATACAATAGAAGGCACCTCATGTTAGGTGATTCTGTTGTGTGAATGGTGGTTGATCTCCAACAAAAGTCTAGAATACTTTCGGTACCCATTTGAGATACAAATATACTGAGTGGTCAGATTATTATGGGTTCAGAGATCATAATAATCTGGCCACTCAGTATATATATATTAGAGGCCTGGTGCATGGATTCATACACTAGTGGGGTCCCTCGGTCTGGCCTGCACCCTCTCGCAATCCAGGACCCCTTGGGGGATGTCGGACTGCTGGTTTTGGCCTGATCAGGCAGTCTGACATCCCCTGAGGGATGTAGCAATCCTAAATTGGCAGGCGGGCGGGGAGGAGCCCGAGCTGGGGCCTGGTGCCATGCCATAGCTGCACTCGTCAGCTGTGAGCCCAGCTTCTGGCTAAGTGGCACTCTCGCTGTGGGAGTGCACTGACCACCAGGGGACAGCTCCTGTGTTGAGTGTCTGCCTCCTGGTAGTCAGGGAACGTCATAGCAACCATTGAGCTATCAACCTGTTGTAATGGTCGTTTAGGCTTTTATATATATAGATATATATTATTAAATTCTACTAATGTATATAGTGTAGTGTCTCTTTCTCCATATATGTGTGTGTATATATATAATTGATATAATTTTATATATATATATATATATAAAATTTGGTATGCAATCCCTTGTACATAATAGAAGCTTAATAACATTACCCAAATCCTTACCTTGGACTAAATATATTGAGAAAGCTCTCTAGTTAACTAAAAGGAAGTATAGACAAAAGCATCATAAGCATCGTGGTGTTAGGGCTGTTGAGTGCAAGACATGGGCCATGCGTAGAAAGCAGTTATACTAGTACATGGGTGTTATTGACACAGGCCCCTTGCTGTGTGCTGTGAGAGTGTTCCATAGGCCTCCCATCCCTTTGTCACAGATGTTCTGAGACCATGCCTGTCAAGCCAACCCTCTTATTAGTGACCAACTCTCTTTTCATCTTGGGGATCAACCATTTCCAGGAAGAGGTTAGGCCTTCTGGAACACAGGAAAAGGTGGCATGCTAGGTGATTCTGTTGTGTGAAAAACAGATTTCTGTGAGTGTAAATGTATTCATCCTTATTCAGACATGGTAATTCACTCCTGGCCAGTCATCAGGTCAGTAAGACTCCATCTATGGTCCACGGTCTAAGAGGAGATGCACATATTTCAAATGTCCCCCATTTCCCCTCTTAACCTCCCTCCACCCAGTCCCTACCCACACCTCTAGGTCTTCACTACCTATTCGCCTATTTGTTCTTGATTGTACAGGACATTAGAACAGATTTTTCATACATTTATTTAAAAGGAATATTGGACTCAGTCAAACAGGTGCTTGGTATTCTGTGGTGTGACATGTCTCCAGTCTATGAGGACCTTTGAAGGGGTATGGATTCTGACAATATTGCTGCATTTACTAATAGGACTCATAATTACTCTAAAATTGTGCATTTTAAAAGGTTTTGCTGGGCCATCTTCCTCCTCATCTGTCATTGCTCTTTAGAAATGCCATTAAAATAAGCATCTCTAATGTCACCAATCATCAGAGAGATGCAAATTAAAACTACAATGAGATATCAGCTCACACCTGCCAGAATGGTATCATCAATGCATCAACAAAAGACAAGTGGTGGTGAGGATGTGGAGAAAAGGGCACCCTAGTGCATTGTTGGTGGGAATGCAGACTGGTGCAGCCACTGTGGAAAACAGTATGGAGTTTCCTCAAAAAATTAAAAATGGAACTGCATTTTCACCCAGTGATTCCACTTCTGGGAATATATACTAAGAATCCAGAAACACCAATCAGAAAGAATATATGCACCCCTATGTTCATTGCAGTATTATTTACAATAGCTAAGATCTGGAAATGGCCCAAGTACCCATCAGCAGATGAGTGGATAAAAAAGCTGTGGCACATTTACACAATGGAATGCTATGTGGCTATAACAAAGAAGGATCTATTACCCTTTGAGACAGCATGGAGGGACCTGGTGAGTATTATGCTAAGTGAAATAAGCCAGTCAGAGAAAGACAAATATTATATTATCTCATTTATATGTGGAATCTAATGAACAAAATAAACTGACAAATTAAGACCATAGACATGGATGCATAGAACAGACTGACAGATCTCAGAGGGGAGAGGTGTGTGGGGACAGGAAGAGATTAACCAAGGAACATATATGCATATATGTATAACCCACAGATAATAATGTGCTGAAGGCTGGGCATGGGGTGCAGGTTGGAGGGGGAAATGGGGAACATCTGTAATAGTGTCAACAATAAAAAACATCAACATGCATCTCTGATAGTGGTAGTGAGGAGGATTTTCTGATGCTATCATAAAATTCCAGTCATGTCATAATAGTCATCATTGATGACTAAACTGTGCTAGTTTCCTGCTCTGCAAGAAAGTAGAAACATTTTTGAAAAAATTAATGTCAGTACTATTTGGGGTCTTTTGTTTGCTAAAATCTTGTCTGAGGTAAATGCAGAGGCAGGAGAACTTTACTACTCATCCTGGTCTTGAACCAAGAGTAGTGGAAAGCCCAATTATCTGTTCACAGTGTGTGTTTGATTTTTAATTTCCACTCCCTCCCAAAGAAAGAGAGGCTGAGTAGTAGGCAATGTTTAAAATCTTCAACATTTTTTGTTTTTAAAATCACTACTTGAAAAAAAATTCTGATTGAAACAAACAAAAAAAATTAGAGAGAACCAGGCTCTCTATGGCTTATTTTTAATTGTCAATATAAGAACACACATCCCATCTTTATCTTTTCTGCACATGTTAGATATGCCTGTTCCTAAAGCCATCATTATTAGAAAATGCCTGGAGTTAACATGTTTGAAGTGATTATTTAATTTGACAAAGGCAGTACCAATTTTCCCCCTCAAGAGTTTACATATGAAATGTCGAAGGAGGAACTTCTTGGCTGTCTTAGCTGGCTCACCAGCAATTTCTGTGATTTTTAACGTGTTTATAAGTGGGGGGAAATATCACCTCAGCCCTTAGGACATCGTTAAGTTTTTATTTTCTCTCTGCCAATATCTGTTAGGGGAGAGCAAAGTGAGCATCTTAGTTTTTTACTTTATGCTTTTCAATTCAACTGAATTTCCTAGTCTAACACACTCATGATGACAGGGACTAGAGAAACTGTGAACCTCTGACAGTGGGTGAGTTGTCAACTTTCCTTAAGAATACTAAGCCAGGGGACATTTTAGATGTGTTAGAAGGTGTGCTTCTAAGTCTAATGTAATGGGGAATATTACCAAAGAGTTTGGAATGAACACAATGACTGCTTATCTCCAGGAGGGTGAATGCAATTGAAAGCAGCATAATTATTTTAAACTAGAGGCCCAGTGCATGAATTCATGCACCAGTGGGTTCCTTGGCCTGGCCTGCTGGGATCAGGCTCTCCAACATCCCCCAAGGGATCCAAAATTGTGAGAGGGTGCAGGCCAGGCTGAGGGATCCCACCAATGCACAATTGGGGCTAGGGAGGGACCGCGGGAAGGCTCCAGGGTGTGTCCTGTCCATCTCACCCAGTCCCAATTGGCCAGACTCCAGCAGCAAGCTAACCTACTGGTCCAAGCATCTACCCCCTGGTGGTCAGTGTGCATCATAGCAACCAAACATTCGAACGAACAGTCAGACACTTAACATATTAAGCTTTTATTACATAGGATTCTCATTCAAAACTTGTGAATGGGCTGTCAAAGGAAAGACTGATGGGTTTTGCTCATATTTTTTCATCTGTATCTATCCTAAAATAGTCTTCTTGGAAATTATATATATAATTTCATTTACATGATAGTTTGAAGACCCTCTGATATACCTTTAATGAGTTTCTCCAATAAGAACATTCTGACTGTATGCTGAGGGATGTAACACTATTGCTAGTTCTGAGGTAAACCAGACATTGTCAATAAAAAGTAAAATGAAACTCTACCAAGCACTCACAGATCTTGTTCCTTCCACACTAACCAGATACACACTCTGTTCCTGGAAATTGTGTGGGAATGGCTGGGAAAGAAGAACAGCTAGAGAACACTGATAGAGAGTAAAGATATTTCTCCTAACCTTGTTTACTGGTCAACCTTTTATCAGCTGCTCAAGTCTCTACATCTTCTGAAAGATCCCACATCTCAAGAACATAGGGTTGGGCTGAGCATAGTTAATTGTAGTAAAATATGTCACTCATTTTCATTGTTATTATGATTACCAGAATTATAATTCAGAATCTGTGGTTGCCAAGAGGAAATTAGATAATGTATAAAATATAGCAATAGATAAAATCCCCTTGAGAGCTTCCAATTTAGACTAATATTTCTGTGTCTTTGTTCATAACCTAAGAGAATTAAGAAGATTGTCTTTGATCTCCCTTTGAAAAAAAAGCATTATTAAAAATAACTCATTTGATATTTTTTAAATGCAAGAAAATATATTACAATAATGGGCCTAGATGCCAGATATAGTTTAAAGTTATATGCTGAGTGGAAAGGAGCAGACCACTAATGCAATTAGTAATTAATTCTCCAACAACGCTTTCCATCCATGGTTTTTCAGGATGTTTTACAATATCCTAATTATGTCTCATACCCTTTCATTTATTAAGGGGAACCTCATTTTTATTCTTATCACAACTCAAAAGTTCAAGTTCAGAAGTTATTAGATAGTGAACTCATCTTCAAAAAGACTACAAATACATTGTTGGAACTAATTCTGACCATATTTCAAACTTATGCTCATTTTACAATTAAAATAAAGGCCAGAAAAATAGAGAGGCAAGGAAGTTAGAATATGGTTGCATGGAAGAGGTGTGTCTGGGGCCAAGATTTGGAGCTCAAGGAAGGCCATTTACCCTAGCCAGTTTGGCTCAGTGAATAGAGTGTCAGCCTGCAAACTGAAGGGTCCCAGGTTCAATTCTGGTCAAGGACGTGTATGTGGGTTGCAGGCTCCTCCCTGGCCCAGGCCCTGCAGGAGGCAACCAATCGATGTTTCTCACATCAATATTCTCTCTGTCTTTCCCTCTCCCTTCCACTCTCTCTAAAAATCAGTGGAAAAATATCCTCAGGTGAGGACTGAAAAAAAGAACGAAAGAAAGGTGTACAATAAAGCTTTCCCCTTTGGCCAGTGTTTCAGTCTGAGCCCCACTGTGGTGGAATGAAGGAAGGAAAAGGAGGGGCAATAAGATAGCATAGGGATCCTGCTTACATTCTAAAACAAACTGGCTATACTGAGAAACTAGGGCTGATTTTCCTGAGCTCCAAACGTTAGGCAGGTTCTAAACCTTAATTTCAGACTGACTGATTTTATGTCTATTATGTATAAAACAGTCTCACAGTTACTTTAAAACCATATTTGGAATACCTCACCACTGGATGCAGGATATCAAAACCTAGATGTGTCATGGCCAAATGGATTATTCTGACTTCTTTTAAATGTGTGTGTGTGTGTGTGTGTGTGTGTGTGTGTGTGTGTGTGTGTGTGTGTGTATTTTGGAGACATACCTCAAATGGCAAAGCAAGAAAATAAAAAAGGAAAACCCCAGCCAACGCTAATATTTTTTTCAGCCCAAACAAAAAGAGACATACTAATTTATTATTTTTATTTATCAAAACTCAAAATTATGAAAGTAACAAAAATAATTCTAAGAAGCAAAAGAAAAAAGACATTATCTAGAACTCATTCACTTTTAAGATGCAAGAATATATCCCCTTATCATTGTTTCAAAAGAAATTGTTTAGAAGTTTGAGGAATGCTTTGCTGTGAGTGCTGGTGGTTTAAAGATGACTTGGTGACTTTTGCAAAAAGAGTTTCATCAAGAAGCTGCCTGTTATGGTCAAGCTAACCCCAGAGGTATTCAGTGGTGACTTTCAGAATCTTATCTGACAGTAGAGGTAGAAAAAGAGGTGAATGGAGGAGGATTGAAAAGTATCTGTTCTTAAACTTTGTTTTAATCAGTAAAAATTCAGTATTCAAAATTACCATCCAGAAAATTGTGAAGAAAAAGCTGCACACCATAGCTAGTACCTCAAGTCAGACTTGAACCCAATAAAACAATTAAGAGGTGCTGGCCATAAGGAAATACATTAAAACTTAAGCAACACCTGACTTTGATGTTACCTATAACTGTCAGTCCCATGAATATCAAGAACATCCCTGGCATTCAAAAAGTTTCATTGTATCACTTCACATTAGAGGTAACATTTTTTATATACCTATTACCATTGATTAATTATGCCTATTCTATATATTCTTGATGGAATCACATTGTATTTTGTGTTTGTGTCTGGCTCCTCAGCACAATGTCAGCATAAAATCTATCCCCCTTATTTCATTTATCATTAACTTGTTAAATTTTAATGCTGTTACTATTCTATTGTACATCATAATGTAGCTATTCTTCTATTGATGAATATTTGGGGGTTTTTCAGCCTCTGGCTATTATGAATAAAGCTTCTGTGAACATTCTTGTATATGTCTTTTCAGGGATATATGCACCTGTTTCTCTTGGGTATATGCCTAGGAGTGTGATTGCTAGATCATAGTGTTAAAGTGTATGTTGCTTTAGTGGATAATGGCAAACAGTTTTTCAAAGTTGATGCACCAGTTTAGTCTTCCTCCAGCAAGATATAAATGTTCCATTTACTCCGCATCCTTGACAATAAGTGGTATTATCAGTCATTTGGATTTAGCTTTACCAAAGGGGATGTAGTGGTATTGCATGGTTATTTAATTTGCATTTTTCTGATGATCAATTATATTGATTTTTGCTGATTTTTCATTTGGATATTCTCTTTTGTACAATGCTTGTTAATTTGTATAAATTTTTTGAGATATATTATATATAAGCTTTTTGTTGGATATGTGTATTATAAATATCTTCTCTCCTCAGATTTTTTAAAACCCTCACCTGATATGTTTTTATTGATTTTTAAAGAGAGAGAGAGAAATATCAATTGGTTGCCTCCCATACACACTGTGACCAAGGATTGAACCCTCAACCAAGATATGTACCCTGACCAAGAATCCAACCTGAAACCTTTTGGTGTGCAGGATGATGCTCCAACCAACTGAGCCACGTGGCCAGGCTCAGATTATTTTTTAATTCTCTTTTGGTATCTTTTGATAAATTAGTTCTTAAATGTAATTAACTATAATCCATCATTTTCTTCTCTATATATTGCTTTTATGCACTAAGTAAGAAATTGTTTTCTACCCTACTATGGTATGAGAATATTCTGTTTTCCTGTAGAAATTTAATGTTTTGTATTTTTTTTAACATTTAGGTTCATGGGCCATTTCATGTCATTTTAAAATATAGTTTGAAATAATGAGACAAGATTTATTTTTTTCTCTTATACATATCTAATTCCTCCAGAAATATTTATTGAAAATAAATTATTTTCTTACTGAATTTTAATGGCATTTTTGTCATAAATCCATTGATTGTATGTGTGTGCATCTATTTCTGGACCATCTATTCTATTTACACATTTTCTTTTCTACTTGGTATATTATGGATAATAAATATTCAACACAATTTCCTTTTAATGGATAGATAGGATTTAATTTATGATTGCACTAAAATTTATTTAATTGCTTATGGCTTGCAAACTCAATTATTAAATGTATTTTCTCTCTTACGTACGCTGAATCATTATGCACCCTTGTTCCATACAAGTGCTGTAAGAATAGCAAGACAATTAAATTTTTAATGAAGAGAACCTCTGTTATGTAATGTGAGGTACATTAATACAGCATCAAAAGAACTGAGTTCCAATCAAGATTCTGCCACTTATTAACTGTACAGATAGGTCTCAGCTGTAATTTGCACTCAATAATACCTATCTTCCAGAATTATAATAATAATAAAACATATTACATAAAAATTGATATAAAAACATTTTTGTCATTGATAAATAAAAGTTTGACAAGCATAACATCATCTTAACTTATTGGGAAAACTATTTTATTCTCCTCATTAGGAAGCAGACCTTATCTGGGACAAGTCTCTAATTCATAAGAGACTTCCAGTCTTCTAACTGGTTGGTTAGGGTAGATAGTGTCTTCATTAGCTTTACAATTTAAATCTTTAGGGTGCTAATTAAGGAGAAAGAAAAGTGACTTTGGTGTTTTGTGGTGTGTTTATGCTATCTAGAAGATACACACATTAGGTGTAAAAATACAAATAGCTTAAGAGTATGAAATTGGAAAAAGATGTAGCATGAAATAGACATGAGTAGTTATATTAATAACTACTATATTAATAAATCTAGAGTAGTTATATTAATATGAAACGAAGTAAACCTTCATATAATACATACTAGAGGCCCGGTGCACAAAATTCATGCACTGGGGGGAGGGAGTGTCTTTCAGCCCAGCCTGCACCCTCTCCAATCTGGGACCCCTTGAGGAATGTCTGACATCCCTCTCACAATCCAGGACTGCTAGCTCCCAACTGCTCACCTGCCTGCCTTCCTGATTGCCCCTAACCACTTCTGCCTGCCAGCCTGATCACCTCCTAAACACTCCCCTGCCAGCCTGATTGATGCCTAACTGCTCCCCTGCCAGCCTGATTGCCCCTAACTGCCCTCCCCTGCAAGCCTGGTCACCCCTAACTGCCCTCCCCTGCTGGCCAGATAGCCCACAACTGCCCTCCCTTGCAGGCCTGATTCCTCCCAACTGCCATCCCCTGCTAGCTATCTTGTGGCAGCCATCTTGTGTCCACATGGGGGCAGCCATCTTGTGTGTTGGAGTGATGGTCAATTTGCATATTACTCTTTTATTAGATAGGATAGAGCCCTGGTGCACAAGTGTGGGCCGGCTGGTTTGCCCTGAAGCATGTCCCAGATTAGGGTGGGGGTTCCCTTGGGGTGTGGGGTGGCCTGGGCAAGAGGCCTATGGTGGTTTGCAGGCCGGCCATCACGTGGAGGCCCTGGTATCTGGGATTTATTTATCTTCTATAATTGAAACTTTGTAGCCTTGATCGGAGGCCAGGGCAGGAGGGAAGCTTGGCTTCCTCCATTGCCAGGGGCAACCCAAGCCTCCTGCTCTCTCCATCTCCGTGGCTGCCACCATATTTGTTGGGTTAATTTGTATACTCGCTCCTGATTGGCTGGTGGGTGTGGCTTGTGGGCTAAGCGGAGGTACAGTCAATTTGCATGTTTCTCTTTTATTAGATAGGATTAGAAACAAAGAGAGACATTTCATAAATTTAAAAGGATTAATACCTTAGAAAGGTATAACAACTATAAATGTACATGTACCTAAGAACAGAGAGAAACTGTGCCAAATATCTGAGAATTTTTTCAATCTTTATTGTTGAAAGTATTAAATATGTCCCTTCTTCCCCCCATTTCCCTCTCTTCCCCGCTTCTCCCCCTCCCCAAGCCTTCACCACCCACTGTCTGTGTCCTTGGGTTATGCATATACACATATGAGTTCATTGGTTGAACTCTCCCCACCCTCCCATCCTCCCCTGCCTTCCCTCTGAGGTTTAATAGTCTGTTCAATGTTTCTGTGTCTCTGGGTCTATTTTTTCTCATCAGTTTATGTTGGTCATTATGTTCCACATATGAGTGAGATCATGTGATAATTATCTTTCATTGCGTGGCTTATTTCGCTTAACATAATGCTCTCTAGGTCCATCCATGCTGTTGCAAATGGTAAGAAGTCCTTTTTTATAGCGGTGTAGTATTCCATTGTGTAGGTGTACCACAGGTTTTTAATCCACTCATCAGCTGATGGGCACCTAGACTGTTTCCAAATCTTAGCTATGGTAAATTGTGTTGCTATGAACACAGGGGTGCATATATCCTTTCTGATTGGTGTTTCTGGTTTCTGGGGATATATTCCTAGAAGTGGGATCACTGAATCAAGTGGCAGTTCCATTTTTAACTTTTTGAGGAAACTCCAAACTGTTCTCCATAGAGGCTGCACCAGTCTGCATTCCCACCAGCAGTGCATGAGAGTTCCCTTTTCTCCACATCCTTGCCAACACTTGTCTTTTGTTGATTTTTAATACACATCTAAAATAAGCCATATGTCAATGAAGAAACTAAAAGGGAAATAAAAAATATTTTGATTTAAATGAAAACAAACAAAACAGATAAAAATTATGGAATGTTTAGAGGGAACTTTAGAACTCTAAATGCTTATAACACCAAAGAAGAAAGTTTCTAATCTCAATAACCTAAGCTTCCACCGTAAAACACTGGAAAAAGAAAAGTAAACTAAATCCAGAGTAAACAGAAGGAAGGAAATAATAAAAATTAGAGCAGAAATTGTGTCTACAAATTACCAAAATGCACTCAAGAAAAAATGGAAAATCAGAAAAGACCAGAATAAGAAACATAATTAGTAATTTCAAATCTTACCACCAACAAAAGCCCAGCCTCTCATGTCTTAATTAGTGCATTCTATTAAATATATAAAGAAGAAATACCAGATTTTACAAACTCATAAAATAAATAAGGAAACAATTTTCATGTCATTTTTTTCAGGCCAGAATTACCCTGATACCAAAACCAAATGAAAACATCACAAGAAAAGAAAACTATAGATCAATATCCTTTATAAAGAGAGATACAAAACTCCTTAACAAAATATCAGCAAAACAAATTCAAAAGCTTATAAAAAGCACTATGTGCATGAGCATGTTGAGTTTATTTTAGGAATGCAAAGCTGGTTTTCTATCTAAAAATCAACCAATGTAAATAACTATATTAATGGAACAAAGAACAGAAACTACATGACTATCTCAGTAGACACAGAAAACATATTTGACATACACATTTCTGGTGGGGATATACAATGGCACATCTACTTTGAAAAATATTTTGGCAGTTTTTAAATGTTAAACATAATCTTACCACATAGTCTTGTGATTCCAAATTCCACTTCTAAGAATTTATACTAGAGAAGTGAAAATATATGTTCACACAAAGGTTTGCACGTGAATGTTCACAGCAGCATCATTCAAAATAGCTCAAAACTGGAAACAATCCAAATGCCTATGAATTCCAAAATGTGGTATAGCCATCTAATTAAATGCTATTCAGCAATGATAAAAGGAACAAAATACTGATATATAAAACAGCATGAACCACAAAACCATGATCATAAGTAAAGAAGCCACACAAACACATAAAATCTCTATATTATTTGATTTCATTGATATGAGATGTTCAGAAAAGGTAAATTTATTGAGACAGCAGATCATGGATGCCTGGGTTTTGGGGTTAAAGCAGGATTGAGAGCAAACAAGCTCAAGGACATTTTTTGGAGTAATGGAATGGTCGAAAACTAACTTGTGGGTTTGGTTGCCAACTCTATAAATTTATAAATATCACTTAGTTGTATATGTGCATGGGTGAATTTTATGGTATGTAAATTCTACCTTAAGAAAATTATATTAAAAAAAAGTTTCAGTTTATCATCTGTAAAAATGGATGTATACCACATTGTGTGTGCATGTGTCGCATGTGTAAAAAATGTAATTAATTCATAGACACAGCCTTGTACAGCAGTGCTTGATAGAGTAACAATGAGTCAGTGTTTGTAGCAGTCGTCGTCGTCATCATCATCATCATTATCATCTTTCTACTGAATGTAACCATCTGTCTTCTAGACCCTAGTTACTGAACTGTGCTGTAGAAAGTACTACCCAAACCTGGGTAAACTGGTAACATTAAAAAGGCATCATCTGAATGATTAATGTTTCCTGGCATTTCTGTGTCTCTCACTCAGCACATTCTCCCTTTCTCTTCACTAAAATTTCAAGACCCTGCCCCTCCAATCACTCACTCCTATATGTTAATGCCATCTCCTACTTTACAGAGAATAACATGTTTAATAAGGGTTCTCCTTTGATAATATTTTTGCATCTACAGTTATCTTTTGACCTTCTTTTCTATCACAAGGTCAAAGTTGTTCCTCTTTCTTTTCTTAGGCAATTCTTGTTCCTCTGGCCTGAATCAAGTCCTTTGACATCCTCAGGGACCCTACACTACCTCTCATAATTTCTCTGTTGTATCTTAAATTTCTCCAAATGTTTCTTTGATTTTGGCATATAGCAGGTGCTTTTTTTTTTTTTATGATCAACACTTTGTTATTAATAAGCAAACCTGATAAAAACACTTACCAATCTAAAGCTCCTCTTTATTCTTTACCCATTCATGCATTCATTGGTGTACCCAACAAATTTTTATTGAATGCCTATATTGTTCCTGATACCTTACTAGGGATTGGAGACATGATGGCCAGCTAGAAAGAGATGATCCTTGCTCTCATGAAGCTTATACTCTAGAAGAGAAACAGTATTTAAAAATAATTGGAAGACTAATTAATTTTAATTATTAATAAGTAAAACAAAGAAAAAATATCAGGGTACTAAAAGAACATGTATTAACAGCTCCAGGGACAGTTCACTAGAAAGAGTTGTATTTAAAATGAATGTGAAAGATGAATGGGGTTTTACAATAGTTGGAGATTTAGGGTAGGAGAGTGGGAGAAGAATCCCCAGCAGAGGGAAATTATCTACAGAGTGAGGAAGTGGGTTTACAGTTGTTCATATGGAAAGTTATATAATTATTAGTAAATAATAATACAAGAATAAGCTCTGTGTTGCAGGTACTCACAACTATAAACCTACTTCCACCCAAGCCAGTATATAAATAAGTGTCCTGAGGCTAGAAATATGAGAGTTGCTTGGGTTTGGAACTACACACAGGCCTAATTTGAATGCCAGCTCTGCCCCTGACTTTGTGCCATGGTTTGGTCATGAGCATTAAGTAATAGAACTCACTGAAGATCTAAGAGGATGATAATCTTGCTATACTGGGGAATAATTTAATACTTTACATAAACTCTCTTGTTTAGTCTTCACAATAGATCTAGATATTATCAGCTTCACTTTGAGTTGTGGGATCAGAGATTCACAGGGCTTGATTCACCCAATGGCACTGACTAGTGAGTGTTAAGACAGATTTTGAACTAAATTTTTTTGAATAAGTTATGTTACTGTTGATTTTACCATAGGCAGGTACTCAGTATTATCTCTATTCCTATTCCTTTCTTTTGCTTTCCTTCGATCTGACCAAACCATTGTCAGTTCGTTGAAATATAACACATTCATGCTGACATTTTTCTGATATACCTTTCTTTCCAACATTTTTGTTAGATTAGTTATTGGTACTATTAAAATATGGTTATGGTTAATTTTAAAATGGGTGAAGATATTTTCATTTTCTCTTTATCATTGCTGTTATTTGATAGCACAGCTAGAATATGACATCAACATTTTTTGAGCTTCAGCTTCCTTATTTCTAACATAAGTGATTTGATTTACATAATAACTGGTTGTTTCCATGTGTAATAGGCTGTAGATGTATATTTTTGGACTTTCTGTGTAACTTAATTTTCAAAATTTTACTTCTTTATCAAGTAGTAGTTATATTTTATGCCTTCATGAAAATAAGTAAATGGAAGTCATTCATATAAGTATTTCATCTTGTTTCAAGATATGTAATTTGTAGATAGGACCGTGTATCTAGTTTGGTTACTTTCTTATGTTGAATAAATTTGTAAGTCAAAACATTATAAATTCAGACTAGAAGGCATTTAAATTGTCTTAAGGCTTTATAGTAATAAAATTTAATTATATAATGTCACCCGTGATGAATTATGCCTATATATTTGCCAATTTTTTGTTACATAGGATGTCATTTAATCATAGAGTCAAAAACATCTTTCTCATGATAATATAGTCTTTCAAGTCAAATTAAACATCAGGTCCCCACATTTATTTGTTTTATTTATGATATTCATAAGATAATATGACTATGGATTATACAAAGAGCAATTTATATTTTGCTAATGCAAAAATCTATAAATGGTATTGAATATAAAGTAAAAGTACATTGTAAGGCAATATTTAAACAGAAAAATAGATAACAGAAAGTAGCAGACAACCTCAGGTAGATTTTTCTGTTCTCTATCTCACTAACTTATAAGAAAATCTTTTGATAGGGTCAGTATCCAATTAAACTCTTACATTAAATGTTGAATATAGAAGCAGTTATTTTGTTAGAGAAAACATGCCTTCTGGAAACTTCTATAACACATGTCATCTTTTGAGGATAAAGGCACATTTGTTATCCTAGTTCAGAGATAATTGCTTGCCATTAGGTTGGTTGGAACGTAAATTTTACTCATTTTTGTCAGCTAATGTGTCAACTTCCTAAACTCCATCCCCATCTGCCCCTCCAGTGACAAGCCGCGTATCATTTTGCCTTTCACCAAATGATAATGACTCATAAATGTAAATTTCATTGAAATCACACGTGTGGAAACATTTACTAGCCTTTTTTTTTTAATGAGTAGGGAAATCGGATGGATTGATCTTGGATCAACAAAATTATATAAATATTCCATCCAAACCCATTTGCTTTTCTTATTACAATGGTGTAAACATATTATTGATTATTTTCCCTGTTTTTCTTCTCTCTCTTTGTTTTTTTCAAGCATTATACATGCATTTGGCTGTCAGGGCTTTAGACATAATAGTGTCACAGAGAGGGTACTTACTATGCCTTTTTCTAGGATGGGGAGAGGAGTGGTGAGAACTGCCACCTGCATGAGCCCTTGTGCCAGGATTCTTGTCTCTAAGCCCAGAGGCCACATTTCAGCATCACAGACTGTGACTTTTATTAAAGGGAAAGCCTTTAATAAAATAGCTGTTGTTTCCAAAGTACCTACTGTTTTGTGGGGTTTTTTTTGTTTGTTTGTTTTGTTATTTTTGCGAACATTCACCAAACCCATACAATTTGCCAACCTCTGTTTTAAGCTATTTAACATATTAACTCATTGTCATCTTTGCAAGAATGCTTTGAGATAGATAACAGTTATAATACCCATTTTTCACATGAGAAAACAGAGATCACAGAGAGGTCTCATACCCACTCATACACAGCTGGTAAGAGGTGAAACCAGGATTTGAACCCAGGCAGTCTGATTGGATGGAACCTACCCTCTTCACAACATGCTTTTATTTTCTATCATGTTACCTTATTAAGTCCTAAGAAAAGCCTAGTCAGGCAGGATGTGAGAAATAATGCTCAAAAAGGTCAAACAGTGTCCTCAAGTGCACACAACTAATGCAGCTAATAAGTGGCAAAACAGTGCCTGGCTAATGCTAACACATGTGATTAGAATGCTTTGTGACATTGTGTGACTTGCCACCCACATACAAGGTGTTGTCCAATTTCAGGGGGGCCAGGTAGGAAGACCTCACAGAGTTGCTGCTGTTGCTGCATTTCATCCCATTTCCTCTCATTCCTGACCAAAAAAAAAAAAAAAAAACCTGCGGGAGGGCTGCAGAGCTGGTGGGCATACACTCACTGCTGCACCACACACTTTGAGGGCAAAGGAAGACAACAGAGGGAGCTGAGCACACGGGTCCAGACCCTCTTTTTTCTGTATTAGGTGCATTAAATATTATGCACATTCGTCTTGTTCATTGAGCTTTTGCAAAAAAATTAAAAAGCAGTGTAGTTTTCTTATAAAGAAATGAGATCCTGGCACATTAGTCTTACATTTACCCTTGAGGATAAGGATTCTTGCTGATAAGAAGTGTGCTATAAAATATGGATACCATGTTTCAATTATTTAAGGATAAAGCGATAAACATGCAGATGGGGCCATTAATGAACATTAATTGCTTTAAATTAGGTTTTATTGTGCAGTGGGTAAATTGGAAAGTACCCATTTGCATTGGTAATAGAAAATTAATTTGAATGCTTCAGGAAGCAAAATATCACCTGATGTGCTAAAACCTGTTATTTGGGTAGACTGAAAAGGAAACTTGAAGGCACTGTGTATGAAAATAAAATAATAAAATTTGCTGAAGGCACACATACATGAGTACACCTCCTTAGGTGTAAACCCTGTATGCCACTGAGTTTGCCAAAGCCAAGAACGATCCCAGATGGTGCCTGGTTTAATGTTACATGAGCACTGCACCGTGTCTCCAGTGTGTAGGTTATGTAAGGGTGCACTGTAAATCTGAGCGTTTCATCGGCCCTCGGGAGGTTATTGAATCCTTCCTCCTCCCTCCAGGGAGGTCATGTTGTCTTAAGATCTTCCAGAACAGATTGTTGCCTACCCAAGTCTTGTCAACGCTTGGAGGGACAATGTGGCTCTACCTTCCTCAGTGGCCCATTTCTAGCCAGGATCCATCTGGACTCACATGGAAGAAGCCTTCCCTCAGGCCTCTATCCATCTCTCCAGTAATGCTTTAAACCTGTATCTTCTCATTCAGTTTCTGAAGAGTTGGTAAGCAGAGTATATGTGTGATTTAATTGTTCAACTTTCTTATGCTTGGATAGATAGCCTTTTTTCTTTTCTTCAGCACTTAAGTTTTTTATATTTGTATCCTTATTTTTCTCTGAAAGGGATATTGTTTTATTGTAAATCAGAAGACGCCTTAATCAATAAGCCAAATTTATTTGGAGTCCTTTTCATTTTGCTATCACTAGCGGGCCCAGAGGAAATCTTGCTTCTCAATTTCTGGGGCCCAATATGATGGAAGTCTTTCCTATTTATATGTTTTCCAGCTTTTTGTTTTCCAAATTGGAAAGAGACTTCTGGACCTTCTGAGAAAAAAGTCCTGTGTGCTGGGACAGGGCCATGAGACCATATCTCAAGGATTGTCCTGGCGCCAGCACTGACAACTCTGTCTGGGGCATAGTTTATGGCCTCTCTGGAATGGGGAGTAGTCTTATTTTTCCCTATTATTTAAGCAAGCAAACAGAAGCCAGAATAGCAGGGTTAAATTTTAAACAGCAGTTTTTACCCAAGATGGAGGTTGCTGTGCTCCAATATTATTTAAAAATATTAAAAATTCTCTGATAAGAGAGGAACATAATTAAGACTTTATGTCCTAAGGTAAAAGTAGTAGGGTATTGTCATCATAGCAGTTACATTTCCTTAGCCAATTGTGCTGCTGTTCCTTAAGGCAGGGAAGAATGTGAGAGAAGTGGGGTTGGGAGGAGGAGCAGGAAACTGAGGCTTAAGTAGCATAGAATACACTGGTGTGGAGTTGAAGAGGCAAATTGAGGCCAGAGATTTAAATTTGAGACCCATCACTTTATAGATTAATTTCAAAGCCATGGGATTACATGAGATCACCTAAGGCAGGGGTGGGGAACGTCTGGCCTATGATCCATATAAGGCCTGCAAAATCATTTGGTCTGGCTCTGCCAAGGCATTAGTAGTGAATTAATTGTTTGACCAAATACAGCAGGCTAATTTTTAAGTTGATAATTTTGTATGGCCCACGAATGGTGCTATAAATATTCAAATGCCTTCAGCAGATAAGTGAAGGTTCCCCACCCCTGATAAGGAGTAAATATAGAAAGTGAAGTCAATATAGAATGAACTGAGCCTCAGACACTTAGCATTTTGAGATCCCAAAACTGGAGGATGAACCAGCAAAGAAAACTCTAAAGAAGCAAGGCCAGAGATGAAATAGAAAAACTAGGAGAATGCTTTAAGATCTGTGTAGCCAGCTGTGTTTAATTTTATTTAGAGGTTGAGTAAGTGGAGGTCCTTGTTGACGTGGCAGTCATTTTGGGTAGTATAATAGGGACAATGGCTATTTAAGTAGATTCAAGGGACAATGGCAGATGAAAAGCAGAGCTATTGAATAGAAACACTCTTTTCAGAGGCTTTAATATAAAGGGGAATAGAGACCAGGTGATAGTAGAGGGGAATATGAGCTCAAGAATAAAATGTTTTAAGGTATGAGATCTTATGGCAAGAATGTATACCAGTGGAAATTATTCAGTAGAAAAAGAAATGATGATGCTAGAGAGAAAGGAAGTGCCAAGGAAGGGGTGTTATCCAGTGCAAAAGTGGAGTATTGATTCTGGATCATCCAGGGAGAGTTCATCTATGGTCATTGAACAGAAGTTAGATAGATGGGAAATGTTAGAAATTCAATTCATTATTTAAAATATTGAACTCTTCTCTTTATATATTTGAATCAAATTTTGTTTCAGGTAATCAAATATTTTCTTAGGTCTTTGAATAATCCACTGGTTCTTGGAAGAGGGGGCCCATTGTGCCAAATAAATAATGAGCAGGAAACAGAAATGAAAAATATTGTGTTTGTGTGGCCAAAGATTTTATAAGTGCTTTCTGTCTCCTTGGAGGTCCACTCTGGTTTTTCCTTGAACATGCCTTCTGATAACTGGGATCAGAGCTCCAGTGTAACAGGAATAGGCTGTGAACTTGAGTTTACTGGACACTTAGGGGGAATGAAACTAACGCAGAGAGTAGCTTATAACTATGAGTAAAAGGGACCACCTCTCTCTGTCCAAATCTAATTTTAATATAATCTCTACTGGGTCAGTTCCCTTCTTGCTTGCACATGGGCTGAGGGGAGCTAGCTCAACCCATTACTAGGAGTGCTCCAAATGTCTTCAGAGCTTAGAGTCCAGGCTTGAATGCCATCATCCACTCCCTCCAAAATCCTTTAGAACTCAAATCAGAAGGAAGGCTCTTCTCCTTTATTATTTCAAGGACTGCCCACTTCCTGTGCCAGGATTTGTTTTCTCCCCAAGATAATTAACAGTGCCATTTTCCTTCAACTGGATCTAAGCCTAACTGCAAGTATGTCCTGGATCCAGGTTCTCAACAGGACCGTTACCATAATGCAGTTCTCAAGTGTATTATGACCAAGTACCACAGACTAGTGGCTTAAACAACAGAATTTTATTTCTAATATGTTTGGTGTTAGTTTTGTTAATCTTTTGCTTTGTAGACATTCTGTGGACAATTTAATCTAGAAAATTGTGTCCTTTATTTTAGGGATATTTTCTATTGATTCTTTGAACACTTGTTCTTTGATATTATACCTATCTTCTTCAAGAACTCCTACTTGTCAGTGTGGACTCTCCCAGGGCTTTCTAGGTGAATCCTCTGGTTTACTTATATTTTCTTTTGTGTTTTTTGTTTCTTAAACTTTTTATTCCAGTTCCTGGAAGATTTTTTTTTCAATGGATCTGATATCTTCCAATACTTCTATTAACATTTTACATTTCTAATATGAAATTTTTAATATATAATATTGTATTATTCCTTTTAATAGCATCCAGTTCTTGTTTCATGACCACAATGTTTTCTCATCTCTGAGAATTTCTTAGTTAGTTGTTTTAAAACTTTCTATATCACCTCTTTTTTTAAGTGCTTTTTTTTAGAAGAAAATTCAGTTTGTTTTTACCACTCTTTTATGTGGGAAGAATTTTTCAAATGTTTAAATATTTTCTTATACTTAATAATGAGGCAGTAAAAACTTTTAAGGTGATCATTAATGGGTCAGCGTTTGTTTTTTTTTGGTGGGGGGAGGGCTGTTGTCCTGAAAGTGTCAATTTCTCTTTTTTATTTATTACTATATATACAGGTGGTTATTTTTCTCAGAGAAGAACTCTCTTAATTCCTCTTGGAGTGTGTGAGCCAGCCTGCTTTCATCGTGGGATTTGAGTGGGGAAGAACAGACTTTCACTTAGTGCCTCCGTTAGGCCTCTCCTACATGGCCCTCAAATAGACTCATTGTTACTGAGTTCACATAATCTGATGTAGTCTCATCAGAAATAAACATTCGTTCCTTGGGATGGAGAAGAGTCTTAGAAGCACATGGCACTTCCAATTTCTAAGCCTTTTTGTGGTTCAGTAGTGCTCACTTCTTCTTGGCCTAGCTGCATCCCCTTTCCTCCCTCCCATACACTGCAGACTTGTATTTTAGCTCTGCTTTTAAAAAATTGGGTGATATCACTGATTTTTGTCTCCTCTCTCATTCTCAAGAGAATTTTTCTCTCTGCATCTTCACATCATCTTCCCTCTGTGTGTGTTTGTATACAAATTTCCTAGAAAGGTACCAATTATACTGGATTAGAGCCCTCCGCATTTTAATTAAATTACCTCTTTAAAGACTCTATCTCCAAAAACAGTAATATTCTAAGCTATTGGGGGGTTAGAAATTAAAATTATAAGCCTGGATGAGGGGACACAATTCAACCCAGAGCAGAGCTGCTTGACCAGAAAAAATTCTCACAGCACAAACACCATAACTGACGCACCCCAGTGCAATATTTAACTCCATTACAGTTCCACTAAACAAATTTATACTTACTGAATTAAATGAAGTTGAATTATTTAAGATATGAATTCTTCATATCAATTGTAGATAGTCCAAGGCTCAATAAATTTCCCTGATAAATTGCTTTATGATTCCCATTCTACCCCCTAGAGACATAAACAACTATTGTTTTTAAAGCCCCCAACCCCAGGTAGTGGTTGTCTGTCTCAAGGTTTTTGAGGTCTAAGTCATAATTTCCTAAATTATGTATGATTGTGTTCTTCAGATAAGACCAAGAAAAGGTGACTAGTCTTGTGAAGTCAAGATAAATGACACTTTCTGCTCCCTTTCATCTGTGAGATTCATTATTCTGTCAGAGGAGTAATTTAGATGGCTGTGATTTGTTCCTCAAAAGTTATTTTGGTTCTTTCAGCTCTCTTGTCTTGGGTTGGGTGTGGTAATCAGCAAGTTTTCTTGATTAGAAAATGTCTCCAAGTGAACTAGAAATAGGAGGAAGTCAAGATCACCATCAGTAGAAAAAAGTTGTCTTTAATTTTACTTTTTTTCAAATACTACATCATGATGCATGTAACAGATCTCTGAGGTAGAGCACATCTCTGAGGTCATCTCTATAGGTGGTTGGAGAAATTTTTTCAGATCAAAAGAAAAAGTTTCTTGCCACATGAATTGGGTCTTAGATTACATTATATGGAGCAAAGTATAAGTACATCTACATTGTTGTCTTTTGAGAGTCATTTTCCTGTATTAAGGGAGGTTGGGTTGATTTGTATCTTGATAGGATATATGTTCTCCATCAGTAAAGATGAAATGCAAGACAAATACCATTAAAAGGGAAAGTTAATTAGTCAGAATTATGTTGATTACATTTTGGTTGACTTTGTGTCTCCCCACTTTTTGTCAGTGGATTTGGCATCTAGCTGAAATGAAAGCCTTTCTACTAAGCAAAATGTGATTGGCTGCTCTTTCTACAATGTCCATGAGTGATTCTCAGGGGTGTGTGTGTGTGTGTGTGTGTGTGTGTGTGTGTGTGCGCGCGCGCGCATGTATTGTACACATATATATCACACTCTTTTGTTCAAGAAAAATTAAAGTGAAAGAGAAGGTTACATGTCATTTTCATTCCCTATGCTATATTTCTTGTTAAAAGAGATTTATTTTCAGAATCTTATTAGCAACTTTGTGCCCATATCACTTTGCACTCAATTCTCTTATATGTTTTATGACACTGTGTTGTAAATATTTGATTGCATCTCTTTTTGCTCCTTGAGAACTTGAGTCATACTATACTCATAAATATCATTTCAAATTTAAGTGAATATACTTGATCAAAACATGTATTTAGTGTTTATACTCTGTTCTTTAATGTAGAGAAATATTTTAAGGGCTTTGGTCCATGATGTTTGATAATACTCCTATTCATAACACATTTTATAGCTTTCAGGCTAACACTTAAAACCAAATAAATGCAAGATTGGCCACTCAATAGCTACATTAAGAATTGACAATAATATAGAGTTGCTTAGATTCATATTTTGATTTACATTAACTGTACTTACTAATTACCACACTATCCATTTCACCATTTATTTGTTTTTCTTATCAACTTAGCTAATTGTCAAATCCTCACAACTTTTTTAAAGCATATGACTTCATATATTTTCATTTTATATTCACCATGCTCAGTAAAACTTTGCCTCCTAAGCTGAGGGCTTTATTCCTCTTCTCTGTCTAATCTATCTTTTGTTCCTGTGTAATTATGTTTAAAGATTTCTAGGAACACAATGATTCTTTGGTATCTGCTGTATTATCAGAGGAACTCCAGCTGTAAACTGGGCAAATGGAGGAGAATGACTTGACTCCGGAGGCCACCAGTGACTCTTAGAGAACTGAAAGCAGTGGATGGTGCACAGATCCTGTAGCTACAATACCTGGATTTTAGAGCAGATACAAAAGACACTTCATAATAGCAAATTTTGTTCATTAGGCTGAAGTGCTTAAGGTGAATTCATGGTGGAAAACTCATTAAAGTCCAATAATGAAAGAGGCTCTTGTATTGATATTTTAAAATAAGTGATAGGTTTATTTCTTTTGTCTTGATCATGATGCAACCTTGCATTAGTTAATGGATTTTTCCCATGTCTTTTGTTAGTGCCAAATGAAAATAATTCCAGAAAAGCACCTTATTAGCATTATTTTAAAAAAAGCCTTGACACACTTTCAGAAGCAACTTTATATCCTCCCATTCCTTTTTATAAACAAGAAGTTAAATTACCTTTGGGGATTCAACTAGTATGTGAGGCTTTTTTCTTTTTTATATAAGGCCCTACAAGCATTGAATGGGAGTGATTTCATGAAGGTTTGTTTGATGCAATAGTGCAGTCATCAGGTTTATTTGCACCACTTGTGCTGTTATCTGTGCCTTGTATATCTAAAGTGTCTGCTTATCCTTTTTAACATTGACAGTGCATTACTGAGGGAAGCATGTAATATATAGTTTGTGATATTTAAATGTCAAACACTTGCTCATCCAGCTAGAGTCCAGCTGTATATAACTGCTCCCTTTAAATCTGTCTTATCTGTGCCTCAGTTGGAAATGTCAATTAAAGAAAGACTAATCTCATTAGAAAGGCTGAGTGACAATGCATGATATTCACATTTATTTGTCAAATTATGTTTCTCTGCCACATTTTGATGTTTTAATTAAATGTGCTTTGGCAGCATTTTTACTGATGGAGACAACTCTCTGAAGTAGTCTCTCTTTTTAAACTTAAAAAAATGTTTTTTATTGATTTTTAGAGAGAGAGAAAGGGAGGAAGAGGAGAGAGAGAGAGAGAGAGAGAGAGAGAGAGAGAGAGAGAGAGAGAGAGAGAGAGAGGAAGAGAAAGAGAGAGAGATCAATGTGAGAGAAAAACATCAATTGGTTACCTCCCAGACATGCCCTGACCTGGGATCAAACCAGCAACCTGGTAGGTATGTGCCCTGACCAGGATTCGAACCTGCAACTTTCCAACCAACTGAACACTCGGCCAGGGTTAAAGCAGTTTTTTCTATTGCGTGTACATTAAGACATTGTAAAACCATGAATGCTAGCTGGGATTATTTCATCATTTTTAATACATTCATAATTCACTTATTGTTGTCAGTTTCTTCCAAGAAACTGCTAGCCAAAGCATTGTGGAAATAGGACTGATAGCCATTTGTACTAATGGATTTGGGTTTATTTGGCTATGTCATTGTATTGTTGTGAAACAATCTTTGGTCCAAGGGAAATATTCTCACATCATATGTTTAACTTCTAGTTGTTGTACTGGACTAATACTGCCTTAAGAAAGAATCTGGTTTGGCTCAGTGGATAGAGTGTCAGCCACGGACTGAAGGGTCCCGGCGTCAATTCCAGTCAAGGGCTCAAAAGTCTGTTGCAGTCTTGATCCCCAGCCTTGGTCAGGGTGTGTATGGGAGGCAACCAATCGATATGTCTTTCACACATCAATGTTCCCTTCTCTCTCTCTCTCTCTCTCTCTCTCTCTCTCCCCCTCCATCTCCCTCTCTCTACCTCTCTCTCCCTTTCTCTCCCTCTTTCTCTCCCCATCCCTCCCACTCTGTCTAAAAATCAATGGAAAAATATCCTCAGATGAAGATTAACCAAAAAACAAACAAAGTAAGAAAGAAATTACTTTTTTGTAGGGGGAAAACCTTCATAATGATAGCAAAACCTAAACAATTCCTAAGTCATTTAGCATAATAAATCACCAATACTATATTACCTTCAGTTTATAAACACTTTGCAATATGTGAATTACTAACCACAGAGGATCTGAAAACAAATGAAATGTGAGTGTATAGATTTGAAGGCTAGTGTTTGTTTTTAATAGAAGCAGGCATTTCTGTGCCGCATTACTCTGCATACCTCGCTAATTGAAATGATCTTTGCTGAGAAATCTGAAAGGTCGCATTGAGAGTTAAGCCATTTTCTACAAGCACATTAATATTTACATATGCAGAAATAATTAAGCATTTGTAATTTTGGATAAAGTAGGTATGGTTGTAACAGGTTAAACACTGATTTCACGCATACATTTATTGTCCCAACAACTAAACTATTTTTCCTAGAGTAAAAAGTTCTATATTTTCTATTACATAGAATTTCGAAGAACCAGGGTAAAATAATTATCTTTTCTCCTCATACCTCTTTTGTATTTTGATTTCCCACTAATATTCCTTTTCACTGGATGCTACATGAATTCATCAAAAGGTGGTGTGTTTTAAACTACATTTTACATATCTGGAGATACAGTGTAGAGGGGCAATTAAATATGATCATTGGCTATTTGAGACCATCCAATGCTTTAGAATTGAAGTCTTCACCTGAGTCAGAAATGTAAGTGGAATCAGGCCTAGGAGACTTGTGTGTATAATTTTAGAGGCTTCTCCAAAACTCAAGCCTATGAACTAAGTTCTCAGTGTGCACATGGCAGTGAGGGGTATGCCAGTTGATGCTAGAAATGGATTCTCTCCCCCAGGTAGCCTGTTGCTGATAGAAGATAAAACTTTGAATGACTCCTGGATTTGAAGTATTCCCATTGTGTTGTCATCCCTGCACTTAACATCCTTTCACACCCTTGACACCTGAACTGACAGCCTTAACCTGTTACCACTTGCTAGCGCAGCTCCAAGACATGAAATGTACAGCTAATTACCATGCACTCCACGGCCATGTATGACAGAGAGCTGGGTGCTGGCAGAAGACCCATCCAAGCAAGAGGTACTAGATGTACTTATGAGCTGCTTGCCGGGACGGCCATAGTGGAAAAATGCTGTGTGCACGCATGTATGTGTGTGTGTGTGTGTAATATACAGGGTAGGGCAGAAGTAGGTTTACAGTTGTGAATATGCAAAACCATTTATTCTTGTAATGTTTATTAATTATTGTATTATTTTCTATGTGAATAACTGTAAATCTACTTTTGCCCACCCTGTACACATGTGGGTGTGGGTGTATGTGTGCGTGTAAACCCACAACACAAACATATTTGCACAGCATTATTTTTATTTGTTTATTTAGCTTGCAGCAAAAAAAAATGTGGGTGAAAAATGTGATCAATACATAAAATGAGTATTCAGTACACAGCCCACAGAAGTGATCTATTTGGCAGGGGCTGGCTCTCTTCATCTGACAGTCTTCTATTTTTAATAGATAAGTATCATTTAAGTATTATTCTCTCTGCCATGATTCTAAAACAAGCCCATGAAAAGTGATAATGCAGGTCAAACCAATCATTTTGGCACTAGGTAGACCAGAAATTGATTATTTTATTTAAGACAAAAGGATTTATATGTGGATAGTTTATTTCTCTTATTACCTCATTCTTGTTCTTTTTTGTCCTAAAAAAAGATAGAAATAGGATGACTGATTGTGAAAGGAGGGTTAATTCTTAAATATCTGGCATAGGAATATGGAAGGACAAAGTTTGTATTGTATTTTGTGGCTTTACTCAAGTTTACATCATCAGCACAAATTTATGTTTCTAATCATGCATTTATGTAGTGAGTTTCATACCAACAGCATGTAGTATCTGTGTTAGTTAATACATAGACAATAAACAAGATATTAATTCACTAATTTAATTAACATATGCTGAGAATCCTATATAATAAAAGGCTAATATGCAAATAGACCTAACGGTGGAACAATCGAACAACCAGTCGCATTGATATGTGCTGACCCCAAGGGGGCATGTGTGGAACATGGCGGGCCTTGGCTGCGGTGGGATGGTGGAGCAGGTGAGCAGGGGCATCAGACCAAGGCGGGGCACTGGTCGCTCTCATCGGGCCAAGCCTCTGGTGATTACTGAAAATTCTTTGCTCCCGTGTGCCATGCTCCTGTTCGGCACTCGCATCTGTTGCCAGTGCTGGCCCCACTTGCACCCGTTGCCAGTGCTGGAGCCGCCACTCACACCCACTGCCAGTGCCAGCCCTGCTCACACCTGCAGCCAATGCTGGAACTGCTGCTCACACCCACTGCCAGTGCCCGACGCTGGTCCCAATCACTCGTCACCATCAGCAGGTGCTGCTGCCGGCTTGATTACCTCTGAGGGCTTCTCCACCTCCCCCTGCTCCTGAGGGGTGATCGGGGCAGCAGCTGCCACTTGCATCCACTGATGGCACCAGCCCCAGTGGGAGTGATTGGGGCCAGCACCATCAGCGCATGGGAGTAACAGCACTGGGAGTGGGGCTGCCAGCAGACAGGAGACCGGGGGCCACAGCAGGAGGGGCTGAGCAGGGAGGATGGGCCAAGACTTGCTCCTGTGCCTACTGCAACTTTGTGGCCCACAGTTCCCTTCAAGGTGCACAAATTCATGCACTGGGCCCCTAGTTAATAATATTTGAGATATCATGCAGTTGGGATCTTCCATTCTGTAGGAATGAGACAGAATGGAATTATGTCCACCCATCTAACACTGTATCTATTCCATGATGGGGTTAAAATGGAAAATAAGTAGAATTATATCTCAAGTAATCCTATTAATAAAAGCCTATATGGTTATTATGCCCTCATGCCGTCACACCCTCATGCCATAACGAGTGATCACCAGGAGGCTGCATGTGCCACAGGCATACGTGGGTGAGCAGGGCCTTAACACTGCATGCATGGTACAGAGATGGGTCCCATGGTTCTGTGAGGTGATGCCAGGGGTCCCGTGGCTCCATGAGGTGCGGAGGCGGGTCCCGCAGCTCTGGCCTACCTCTTTGGGGCAATCCATTGAGGAGCTCCAGATGGGTGGGCGGGGCCTCCTTCTTTGGGGCAATTGATTGTGGGGCTTCCACACTGTGAAAGGGCACAGGCCAGGCTGGGGGGACCCCCCCACCAAGTGCACGAATTTCATGCAAATGCCCTCTAGTTAAAATATAATTTCTTAAACTCAGACACACCTTGGGAAAGATGACAACTACTGCATTTTATTTCTGTTTTCCCTCATTGACCCAGAATAATTTTCCAGAACTTCCAAGGAACTGAGAAACATAGCCCACATCTGTGTCATGTTGTCTAACTCCCTGCCAAATTGTAAGGGCCAGAGAGTAATTCAGAGAATGAGCTGTTCATTTAAGATGCTCAGTTAATGACAGTGGCAGACAGAATTGCAGGTATATAGTATCAGGGTTATATTTTAAAGTTGAAAATAATTTCATTTTTGGAGTGTACAACTTTACTCACCTAAGTTATTACTTACCCACTGGAAAAGTAACCCATCATTAAATTTTCATACGAGGAGGAAGACGTTTGCCTGCAGTTACACAGAACACATCATCACACTTTCTCATTACCATAAACATCTCCTCCAATTTGGGGTCTCATTTTCTTTACAAATACAACTTGAAAAACTTCCTCTTTGCCAGATTATTCAAGTAAATGATGATCTTTCGAGCCAGGAAAATAACTGCCACAAGTGAAAAAACATTTTTATTGATGTGAAACTCAAAATTGTGTTTTAGCCCATAGCAATGCACATATTTTCCTTTAATAATTACAGCTTATTACCTGTGTAAATAGTGCTGAAATGGTGCTTAGTCCATACTGCGTAGAGGCCAAAGCCATCTAAAAACGTCTTGAATTATTGTAGTTTTCTATCGAAGGCAAGGCAACTGAACCTATTCAGGCTTAATGTTCCATTTTGTGTTGGCTAGGCACGTCTGAGAAGGATTGATAGTCATTTTTTTATTGCTGCTGTTATTGTTTTAATTTAGTACATCTAATAACTTCCATTCCTAAGACACTGAATGCGCAAGACAGCCCCTTCCATCAAGAAGCTCATGATCTGTGCAACTAAATAATAAAACAGAAAAGGCTCCTTGATAAAGCAAGCACGCTTACAGTCAAGAAAAGTTAAAATGCCATATGTTTGTTCCAGTTCTCTAATTGTTGTCCGTATGTAAAATTATAGCTTTGGAGCTTAATTTTTTTTATTGCGGAAACAGACTTAGACGATAACTCTGTATAACACTGGTGTTGAGAAATGGGATTCGCAGCCATATGTTATAGATACATTTTATTTGGCATCTATTGTGTATAGTTACTTTTTACGCCATTTCCCGTTGCAGAGTCCAATGCATATGATAATCAGATATAGTAAAATATGGATTTGGGTATTTAATATTTACGAGAGATAAAAGTACAATTTAATGTATGCATGCTTACTGCTCCCTTCCCTCCAGGCTCTCTTTTTTCCTTTCTGTTAAAGAAACATTAAGCAAATACCAAATACATTCTGAAGGAGCCAGAAGAACATTTATTTATATTGTTTTTTACAAATATGGTGGTAAAATGTTCATTTTGTGAGTACTTTCAGTATAACAAATAGACAAAATAATTCTGTTAAAAAATAATCTGTGCCGTGAGACAAATTTACACCCTGCACCTCCAGTGAATATATTATCTCTATCCACAGTAGAATATGTGTGTGGTTTCAAAACAGGCTATTAAAAGTTTCCTTGGGGTGGAAACTTCTGGGTTTTGGGTGGGATTCCACGCTGCAACACATGGCGGGTTCTTTTTTTGTGATTTGGTCACAGTTGGCTGAAAGTCAATTACTTTGAATTTGGGCAACTTATGTTTGTAACACATCTAGACAGGGCGAATTTGAAGAATGATTACAATATGCAGAATGTCTCTAAACATGCTCACAGTTGAGCTCACTTTGGTATTTTAGATTTGTAGGCAATGAAGGGCAGAAATGATTATATATTTCCAACTCACATATGAGCCAATCTCTGAAAAATTCTGAAACACTTTCCATCTCTACAATGATCTTGTAGTGGGCATGTCAATCCAAGAGGCAGTTCACATGATGGGCTGGATGGATCTAAATATTATCCCAGGTGAGGGCAGGCATGCTGGTTGGTAGCTTTGGGACTAGAGCAGTAAAAGGTTGGGGTGGAGGATGGCAAAGATTAAGACCCTTCTGTCTTTTTAGGGGCATGAGTAATAAATGAAGAAGCAAAAGCCAGTGAGCCATCATGACTGACAGTACAATTTATCAGTAAAAATTGACTAAGACAATGAATGAGATAGTCAAACCCTGGTTTATGCATTCATATCACTTGTCTAATAGATCTATTGACTCTCCAGCTCCAGTTTTGTCAACCAAACCCATTTAAACTTTTCCTGGTGGTACAAAGCTATGCTGTAGGAATTCATCGGAATGCTGCTTTTATGTGTAAATAAAATTTGTTTTTCTATTTTAGTGAATTTTGTTATTTGTGGTTTATGTGGCTTCCTCCAGCTGGGAGCATAGAGATAGGATGAGTTTAGTCCAGACCCTAATGATGGTAGACTGAAGGTACTTTCTTCTGTTTTTAGTTGCTGCCCATCTTTTTAGGTCTTGAGAGATACTGCTGAAGGAATAATAGAGAAGAGATGCTCACTTGATAGAGAGGTTTATTCTCTAATGCTATCAGCTATTCAAATCCATAATCTCTGAATTTAAGTGTATTTTTGTTAATGAATTTTTATTGAACTTATAATCCTACTGCCCAGAGCAGCCCTCCACCACCCCCACCTGCTGAGGAGTGACTAGCACCAAGGGCCCTGAGACCATGGCCAGCAAATTCCCCAGCTGACCTTCAGACTAGCACATTCCTGGCTGGGCCTGGAGCGTCTTGGGGAGCCCCCTACCCCTCCCAGTCCGGCCTCAGCTCCTCCTAGTTCCAGCCAGGCCCCTGATAATAGCAGCAGCAGCAGCAGCAGTAGCAGGGCAGCCAGAGAAACCCCTGAGTGCAAGGAGGCGGCTGATACACACAAGACAGTGATGGTGGGGCCCCATCCCCTGAAGAAGACCTTTGACTCTGGGGATAAGATTCTGTTAGAAATAGACATTGAACAACACTATACTGAGCTGCCAAGTTGAGTTTTGGCCTGAGGAGGTATTGCCCTCACTTACTCTGTGGTCTCTGGCCACCTCGCCCTGGACCATCCTGGGCTCCTATGACAAGAAAAGGAAGAACTCCACTGACATAGACTCCATCCCAAGGACCCCATCTCACCCAAGCACAAGACGAAGAAACACTCCAGCCCAATACCCCCAAGTGTGCCAAGTGCTTGGGGACATCTTCACCTTTGACCACACAGGTACAGAAGCCAAGGATGTGCTAAGGAAGCTAGAATATGAGCAAGTGCCATACTTGTCACAGTGGCACTCTGTGGACCAGCGCAGCCCTGGTCATGCAGTTCTGCCAGGACCCTGCCTTCTCCCCATCAGCCCCGGCCACCACAGCCTTCCAGGCCCGCTACGCAGATATCTTTCCCCACAGTCTGTCTGCAGTTGAAGATCCATGAGGTATGCCAGAAGATTATGCAGGCAGGCATCCCATGGGGCAGGCTCTGGGAAACCAAGGCCCTGCTCCCTGGATTGCCCCCCCACACACACACTGGCACGGCTGCTGCCCCTGGTCTCACTGCCAGCCCTGCTGGGTGCCCTGCACCCACCTCAACTGGCATGGCCCAGACTGCCCTACCACTGCCACCACCCCCAGAACCAGGCCACAATAGCCTGCCTGGAAGGAGGCTCCCAGTCCTACCCCCCCCCCCCCCTGGTCCCTCCATACCCACAGATTCCCTCAGGACATCAACAGTATGTAAGTGGCAGGAATTGGGGGGGCAAGATGGTTACCTTCTCCCCAATAAAGCTATTTTATCCTTTCCATTTTGGGGTGAAATGAGGCCTGCTACTCTGTATATTCCTGTCTCCCCACAGCTCCCTCCCAATGATGGGTGTCAACTGAGGGGAAGCAGGAGCACAGCCTCCCTCCACCAAGCCCCAGTACATAATCACTTGGAATATGTTACCTTCAGATCTTTTCACTTACACCATATGCAGAACAGCTCCTGTGAGGGCTGAAAGAAGAGAGAAGTGAGGACCTGTGGAGTAGGGGGAGTTCATGCACCCTCTTTTCCCCAGAAGGGATGGGCTCAGGTTAGTTTGGGGGTGGAGGCTCCTGTACTTTGCCATAGGCATGGTAGTGTTCTCTCCCACCTGCTCTGTCCTCCCAGTTTGGGTTGTACTTTCCAAGAAGGTGATTACCCCTATGCTTGTCCCATCTCCAGAACAAAACATGTTGATCATGTGCAATATTTCTCACTCTACTTAGAAGCCGGCATAATTGATAATTGGGAGTAATTCTCTCTCTCTCTCTCTCTCTCTCTCTCTCTCTCTCTCTCTCACACACACACACACACACACACACACACACACACACACAGCATCTCTAGCCTTGGTGAGCAGAGGGTGCAGGAGGGACCAAAGTGTCTCAGCCCCCATCATTTCACCAGGGGCCTAAGACCCAGAGAAGTCCAGTGACTCATCCAAGGTCACACAGACTAAGCTGGGGTATAAGTGCCCAAGGCAGGGCTATAGTGCCCCATCCTAGCTCTCCCTCCTCACTCAGTAGCTCAGAGCCTCCCAGCCAATCAGGGGCTACTTGGAGTCCTGGGACCAGGCCACTGGCAGCCTCATGTCTGCATCTGCATCTACCTGAACAATGGGTCCCAGGAGCGTGGCCCTCCCTAACCTCCATGACCTCCACATCCAGGTAGTCTGGGATTGAAAAGTCAGGCCAGGGCCACAGTGCCATCAGAGCTCATGCCACCATCCACTAGTGCTGCACATGGTGCTAGAGGCCCTGCAGGCAGGAGAGAAGCACCTGGACCCCTCGGTGGTGGCTATCAAGGTTTATGTCCTGCGGAAATTCCCTATGGTTGATGCCATTGGCTCAAGGACCTGCGGAAGTGGGCCTTGGATGCTGGTCTGCAATGCGTCCTCCTTGTCCAACCAACTCCAAGGCCAGGGGAGACACTGGCAGCTTCAAATTAGTTCCCAGAAACACAAAACAATCCAGTCCAGAAAGATACCCACCATGTCAGTCCCCAGAGACCTGATGAGGCCATGGAGGAGGCTCCCAGGAAAGGTGTCCAGACAAAGGACAGAGAGGCAAGACTGCGCAAGGCCAGGATGGGCCCTGACAGCCAGGCATGGCCACAAAGGCCCCTCCTGGTTTCAGAGGATCCCTTAGGTTAAAGGTAGAGAGAACAACCCGGCAGATGCCAAGGCCTATAGGAAAATCAAAGCTGGACTCAAACTTTAAAAACCCACGGTTACCAGGGCCAGAATGGTGCAGCTTCCCCAACCAAAAAGAAGACTGAGGACAGGGTCCCTAAAGAGGATGCTGTTCGGGGAACCAGGGAAGAGTCAAAAGCCAAGGCTGCTGCTTCCCTTAAGGACAGTGGGTCCAAGGCGGTACCTGTACCTAGAAGACAGAAGTCCCCAAGGGCCCAAGAAGACGTGGCATGCCTATCAAGGCCTCGTCACCCAAAGGGACCAGTAAGAAGGCAGAAGCCAAGAATTAGAGGTGGAGGTGGAGAGAGACTAAGATTCTGATTGAAGTTTTTATTTCCCAGCTAAACATCACTCTATTTATTTCACTGTAACCTACTTACCAATAAAGGAATTTTCCCCCTCCAAAAAAATAAATAAATTAGTTAAAGGACAGGCATAATTTCTTAGCTTATACTTAATAAAAGGGTCTCCAAAAAAAGTGGTTTAGTTGGTTGCTTCCTCATCAGGAACACTAATTGGTTTATGGATTTATTTTCTTTTTAATAATAGTTTGTGTGGTTGGTTGACATATAGAACTAAGCATAAGTATGAAGAAGAAAACAGTCTGATTTTGGGCCCATCCTCTTAGAAAGAGGAACACTGCTTCCTTGATTATTTTTTGCTATTCAGCACTCTGAAGTTTGTTTTTTTCTGTCAATAGATACTTGTTGAGAAATATGATACTAACTTCAAATGATGCTGGCCATCGGCGCCTCCTTTTTATTATAATATGCAACATCCAATTTTGATTTTCTATCCATGTTGATAATTCAGCTATTTTATAAACCAGCTATTAGGCTGAACATTCACAGGGAATACAAAAAGGGAAAATTGGCTCATTTTGAGAAAAGCCCTAGGTGTCCTTTAGTTGATCATGTTTTGAATTATGGTGAAGAAAACTTCTGATGGATGCTATGGACAGAAATCACCTCTTCAGCAATGAACATTGCAATGTCAGAGCTTTGAGGTATTTGACACAACCCTCACAAAGGGGGCTTCATACGATCCCATCATATTAGATTTAAGAATATGGATGAATCTTTGAATTAAATAAAATAAAACTGTAAATAAAGAAGTATCCTTAAGAAAAGAATTGGCAACTAAGAACCGATGGACTGTAAACATTAGGCGAAAGTATAAGAATGCTGGAGCATTTGATTTCATTACTCAGGTTGTAATTTATATGCAGGCATAGTAGGCTGTGTATGATTTACTATTCAAAATGCAATCAAGTCATCTTTGTTTGATAGATTGGTATTTTGAGTTTTCATAACAAAAGCTTTCCAAGACACTATTGCATGACTCCCTTCCGACTTGGTATTTGAAACCAGATAATGGACTGTCTTATAAATACAACACACACATCTACAGTGTGCTCCCCGGGACCTTCATGGATCATCTGAAATGAAAGTCATCTCCCAGGCCAGAAGGGAATACTGAGGAAGTCCTATTGGCTCTGATATCTCACAATGTTTACCTCCATTTACCTGAACAGAGATTACCCTTCAAGCACTGTCAAGGACTTCTGAAATTGTTGAAATGCATTTTTGGATCACTTTTCAAAGTGCCTCTGTGCAGAGATCATTACTCTGCATGGAAACTACACAGGAACAGTGAAATAAGAAAACCTATTCCAAACACGTGGGAAGGTCTTGTCCCTTGTGAAATGAATGCCCTCAAGAGATGTAAGAAAATAATCTGAATATGGCTTTCATTCTTATTGTCACTACTCAGCTATGATAGGTTCCACATTTTTCAATTCTGAAATTGGGAATAAATGCCTACCTAATAGATTATTATAGGGAAATAGAAAAAGTAAAGTGTCTAACACAGTCCTTGGCACACAGCAGCCCTCTATGATAATTTCCAGTTACCTTTCAGTCCCAGGGAGAATTCATCACCTTGGTCAACTACCAAGGTGAAGGCACAACAGCAAATCCTACATCAGAAAGTAATAAATCAAAACATATGATTAGTAGCCTTTAATGGATCTGCTTCATTTCACATCTCAGCAAAATGTTTATTTCAAATTAATGTGTCCTGACATAAGGAGGGGGTGTTTTCAGCCAAAATATTTAATTTGCAGCTGTCTTGTGATTGATAAGTTGTCAGAGGGCCATGTGTAAATGATTGCTCTGGTGACAAGCTACTGAAGATAAGGGATTTAAAGTGGGCTGCTAACTGTAAGACTGGTAGCATGCTTTCATATGCCCCTCCCCTCACTCATCTGAACTCCATAGTTTCTCAAATTGTTGGTCAGTGAAGGAACCCATTGTATCTTTCTTACAACTGGTAGGCATATATAGAGAACAGAAGGAGGATAATTGGTTGGGATTGAAATAAATCCTATATAATAAAGAGGTAATATGCAAATTGACTGTCACACCCTCATAAGATGGCTGCCTACGACCAGGCCAGCAAGGGGATTAGTGAGGGATGACCAAACGACTGACCAAGCAGGCTGCATGGGGCAACCAGGCCAGTGGGGGCAGGGGCAGTTGGGGGTGACCAGGCCAGCAAGAGGGGCAGTTGGGGGCGACCAGGCCAGCAAGAGGGGCAGTTGGGGGCGACCAGGCCAGCAGGCGGGGGGGGGGGGGGGAGGACAGTTAAGGACTATCAGGCTGGCATGCAGAGGCAGTGAGGGATGATCAGGCAGGCATGGTGGGGGGGGGGGGGGCAGTTAGGGGCAACCAGGCAGGCAGGCAGGTGTGTGGTTAGGAGCGAGTGGTCCACCATTGTGAGAGGGATATCCGACTGCAGGTTTAGGCCCAATCCTGGGGACATCCCCCAAGGGGTCCCAGATTGGAGATGGTGCAGGCTGGGCTGAGGGGACGCCCCCCCCACTCATGCACGAATTTTGTGTACCGGGCCTCTAGTATATTATAATTTAAGTGTTTTATTTTGTAAGATAGCAAGATTGGCCTAGCATATTTTGAAATTGCTAGCCAGCTCAGGCAACTCTTAGTTTTTCTTTTCTTTCCTCTTTCTTTTTTCACTATTTTTATTTTCCTTTTTCTTCTTTTTTTCGCCTTTTCTCATCCTATATTATTGGAACAACCTGAATACTAACTCAGCAGAGAGAAGATATTAAAGAAAAATAATACATTTGATGGATGTGTGTTCTAAAGAAATTAACTCTTACATGAATATCTGCTCTTAATTAACTCTTAATCAAGGGACTATTTCCTCTCATTTAGATCTTATTCTAATTAATCACCATTTGGTAGGGATTAATATTTTAACTCTATATTGAAAAAAATGATGGGAGATGTGAAACAATGTAAACTCAAGGTCAAGCTTGCAAGTGAGAGAAATAGCATTTGGACTTGAGTCTAAGCCTAAATACAGCATACTTTTACTTCAACTGCCTTCACTGAACTGATTCATGTTTATTGTGACTTAGAAAAAGACTAATACTTGGACTGCTAAACATCGTTCATCCAATAATCAGCTATGACTGAAATTTTTAGATTCATTCAAACAAGTATTTCTAGGAAAGAAATAATTTCATTATTTCTGCAGGGTTGTGTAGTCTTGGGGGCTTATTTCATAGTATATTTAAGGATGCTTGCCACTATTGGGATGACTACAGATTCCTGAATCTGTTGGGAACTTTAATCACAGATTGCTTTCAGAGAGCTTGTGCAAATCCTGAAGATGGAAATAATTAAACTACATTAAGATGCCATACTGAATGATTCAGGATCAACTATTTCTATATGAATATTAATAATGTTTCATGGAATAACAGATGTTCATTTTTCATTTCTTTCTTTTTCTGGCATAGCTATTATTGGTAAAATTAGTAAGCAAAAATGTATATTTTTCCATTCACTTATTTACTAATTCCGGTCTCCTGTTAATTCTTTTGTGTTTTATTTATCTGATGTCTGTATTCAGAATTATGTAAATCTAATTACCACTCTCAAAAATTACTGTGTAGGAGGAGAGATGTTGTTGTTAGACTGGTGCTTTGTCAAATGTGCTATTTGAGGGCTGGTCTATATTTACCAAGCCCATGTTAGAATCTGTGCTTGACAACACCATTTGTGGCCAAATAATAATCCCCATTTGAAAAATGAAGTTTCCTACTCAGGTACAATGACACTTAAGATTTGATATCCATCCACAATCCTAATCCATAATTTCATTTTAATTATCTAAGATGAAATTGACCCTTCATATATTACTTCACTTCTATGTCGGCAAGACTGCTTGTAAAGTTCATTGTTCTGTTTCACCTGTGTGTTTTTTTGTTGTTGTTTTTAATGTGGAAACAGATCCCAACCTCATCACTGAGTATATAACAACCTCTCTAATGTCAGATATACGTAATTTTGCTGTGTCAAAAATACTTAGTTAGAGTGGGTGGAGATCCAGGAGGGTATAGAAGGGATAGATGGCAATAGAAAAAATAAAATAAAAATTTAAAAAATTAGCTAGGTTCTTTAGAGTTGCATTGGAGTTCCTGCGTACTCCAAATTGTTTCAGCTATTTATTTTTTAGATAAAATGATGATTGGCTCCAAGCACAACTTGGGGAAAATTAGGCAGAGCTAGTGTGTGTGACCTCATGGAGGTTAAAGCCAGAACAACTGCTTTCATATTCACATTCTCAATCTCTGAACATCTTTCATTTGGAAATTGGCTCCAGCCCTTTCACACAGACTCATCTTTAAATTAAAGTTACACAGGCCAAGATATGACCCTTAATACACATTCACTGCTGCCCTCAGCAGCCATTTATAACCCACAGACCTAAAACCCTAAAAGCAACTGAGCTTAAGCAGTAATATCCTTCTCATAGCTGCAGGCAGTCATATCTTCTTTCTCTGCACATAGTTTTAAATCTTAGGGGGAAAAACAACTTTATCAAAATAAGGGACACACACACACACACACACACATCTGCGCGCGCGCGCGCACACACACACACACACACACACACACACACACACACACATCTGCACAGAAACAACAGCTTCCTCGAAACTCTGGGTTGGGAATATCCTTCAAAATTTTTTGATTCAACAGCTCAGCTATTTGCCGCTTGATAGCATACCAGCTACTTGCTTAAACAGGTCTACTGATGAGGAAGCCCATTTCATCTAAGGATACTATTGTTATTTTTTCTTAATTTATCTTTTATTATTATTTTAAATTTGTTTTAATTTTAACATTCTTTTTTATGTTGCCAGGAAAAAATTTCTCTCCCTTTAGGTTATGCTCATCAGCAACCATGCATGCTTGAAGACAATGGCGCAATGCCTTTACACTAAAACCAGAAGGGAAAATGGTTTTGATAACAGAGTTCTACTAGCTACTGGCTATCTTTGGACAGTGAAATGATGGGTTAGTTTACTTACTTCGGGAGAGTTTTTATATTATACTCTGATATTCTCTAGAGACCGGTGTAATATGTTTTTTATGCTTTTTAAGTGTGATACACAAAAACAAACAGAAAATACCATTTGTAGCCTAATCAGTACTGAATCATGCAGGTTTATTACATAAGTCCTTTGAAATACTTGATTTCTACTGAGCAGTGGACTAAGATCACATTAGCCTTTTTGGTGACAGCACTTTTTGCTGCATCCTATTAAACTTATTGGCAGTCTAGGGTCCTTTAAACTATTTTTCATTTGTATGACCCTAAGACATACCTTCCTCGCTCAGGACCTCACCAAAACTTTAAATCAATTCTTTTTATTTGAACAGCCCATCATGTACATTGTCAACTTTTGTGTGTGTGTGTGAATGCTGATTTTTAGCTTAATATTTGAAACCTAAACTAATAAATTTGTTAGCCCTAAAAGTAAAAAGAAACAACTTGGGTTCCTTGCTTGACATCTTACCATATCTGGGTCTGTGTATGAGAGAAAGAAAATTATCCACTGTAAGGAAGATGATGTCTTAATTCCTCCTGGCTCTGAAGGGACTGCTTGTTACACTGGAAAAGGTCATCTGCAAAATTGTTTCCTTTTGGTCTAAAATAGATGACACATTTCCCCTAGAGTGAATGACTCACTCTTATTTTGTTGGGTTTAAGCTAGATAATGACTTAATGAGTGTAAATTCCTTACTTCTGTAACACAAGGGCATTTGAACGTCAGGGTCCTATTTAGTTCACCAGAAGAAACAATGGAGCTGGTGGAAATTTACCTTCTGGAATGACATGGTCACAATTTAAGGGTGATGGTTTACTTAGAGTTGTTGGATCATCATAATAAGCAGAACAATTTTATTTTAGCTGAATTTGGGAGAAGAAACATGTAGGATAATAATCAGTTATTTTAAATAGTTGGGTGGATCTGTCAATCAAAATTACCATCTAACAAAAGAAGTACTATACTTACCAGAGTCACAACATTTCTATCATGAAAACTGGCATGGTGTATTATTAAATCCAGCCTTTCACTTTGTTTTCATTTTATCTAAGACACTACGCGCAATTTGAGACAGGTGAAATGTTAATTACCGGTCTGAAGCTGCAGAGAATGACTCATCGAATAATGTGGTAGCTCATTGAGATTCTACATTATGTATAGACAAATCCTAATTATGGTATTTAAGGATAAATCTACAAGAGGCTGGATTTTAAATAATGATTGGAAGTGGTTAAATATATATATTTAACTTACTTTAGATTTTCTTTTGTTTTTCTGGGCATAAAAATTAAATCTGATACTATGGAACTAACAGATGGGAAGGAAAGTCAATCAAAATTTAATACTCAGAGCACTTTACTGAATACTGGGCTCTTGGAAATAAAAAGGAGGTCCCCATGTCCAAATTATGTATAATTTAATGACAGAGATATGAAAGATGCAAGAGTTACCTCTAAGCGAAGAAAACAATATATAGTATAGGCAATGGATTTAAGATTAGAGGCTGGATCAAGATTACCATTGGATTTCACAAACAGATGAACAGAGAGAGAATGTGAAGAGGAAGATGATTAGAGGAACAGTATGTATGGCTGTGTTATAGCTACGGAATTAAATGTTTAGGTGAAGTAAATTAGAGGCAATATTGGTTATCTGTTTTATTTTAGTTGTAGGGAAGAATCATAAATGTAGAAGAGACCATTAAGAACATTCCCTTCATGTCCAAAGCTCTCTGCAGTCATCCAGCAAGATGATGCAAAAGAAATCTGCTTTATTTATGATTTTTCTGCCTATATTCATAGTCTTTCAGACAAAGTATTCTGGTGGTTTCATGTTCAGAATGGCCCTTTGAGGACATTTCCAGATAGTTCAGTTGGTACTTTTCAAAGAAAATACTGCCAATGAGTACACAAATGAGCCACATCAATATTATTAACCAATAAAACACATTCCTACCTTACTTTTAAAATTCAATATTGAAACTACGAGGGTATAATAAGAATAGCCCGCTTCTTTCTTGCTAATACTAGCTTGGGGACCAGCACAGCTGTATCAAACCTGCTGTCTACTTCTGTCCTGAAAAGCTATAAAACAAATCATTTGCTTGTATATATAGAAAAGAGAAACTTGGGGATTTGCCCCGGCTGGTGTGTCTCAGTGATTGGAGAGTCAGCCCACAGACAGAAGGGTCTCCAGGTTGAATTCCTGGTCAAAGGCACTTATCTGGGTTTCAGGTTCTCTCCCCTCCCCTAGTGGGGCACATGTGGGAGGCAACCAGTTCGTGTGTCTCTCTCACATCTCTCTCTCTCTCTCTCTCTCTCTCTCTTCCACCCTCTCTCTGAAAAACAATGGAAAAAATATCCTCAGGAGAGAATTAACCAAAAAAAGAAAAGAAATTTGGGGGATCTGATCTTTTAATTTCAGAAAGTGTCCAAGAGAAATAAAACAAAGATCATTGGATTTGAATCTCTTAAAGGGGGCTTTTAAATATCTCCCTACCATGAGTATTCAAGTTCACAAGACATATTAGCTAGATATGGAGCAAAGGGAATGAGAAATGAAGGGTGTAAATGACTTGGGCAAGTCAATAAAAATCTGTGAGTCTCAGTTTCCACAACAGGAATGATATTCTGCAAAGTATTTTTAAACTATAGAAGGTACTACTCTTGTTTTCTTCTCTGTGTCTTTGGCTTTTAGGTAGCCCATTCAACTAGTTTAAGACTTCTTTCTTTGTCTAATACAATGATTCAACTATAGGATCTTCAAGGTCCAGTCTCTCCCAGTTTCAAAATATTTGCTCTCTGTATTGCTTACACACACATTAAAATCAAATTCTAATATAGCGCATAAGCTCTGTTACCAGAGTTTCTGCTTCCAAATAACAAGCCATGCATATCTATGAGATAGTTTCTACTAAAGGCTAACTTTTCTAAATGATCTGTTGACATTGGCATCGTCCATCATTGATTCTTTTACTTGGCTTGCTTAAGAACTGTATTTAACAAATGGCACTGAGAACTTTTAGTGTTAACCTGCAAAGCAGCTCTGCTCATCTGCATCTGCTAAGGTTGTGAGAAGAGTAACCAACCTGTAATTTTCTAGTGCATCCTAATTAAAAATGGAGAATGAAAATAATGTTATGCTCTCATCAGAGGCACTTAGCTTGATTGAGCGCTTGCTTTATGTTCAGCATAAAATTGCTGCAAATATTTTCACATGTCTGCGGTAGGGATAACAAAGAAAATGCAGCAAATCCTCAGGCATCAGTATTTCCACTACTCATTGACAATCGTTCTATTATATTCTGTTTGCTGTTTGTTGGGATTATTTACTTCACTACTGGGGCACTTAAAGGATGCTACATATCTTCTGTTATAAAAGAATTTGGCTTAAACATGCTGGTATTAGTCCCTGCCCTCAAAGTAGTTCTAAGTAGGCACTTCTAATCTGCCCTAATATCTCAAGCAGCTCTACAACCTGCCCCAAAGCAAACAGAGGTCAGTGTGTTATAATAGCATACAGTGAGCCCGTCTCTCATACCATTCAGATGGCATTCTGCATCTGCATTCCTACAGGATCTGCCCTTTGTCTCCACAATAAATTCCAGCCCAGAAGTCCTTCGGTTCTTCATACAAGTTCCGGATCTAATCTGGATAGTGTATGGGACTTATTCCCAAACCAGTCTGTCCTCAACATCTTGCCTAGGGCAAACATCAGTAATTAGATCAGTCAGATTGATGTGGATGGCTCCAGTGGCAAGATAATTATAGATGATCAAAGGTATGATTTGATCAGGAGCAAACACCAGATACTGAGATTGTTTAATCTATGTAGAAGTAATATTTCTGATACGTGATTTTTGGACTGGAACATGCCATATTCCCCTGGACAGGATGGTTCCCGGATTCTTTGTCTTCCAGAGTTGAAGATTGAATCCACAGACAGAAAATGATATAGCCAAGGTGGAAATTTATTGAAGAACAATGGGGAGGGGGAAAGAGTCCCAACGTCCCTCAACTTCCTGTCTCCACCATTTATAAAGGCTGCAAGTCCCGGTGTTCTGATATCCCTTCTGATTGATTAATATTCTCTTTTGAATTGGTCAATATTCCCTTTTGAATTGGTTACTATTGTAACTCCAAAGACCCTCCTCCATCATTGTCCTCCTATTCCTTCTGGGCTTTCTTCCTCCTTTATTTTGTAAATATAGACCTTTTGGCTACTTCCACTTCCCCTTTCTTATGTAAATTAACTGTTGCCACTCCCTTATGCTATGGAAATGTACCTTCTTCCAGCTTCCCTTGTCTTAATGCAAATGTACTAGTAACTTCTCCCAGTCCGTAGCCCTGTATCTTTTCCATGGACCCCAATTCTAAAAATCCCTTAAACCTGCCTATATTCCCCTAAAATTCCTATTTCATTTCTAAAACTCTATATTGAAATTAAGATGTGGCTTTTGAGTTGGATACTATGAGGCCTTGGCTGAAAAGCAGGCTAAGAAACCAGGTCCACAGGGAGATTTGAGTCAGGAGACTAACTAAGCTATGTAGGTAACCTGTGGTCTCTATCAGGAATGGGAAGGAAGCTGTTAAGGATCTGTTTGCCTGGGATCCCATGGGGTACTATCTGGCCTCTTTTCAGAAACTGATTAAGCAAATAATTTTGTTTAAAAAATTATATTAGGGCATTCAAAAATAGACGTTATTTTTAGAGCTATTTTAGGTTTATAGCAAAACTGAACAGAAAGTACAGAAATTTCCCACATACTCCCTGTCTCTACACATGGACAGCCTCCACCAGCCAGAGTGGTAATTCATTACTATTGATGAAGCTACATTGGCACATCATTATGACCCAAAGTCCACAGTTTTTATTAGGATTCACTCTTGGTGTTGCATGTTCTATAAGTTTGGACGAATGGCATGTAGCCATCATTATCATATCATACAAAAATGTTTCATTGCCCTCAAAAATCACTTTGTTCCACCAAGTCTTCCCTCCTTCCTCTCTAACTTCTTGGGACTTTTAAAATTGCACAATGAACCAACATAAGGATGACTTTTAGAAGGGTAAAGTGGTCAACATAATGATTCAACTGAACTCTTCTCTCAATGTGATTTTTACCCAAATTCTTACAGGTGATATGTTTTATGGAATACTGTGCATTTTAGCATGTTTTCCTTCCCGAGAGTGTCTTAAATCAGAAGTTACATACACATTCTGCAAAAGGTACTGGAACCAACTCACTCAGACATCGCAGTCTCTTAATGTTTCTCCCTCGCACCCAGATGCTGACGGCTCTTCCATGAGCCCACATGTGAAACTGGAAGGTGGGTGACCTTCAGTTTGAGCCTCATTTCTTCTCCGTGACTTAGATCCTCAGGGAGCTGCTTTATGCACATTTTTCCCCCACAGCAAACTCTTACCTGCAGTGCATGGGAAACCTTACAGGTAGGCAGAAACACAGCCTGCTTGAAGCTCCAGCAATCCACATAAGCATTTATCTATCCCCTCTACTGGTGCTCTACACACCTGGACAGGTGATGATGGTCTCACCAAATCTTTTACCATAGGTCTCATAATTAAACTCTTGTGTATTCCACCCAAAGGAAGGTGACAATGACACTTCTCACTAGCCCTCACCCTCTTTTCCTCTTTCCCTCCTGGATATCTGGCTATGTCTCTGCTTTTAATATGAGAGTTTGCCAAGTCCAGACTAATCTAGGGATCTTTTCTTTTGAAATAATGCACTGATTACTTTCCTCACCCGACTTTCCACAAAATGTAATCTTGAATTGTCTTTTCACTCTTTACAAATAAGGAACCTCATATTTTTAATATATTTGTCCCCACAGAGCAGAGAGGAAATGAGCATGCGTCTCTTTGTTCAGGATCATCCAACCAGAAACGAGTGGGCAGTCCCTGGAAGCTGGGTTTGGGGTTATCTAAAATGGACTGAAGAGCAGGCAGAGCTGTTAATAGCCTGGGTCTCCAAGCAAAAAGACATGAAAATACGCCCCCCCCTTCCTCCTCCCCCCGCAAAAAAAACCCCCAAAAACCTCTAAATCCTAAAATATCACTGGAAATTTAACAGCAAGGAAAGATCTTATATTAACCAGGAAAAATACCATGTAGTGGGCTCCCAAGAGACAAGCTTGGTAATAACTAATGGTCAGGTCAATTTCTTCTCAGGAAAGGGAACTCATTTAATTGCAAAGCTTTGGTTTTGCTGGGGATTATAGGGAGATTGGGGGTGGGTTTGGGTGGGGTGTGGAGGCTGTGAGTTTGGGACCAGGGCTGAATGTCTCAAGGCAAGGAAGTCATAAGGCTGCCATCCCCTATGTAAACTCTCCCACATATAAATGTTATTGTTTTTTAAAAGAACAATATTTCATGCCTGTTAGTTTAGAGTGCCTACTAGTTTAAAGGAGTGACAAATTATTAGCCTGCTCTGAATGCTCACATGGCTGAGTAGTTCTGGCTGCACCAACAAATAATTTTTCTTCTCATTACAACTATTACCACTTTCGAGCAATGGAGAGATGCTGAAAACTTTCCATAACAACTGTTTTCAAACTTAGGTTTGCATTAGAATCATCTGAGCATCTTTTAAAAAATTAATTCCTGAGCTCTACTTCAGATCTACACTATCAGTTTCTCTAGAGGTGGGGCTGTGGATCTGTGTTTTCAAGCCTCCTTAAGACATTGTGATGCATCCAGTCAGGCCTAAGCCTGAGGACTGACCCTGGAGAGCTGAGCCCCAAGTACTTTCAGACTGTGGCCGTGGTTCATGGTTTTTTATATATGTGCACTGGGAGCCAGATAGACTGAATATGTTTTGCCTTGCTTTCTGTGCTCAGTTCACAGAGATGCCCTGACAATCACAGGGCCCATGTACATGTAGGAAGAATGTTGGAAGGATCCAGATTTGTTTATTTCACTCTCCTCCTCTTTTCCCTGTAGAGACCCAAGCTGAGCATGCAGTGAAAAACAAAGGAAATGTATTCAATGTAAGTCTTCTGAATAAAAAGAAGTTAATAGTGAACCATCTCAGGTCCTCTGTTGACCATTAATGATCTAAAAGAAGAGCTGAAATTAGTGAGGTTTGCTGATGGCATAATCAGTGTCAGTCAATAAGAATTGCAAAGGAATAAGAGCATTCCAGATGGTTTTAAAGTTAGAAAATCTAATGAAATAACTCCTAGGGATATTGGATTTCTGAACCTTTCAGTCATCCTGCAGAAAACACTAAGTGCTGGTGTCATGAGTTCAAGAAAACAGCAGCCAGAGATCCTTCCAGAACTCTTGTTTACATGTTTGCTACTTCACAGTATATGGGCAATGAGTAAACATTGCATTCAGAAGCCACTGTCACAAAATAGATGCTGTTCAGCTGTTGATAGGATGGAAGACAGGATAGAAGAAAAAATTCTCTCTCTCTCAACGCTCTCTCAGTCTGTTTCCTTTTTATTTCTTCTCAGTCATGCACACAAACACATTGCTTATGACTATGGTTTCTTTCAGGGCAGGAATTGTGTCTTATTCATCTTTGTAACTGTGGATTCTCTCCCAATGATAAGTGTTATGGACTAAATGTTTATGCTCCCCAAAATCCATATGTCCAAGCCTTAATTTTCAGTTCGATGGTATTAGGAGGTAGGGCCTTTGGGAGGTAATTAGGTCCTCAAGGTGGAGTCCTCGTGAATGGGATTAGTGCCCTTATAAGAAGAGGTAGGAGAGAGAGTTCATGTAAGATTAAGCATGCTGGTGGCTGTCTGTATAATAGGAAAAGGGTCCTTATTAAGAACCTGACCATGCTAGCACCCTGATCTCAGACTTCCAGACTCCAGAACCGTAAGAAACAAATGTTTGTTGTTTAAGCCACCAGTCTATGGTGCTTTGTTATAGCACCCTGAACTAAGACAGTAAGCAATCAATAAATGTCAAATAAATTGCTGAAGGTGAAGCATTATAAGATACTCTTTAATTTTAATATCTATGGAAAGTGGTAAACTAAAATAGAAAGCTCCATTTTTCTTATTATGATTACCACTTTGTAACTTGGAGAAGCTGTAAGAAAATAATTTATAATTCAAAGGGCTCTAAGTGATAAAGCTGTATTTGTATCTGAGTCTACAGTCCTTGTCCTTAACTGCAACTCTGTGCTGCTTCTCAATCATTTGGAATGGTAAGGTGGGTATGGTAACTAACATAGTTCTAGTGTATATAGTAAATAATCACTTATTTGTATTAATGTCTATTGTAATGACTATTATTCTAATTAGCCCACTAAATGTACAATTCAAGATTTTGAAAATGGCTAAAAGAACAGCTAAAGGGAGACAAAGTATTAAGGAGTGTTATCTAACAATAAATATAGATATAAAAACAAGTGCAGACCCAGCCTGAACTGGTCTCACTCATTTGGGGACTGAGGCAGCAGAGTTCAGCCTGAAGGGTCGCCCCTGAAAATTGCACTCAGCTGCAAGGCTTCCTGAGCACAGCCCACCCAAAGCTGCTGCTTCAGATCCCAGAGACGAAAGTAATAAAATTGGGCTCTATCAGGCCTTGGCCTTTCTCAGGTAAATGCAAATAACAATGGGGATATTATCTATATACTAGAGACCTGCTGCAGGAAATTCGTGCAAGTGGCTTGGCCCCCACCACTGCAGCAACTGCCTCAGCCCCCGCTGTGGTGGTGGGCCACCTCTGCCTTGACCCCCACCACTGCAGCTTTGTCCAGAAGGTCATCCGGAAGGACGTCTGGTCTGGTTAGCATATTAATGCTTTTATTATCCTATAAAATAAAGAGCTAATATGCTAATTAGACTGAATAGCAGAACAACTGTCCAGACGACCTTTTGGATGAAGCCGAGGCTGCGAGGGGCTTCAAGGGCCCAGCCCTTGCATGAATTTCATGCATCGGGCCTCTAGTTATAGATATAAAAACCTAAGCAACTGTCAGACCTACCGACCACCCAACCAGTAGCTATGACGTGCAATGACCACCAGGGGGCAGACGCTTAACGCAGGAGCTGCCAAGCTGTGGAGACTTGGCAGCTGTGGTTCTCGGGTGATGCACCTGGAACCAGAGAGGAAGGAGCCCGATTCCGGGTGCATCACCCGAGAACCGCCCTCTCGCAATCTGGGACCGCTTGGGGGATGTCAGAGAACCGGTTTCAGCCCAATCCCCACAGGCCAGGCTGAAGGACCCCACCTGTGTATGAATCCATGCACTGGGCCTCTAGTGTGCAATAAATACATAGATTAGGCAGATAGTTCACTTTTTCATATACTATTCAACTAATGTTTACTAAATGCTTACTAAGCGTCAGGCACAGTCCCACTCCCAGCCCCTCTTGCTATGAAGAGAAGCACGTTGACCCCACTGCATTGGGACTCATGTCACACTTCACCTTCTGGCAGGTGCTGCCTCCCAGGCAACAGCCCTTCACAAATCCAAGCTGAGAAACCCCTGATGGGGCACAGAGAAATGTTTTTCTAGTGGTGCTGAGGGCCTCCTGGAGAATTCTGGGTAATTTATAATTAGGAATCTAAATACATTCACCTCTGCCCTAAATAAGCAACCCCTGCTTTTGAAGGTGAAACAAGAGTGGACTTAGCCAGTTGGACCTGGGATGAACCACACTGGTATCAGAACAACACGTTTCTCTCACCTTCTCAATGATTTCATACCTTGACTGGTCTTTAGCTCGTTTCACCAACAAACATTTTCCATTCATCATAAGTCTGTCCTACATCTGCTCCTGCCTGTGTGTAACCTGCCCAGTCCAAAGGAAGGTGAGCAGCCTGTGTCCCATACTTTCTTAGACCTTTACCTGCACTGACCAGTAACCTCAGCCTCACTTGTCCAGACCTTTTGACCACATTTCAGCTTATATCTCCTAATGGTCAAGCCTAAATGACCCATTCTCCCAACTTCTCAGAGCCTGGCCAGTAAGAACACCAGATATTTATGAAGTGAAAATAAAGTAACTAGGCACTTTAATGATCATAATGCATAAATTCCTAACTGTATCTATAACTTATTAATAAAGTAGTATATGGTAATAAAATAATAAGAAAGACATTTTAACATGAAGATGAATCATTTTATTTGTGGGAAATATATACATTTACTAAGTAAGTTTCTGTATGAAAATAGGAATGTAAGAAATTATGACAATATGGTCCTCATCCTTGCCTGTCTTGATTCTCTCTGGCTTTTGTCAGTTCATGTCCTTCTGTGAACCTCTGGGTTTCTACTGTGCATAGATATGTATCTTTTTCCTAACTTCTAAACATGTCTCCTTATTAAGCCACCATTCGAAGCATCAATTAAGCACCTGCATATCCATAGGACTTTTCCAGAGGCTGTCTTCCACATATTTTCTATTTATGTTTCATTAAGTGGCTCATTCCAGACTTTTCTTGTTTGTTCCAATATATTTTGTGTCACACTCTCTCTGTGGGTTACTGTTTATGGCTCCATGTTTATTTATATCCCTACCTTGTGATTTTATAATCCAGATTGTGATCAATCTTATTTGTTTTATAAATTCTGGTGTGTTTTATATAAAGAATGACATCAAATATAATTGCAATAGATTGAGTAGATCACTTAGTCTTCTATGTGTGAAATTAGGATTTCTTATGATTCTCTGACCCAGTAGAATATAAAATATGTCATTGTGTAGAAATCCAGTGTTCTGGGCTAACAGATGCTTTAGTCTAATATGGCACATTTGTCCAGAGATACATAAGCCAGAAGTGGTCTGATTTCATTTCTTATCTATTGAATGAACCAGTCCTGATTTTTCTTCATTCAGTGATCTGTAGATTGGAGATTGTATAAGGGCTGCCTAGATTCATGAAAAATTGTTATATTGAACTGATTTGCAATGAAGTAAATGGTAGAGAGAATTAAGCACAGTTTTAGGGCATGAACACTAAGAAATACAGATTCATCTTTCTTGACACCACTATCTCTGTAGATACTTCCTGATGTGATAGCCTTGAACAAACTTGGAACATCAATACAGCAGGGAGCAGATGGATTGGGCAGCCCTGGGTAATTTGGAGTTATGGAATTTTGAGTTTCATGGTAATAGACTCCGTTGGATTGGAATTCAATGTGTTGAACTCAATGAGATACCAGGCTCACCCCAGCAAGAACATATGGTGCCTATTGTTCCAGAGTGAAGATTGAGGGGTAGTGTTGTGTGGCCAGAGAATGAGAGAAAAAAGTAGCCACCAACACTGCATCTTAATACTGTGAGAATGTCAAATAATCATATTTTCAGAGTAAGAAGTGTTGGCTTACCATCCAAATCAATCAAGGTGACTGTTTCATATGTTGATAGGCAATTGTTGGATAGTTTCTAAATGTCCCCCATAGTTTCCTGTCACTCTTAGCCAATAAAGGCTTTCCAAGAATCTGATGCAAATTCTAGTCTATGGCATCCTCTCCCTCCCCACACAACCAGTGCATTTAAAGGATTCAGCAGATCAAATTGAAATTTTCAAAACAGTAAAATTTCAAATATTATTTTTAGAAAAAATTATCTTGAAAATGCCTCCTCAAAATCCATTTGAGGATTTAAAAAGGATGCACCAGCTTTCCTTGTTTGGTACCACAACTTTACTGTTGTGAAATGTCATCTTTTTCTGTGCTAAATTTTCTTGGCCTGTTTTTGATGTGATGTTAATGGGATATTTTCAGAATTCCACATCTGTCCCAAGCTACAAAGAAACATTTATAACCATCAGCTTGTAGACCTTCTTATTATAGGAGTTTTAAATATAGACTCTAAATATTCTACATCTTTCAAAACCATTGATCGCCATTGATCAAATAGAACTAAACTGCTTTTGAGTCTCTTTGGATCCCTTGCATAAATACATATTGAGGTGCTGTTTTAAATGTCCATTAGATCTTAACATTTCTCTTTAGAGCCATTACCATTTATCATATGACTGTAAATATAGATTCAAGGATGTTTAAAACACACATTATTTACCCAGCAAGGCTTAATGGCTCCAATAGATCCATTAGATCTCATTTATAACTCCTCTCCAAGAGTACATCATGAACACCTCCCATATATGAATTTTATTTTATACCAAGGGATGAGATTATGCTACTGAGTAATTTACCCAATGTTTTAAATAAAATATATTTTTCAAAGCGTGCACATTCAACAATTTTGTGACTTTGTAAAAGTAATTCGTTTGGGGTAGTGCTTTTGTAGAACTAGCCAGCCATGGTTTTACTGAAGCACTTTTAAAACAAAAAGGAAAAAGAAAATTCCTTTTTGTTTATTTATCTTTATTATTGAAAATATTACAGATATCCCCCTTTTTTTCCCCATTGACCCCCTCTACCCCACCTCCCTGCCCAAGGCCTTTTTTGCACTAATCTGTGTCCACGGGTTATGCAGATGTGCATATAAGTTCTTTGGTTAATCTCTTCCTGCAAAAATATGGAATGCTTCACAAATTTTCATGTCATTCTTATGAAGGGGCCATACTAATCTTCTCTGTATGTTCCAATTTTAGTATATGTGCTGCCAAAGCCAGTACAAAAAGGGAAAATTCTTTACCTTTAAAATAAAAAACAGATTAGATTTTCTATTTTTATTGATATTTATTATTTCAAAGTTAACCTACATATTGGTTAAAATAATTATTTCAGAAGACCTAATGATTACTGGAACAGAACAAATAGCCTAGGCACCTACCTCCTTCACATGCATAGAAACTCGATTTCAGAGGTAGCATATAAACCAGTGAAGAAAAGAATGGGCTAGTCAATAAGTGATGCCAGGATAACTGGTTATCCACAAGGACATCATTAGACCCTTACCTTACACTGGGCCCCAAATACTTTCCATGTGGATAAAGAATTAAATGTGAAAATGGGAAACTTAAAAAATTTTAAGAGAAAATATCAGAGACTATTTAATGACTTCTGGGTAGGGAAATATTTCTTAATCTACCTCATCAACTTTAAAGGCAGAGATAGGTAAATCAGGATATATTAAATATGCATAATACCTATATAAAAATATATCACAAACCAAGTAGAAAGACAATCTAGAAAAATATTGGAAATGTATCTTACAATAAAGGATTAGTGTCCTGAGTATATAGATAATTTCTGCTTATTACCAAGAAAAAAACAACAGAATTGAAAAGTGAGTAAAGGGTACAAGTAGAATAATCACAAAGAAGGAAACTCAAATATCTGACCAACATATGAAAAGATGATCTCCCTTCCTGATGACTAGGTCTAGGCAGAATGAAGCAAAGCAATGCCATTTTACCTTATCAAGTATGCAAAATTAGTATGTTTGAGAATGCCAACAGTTGGAAAGATTGTGAAGCAACAGCAACTCTCATGTATGGCTGGTAGAAATTTTAATTAACATCGTAGCTTTAGATGTAATATGTTGGCAAGAACAACCCTTACACATGTGTATTAGTACACAAGTAGATTTATAAGGCTATTCATAATTGTTTACTAGTATAATAGTGAGTATTTGGAAACAGCCAAGTCTCCATTAGTGGAAGGATTAATAAATAAATTGTAGAGGAGTCATAAAATGCAAATCTCATTTGGCTAAATATACTAAATACCAAAACAAACAAACATCTGAAATGGAGTAGAGCAACATATATCAAATAAATAATGTTGAAGGAAATATTGGCAAACTGGTCATTTAAAGTTTGAAAACATGCTAAATAATTCCATGAATGCTATGGATTTATACCTATAAAAGGAAAAGCAAAACATTCAAGGGAATGAAACACCAACCTCAAGCTAGCCTTTCATTTATGGATGGACCAAAGACAATGGTTGAGAGAAGTACATTGGGTTCTTCAATTGTATTTCACTTATTTTAATTTTTTTAATGTTAACATTTTTTTTATTTAGAAAATATCTATAGCAAATATGTAATAATACTGAATTTGATAAAGCTACGTGTACTTGGGTGTTTATTATGTTATTATCTAATTTTTGAATTTTTGAAATATTTTTATTTTTAAATTTTAAAAAGCACGGAATAGTTTCCTTTCTAACTCTTTTCCATTCCTTGCATCACTTCCCAGAGGCAACATTGTTAACCACCTTCAGCTATTCCTTCTAGCAATTACTGCTGTGTCCCTAGTTAAGGTAAAAATTCTACTAATTGAAACATTATCTATCCCCCAGGATGAAAGTTAATGATTGTACTCACTTATAACACTTACCACCTTTCCTCCACAGTTTTAAAATATAGTTATATCAAGATGTTCAATTTCTCTATTGGCTTGCATTAAATTTTATGAAACATGTTATACTTAAATCTTAATTTCTTGTTCCATCAGGTATAAATAGCTTCTTGCTCCTTTTATTTCTAAGATGGGTTCCTCTTCCCACTCTCCATCCTTGTGCCTCTGAGATGTTTTCTTTTGTGCTTTTACATTATTCAGATCAATAACATCTACATTCTGTTCCATAATCATAATTAAATTTTCTGTACTCTGAGCTAATTCTAAAAGATCAAAATCAATAAGGAATATTTATATTATTATGATTATTTAATGTGGTTTAAAATAGATCCAAGCAGTGAATCATAGTTTCATTTCCTTCTCATATTGCTTTTCCTGGAAATTTTAATTGCCTTTATTTCTTGAATTACCCACCATTATTATTTCCTTGAGTTGTTCAAATGTTCCATAATTTCAAGCATTCCATTTGAGGGGCTGATGTGATTAGGAAAGATTTTTTTTTTAAGTAGTAATGAATCTGGACAGATAACTAAATTACCTCACAGAAGTCAAAAGCCTAGGAGAAAGAAACTACTTGAAAGCATAACCCATCATCATGAAATGACTTATTAAAATGATTTTTTAAAATCTTTGACATTATATTAAACTGGGGTTGAAATTTTTTTCAAAAGAAATAACAACCAAGTGTGCAACATAACTTCTCTCTCTAGCAATAACCAAGAGAGTATACTTAATCTGTACTCCCCAGCAAATCGTCTTCCTGACATGTCACTGAGTAATTTCAATTAATATTTAATCCAAAATGATTGCAGTGATACCTTTCTGTCAGTCTGCCTATGTGTATCAGTTTTATGTTACTGCGTTACAAATTATCACAAGTTTAGCTCACAGCTCTGTAGGCAGAAATCTGGGTGGACTTAGGTTCTATATAAAGGGGCTCACAAGACCAAAATCAAGGTGTGAACCAGGCTGGGTTGTTACCTAGAGGCTCTGAGAAAGAATCTGATTCCAAAGTAACTCAGAAGATCAACAGAATTCTGTTTCTAGTGGTTTTAGGAATGAAGACCCATTGCTGGTTGTCAGCTAGGGGTTACTGTCTGTTTCTTGCAGCCACCTGTATTCTGCTCATGTGACCCACTTAATCTTCAACCTTCAAATTTATACTCTGCTATCAGCTGAAGAAAGCTCTCTGCTTTAGAGAGTTTCCGTGTTTAGATCAAACCCAGGTGGGACATTAATTACATCTGCAAAATCCCTTAAAGCAGCACATAAATTAGTGCTTAATTGAATAACCAGGGTAGGAGAATCTTGGGGGTGGGGGCATCTTTAGAATTTTGTCTACAACTCTATCACCTTCCTTCCTTCCCTCTTTCCTCCCTTCATTCCTCTTTCCTATCTACCTATCTACCTACCTAATCTAGCTATCACCTATCTGACTAGCATCTATCTACCTTTCCATGTAAATATATGCCTATCTGTTTGCCATTTTATTTCTGTTCTTATTCCAGAAAGGACACAGATGGTTCAGACTTTTCAAACACAGCATATAGTAAAACTCAGGTGAAGAGAAGAAGAAAAATATGGGTAAAGATAGCAAGTTCTCTTGACCCCTCCATTAGTGTGGGTAAGTGGGCCAAGTAGAAGAGCAAGTAAATGTTACCCACAAAGATAGTGAACTGACACCAGACTGTAATAGAAGAATGCCTGGTGTCACTTTCCTTCATCCACTGAGCCTGACTTTTGGGTCCAACAGCAAAATCCAAAATCTAAATCCAAAGTGTGGAGCTCTGGTGGGAAATTATAAGTTGAACAGCATAGGAATATCTAGTTCTTTATGTGTGGGATGACGTTAAATATCCAGGAGTAATTTGTAAGCAGTGTACATCATTCAATTTTTGAATCCATAAATCTGAAAAACATGTAATCAAGAAAGAGAGAGTACAGTTTAATAGAGTAGGGATGATAGGTGAGCAGACATTTGGTCCTGTCCACAATATCCACAGAGACATTTAGTCCATGCCAGATGGTTCTAGGTATTTGGTTCTGTCAAAGACATCCACGCTTAGAAAGCATCCCAGGGTTCAAAATTACTTATAATTTTGATTTATAGGACTAATACATTGAAATTACTATCATGTTTTATTCAAAAATTGTGGTGTGGCTGTATTGCCAATAATAACTCTGTTTGCCTTGGTAGCCTACTGGTAATGGCACATGATCAAGGACATTTTGGCATGGACCAAATGTCTCCATGGATGTTTTGGATAGTACTAAATACCAAGGACCTTTTGTAATGGACCAGGTGGACATTTTGGACAGGACCAAATATCCTAGAAGGAGGACACGTGTGTGGCAGATCATGTTTCTGATGTCTAATTGCATGAAGCAAATTTCTAACAATTCATACTATGGGCTAGTGTTTAGGTAGCAAAATGAGAGTGTATTGGCCCTTCTACAAGTGATTTATTATGCTTCCAGAGGGAGCAGGTACTGCAGAGAATAAAGTGTCTAGTCCACATAAGTGTGAAGTACCATATTTCTCAGGCTTTTTTTTTTTTTAGATTTTTTTCCTTTCTAATACTTTTTGAGAGTATACCATATTCTACATGTTTTTACATAGAAAATGGCACTTAATGTGTTTTGCAGAGTAATAAAAGAAAGAGATAAGGAAGGATATGTAACATATTACATGGCTATTAGTTATTAACTATTGAGCAATATGCCTTTCACATTTCATTTTATTTAATCCTCAGTACTTCATGAGGTAGGCCATATTGCTATCATTTCAATGAATGAGGAATCACTGGCATCCCACTATAGTGGTGGATTTGGACTTAACCCTGGTGTGTGTCCCCAAGGACTTCTGATGGGAAAGTGTCAGAAGGAGGATCTCAGAGAAGTGCTTTAGAGGTTCCACATATGTGGGTCAAATTTCATGATTTAATACATCATTTAGCTGTACGTTAAAAATATGATAAAATACATGGGGAGGCATGATATTCAAATGTTAACACATGGCAGATAAAACATACAATGCCCCTGCTCTGCAAAATAAAGTGATGGTAACAAACCTACTCCACCCAGGGGTCCCCATCTCAGGCTCCACCTCCCTCTTCCCAGCCTTCCACACCCAACCAGTCATTCAATCTGGAGGTTTCCTACATCTCTTGTCTTGGTCAGCTTTCTAGCCACATATTCACATAGCACCCTGTAGCACTTATTACAATGACTAGAGGCCCAGTGCATGAAATTCGTGCCCGGGCGGGGGTGGGGGGGAGAGGAGGGCGTTGTCCCTCAGCCCAGCCTGCACCCTCTCCAATCTGGGACCCCTCAAGGGATGTCCTACTGCCCGTTTAGGCCCGATCCTGGCCTAAACGGGCAGTCGGACATCCCTCTCACAATCCAGGACTGCTGGCTCCCAACTGCTCGCCTGCCTGCCTTCCTGATTGCCCCTAACTGCTTCTGCCTGCCAACTTGATCACCCCTTAACCACTCCCTTGCCAACCTGATTGATGCCTAACTGCTCTCCTGCCAGCCTGATTGCCCTTAACTGCCCTCTCCTGCAGGCCTGGTTACCCCTAACTGCCCTCCCCTGAAGGCCTGGTCACCCCTAACTGCCCTCCCATGCAGGCCTGGTCCCCCACAACTGCTCTCCCCTGCTGGCCATCTGTGGCGGCCATCTTGTGTCCACATGGGGGCAACCATCTTTGACCACATAGGGACCGCCATCTTGTGTGTTGGAGTGATGGTCAATTTGCATATTACTTTTATTAGCTAGGATAGAGGCCTGGTGCACAGGTGGGGGCCAGCTGGTTTGCCCTAAAGGGTGTCCTGGATCAGGGTGGGGGTTCCCTTAGGGTGTGGGGAGGCCTGGGTGAGGGGCCTGTGGTGATTTGCAGGCCGGCCACGCCCCCTGGCTATCCAAGCGGAAGCCCTGGTATCTGGGATTTATTTATCTTCTATAATTGAAACTTTGTAGCCTTGAGCGGAGGCCTGGTCCAGCCAGGGTGTGCAAGAAGCTTGGCTTCCTCCATTGCCAGGGAAACCCAAGCCTCCTGTTCGCTCCGTGGCCACAGCCATCTTGGTTGGGTTAATTTGCATACTATCTCCTGATTGGCTGGTGGGTGTGGCTTGTTGGTGTATCAGAGGCACAGTCAATTTGCATATTACTCTTTTATTAGATAGGATTATTAAAAAGTAGTTTTGTGATTAAGTTTGTTTAATGTCTATCTCCTTTGCCAGATTTAAATTCCATAAGAGCGACAAAGATTGTTTCTCACCATTATATCTCTAGTCATTATATGACTCTCTGAACCTACAAATAAGTTCCAGGTTAGATCATTTTTGTGGAGACCTCAGATCAAAGTTTTCCTTATGCCTCTATTTAATCAAAGAGTACCCTGAAATTATAAGACATGCTGTCATGCTGTTAAGGAATTGTTTCCTACTGTGATTTCTCTTTGACATGAATCAACATTTTTTACAAATATATTATGTAACCAACAACAACAAAAAAGGAGGGATTAAAAAATAAATTGGATGCTGACTTCTATAACTAACCAATTTCAAATTTTAGGGTTCATATACATAGCTGCACAGCATGGTGATTTACTGTACAAAATAAATATTGTAAGCTTGAATTTATGACATTTACCTAGCTTCATAAAAATACTTCTTTAATCTTTTTTACATAGGGAGATGTAATAAGAGATTTAATTTGGAAAAAAAAAAGCATTGAATAACACTGATATAACTTCCAAAAAAATAGTGCTGGGCACAGAAGAGGCTCTAATTAAATTGTGTTAAATGAAAGAATGAATGAGTGCTACATTTGGTTTTATGGACTGAATGTGCCTCCTCCAAAATATAAATGATGAAATCCTACCCTTCAATGTGATGGTATTAGGAGTCATTGGGAGGTAATTAGGGTTAGAAGAGATCATGAGGGTAAAGTCCTCATAAATGGGTTTGGTGCCCTTACAAGAGACAGGAGAGAGCTTGCTTCCTCTCTGCTTCCCACCATATGAGGATACAATGAGAAGTCAGCAGTCTGCAACTCAGAAGAAGACCCCCACCAGATCTGACCATGCTGGCATCCTGATCTCAAGCTTCAATATCCAAATCTGTGAGAATACATTTATGTTGTTGATAAACCACCCAGTCTATGGTACTTTGGTAGAGCAGTCCAAACTGATGAAGACATTTTGGAAATGCCTACACATTAGTCCTTGTGTGGCTACTACTTCCACATTACTCATCAGCCATCTCTGTCCTCCTTTCTCTTTAATTTTTATCCCTTTCTCTCCTTCCAGCTACAACATCTTTCTTTAAATAATGAAGCTTTTTAGTAAAAAGCTTTGGTAAAGGTCCACCTTTAAAAAGAAACTTGTTACTTTAAGAAATAGCCCAGACATATACCATCCAAATTTCTCTATAAAAATATTTTCCATAAAAATGGCAAATAAGAAGCTCTTATTTGAAGAAACCAGAAAATGTGAGAGCAATTTCCTTCTTGGTTTAAAGACAATAGAAAAAGCAACAGAGACTTTCCTTTTATGTTTTTTTGTTAATGTTTGTGTTTTTACTTTTAACATTATTAGGATTTTCATAAATATTTGAACCCTGTGGAAATAATCTCATCAACATTCTATTTCTAGATGTATAAAGCAATTACATGCTGGAAAGTGCTATTTTATTGTAATAAAAAGGAGAGTATTGGTGATATGTGGTTTGTGGTTTATTAAAGCCAGCTTGCCTAGACTTTAAAATGAGTAATTGCCAACATAATTACTGGTTTACATTATGTGATCTGCACTCAGCTTTTCCCCTGAATCAGTCTTTCTACAGGTTTATGGTGCTCTTGCTTGTAGGACTAAAGAAAATGTAATTGAATTATTCAGCATCTATGGTGTTACCTATACCTGTGAGTCTGCCTTCCACAAAGTGGTCCAAGAGATTATTTAAGTCCAGAACAAGAATTCCCACAGACTCTTGAAAGCTTTGAGATCCCAGTCTCTCTGATACTCTCAGAGTTTCTTCCTTTTCTCCTATGTGCTGAAGATCTCACACCTTCCCAGCTACATTGCTTCTTGACTCACAGAAGCACTCTCGAAACCTGGCTGACAAATTGGAGGGGCGTATCTTTGGGGCCCCACATGCCAAAGGATCTGACTCATCTGTTTTTCCCTCTTCCTCCTCCTTCCAGCCTTCTTCTTTAAGTCACCCAGATGCTCGAGACAGTGATAAAATTCACAGAGCTTCTGGAAGAGACCTAGGTCACTTCCTACAGTGTATATTGGTTCTAAGACCCAGTGGTCACTCATGTAAATTGTATAGAAAAACTATACAATTTATGAAATGACATATGAAATTTGGTTTGTTCTACTTTTATTTCAGACAAGTAGATTATAAACCCTACATGACCACAGTTATCTTCCTCCCTTTTGTATTACTCATAGCAACTTGCATACAATAGGTGGTAATGAAATATGGAAGGAGGGACTAATCTTAAAAGATGCATCTGCATGGTTTGAAGCTGCCCCACTCCCCCCCCCCCCAAGAGCACCCAGAGAGATCAAGCTGGAGAGGCATGCATCCATCCTCATACCATCCTTAGGTTTGACATTTGATTTATTTTGCCTCTTTGGAGTTTGTGGGGTCAGGAACAAAATGAACTAAGAGGGACCCTTTGAGGGACATGTTAGTGGTCTCTTATGTTCTCCCTAATTTATTTTCAGGTGAGCTAGTATAGCTGTTTAGCTATGGTAATTACCACTGAAGAACCTGTTGATACCCTCTTTTGTTGCTATTTCATCATCCATTGCTGTTATCCTCATCCTGACGTATTAAAAGGCAACAAGTACTGTGAAAGGAAATTTCTTCTATTGATGAAAAGCAAAATAGAAATAAGGAAGGTTTTGTTTTGTTTATAATCGTCCTATCTTGATAGGCCTTTGGCTTCTAAAATGATGACATAGATGTGCCTTGTAGTATTTTGAAGTTTGCTGCTCACATAGGAAATAGTGTATTGTGTCATTCTTATCGTGTGTTTAAGGGTGTCATTAAAAGAACAATTCACATTAGCACATCTTCATGTTCTTTCTTCATTGGATATATTTTATAAGAGCTCAGTGAAAGACTATGTAATGATAACCCCTGCAGGAACTGAAGAAAAACTATACAATTTATGAAATGACACATGATGAGCTGATAGTGGAGACCTAGGAACTGTGAATTAACAAGCAGAGTCTGCAGAAAGTTTAAATTCTTCAAAACCCTCTCATGCTGATTGCTATATATCGAGGCTAATGATAATTCTTCTTGTTGAAGAACAAGGTGTTTGTGTTTTTATGGTACATATCATTTGAGTGCCAGGTGCTTAGACATATTACTTTAGAACAAGACACAGCATTTTTTATATCTTTATCTACTTAATAACCTCATATTTGCCTCTGCTGGTTATTTGTGTTCCAGTCAGGAGTCTTTGGGGATTAACCATATGTAAAGTGTTGTCTCTGAGGAAGATATTTCTACAAACAAACTGAACTAAGCTAATTAGAATATTAGCATAAATCACAATATTTATCTAATAATAATGTCTAAGAAATTTATATTCCGGGCAAATTTACTGACATATTCTTTTTATGAAAGAAAACACATCTCAGGTCTTCATTTACTGAGCTAAAGGCAAATGAACCAATATGGCCATGGACTAGTAATAATATATTACACATTTATGAATTTTCAAGTCATCCCCATGTATTTTCACAGATATTACCTTATTGATTTTCAATAGAAAAAATTTTTATAGACTGCATTACCTTATCTGAACTCTTACAGTGAAACTTATTTCTTAATTAAAAAGTTTCAGACTTTTAAAGGTAGTATTGTATATATATCATGTACTATATTGCATCCAGGGTTTGTACAGTTATCCCTGTAGTCAAGCTCATTAATATTACTGCAGTGAAACTTCTGAATAGTCACACAGAATAAGTTAAATAATAAAAACAAAGAATCTCACATCAGTTTAAATTAGGTTTTGCCAATAAATTATTTAGGGAGAAAAATTGGTTTTCAGGAATTGGGGATTTGGCATATATATAAGGGAATATGAACTTATACAAAATAGATGATAAAAACCCAGGTTTTCACTAACAAAGGCAAAAACGTGTTCCATGGATATTACTTATTAATTTCATATTTTTAAAAAACAAACACAAAATTATTAATAGGCTATCCTGTGTGTGTTTTTTTATACAATTTAAATCATTTTACTTGGGTCTCCCACCTCCTTTTTTCATTCACATTTATGCTTTTCTCAAGATTTCTCCCCCAGGGTCATAACTCTTAAATTTATATTTTACTTATTTATTTAACCTTTATTGTTGAGATTACAGATGTCTCTCTTTCCCCTCACCCCCATAGTTCCCCTCCACCCAATTCCCACCCTGCCTCAGGCCCTCACCACCCTATTGTCTGTGTCCATATGTAATGCATGTATGCATACAAGATCTTTGTCTAATCTCTTCCTGCCCCCCCACAACCCTTCCTTCTGAGAATTATCAATCTGTTCCATTTCCATGCTCATGATTCTATCCCATTCACCAGTTTATTCTGTTCATCAGATTATTTTATTCATTTGATTTTTAGATTCAGTTGTTGATAGATGTGTATTTGTTGCCTCTTTGTTATTCATATTTTTTATCTTTATATTTTTCTTCTTCTTCCTCTTCATAAAGCATTTCATATAATACTGTTTTGGTGGTGATGAACTCCTTTAGCTGTTCCTTATCTGTGAAGCTCATTTTCTGACCTTTCTTTAATTTACTTGAAACTTTAATTCTAAATGATAGCTTCACTGGGTAGAATAATCTTGGTTGTAGGTTCTTGCTATTCATCACTTTGAATATTTCTTGCCACTCCCTTCTGGCCTGCATAGTTTCTGTTGAGAAATCAGCTGACATTCGTATGGGCACTCCCTTGTAGGTAACTAACTGTTTTTCTCTTACTCCTTTTAAGATTCTTTCTTTGTCTTTAGCCCTTGGCATTTTAACTATGATGTGTCTTGGTGTGGGCCTACTTGGGTTCCTCTTGTTTGGTGTTCTCTGTGCTCCCTGGACTTGTAAGTCTACACTGAGTGGCCAGATTATTATGATCTCTGAACGCATAATAATCTGGCCATTCAGTGTATATCCTATATAATAAAAGGCTAATATGCAAATTTTCCCCTTGACCAGGAGTTCAACCAGCAGGCAGGCCAGCCAACCACACATGTCCCCTCCCCCTGGCCAGGCCAGGCTGGCTGGACACCACCCATGCACGAATTCATGCACTGGGCCTCTAATATATATATATATATATATATATATATATATATATATATATATATATATATAATATATATATGTATTTCTTCTTTTTAAAAATACATTTTATTGATTATTTTACAGAGAGGAAGGGAGAGGGATAGAGAGTTAGAAACATCGATGAGAAAGAAACATCGATCAGCTGCCTCCTGCACACCCCCTACTGGGGATATGCCAGCAACCAAGGCACATGCCCTTGACTGGAATCGAACCCGGGACCCTTCAGTCCACAGGTTGATGTTCTATCCACTGAGCCAAACCAGTTAGGGCATCAGTGTATTTCTTATACCAGGTAGGGGAAGTTTTCTGTCGTTATTTTTTCAAATATGTTTTCAATACCTTGCTCTTTCTCTTCTCCTGGCACCCCCCATAATTCAGATGTTGTTATGCTTGAAGTTGTCCCAGAGGCTCCTTACACTTATTTTCAGTTTTTTGGATTCTTTTTTTCTTTTTGCTCTTCTGGTTGGGTGTTTTATTCTTTCTCATATTTCAAATCATTGATTTAATTCTTGGGATCCTCTAGTCTACTGTTAAGTCCCTGTATATTATACTTTATTTCAGTCAGTGTATGCTTAATTTCTGACTGGTCCTTTTGCATTTTTTTGGCATTCTCACTAAAATCCTTGGAGGTTTCTAGAAGATTCTTCAGTAACCTTATAACTGTGGTTTTGAACTATCCAGTAGTTGGCTTTCTTCCATTTCTTTCATTTGTGACATGTTTCTTTGTCTCTGCATTTTGGCTGCTTTCTTGTGTTTATTTCTATGTATTGGGTAAAGCTGCTAAGTCTCCTTGAGTTGCTAGAGTGGCCTTGTGTAGTAGGTGTTCTATAGGGCCCAGTGGCTCAGCCAAGTCTCCTGAGGTGGACACTCTAGGTGAACCCCTTTGTGGGCTGTGTGTAAGGTCTTGTTGTAGTTGAGCCTTGATTGCTATTGGTGTCACTGGGAGGAGTTGACCTCCAGGCCAATTGGCTGTGGGGACCAGCAGCAACTACAATGTAGAGCAGCTGTGCAGGAGACACCCTTATGGGGCAGGACTTGCTTCAGTGGGCTTTGGTGCTCACTGAGTCTGCCCCTTGAGTGTGTTGCTTATGGATGTGAAGAGTTGTAATCTGGTATGGTCTCACACTGACCACTGATCCACTGGCTCTTGGATCTCCAAGGAGGTGCAAAGTCAGCCACTGCCTGGGGCCACCCAGCAGGAGCTACAGAGAGATCTGCAGATTCTTCCTCTTTGTATGGGGTTTGGAAGTGCCCAGACGAGGCCCAGCTGTGAAGGGAGGCAGGCTGGTGCTGGTGCCTGGTCTTGAGGCTTTTATTGATAGGTTTGGGGCTTCCTGACCCAGCTGCAGCTTGTTTGATAGGTTTTTAGCCTGAGAAAGGACCGGCCGTTTATATATAAAAGCTGCTGTGCACAGCCAGGGCTGAGCAAACAGAAATGGCTGCCAGTCATCCCTGTAACCAGGGAGGTCCCAGCAGGGGAACAATGACCTCTGTGAGCACCTCCGTCTGGAAGAAAGCCACCCCCGAGTTCCTGCCTTCATGTCAGATAGTCCACTTTCTCTTTGTATGTGTCTTGGTCCCTCAGAACCTCACCAGGCACTGGAGCTCAGAGGAAGTGGGATCATATAAGTGCAGTTTGTGTGTCAGCCTTTTAAGAAGAGCAGCAGCGTCTCCAGGAGCCTCTGTGTCACTGAGCCCCATTCAGCACTGATTTTTACAGCCCATAGTTGTTACTGTTCATAGGGACTTCTTTTCCCAGTTCTGGGACCCTGCGCTGGAGGTTTGGTGTGGGGCTGGGACTCCTTGCTCCTCCAAGTGGCCTTTGCAGAGATGATCTCCCTCCCGATTAAAAAAGACACACATGTGGGTGCTAGCCCAGCCCGTTCTGTGCCTCCACACCTCCTACCAATCTCACTATGCTTTCTTTATTAATTCTCTAGATGTAGGACTTCCATTCAGCCAGCTTTCCAGTGGTTCTGGATAATGGTTGCTCTGTATATTAGTTGTAATTTTGATGTGGTTATGGAGGCAGCGAGTATAGGTGCTTGCCTATGCCACCATCTTGGTTCTCTTCTAAATTTCCCATTTTAAAAGTGAAACAATATGTGTTTTGGAGCCAGACATAGCTACACTTTAATCCTACTGTGACTTTCTATAATTTACTTGAAACTTTGATACCTCATTTCATTCACCTCTAGAGTGAAGATAATGATATTCATCTTGTAGGGTTTATTTGGGAGCAGGAAGATGATAGATAGATAGATAGATAGATAGATAGATAGATAGATAGATAGATAGATAGATAGAATTTATATTACTATATATAGTACTTAGCCTAATGAAGTTTGTTGCAAAGTTTACCCAATGTCTCTGCTCCCCTCTTTTTGCTTAATGGCAGAACCTTAATTTTTAGCTGGTGCATGGCCACTATAAATGACGACTATGTCTCCCAACCTTCCGTAAAGCTGAGTATGGCCATGACTCAAAGTTGCAGCCAATGAAATGAAAGCAAAAGTGCTGCCCTAGCTCATTTGGCTCAGTGGATAAAGCATCGGCCTGTGGACTAAAGGGTCCTGGGTTCCATTCTGGTCAAGGGCACATGCCCAGGTTGTTGGCTCAATGCCCAGTGGGAGGCATGCAGGAAGAAGCCAATCAATGATTCTTTCTCATCATTGATGTTTCTATCTCTATCTCTTCCTCTCCCTTTCTCTCTGAAATAAGTAAAGATATATTTTTTAAAAAGAAAGAAAGCAAAAATGCTGGTTGCACCTGATTCTGGATTTCCTCATGAAAGAGAGAAGCAGAAGTCCATCTTGTGAAGCCACTGTTATTTTGGATTTTCTCACACTTATAGCTGAACCTGTTTCTGATAAAGCTTTCAATAATGTTGGTTTTCTTGAGCTGTCCTCATATCCACTTTTTATTGCAACTTATAAACTCTCTTTGCAGTTCTAAATCTTTCAGTTTTAAACATCTGGTTAATTCCTATTGTGCATTCACAACCCTCTATGGATAATTCCTCCCCATACTCTTGCCTGGCAGTGCCTTCTTTCTCTGGACCTTTCAACGTGACCTGGGTTTATCTAGTAGTTTGTATGTAAATCATTTTCCATGAAATTTCTGTTTCATCCTACTTTCATTTCCTTTAGCCTCTTAAAGATCTTTTTAATGGTCTCATTTTGAATTCCTTTAATTCCTATTTTATAATCCTAGAACTCTTTTGATGTTTCCTTGTGAAAACTGTATTAGGCTTTCTTTTTACCTCCTTGTTCCCAATTTCTTTATCACATCTTTTCTTCCCTCTTTTTTTAGTCTTATTTTTCTCATCTTAGAAAACGTTTTATCTTCATTGCTTTATTCCCCTCTTGAGGTTATATTGGCATCTTCCCAGAAGGTGGGACCGCTTCAGAAGTGAAACTCATATATCCTTCATAACACTCTGGAGAGATTAAGGCCAATAAAACGTAATGTGCACATTATGTTAACATTTATGTACACTTAAAACACACAAAACATTAGTATATATTGTCCGGGTACACAAAAATGTGGAAAAAGTAAGAAAAAAGGCACTGAATAGATACATGTCAACTTTAATAGTGATTTATATGTAAGGAAGCAACAAGGGAAATGAAGTAAGGTAGGTGTCTTTTGTTATAGCTATAATCTTTTAAGCAGCTTTATTGAGATATAACTGACATACAATAAACTATACATATTTAAAGTGTACAATTTGATCAACTTTGACACATATAAGCACCATGAAACCATCTCCACAATCAAGATAGTGAACTTGTCCGTCACTGCCAATAGTTTCCTTGTGACCTTTGGTAATTCTTTCCATTGGCTCCCCCTCCTACCTTCATCCAGGCAAACACTGATCCTCTTTCTATGACTATGGATTCATTTTCATTTTGGAAACTGTTATACAAATGAAATTATAAAATATATACTCCTTTTTTGGCTGGCTTTTTTTCCTGTGTGTTATTTTGAGATTCATTCACATTTTGTGTGCATCAATAGTTTATTCATTTTTATCACTGAGTAAATTTCATTGTATAGATAAACCATAATTGTTTATCTGCTCACCTATTGATAGGCAATTTGGTTGTTTCTACTTTAGGGATATTATAAATCAAGCTCCCAGAATCAGTTTTTGCAAGCCATGAGTGAACTTTTTTTTTTTTTTTTTTTTTTTGGTGAGAGAGAAACATCGATTTGTTTTTCCACTTATTCATGCATTCATTGGTTGACTCTTGTATGTGCCCTGACTGGGGATGGAACTCTCAACCTTGACGTATTGGGATGATGCTGGAACTGAGTTACCTGGCCAGGGCTGAACATTTGTTTTTATTTCCCTTGAGTAAATACCTGGGAATGGCATGCTGGATCACATCATAGGCATAAGTTAAACTTTTTTAGAAATTGTCAAACTATCGCTTCTCGGACTTTTGGCTAAGATCAAGTGTAGAAACTGCCAAACTGTCTCCCAAAGCTGCTGCACCACTTCATGTTCCAAAGAGTAGTGCTTGAGATTTTCACTTACTCCACATTGACCCCAACTTTTGGTACAGGGGAGCGTAGTATCTAATGGATACTGGTATCTGTGGTCTTAACTTGCATTTCTCTAATGACTAATGATGTTGAGTATCTTTTCATGTGTTTATTTGCTATACATATAGCTCCCTTAGTAAAGAATCTTTTGCCTATTTTTTTTTACTGTTATTTGTTTCCTTTTTATTGATTTTTACAAGTTCTTTATATATTTTGGATACAAATCCTGTTAGATGTGGGATTTTTAAAGACATTCTCCCAATATTTGGCTTGTCTTTCAATTCTCTGAGCAGTATCTTTAAGAGCATAATTTTAAATTTTGAGTAAAATATATCATTTTATTCTTTTATGGATTGTGATTTTGGTGTCACATTTGTAAAATCATTACTAACCTATGGCCACAAAGATTTTCTCTTACTTATTTTTTTCTGTTAGTTTTTGAGTTTAAGGTTTTAACATTTAGAATTATGACCCATTTCAAGTTAATCAGAAAATAATAATAAACCCCGTCTCTGTTTTATTTAGATAGTTTCTACTGCTATATCTTCTAATTTACTAATCCTCTTTTGCAATCTCTAATTTGTGGTTAATCCCACCCAGTATATTTTTTTATCTGTGGTTAGTCCCACCTAGTAGATTGTTGTTTTCATGTCTAAAAGCTCATTTTGTATTATTTATATATTTGCAATGTCTCAGGTTAAGTTTTTGAACATGTTGAGTACAGTTATAGTAACTGTTTAGTATTCTTATCTGCTAATTCTAATATCTTGGTCAGTATTGGATCTGTTTTGATTGGTTTTTCTCCTCATTATGGGTGGTATTTTCTCACTTATTTGCATGCCTGGTAATTTTTGGGTGGCTTCCAAGCATTGTAACTTTTAATTTGTTGGGTTTTGGTCTTCCTATAAATATTATTAAATTCTATACTTGGATACAGTTAATTTACTTGGAATGAATTCTTGCATCTAAAAATTTTTAGGTGGGACTAGAAAATAGTTTTTACTCAATAGCCCATAATTTTGAGATTATCTAGTTTAACCAATGGGAACTGGCACAATTCCCAGCCCTGAGTGAGAAGCCAAGTAATGTTCCCTCTAATCTTTTAGGGTGGTTTGCTCCTTGTTCTTGGACATTTTTCTTACATGTATTAATCTCTCCTAACTCCAGTTATACTGATTTTAATTGCCTATTTTCTTGTCTGTCTCCACCACTGATTATAAAATTGTAGAATTTCTTAAAAGCAAGGACAGTGACCTACTAGGACACAGCCTGGCAAAATGTTCCCACTCAATAAATACCTGTTGAATAAATGAATAAAATAAAGTAGGAAGGGCAAAGTATATTTTCATTATTATATAAGTTCAGAAGAGAGATTACTTCCAGTTGGTGCTTAATAAACATATTGAAAGAATTAAAGAAGCCCAATATTATATTCATGTACCTAATTTGTATCAGACCCACGTCTGCAGTTCAGGATTCAGGCTTTTTAGTTTAGGGCACTTTCCATGGATCATTTTGTGTTCCTGAAATATAGATAAAACAGAGAAATACCCTAGAATTGAGTTTAAACTGGAAATGCCTTAAGTATTTATAAAAAAAAAAATGTTGCTAATATTAACATTGTCTTCCCATAGAGTGGTTGCACTGTGCTAAATCTGAATTTAATAGTGAGTTCTTTCAGTGTTATAGGGTCCAAGCCTCACCTTCTTTTTTGTCACCATGCTCACAGTTTGATATGCTCAAATATTGAAAAGCTTTATCTGGGAACCCAGTGAACATAGAACCTTCCCACAATCATGATTTTAATCAACCATTTCTGTCCCAACACATGAAAAATAATCACACTCAAGAAAGAGCCTCAAGTTTTCTATTGTATCTTGTTAAAAGAAGTACTTTCTAAAAATGGAGTTGGTGATCTTTATGTCGGAGGGTTGTTATATGGTATACAAGAGAGCATGTGCAAAAGGCCTGCCTTATAGTTGTTGCCAAATAAAAGCTAGTTCTGCTTAAAGAAAAAAAAGGTACTTTGTACCATTTGGCTTACAATCAAACTCAAAAACAAAGTGGTAATGGTAATGGAAATTACCTCCCTTTGGTGTAGGTGGGAAAGAGAGAGAGCAAAAGAGCCAGACACTTGCTTAATATCAAATTGTGAGTTTTCATGTTTAGGTGAGCACTGTGAATCATCTCTAGGAGTATGCCCAGAGGGTGCTTGAAGAGCAGAGTTTGAGCCTCCTGTCATTGTCTAATCCAAGGACAAATTTATATAATACAATTAGCATATCTGCAAGTAAGGGAACGAAAAAAAAGAAAGAAGAGTTTTCTAGGTTCAATGTTAATGACAATGCCCAAGGTGGGGGTGGGGATAAGAAGGGCATGTTTTCTCTAGGATGGTAAGTAGAACGCCACCCTGGGCTGGAATCCCAACCTCCAGAGGTGCTATAAGTGCAATACCTTTACTGACTTAAAAATGTAGGGCAATTCTTGCACCCTCTCAGCTGATATGGAGCCTTAAAAGGAGTAGCGAGAAAGCATGGGCCATTCTGTACCCTGAACTACAAACAGATGGAGGAGAATCTGAGTGAGAATTCTTCATTCATAAGATTCTTCATTCAGTAAACTTTCATTCTTGACTTCTGGTTTACTCTTTGTTTGAAGCTTTAAAAATGGTTTATACTCTCTATGTTAACAGAATCATAAAATATGTTTAGTCCATTTGGTTAGCAATTGGTTTTCCAATGTCCTCTTTATTTTCTCTCTATATATAACACATTGGTCTCTGGGTTTTTATTATTTTACTGGTTTCTCACACCTCTGGTATGTGCTCAATGCAATTAGCTTTATTTGATTTTTTAAAATCTTTATTCTTTATGTAGAATACGGCAGTTTTTAATATGGAATTTCATGCAGTTAAATCTTTTCTGCATGCCTGACCTTTATTTCTTGTTATTATTAGCCTTTGCACATAGTATTATCTCTGTGTCACTGGTATGCTTGACAATTCCCTATTTAGTATCATCTAGAAATTTCATTAATGTACATCTTCTTTCAGATTGTTAATAAAGTTGCAGCTCACACTGAACCTGACATTCATTTCCATTACTCTCTTCTGGTCATCTTCTTGCAACTCAAGACATTATCCTTTATCAGAGTTTTATTTCCTTTCTAAGGATTTGCCAGCTATTTTCAAATTCTCCGGATATTGCTCAAACCCAGTCATTTTAAATTAATTTTGTGATTAGTGTTCCAGAATCTAGTAGACTGCCTTGCACATAATAAACACTAGAAAAACATTAGCAGAACTAAATTGAGTCACCAGGTCTGCCATGAGCTTTATTCAGTGTGTTTGGATCTCTCCAGCCTTATCAAAAAAAGAACATAAATCTTTTTTGTAACAGACTTGTTAAAACAGCTTTTAGCTACTTTCTTGAATCCTATTAAGTACTTAAGGATGCTACATTTCTTTTGATAGTTTAGACACTATTTAGACACTTTATCCAGGTGCTAATATAGATAATAATCAAGAAAGGAATCCACATACTACATATATATTCTATAGCAACTTCAATATTAATTAGTTTTAAAGATGTCCTTCAGTCCTACTAAATTCCTTATAGGATTTGCCATATCTTGTAATAAATTCATATTTACAGGAAACCAATGCCAATTATCATAGGACATAAGAGGACATAATTAAGAAGAAAAAGGTGTGTGTGGGGGGGAGGAATTAAAGGTCCTAAATTATTTCAAGAGGGCAGAAGAGGGGAAAGAGTCTGTGCTTAGAAGCCAGAATAAGGTTAAATTCTGACTTTACTGCTCATTAGATAAATGGCCTCAAGCAAGTTACATAACTGCTTCCAGCCCTGGTTTCTTCAGTGATATGGGGATACTATTTAAGGTGGGAGGTTTTGTGGATGTTTAAGTAAAGCCCTAGGCATACTCTTGGCATATGATGGGCTCTGGACACAGTCCTAGTGCCCTTTCCCTAATGACAGGAAATGGTTCCCTTTGCCTCATTGCTCAAGTCAGAAATTTGGAAGAGACCTGTGATTGGTTTCCTCTTCCACCTCCACACCCAAACAGCACACAGCAAGTCCTATGGCCACTTTTTCCAGAATTCCTCCCATCCACCCACGGCCACCTCAGTGCCTTGCGCCTGAATCACTGCAATGGTTTTATGTCTCTGAAGCTGTTTCAGCTTAGCCCTCCTCCAGTTCCCCGCCTACAGAACAGTGAGATTTCACCTTTTCAAAGTGCAAATCACATCCTGCCACTCCACTGCTTACACCTTGCAGGGGCATATTCCTGATTTGAAATAAAATCCAACCCCCTTATTTACTCATGAGCTGTCTGCTTCCCTTAAACCACACACTCCACTAAGACAGGGACCAATCTGTCATTTCAGTTACACCCGGCAGTCTCTGGCACATTGCCTAACACACAGTAGGCACTCACAAATACTTGCTGGATGAATATTTGCACTCTGCACTATTGCTGCAAGGGAAAAAGAGAGACTGCTTTCTTGGTCAGGGATTCTCCTCCTAGGTTAATGTTCTAAAGTAGACTGCTCACGGATGTCTAGCAATGAGAAATGGTAAAACTATAATTGCTCCTACATTGGCCTCACCTTCATTATCCAGACACTGACATTTAATAATCATTTAGTACTCAGGAAGGCAGTTCCTATAGATTAAAGTAACTATTTGTTAAAGAGGAGGAGACTGAAATTAAAATGGAGAACCCTTTGATGAACATTACATTCAAATCATTAGAATTTCATATAGATATAATTGCTCCCTCAGAATAGATTAAATATACAGAGCATTTTAAATGACACTTTTCCATTGTTAAAGCACAGTTGATTATAAATTATGAGTATTTTAAACCAGGCATGTTTTTTCTCCATCAATCAGTGTTATCTTTTGGGCATCTTTTTAATGCAATTATTTGCTCATGCAAAACTAAAATGAGCAATGCCTGAAGCAGCAGCAATGCAGAGAATGATCAAGTGACAGCACACCCACCGTTTGATTCTCTTGCCAGGACATGGTGTCTGGAGAAATTTGTTTTCCTTCCTTCACACACACCGTGTAGCTCCTGCTAATGGGTATTTTTTTCAGATGAGGAGTCATGAGTGCCTCTAAGCTTTGAGGTGCTAATCATTAGCACTTGAGAAGCATCTTGGAGAATAAACTCTGGCATTCTCCCTAAAAGCTGAAGGTTGAGATGCTGCAGGGCTATTTTGGATGCTGGCTTTTGACATTTAAATTCATTCAAATTAGGAACATAATACATTAAGTTGACAAAGAAAGTAAAGTCATCAGGCTTTCAATTGAGCAGTAGACTGCTCAGCTGGGTCCATTAGCCACAAAATTCTGATGTGCTATTTACCTGCATTTTTTCTTTTCAGAGCCTAGGTTGATATATGAAGAAAATCCCCTTTGGCAAAAACAAAAGAGCACAGAGAATTTTTTGAAGCAATAAAACTTGGGCAAATTCGCCAAAGTTAAAATAGGACCCAAACCATTCTTTGATCAAATAACTCTCAGCCACACAACACAAAACTTACCTACATTCTGTATTAAAGGAAGACTCCAAAAATCAAATAACCAACAAAGGGAAAAAGTCACAGGAGAGGCAAAGACATCCCAGGAAGGTGCAAACAAAATTGAAACATTGACCACAATGTTGTTACTCGGTGAATTTGAATGCAGGGCAAATCTAGACAAAAAAAGAAATGACACTTTCTAAGGCCATAAAATACATCTCACAATGAAGCACTTACAATGTGAATATCTCATCATTAAAAAGAAGAGCATCAAGATTCATTATAAAAATCACCAGAAATAGAAGTCAAAATTGGAGACTTTAAGTTATTTATTATAGTCATCAATAAACCAAATGGACAAAAAATAATTAACGATAGAAAACCTAAATAACAGTTTAAAAGATGGAATATATATATTTGCAAAATTAATGGAGTTGCAAAAATTAATGTATTGGTCATTAAAAAAAATTAATTAAATTCTCCAAAGCCAAAATAAGAGCAAAAACATGCTTTGATCAAATGCAATAAAAGGAGAAATTTCAAAATATAACTATATTTGAATCAACAAAACAACCATATGAATTTCAAAAATTTCTCTTAACTAGTCCTTAAGAAAATAAGGAAATCAAAACCCAAATTATAGAACATCCAGAAGAGTTTGATGAAAGCATATGTGAGAACCTATAACATACACCTAAAGTCATGTTCCAAGACGTCATAGCACTAAATAATTCACTAATATGCAAAAAATTTCAACTTCTAAGAAAAGCAATGGAATAATTATGAAGGATTAAAACATTGTAATGAATGCAAAAATAGAAAAATTTTAAAATAAGTAAATCTAAGAGCTGATACAGAAAAAAAGGTCAATTATTAGCTGACTTAAATAGAGAAAGAGGAGAAAGCAAACTACAAAAAAATGACAATGACTACAAGTGCAGTAGAAATTAAAAGAATCATAAGAGATTATTTTATTCCACTCTATACAAATGTAAGAAAGAATATAGATGAGGAGGAGTATTTGTAAGAAATCATAGAATATAAAAGAAAACTATACAGATCAACTTTTATGAGATATTATTTTAAATCATAATCCTACTGAAATGTTAAATAATGGATAACTCTGATGCTGTTCAAACTGTTTCAGATTACATAAAATGGAGGAAAATTTGTATGATCCTATATAATAAAAACCTAATATGCTAAGTGTCTGGTCATCCAGTCAACCGTTCAACCAATCAAAGCGTAACATGCTAATGATATGCTAAGACAGCTCAACTGCTCGCTATGATGTGCACTGACCACCAGGGGGCAGACTCTCGGACTGGTAGGTTAGCTTGCTGCTGGGGTCTGGCTGATTGGGACTGAGTGAGATGGGCTGGACCTGCCCTGGAGCCTTCCCATGGTCCTTCCTCAGCCCCAATCATTCACCGGTGGGGTCTCTTGGCCTGGCCTGCAACCTCTCATAATCTGGGACCCCTTGGGGGATGTTGGAGAACTGGTTTCGACCCAATCTTGCAGGCCACTCCCCTCAGGAGGGAGCCAGATGCAGGTCTCAGGGCTGGCAAGCACTGCTATGGCACTGTGAGCCTCTCTGGATAGGGACTGATTGGGCGAGAGCCCACAGCTAGCGCAGTGGGGTTGGGATTAGCAGGAGCGGCAGGTAGGAGCTGCAGGTGGCATTGGACTGAGGGTTTCAGCCCAATCCCCACAGGCCATCCAAAGGGACCCCTCCTGTGCACAAATTCGCGCACCGGGCCTCTAGTATTAATAAAGCTATTATCTCTAGGAAAGGATTAGTTTGTTTGCCTTTCTAGTTTCTAGAGGATTTCAATTTGCCTGTGGACCCCAGGCCCCCTTCAGAGGCAGCAGTCACATCGTCCCGATCTCTGCTTGTCCTGAATTTTCTTCACATCCCCTTCTCTGACTCTCCTGCCTTCCTCCTTCACTTATAAGGACTCCTGTGATTACATGGGTACCACCTGAATAATACAGGATAATTTCCTCATTTTAAGATCCTTAAATTAATCACAAAGTCCCTTTGCCATGCACAGCAATATAGTCACAGGTTTTGTGGATTAGGATGTGGGCATTTTCAGGAGGCCACTTTTCTGCCTCTCACATCATATTCCAAAGTTTAATATATTTGCTAGCACCATATGTTGGATAAGGATGGATCACTCAGACATGGCTATAGGTTGGCAAAACCTTTATGCACAGCCATTTGGAACATGCATCAGATTGCAATTGCACATCCAGGAATTTTCCTTACAGATTCACCTGGACAGGATAAAGATGATTGCATATGCAAGGGCACTCCCTGCAGCATTTTTATAACATCAAAAGAATTTAAAGTAAGTAAATCATGCTCAAAAAAGAAGTGGTTAAATCGGCTATAGTACACTGGCAAAATAGAATATGCTGCAACCTTTCATGAAATGTACTTTTCTTTATATTGAGATGGAACATACCTCCACGATGCAGATCATATGTCATTTTTTATGAGGAACTTGTTTTTAAACATTTGAACATCTCTGAAGTCAGAAAGTGTTTTTCAAATAATGGTCTGTCATAGTTTAAATGGCAGAATATTTTTTTCTTTTTTAAGAGTAAAATAATATCGGTGTGTCTTCTGGTCAGTGAGAACTTAAATGTGATGGAATATCATCATTAAATGAGAAAAGAAGTTCAGATTAGTGTGCAACTATGTGTCATGCGTGCAACAAAATGAATATGTGTGAACACACATTTTCCCTCTTTATTAGATCATTACCACAGCATTCAAATAAGCTTTTTATTTCTCCCATTAAAAACACAAATCTCTTTTTGATACATTTTCTTCCTGCAGTATTACCCCTTTTCTTGGCTCTCTTTATAGAAAAACTCTTCAAGAGACTTTATCTATACTAATTTTCTCCATTTTCTCTTCTGCTTTTCACTCCTAAATCCATTCTAATTTGTTTTTGTCCCACTAATACTCTTCTCATCAATATTACCATTGACCTTGGTCTTGATAAATTGTTTAGCAGCATTAGATACAATTGTCATGCCCCCTTCTTGAAATAGCTTTCTTCCCTTAACTTCCAGACACCTCACACTGGTTTTCCTCCTCCCCACTGTTGTTCCTTCTCAGTCTCCTTGCTTTTTCTTCCTTAACTCTTTCGTGACTAACTGTTGGAGGATCTCAGGGCTCCATCTTGTTCTCTTCTTCTCTATGTACATTTACTTATGTGGGGTCTCCTCTAAACTCACAGCTTTGAATAACATCAATTTGCCTTTGACTCTCAAATTCTTATCTCCAGCTCCGATCTATTCCCTGATTTTATACTTGTATATCCTACTGTCTGTTTAGCATCTCCAATTCCACATTTAATAAACATCTCAAGCCTCAGATATCTAAGACAGAACTTCTCATCTTCCCCCTAAAAAATCTATTCCTCCTGCAGGCTTCCTATCTCACCTCCATTCACTTATTCTGGCTAAAATCCTTAAGACTCACTCTTGATCTGCTGCTTCCTATACATCCCCCACTGAGGATAGAGCTCACAACCTGAGCCAGGAATCAAACTCTGACCTCCTGGTTCATAGTTCGATGCTCAACCACTGAGACACGCCAGCTGGGCTTAAGAGTCACTCTTGATTCCCAAGTTCCTCACGCAGCCCATATGCAAGCCTTAGTCTATTCTTGTTGATCCTGCCTTCAAAATATATTCAGAATCTGGCCTTTTCTCATGACCTCCATGGCTGACATCTTAGTCCACATCAATAGTCACCTTCTATTGACTGTGTTATTGCAATGAGCTTCTTTCTTGCTCTCCCAACTCTTGCTCCTTTTCAGGCTATTCTCAAGAAAGCATCCAGCAAAATATATGTCAGATCATGTCTCTATTCACTCAAAACCCTCCAGTGGCTCTCTATTTCCCTCAGCATAGAAGCCAAGTTTCTTACAGTGACAAATCTCAGCCTGATTTGGCCCACTGTGGACCTTAATCTCATTTCTTATTCTTTGCTCCCAAACTTACTCTTCCTGAATACTTTTCCTAGATAGACTCTGAACTCACTATCTCTCCACCTTCAAGTCTGCTCAAATATGCTTTGTTCATGAGGCTTTTTCTGACTACCCTTAAATTTTGTCATTCATTGCTATACCTTCCCAAAATTCCCTACTCACATTCCCTCTTTGAATTTTTTCGTAGTAATTATCATCTTCTAATAGACAATAAATTAGCATATCTATCTTATTTATTGTCTGTTTTTCCATACTAGAATATAGGCTCCTTGAAGGCAAGAAAAATGACTCTTTGTTCACCATAGTCAATGCCTGACACATATTGAGTGCTAAATAAATATTTGTTAAGAGGGTTATTAATTTTGCATATGGGCATAGCACAATTCTGGATGGATACATAGAGAATGGTGACAAAGGCTTCTCTGAGGAGGGCAACTGGATTTTTTTGGGGGGAGACAAAATGGGTAAGGTAAAAATGATTTTTATTCTATACATTTTTATCTTTAAATTTTATGCTGTTACATATTTTTAAAAAATCAAATTAAATGGTTTACAAATAGTTTTAAAATAAAGGTAAAGGCTTTAATCTCAGCTGTGAGTTGGGATGGAGTAACAGACTTTGAACCAAGAATGTGAAATGTTCCATACCCTTTTGAGGTCTCCCAACACTGTTTTGATCTTGGACATGTCTCCACTAATCATATGGTACTTTAATATGTCAGTGGGAGGAACATTGGTGATATTCTCCGTCACTAGTTCATTCTTTCTTATTCCACTGTCCCACTTTTTAAGAGAATTTGCAGAAAAGTGGTGTCCAGACAAACAGGGCTTTTGAGATCAAAGCCAAAATACCTCTTGAGTGACAGCAACAAGATTTCATCTTCTCCACTGAGAGGGAGACAGAGGCCAGCCTCAGGTCAGCAGATGGATAGTTGCTCACAGAATGGACTGACTCAGTGTTGCTGGCAACATGACAGGGGCAGAAAAAATACTAGATTAAGCAAGTGCCAGATACCAGCTAGCACATAGTTGTGGAAAGTTCGAAGTATCAGTTATACTGATGCTAAACAAAGGGGCTTCATTAGCATTAAGCATTGTCCACTTCAACTGAAATATAAATCCACAAAGGAAAACAATCTACTCTTCATTATTTTTAAAAGTAATGCTCTGTATGGAAAATAATTTACCACCAGAAACATGTCTTCTTCTAGAAAAGTGTATAATTGACTGCCATTTGACATTATGTAGCATTATTAAAATCTTGAAATTCTCTTAATGTGTATTATTTTTCTGAGCAACCTTTTCCCCATCTCAGAGAGTCCCTTGCTTTCTTACCTGGCCTCATCTATTATGAGAGCCTCTCAGCCAGAGGTGATTTGGAAATAATCAAGTTCTTGGTACAACTTTATAAGATTAAGTGCGTCGGATTAATATAAAGATAAAATGTAACCATGGTTATCATTATTTTTGAGTAGCTTTTACGCTGCACACCACACTATCAGGACCTTGTCACCTAGGACCTGAACTACTGGTTTACAGAAATGTAGACTTCTATCTCCACCCATTCTCGTGCACCTGTCTACCTCATCTTGGTCAATATTTATGGATCATCACTGTGTGCAGAAATGACCAGGCAGACTATACCTGTGTGACTGTGCTTCATCTTCATTTGAGAGAATGCTTGTCAGAAATGCGAGTCTCCAGGCCTCCCCCGGGGCTGTCAAACTCACCTGGTGATCCTGATGCTCACTACAATTTGAGAACTACTGAGTGAGAAGATGGAAAATAAACAGAAGGGCCCTAGCCGGGTAGCTCAGTTGGTTGGAATGTGGTCCTATACAGCAAAAGGAATGTGTGTTTGATTCCCAGTCAAGGCACATACCTAAGTTGTGGGTTTGACCCCCCATCAGAGTGCGCTCAAGACGCAATGGATCAATGTTTCTCTCTCACATCAATGTTCCTCTCTCTCTCTTTCTCTCTTTCCCTTCTTCTCTCTCTCAAAATAGCAATACAAAACATATCCTAGGGTGAGGATTAAAAAAATAAAAGAAGAAAAATAAATGGAAGATAACATCTTTGTTCCTTTGAAATGGACAATATAGTCAGTGAAGAAAAACTCCTTACATATAAAGCAATTTGGTTTTATTATTAAAAAATATATTCACATTTGAGTGGAAATCAACAAACACCTGCTCATTGAGCACATGGCTGGCTGATGAATGAGTTTTGCACAGAATCAGTATGGGAGTGTGATGGGTTTACCTGCATCTCTCCTACACTGCTCTGCCTTCTGTGTGGTTCTTTGGTTTCACAAGATTAACAAAATATCCCATGTCTCTGTAAGCAAGAATGGGTTTTGTCACCTTTGAAGATATATCAGCAGCCCATAGAAAGAGGATGTATGAAGCCAGTGCAGACAGTCCCTGACTTATGATGGTTTGACTTATGGTTTTTTGACTTTATGGTGGTGTGAAAGCAATACTCATTCAGTAGAAAGTGTACTTTGAATTTTGATCTTTTCCCTGGCTAGCAATATACAATACACTACTGTCTCATGATGCTGAGCAATGGTACTGAGATGATTTTGCCCAACTGTGGGCTAATGTAAGTGTTATGAACATGTGTATGGTAACTTAGGCTAAGCTCTGATGTTTAGTAAATCAGTGTTAAATGCATTTTCAACTTATATATGATGGGTTTATTGAGACATAACCCCATTATAAGCTGAGGAGTGTTTGTACTTATAATGATGTTAAAAGTACAAAGGGCTTTGCTTACTCTGAACAAAGCCTAATTAAGTATACATGGCTATTGAATAGAAATAGTGTCATGTCTTAACCAGTGGCAGGGAGTGGGGAAGTGGAATTTAAAAAACGGAGTCCAAATTATGGCAGAAAAGGAGAAAAATAAACTAAGATCAGAATAAATAGGAACAATAAAAAAGATGATTAGAAATCATTTCAAATATATTGATAATCTCAGTAAGTATAACAGGAATAAACTCTCTAGTTTAAAATACAGAGATATGAGTTTGGATAAAAGGAAATTGAAATTCAGTACATTCTGTTCACAAGAGGCACACAGTGAAAACATAAGGACACATTAAGATTAAAGGTAAAGGAGGGGAAAAAGATATACCAGGAAGATATTAACAATCAAAGCACTTGAGGCCACCACGGTCACATTATTCTGTTACAAACAGCTGTAAGATTTCCAGCTTCCATACATTTTAAAGGAGCACATAATTAAATACCACAATTCTAGCTGCATGATATTTCAGCTGAATATTCAGGCTTCTTTTAAATTCTGCTGTTATTTTTTTTCCTAGAAAATGCCAATTTCTAAGTTAATTTTAATAAAATAGAGTTATATTACTATGATTGAGATATTAATTTCATTCTTATTAAATGCTCTAGATGAAGACACATTCTATATGAATCATGTTTCAGTGGGAAATTGCATCCTGTTTTTGCTAAAGCTCACGAACCTGAGTGTCATGAAGTTGCAATCTTACACCCAATAAAACATTAGTTGAGGGAATGCTGAGGATTGGCAACTTCCTTGATAAAAAAACTAGCTCAGGTTGCCATGGTTGGGTGGAGAAAGGATCTTTTCAGGAAATATGTAGGGTGCCTTCCAACTTTTCTCTTATCTTCCATGCTTTATAGAGAAATGTGTCTGATTTTTTAAAGTGGTAATACATTTCTTCATATGGCTGCAGTAATAAGTATGAGATCTCCAAGAAAACCTCCAATTCCTTCCATGCTTCATTGGAACCTTGCACGATCAGGTCTGACCTTATTAATCCTGGGAGAGTGGTAGGTTTCTTTATAGTAAAACCAGTGGTTAAGTTATGCTGTCCCAAGCTATTCTTTGTTCTGAGTTATTCATCAGGAGTCTCAAAAGAAAGTCATTAGATTTGGAAAAAGGACTACTTTTGCTAAATTATTTTAAGTGAATCCATGTAATTCCTGTAGATAATGTAATTTATTTTTTAAGGGCCCTAAACCAAAATGTTTAAAATGAGTCAATATAAGTATAATCAGCAAAATTCATGTTCCTAATATTTCTATCCTTCTCTCCTCAGCCACATACATTGTAAAAATAAAGTGTTCATTGGTCAAGTGACTCATTTGCAGTTAGATATTCAGAAAAAATAGTTTTGGGATTGCAAAACTATGATTTGAACCTGGCTCTGACAGTTATTAACTCTCTAAGCAGCCTGGCTTCTCTGAACATTGGTTTTTTCATCCATAAAAATGCACAAGATAACTCTTAATTTGCTAGTTTGTTATGATAATTAAATAAAAATGACATGTGCACCACCCCCCCCCCCAAAAGAAATATAGAGCGGAAAAGATGAGTGTGAAAAAAAGTTGAGAGGTTCAAAATGTGCCCTTTAAAAATATTAACGATATCACACAGTCACTGGGATGATCGTGATAGTGACTCGCTCCAGCCTCTTTGGCCGTCTTTGGCCCCAGCATTTGTACTGGGAGGGAAAACCCGTGAGATGACCCAGCGTTCCCTGGAGAACATGGCCATTAAACACCCCCTATTTTTCTCTTGTCAAATCACTGCGTACTGAGTAAAAATCCCATAATGACAGTGGAAATCCTGCTCAGTGAATGACTGATCTTTTTATTCTTCCTGAAGTGCAGGGAGGGGGACATCTTTCTTTACAGTTTTTCTGGAGCCCTTAGTCCTTGTATGGTGTGAATTAAGACCCAAGTAAAGCTTGTGGTCTCGTCTTTGTTAGTTTGACAATGAGGGTGTTGTGAATTTGGAGATTTCAAGACAGCTCTCTGCTACAATATACATTTGGGGGTAGGGACCAATATTTGAAGATTTATCAATCTGATGCTCAAAGAGGCATATCACAGGAAATGCTTGATACCTTACAACTCCTTTTCCTGGCCATGATTTATTGGACCATGGAACTATAAATCATGTTTTCTGATAACCTCTTCTCTATCTGAATTAAGTGACTCATTCTCTACGGCCAAGCTTGTTCCTTCTTTTGTTCTTTTTTTCTTTTTCCTTTTTTTTAATTTTCACTGAAAACCTTGTTTTGATCTGTCCCAACCTTGTACATGTCATTTTTCCTGTTAACTCTCTCATTATCTGGGAATGCTCATATAAAGAATATTTCTGTAAAAGTCATATATCATCTATTTAAAACAATTGAGTCCTTAAGAAAATGCATAGATGTTAATAAACAAGCCATATTATTGCTTGGAAACATAGTACAGATGACATTTTATCTTATTTTTATTTTTTTAAATCTTTGAGTAAAAAGTATAATAATTTTCACTGGACTTGGAAAATATGAATTCAAGTTACAAGTCAGGTTGTAAACAATGTTTATTTTTTTTAAAGCCAAACTTTGAGATAACCATAAAGAAAGTAAGCCTGTTTTGAAAAACACTGCAGGTAAACAATGGAGATATTTGGAAACTAGAAGATTTTAAAGTAAATGATGGAGTAGATTCAGTAACTGCCATATGGAGGGAAGAAATGATTTTCTTTTTAGGATAGCAAACAAAACTAACTGATATTAATGGCTGCACAAGCAAGCTTCACATTTGCACTTGCATGGGGGTGAGCTTAAGGACTGGCAGTTGCTCATATAAATTAAGTCTGGTAAGAACCGTATGAGTAAGTGTTTGACATTTTCAGTTGGAAAGGAACAGCTTGTCTTCAGTTCTGAAAAGACTTCTTTTGACAAACCAGATTTTTAATATTGACTCTGCATAAGCAAATCCACAGTAATCCAGAGGGCAGAACTTTCTGAAGTGTCAAAGTAGCCAAGATGAAAGAGGAAAAGGTGACCATATTTGCCCGTCAAAACCAAATCTGTTGCCTGTGTATTTGCCAGCATATTTCATGTAAGCTCTTTCCTTTCACTTGTGCTGTTTCACAATTCTTAAATCTAAAAAAAAAAAACACAAGGAGAAAATGGTGACATATAAACCAGATTGTTTTCTATGTTACATCAACCTCACAAAAGAATCTGGTTTTTTACTGATCAAATGTCTTACCTGGCAATTACTTGTGGAATGAATATTAACCCAACATTTATTACTGGAAACCTAGTTAGTACCCAGAAAATGATGTGATTCATATCTAAGAAGATAGGTTGCTTTGTTAAGTACAAAAGATCACTCATGACATCTGAGTTCTACTTCTATCTCTACCACTAGTCCTATGGCCTTTGCAAGATACCTGACTTCCTGGTTTTTGTAGAAATGAGGACATTTAAATAAATTTTTTTTTCATGCACTTCTAGCTCAAACATTATAGCCTCAATTAACTGAACCTGTATATAGACCTCTAGAAGAGGAAGTAGGAGAAGATCAAAAGGCAAAAAGAGAACAATGTGCACAAGAGTGGTTGTGACAAAATGTCCTAAGATTTAAGGCAGTTCCCAACCAAGTTGTTACAGCAATGACCCCTCATCTTGCTAGACATACATGCTTCCGTGTCCATTTAGAAGAGATGAATAAAGTCTTTCATGGAGCTAAATGTCAGAGCTGAGCTGGAAACACTTATGTTTCGGAAATACACCAAAGTCATGAAAATAACTGTTAACAGTGAACTGGCTTCAGCTTGATGGAAGAGGGCAAGGCCAGACTTCTTTATGGAAGGCAGAGTTTCCAGTATGAGCCAATTACAGTTCATGTATATGCAGTATCTCATAACTCATTTCAATGCATTAAGTTAGATCTCTAGCTTGTCCCACACTTGAGGTGGTTTTAATACGCACCCTGAAACTTCCCATTTTGATTCCAGTACTGCTCGTGTTGCCATCTGGCTGCTGGCCATAATGTGGAAGCAAACTTCCTCTGGAACCTTGCTTCTTCTTGCTTGGCCTTGTTTGTGCTGCCTCACTTTCATCTTCAGGCTTTTCCATTACTGCAGAAAGACAAAGCACAAGCAATGTGTTAGAGCAGCAGTTTCTGGTTGAATTGTCCTTCCTCATAGACATAAATAGTCAGGTCTAGTTAAAAATAAAATAAAATAAAAAAATAAAAAGGCATAAGCAGCCAATCAATCCCCAAGTATAGACCCAAGATATGGATTAGATTCATATAAGATGAAAAAATACTCCACTTGAAAATTATTCAGCCCCACTTCTACTTTAAAGAGAGAATGTATTTTCTTTCCAAGACTAAGGGAAAGTAAGAGGACTAATTCAGGCACTTGTATATAATTATGTATCTAATTTTTAACATTATTTGATATAGTTCCAATTTTGCATTGAGGAATTGAAGGCTTAAAAAGGTTAAGTAACCTGTCTAAGTTCAAAGACTTAACACATGATGGAACTGAATTAAAACCCTTGATCTCAAAATTCTATTTTTCTTCATTAGGCTATATCCCTTTTTGAAATCACAGAAAGTAGGAATTACCTTAGTTCCTCTTCAAATCAAAAGATCACAAAAGAATAGTGAGGGAAAGATATACACAAGGAAGGTAGAGTGTAGTAATTATCTAGAATTAACTAGTTTTAACTAATTACTTCCAATGCTTTGGGTAGAATAATTTATACTCGATAATCAAATGTTATTTTGAAAATTCCATGTTCAGTCAAGATTTCCCCTGAAATCCTAATCTAATTAATAGTATTATATGATTTGATTTATAAAGTGATTTTAGGAACCCACCTGTAAGGGAGTCATACCAATAGTCCTGCAAGATCTAACTTCATCAATTAAAAGTAAACAGGTTCTTATGCCATGATTCTTGCCATGGTATTAATAGATGTTTTTGGTTTGATGTCAGTTGTTTGTCAAGGAATTATAATAATATTTTTCAAAAAAGCTTTGCTTTGACTTCCATTACACTGCGAGACTATTTTTTCTCCCAACCTCCCTACCATCTGTCTTGATTCTACATTGGGAAATCTCCCTGATATTCCATCCAGAAGAGCTAAGTGAAATCAATATGGCAACAGCAGATTGCTGATGCAGTCCAGCTTTTAAGTGGGATGTTGTTATGATTAACAGTGGCCCAGCTCTTTACCTCTCTGTTATCCCAATGCTGTCTCAGAACATTTCAGTCCCTCATCACACTTAATTAATTCTATATGCTTCCTAAAAATGCAGCATAAGGCTAAAATAAATGTGAAGAAAAAAGATCAATTATATTTAGCTCTTGGCAGAATTGAAATGGTATGGTTTTTCCCTTTTTGTCTATTTTGAATAAAAACTGATCAATATATAAGAATACCATGTGTTTCAAAATAGTGGCAATGAAAATCATTAACAAGACCTATTCTTTTACGTGCTATATGCGTAGCTATATAGAATACTCAGCTTATTTTCAATAATACTCCCTCTAAAAAAGAGAGTCTTTTAAAAACTTTATTCCACCTAATTATATTATGCAATCTGTCACTGTTGATTTTCCATCATCCAGCTAGTAATGAATATGTGCATCTCCATAATTATTAGAGGATAGCGTTTTATAGTGTGGCAGTTCTGAATAATGACAAAGGTTCAATTGAACTAGATGGAGACTCAGGGCCACTGGGGACAGTGCGATTAAAAAAAATGGTGATGCTTGAGTGTTGCATGAATCATACACATATAGAGGTCTCAGGAGCAGGGCAGACAGAAGGGCGATATATTCAGGAGGCACTTAATTGTAAGTATCAGAAATTTTAACTAAGGCAAAAAACAAATTTGTTGGCTCACATAAGTGGGAAGGCTGGAAGTGAATCCGCTTCACACATGATGGAGGGCATTTTTCTTGATTTATCTCTCTTTTTTAGCTTATCTCTTTCACACTTGTGTTTCCTTCATTCTCTGCTGTTGTAAACAAGCACTTTCCATATGGCGTGAAAGATGGCCCCGGGCAACCCCAGATCTCCAATGTCCTTGTTTCACAGAGTGTAAAGGGAACTGGTGTCTGAAAAAGATCTCATCCAACTCCCAGGATAAGATTCTCTGTAGCTCTGCTTGGATTCTGTATCTTCTTCTGGACCCATCATTACAAACAGAGAAATGAGGATCCAATGCTTGCTCGACTAGGCATGGGTTAGGGCTGTGCACCCTGTCACTGGGGGTGTAAGATTTCATAAAAAGGGGAATAATACTAGCAAAGCCTTCTAATACATTTGGAGAGGAAAACCACAAGCCAAAAGCAAAAATTTCTCAGTTAATATGGAGGAAAAGACTTTTAATTGGCTATTAATTATGCTTTAATAATGGCTATTCCTATGCAAGAAAAACCAATCTAAGTCATGCAGTTATATTTAGCCACTGGGAGCTAAGTAAGTTTGTAAATGTCTGGAATGCAATCCTTATGTGCTCTTTGTATGCCTTCTTTTGAATAAAGGTTTTGCCTGGTCTCATCGATCACAGTGTAAATTTTCAAGCTTTATCAAGTGATTCTGTTTTGTCTATTGCTCTATCTGGCTTATAGTAGAAACTCAAAAATGTCATGAAGTGGATAATAATAATAATCATGTTTTGTGGGGTTTTTTGCTTTTGTAAAGCAACTGGTAGAGTCTGATTGGTACTAGCTGTTCCGTAACAGTGTAAGTTCTTGCCATTCTAATTGTCTTCCTTTGAGTTGGCATTTGGTATCCCCCCATAAATTTCTGGTCTCTCCTCTCTTATTACCCTTTAGTTTAGGAAATAAAATAGCCTCAACATATAAATATTTTTAGCTCGCCAGATCTTTGGAATTACCTCTCACTGTCTGCCCTCTCTTTCTGTCATGTTGGTCTCTCACTAAAATAAAAAATTAACAGTTGATACCACAGTTACTTGGAGAGCTATTAAAACTAGTATAAAATGAATACTTGTCAGGTGTTTGTTTTTCTCCCTCATATCATTGCAAATATGCTGTGTTCAACACAAGTAAATTATTTCTTTACTTTGCCTTAAATGATGATTTCAATGATATACTATCCTATCTAATAAAAGAGTAATATGCAAATTAACCATCACTCTGCTACACCCACAAGCCATGCCCACCAGCCAATCAGGAGCGAGTATGCAAATTAACCCAACCAAGATGGTTGCGGCCACAGAGCGAGCAGGAGGCTTGGGTTTCCCCAGCAATGGAGGAAGCCAAGCTTTCCACATACCCTGGCAGGTCCAGGCCTCCACTTAAGACTACAAAGTTTCAATTTTAGAAGATAAATAAATCCCAGATACCAGGGCCTCCGCTTGAGTTGCGGGGGGGGGGGGGGCGGAGAGGGGGAGGGGGAGGGTGGCTGGCCTGCAAACCACCACAGGCCCCTCACCCAGGCCGCCCCATGCCCCAAGGGAACCCCCACCCTGATCTGGGACACCCTGCAGGGCAAACCAGCTGGCCCCCACCCATGCACCAGGCCTCTATCCTATCTAATTAAAGAGTAATATGCAAATTGACCATCACTCCAACATACAAGATGGCTACTCCCATGTGGTTAAAGATGGCTACCCCCATGTGGACACAAGATGGCCACCATAAGATGGCCAGCAGGGGAGGGCAGTTGGGAGGGACCAGCCCAGCAGAGGAGGGAAGTTGGGGGCGACTGGGCCTGCAGGGAAGGGCAGTTGGGGGGGACCCAGGCCTGCAGGGGAGAGCAGTTGGGGGGAACCAGGCCTGCAGGGGAGGGCAGTTAGGGGTGACCAGGTCTGCAGGGGAGGGCAGTTGGGGGGACCCAGGCCTGCAGGGGAGGGCAGTTAGGGGCAAACAGGCTGGCAGGGGAGCAGTTAGACATCAATCAGGCTGGCAGGGGAGTGGTTAAGGGGTGACCAGGCTGGCAGGGAGAAGCCATTAGGGTCAATCATGAATGCAGGCAGGCGAGCAGTTGGGAGCCAGCAGTCCTGGATTGTGAGAGGGATGTCCGACTGCCCGTTTAGGCCCGGTCCTAAACGGGAAGTAGGACATCCCTCGAGGGGTCCCAGATTGGAGAGGGTGCAGGCTGGGCTGAGGAACACACACCCCTGTGCACGAATTTCATGCACCGGGCCTCTAATGAAAATAATAAAATACTGTTGTTGAGGATATAATGTCAAGATATTCTTTTCACATTTTAAATGAAAAAAGAACAATATATACAGTCTAATTATTTTGTTTTTTATATATACATATATATGATATGTATAATTACATTTATATATGTATATATAAATATAAATACAAATATTTATTAATTTGCCATTACACTGCTATATTTGTTAAACTCAAATATTTTGTTAATTTGTTTAGGATTCTTGCCTTCAATTCACAAATGAGATGAATTTTTGGAGTGTGTGTGTGTGTGTGTGTGTGTGTGCGCGAGCGCACGCTGAGTGCTCTCCTTGTCCAGTTTTGGAAGTCTGTATTAGATTAGCATTGTAGAGTGAGTTGAAATTTTCCATCTTTTTCTAAGCTCTGGAATAGCTTAAGTAAGAAAGGTATTTTTCATTGTCTTTTTAAAATCTGGGTTGATGGTCTGAATTCAAGATTTGGCTAAATTATAATTTCACTTATAGTCATTTGTCCACTGAAGTATTTAAATCTTTTTGAGTCAGTTTTGGTAACAAATTTATATTTTCATTAAAAACTGGACCTTTCATGTATATTTCCAATGTACTTGCATAAGATTGTACATAGTATACTCTTATAATTTTTAAAATCATCTGTGTATCTGTAGTAATGCCACTTTTCTAATATTTATATTTCCTTTTTTTCTATCAGATTGGCTAAAACTCTGTATATTTAGCTTTATTTACTTAGTTCTATTGTCTTTTAATTTTCTAGTTAATTTCTATTTTTATTTGCTGTAATTTTACTTCTCTGCTTTCTTTAGCTTTATTTTGCTGCATTTAATTTATTCATAATACCCCTATATATCATAATCTGGATTCAATAAATAAACTGATTTTTCAATTACCCTAATCCATGGTCATGAGAATAAATCAAAGTTAAAATTCTTGGCTCTCAGGATACTATTGTGTGATTAAATTGAAGGAGATATTATTTTGTGTAGAGTTTTTAGTAACTACAGAAATCTCTTTCAAGTATTTTGCCTATAATAAATGTCATCACTTATAATAGAAAGTTTAAATAACCAAGTATTCTAAATTTTCTCATTTACATATTTAAATTAGCTTGATACCACTGAAGAGATCTTATAGCCATTACCTTTTATTGCAAGGCTGGCAGCTGGTAAAAAGTCACAAAGGGATGGTTACATGGTCCAACTAAACTAACATCTTTTGGAAAGTACCTCTATATGTGCTGCCTAGTTCTGCACAAGCCCCAGGGACAAACAGGGATTATTCTGGCCATAGCTGGTTTGGCTCAGTGGATAGAATGTTGGCCTGCAGATCAAAGAGTTCCAGGTTTGGTTCTGGTCAAGGTTACATACCTTGCTTGCAGGCTCCTCCCTGGTCCAAGCCCTGGTCAGGGCGGATACAGGAGGCAACCAATCAATATGTTTCTCTCACATCCATGTTTCTCTCTGCCTTTCCCTTTCTCTTCCACTGTCCCTAAAAATCAATGGAAGAATCACAGGTAAAACTCTTATGTGGTTTGGATCTTCAGATAAACTTGGAAAGAATTGCACCCTTTATTAGTAGTGAGCCTTCCTACCCCTGAACATGTTAAATCTCTTTGTGACTTTTTAAATATCTTTCAATAAAGTTATAAAAATTGTATCCATAATGTTCTGAAATTGTTGTTGATTTCTAGATACTCTATATTTATGTTATTTTAAATGGTATCTTTTTAAAAAATAGATTTTCTTAATTGTTATTGATAGTATATAGATTAAGTGTATTGATCTTATTTCTGGCCAGATTGCTATATTCTCTTACTAATTTAATGTCTCTGAATTATTTTGGATTTTCTGAATAGTTAATTATATCATCTGTAAGAAATGATACCTTTTGCTTTTACCATTTTAGGTCTTATATTTAAGATAGTGGTCTGGTGCACAAAATTCGTGCTCTCAGAGGAGAGGGGGGGGGGTCCCCTCAGCCCATCCTGTGCCCTCTCGCAGTCTGGGAGCCCTCAGGGGATGTCTGACTGGTAGCTTAGACCTGCTCCCTGTGAGTCCGGCTTCTGGCTGAGTGTACTCCCCCTGTGGGAGTGTACTGACCACCAGGGGGCAGTTCCTGTGTTGAGTGTCTGCTCTCTGGTGGTCAGTGTGTGTCATAGCAACTGGTCATTCCACCTTTGGACTAAAACGGGCTTTCCAACATCCCCTGAGGGGTCCTGGATTGTGAGAGGGTGCAGGCCAGGCCAAGGGATCCCACCGGTGCACAATATGGGCTGGGGAATGACACGGGAGGTTAGCCATCTGGGGAGGGACCATGGGAGGGCTCCAGGGTGTGTCTGGCCCATCTCACTCAGTCCCGATTGGCCAGACCCCAGCAACAAGCTAACCAACCAGTTGGAGCGTCTGCCCCCTGGTGGTCAGTGTATGTCATAGTGACTGGTTGATCGGTCGACTGTCTGCCACCTGGTGGTCAGTGCACATCATAGCAAGCAGTTAAGCAGCCTTAGCATATCATTAGTATATTACACTTTGGTTGGTTGAACGACCAACTGGATGACTGGACACTTAGCATATTAAACTTTTATTATATAGGATTTTAATTTCTGAGTATTACTACACAAGAAAGGACCTGATACAACTTGCACAGCAGCAGTTAGTGGGCATATTTCTCTTGCTCTTGATTTTAAAGTGATTTCTTCTAACATTTTACTGTTAAGAATGTTTCTGATCTAAGTTTTTGGAACTACTCTTTATTGGGTTAAAGAAGTTCCTTTTTATTTCTAGCTTACTAATGCTATTTATTATTAGTTAATCAATTTTATCATGGATTTTTTTTAATCTATTAAGAGGATGCATGACTGTTTCTTAATTTTATGTATTAATGTGATAAATTGTATTTAAAGCCTTCTATTGTCAAACCACCTTTGTAATTCTGGGAATTTTTTAACTGATGAGTGGTATTAAATATTGCCAGTTTTCTTTCTTTATCTATTGAGATTATTATATAATTTTTCTCTTTTATTTAACGAACACTGTGAATTATATTGGTTTATTTTCAAATTGTAAACAAATTTAAATTCTGACAAATCATATGATCTTTTATATATATTATGGATTCACCTTCACTTATATATTGAATCTTAAAAAAAAACAAAGAGGCATGAACAAACAAGAATCAACCAAACAACTAAGAATTTCATAGAAAAAGGATGAGACTTGCCCTAGCCAGTTTTCTCAGTGGATAGAGCATTGGCTTGTGTACTGAAGGGTCCCAGGTTTGATTCCCAGTCAAGAGCACATATCTCCATTGCAAGTTTGATCCCCAGCCCTGGTTGGGCATGTGTAGGAGACTACCAATAGATGTGTCTCTCTCACATCGATATTTCTCTCTCTCTCTCTCTCTCTCTCTCTCTCTCACTTCCCCTCCATTCCATTCTCTCTAAAAGTCAATGGGAAAAAAATCCTCAGGTGAGGATTAACAGAAAAAGGATAAGATCTATGGTTAACAGCGGCAGGGGTCTGGGGAGGTGTCACAGGAGGGAAACTGGAGGAAGGTAGTTAAAAGGTACACAGTTCCATTTATAAGATAAACAAGTCTTAAAAATGTAATATACATAATGACTATAGTTAACACTGCTATATGGTATGTTTAAAAATTGCTGAGAGAGTAAATCCTAATTTTCCATAAGTAAACAAATGTTTATTTTCTTTTTTTGCTTTTCCTTTTTCATTATATCTATACTAGAGGCCTGGTGCATGAATTCATGCACAGGTGGGGTCCCTCAGCCTGGCTGGCAATCGAGGCCTATGGGGGCGGAAGCAGGGGCTGCTGGGCAGGGGAGGTTGGCTGTGGGAGTGCACTGACCACCAGGAGGCAGCTCCTGCATTGAATGTCTGTCCCCTGGTGGTCAGTGCAAGTCATAGTGACTGGTCAACCAGCCATTCGGTCATTCAGTCATAACGACCGCTTAGGTTTTTATATATATACATGAAATGATGGACGCTAACTAAATTTATTGAAGTAATTATTTCACATACATGTAAGTCAAACATTATGCTATACAACAAACTTATATGGTAATGTGTGTCAATTATATCTCATTAAAACTGGAAAAATAAATGTGTATAAAGGAAGTACACATATATGTCAACAAATGAGATTGAAGTCCTATTGCTTGCAATTAAAATATGTAGATATTTAGGTAGACACCATCAAATCAGAGTGGAGCAGTTATTTTAAAATGTCCTAGGTATTGAGAGTTGTTTGGACACAAACCCTACACCTTTCACATTGCACTTACTCAGCAATGGGAGGTTGGTTGCAGCTGTCCTGATCTCAGTTGTAGGCTGGTCCCATTTAGACTCCTGTGGGAGCCTTATTCTTAGTTCTGCAGGTTGTCCTTGACCTTGTGAATAAAATTAACAAAAGATTTATTCATTGTCTCAATGGCCTTATTGAAGACTACTTCTTTTTGGCAGAACAAGGTATATTTATTTGAAGTCCAACCTGTTCTTTAACACTCAAGTCACTGACTCTAAATAATTAGCACTTACTATATTTATCTTGTGAGAACTGAGCATTTTCCAAGGCATCACAAAGCTGACAGGTATTGCTTCTTTCCTGCATTTCTTCATTCCTTCCCCGGTGCTTTCTCCTCTCTCATTTGTCACCTCCACATCTTCCTTTTCTTTTACTGTGCCTTCTCTCATTTCTGTCCTTTACATTTCTGAACCAATATGCTCTCCAAATATGGCCATTGTTCAAGTGCTGGTTTAGTTCTTTTTGTAACAAACGATTTGTATATGTGAGATTATAGTATGTTGCCCATTTAGAGTCCTTGGAAATGAAGTGAGAGTGGGGACAGAGGGTGTGAGAAAGCAGCACTGAAAAAAAAAGTGTGGCCTACTAAAAAGTTTTGTCAAGCCAGTCAATTATACTTTTTTTTTTTCAATTTGACATCAGTATTTATCTAATATGAGGCAGCACAGCCTAATGGTTCCAAGACCCAGACTGGTTGGGTTCAAACCCCAGTTCTACCACAAGGAGCCCCAGGTCTTGGACAAGGTTCTCAACCTCCTTTGGTATCAGTTTCCTCCTCTGTAAATTGGAGGCAATAAAGTTACTCACCTCCTAATGTTGTTGATTAAATGAGTTAAGATGAGTCAAGTGCTTAGAATAGTGTTGTATAGCAAGCACTATCTAGTTTCCTAAATAGATAATAAATAAATAAATAAATAAATAAATAGATGGGCAAAAGTTGGACAAGAAAGTAAGATACAAGCCATATTGCAGCAGTGTGCGTTTCAAAGATAATTTTTCTTATTGTCAACCTAAGAAACGTTCAAACCTGTAGAGAATTTTTATGAGTTTTTTTGATCCAAACTGATGACAGTTGCCAGGAAGCAAAATCTCAATGGATTGATAGAATGCTCCAGAGAATGGTAGTTTTATACATTACAAGCAAAAGAGGGGGCCTAAGTGGGTTACATGAAACCGATTGGTGATAGATTAGGGAGGCAGGAGAAACAAAGCAAGGAAACCTCTGGGATTGGATAAAAAGTCAAATGATAGACATATACATCTTTTACATAAGTGGGTACAAGATAGTTAAAAGTCAACAATTAACACAATAACTATAACAATGAGGGGATTTATGGTCTCTGGTGTGGTTGTTGTGCCCTGAGGGGTCCAAAAAAAAGAAGTTACCTTTACATTCTAAAGATGCAAAAAGACAACAGACAGGCTCATTTAAGGTAAAGATTGACCTTTGTCAAGGAAGATACCGGCCTAGGACTTAATTACCTTCCATGACTCACTTTTGGTTAGGAAGTTTTAATTTTAGATAATCTTATGTGGTTACTTTAAGTCTCTGAGTTTGTAAGACCACCACAAAGGCCTTCCCTGAGCTTGTCCGATTTAGTATGTGGTAACCTTGAAGTTAGAAGGTAAGCAGATTTTCAAAGGAAAATGTGGTGTGCAGTTATACCTACAGAATCACAGTCATTTGTACTTCAAAAAAGAATAGTTCAGCCTTAACTGGTTTGGCTGAGTGGATAGAGAGTCGGCCTGTGGACTGCAGGGTCCTGGATGCAATTCCAGTCAAGGGCATGTGCCCAGGTTGTGGGCTCGAATCCCAGTGAGGGGCGTACAGGAGGCAGCCAATCAGTGATTCTCCCTCATCATTGATGTTTCTATCTCTCCCTCTCACTTCCTTTCTGAAACCAATAAAAATATGTTTAAAAAGAATAGTTCATAGTATTCTTTGTTGTTGTTAATTCTCACCCGCAGATTTTTCCATTGATTTTTTTTTTTTTTGAGAAAATGGAGGGGGTGAGGAGGAGAAAGAGAAACATTGATGTGAGAGAGACACATCAATTGATTGCCTCCCACATATGCCTGTTTGGGGCCAGGGATAGAACTGTTAACTTAAAAAAGCATTGAAACCTGTAAAGAATTTTTGTGAGTTTATTTGAGCCAAGCTGTCCACATATGCCGGGAAGCAGAACCTCAATGAATTGAGATAATGCTCCAGAGGTTGGTGGGTTATATCTGTATTTATACATTGCAATTAAAGGAAAGGGACATAGGTGGGTTACATGAAATCCATTGATAATAGACTAGACAGGTGGAAGAAAGCAAAGCAGGGAAACCCCTGGGATTGGATAAAAAGTAAAATGATGGTGGGTGCAGGAACAATTAACATGATAATAAAGGAATTTGTGATATCTGTCTTGGCGCCCAGCACATTAGGTTGTGCTCCAAGGGGTCCAGAAAAAGGGAAGTTACAAGTTACCTAGACATTTCAAGGGTATGTTATTATAGATGCAAAAAGACAGATAGGCTCAGTTAAGGTAAAGGTTGACCTTGTCAATGAAGATACCGGCCTAGGATGTAACTACCCACTGTAACTGCTTTTAGTTAAAGTTTAATTTCAGACCATCCTTTGTGGTTCCTTTAGGTCTCTGAGTTTGCAAGACTGCTATGCAGGCCTCCCCTGAGCTTGTCAGGTTAGCACATGGCCCCTTTTGTCCACAGAACCTGCAACTGAAGTACATGCCCTTGGTTGGGAATTGAACCCAAAACCCTTTGGCAGTTCATAGTATCCTGTTTTAAAAACATATTTTTATTGATTTCAGAGAGGAAGGGAGAAGGATAGAAACATCAATGATGAGAAAGAATCATCCGTCTGCTGCCTCCTGCATGCTCCACACTGGGGATCGAGCACTCAACAGGGGCATATGCCCTGACCAGGAATTGAACCCGTGACCTCCTCGGTTGATGCTCACTGAGCCACTCTGGCCTGGCCATAGTATTCTTAACTCAACATTTACTCACATTCTTCAGCTTCTACGGACTTTCCCTCATGTTCCTTTATTAAATATCTCAGTCTTTTTTATTGAGTACAGGAATAACACTAATTTTAGCTCCAATTGTTATATTTTCAAAGAAGCTAAAATAAGTGTTAAGCCTGACTGTTTTCAAAGAACGATTCTATAACAGGAAACTAGACTCTGGTTTGAAAGTGATTGGTCTTATTAACTAGAGAGAGAAGTATGGCCTGATGGAAAAGGGAAAAAAGGAACAGTGATGATTATATCTTACACTTTCATCCCAAAGCACCTGAAACCAACTTTCATGATCATTTCTCTAAATAGAGGAAGCAAGTGAGATAGCCAGTTAAGTGTGCTTCCCAAGGTCATCCTCCAACTTGCTAACATAGCAATAAAAATCCAATATCCTTGATTAGTGTCTGCTGTCCACTTATCCTCTCCTATCGATTTTGTGTATGATGGGGAAAGGAGATGGGCAGGATGATATTCTTGGTCCCTTCTGCCCCGCCCCGCCCCCCCCCCCCCCCATCTTGAGTTAACAGCAGACCCCCTTTAGTTAATCATTAATTGCATCTGGATAAGCTTTCCTTCACACCTTTTCTGTTCAGTCAGAATTCTTGCTGGCTGAGAGGTCAGAATGACAAGTTCTTCCCTGGCTGTACTCTTGTGCCACTCCCACTCTTCCTCATCCTTTCGGCCCCTGAGGAAGCATGTAAGTCCTCACAAGTGCTGTTGGTCTTTGTAGGTCTTTGTTTTACTGATCACTTTCCCCTGGAGTATCTGTCGTGTTTGTGGTTGGTTTCAGAAAGCTTTGGGGATTTCATTAATTGTGACTCTTTTTAATTCTTTGGAGTTTTAACCCACTAGCCATGTCTTTAAACCCCGTTTTGAAGAGAAGGCTATAGGAAGGCTATAGTGCTACTCAATAGTATGTCTCAGATATACTAGCTATATTTGAAGCACTCGGTAGTCACACATGTCTCTTAGCCTCAGCCTGCTTGGTGGAGAGATTGCAGTAGATAACTGCAAGGTTCCTCTGGTCCTGGCATTGTCATTTTTCCAGGGACTTCTCTTGGGTTTGACAGTACTATCATGGATTATGTGAGCAGTGACTCTCTCTCTCTCCCTCTCTCAATCTCCCTATCTAGCAAAATGTAGCTCTTATGTTCACCTTGTATGTTGGAACCAAGTGCTAGCGAAGAATATGGTAATGTATTCAACAAAAGCTTTGTGTACTAAATATAGCCTCAGAGCTTTAAAGAGGTTTTTTTTTTTTTTCCCCTTTATGAGTGTTGGCAGCTGTTTTACTATGAAGCAGGTCTCAGGAAGAGATGAGGACATCTATTTTGAGATAAAAGTTTCATCTAAGATGTAGAAATGACACTGTAATAAATGCTATTACAGTTAATGAAAGCAGGGTAGCAGCTTATTTTTATTTGATTGTGAGGCAGATTCTTCCAAATTTCCTTGTGAACATTCTGAACATAAACTAGAGCCTGTTGTCAATCAATCAGAACTGCAAGTTGGTCTCTGCTCCATTTCTTTTTGTAGCCCTGAGGTTGAAAGAAAAAAAAAAGTTAGAAAAATTGAGGTTAAAAATGTAAAGATTAAAAACTTCCCTTGCTTTTTCTGATATTTACATGGAAGAGCAACAGTTAATTATCCAGTGGGAGATAATTATGAACCTCAGTTTACAAACTAAAACAAATGATTTTAAAAATCATATAATGCAACTTTCTATTTATATCCCTTTGAAAAGTAAATGTGACAGGCTGGTGTTAATCATCTTAAAAGGGGGAATTTGAAAACCTTCAATGGGGGCAGAGAATTTTCAAAGTGCTGATTATATGTACTAATTGTCTTTTGCTTGTTATTTCAGTCTCTTAACTAGGAAGATTCTTGGAGTAAGTCTGTCTGCCCCCCTCCCCTGACTTTCTTCAGGCAGAAATTCCCTCCAGGAGAGTTTTCTGACAAAATCATTAAGTAGAAGTTTTATGAGCCTAGGTGGGATAACATTTGGAGATGACTGATTACATGATTTCAGCTAATTGTTTGTGGGACTTGAGAAGTCTCTAACATCTTTAAGGAGAATCCTTTCACTTGTAATCCATCAAAAGAATTGCCGTTTTCTCTAAGGATAAGCTTCCTTTGGGGTGTCATAGAGAAAGATTTCTGAGGCAACCTTGCAACAGCTTCCATCTTTTTATTTTCTGATGAAAATAATCCCTCCTTTGTTACCAAAATACAATTTATGGCTTCGAGGCCATCCCCAGCTAGGCTGTGTGCCCTTCAACAAGATTATTGGAGACCTTTTCTGGTTGTATGCAGGAAATTATATACTAACTTTGCCCCATAAGAACCCTGCTGATCTGAAAGAATGACATACTTACCAAAAAGGTGTAACTCACTCCAGTTCAGATGTAACTTGCTTTTTTTTTTTTTATTGTTATGAATAACATACATTCCTTGGTGTATTTATCTAATTTTATTCATAAGCATGAGAATCCTTAACATGAGATTTATCCCCTTAAAGTTTTAAGTGTAAAATACAATATTGCTAACTATAGGCACAATGTTGTACATCAGATATCTTGCTTTTGGACTGAGGTAACTTATGAGTGAAGTACGGGAAGCATTTGCAACTTCAATGTATTTTGCTGCAGAGTGTAATTATTACCTTATATTTTTTGGCATCTCTTCACCAAAGGCTTTGAGCTACATTATTAAGCTATCGTTAGTAAGTAACCATTAACTATGAGACTACAGAGATGCTATCATGCCTAAAATCCTCAACCCCATGTCAAAATCCCAAGCCTGGTCTTCTTATTTAACATCTACTACAGGACAAAACTAGTTGCCTAGCAAGCATTCAACAAATATTTTAAATAATTCAGTCAACCAACATATACCAAATACCTCCTGTATGCAATACACTGTGACTCACACACGTACCCATATGTGCATATGTGCGCACATACAAGCACAGACACAGAAATACATGCACCCCAACCTTAGAGTTTAAGATAGGAAAATCATCTGTGTATCCGTCTATCTGGCAAAAGCTCCATCTGCCTTGTTCTCATTACCACTGGCTTGGAAACTGTGTGATATTGAGAAATTATGAAACTGTGGCTTTGTTGGGGGCTGGGAGTGAGGATTGCAAACACAAAAAATATTGCCCTTTTGTAACCTGCTATCTGTCTTGTACTACTTCCATGTTGGTCTGATAAACTCTTGAACTGCAACCCTGAAATAAAGCTGAGTGCATGCATGTTGTTACAAATAAGGATTTTGAAAAAATTCTGCCCATTGGAGATCTGGGTGGTGTTTGGAGAGAAATGGTGCTCTTGTGGATGCTTGGAAAGGCACCAGGTATTAGACCCATGGCGTCAGTTCGGACCGGAGTTCAGCAACCTTGGTACTTGAGTTCTGGCTAGGAAAAAATTCAGAGCCAAAGCTCAAACTATAAGAGAACATTTATTTGGAAAATCACAGAGGTAGAAGTGATTTGTAGAAGAAATGTGCTTAGGATACAAGATATAGAGGTAAAGGAAGGGTCCTTGGAGCTTGGGAGTGAGGAAAGTAATGGTAATGCGCCTGGGGGTGGTGGTGGTGGGGGAATAGGGAGGAAAAGGGCAAGGGAAAGGCATGGGTATGCTCCTGGGAGGTGCAAGGAAGGTTGCTGGGTCCTCCATCCTAAGGGTTTTACTGGTGGAGATTTAGGGGAGGTCTCAGGGGATGATCTCAATATAATATTCAGCAGTTTTCCAGGAGTGTCCTTTCAGGGTCTAGGTCTACACTGATTGATTGGTCAGTGCCAAGGTAGGGGGTTATTATCCAATGCAGCTGATTTTGACTACAGAGGTCAGCTATGGGGTCACTGGTCTGGTTTTGCTGCTTTTCTGGGCCTAGAGCTGAAATACAACTGAGGCCTATATGTTATGTCTAGGGAGGAAAGGTCAGGGGGTCCAAACTGCATGACCAATGATATGCGAGGGGAGGAAAGGAACACCCAGGGGGCGAGGTCCCACCCTACAATTGTCCTTTGCTGGGCACCCAAGGCTTTCCATCCTGGTGACCTTCTGTGCCTGGCCCATTGTCCTTGCTTTGTTCATGTCTGTCTAACTGTCCACCACAGTGCCTCAAGCCATGTGGAATGGATGACTATGAACAAATTAGACTGGGAAATGAGGAATGCAAGCTGAGGCTCAAAGCCAGCCAGATTCACATATTGCTCAAATCTCAACTGGCTCAGAAACTTAGTAATTGGGCAAGATACTGTATGATTGTTTTGTACCTTTAGCTGAGAAGTGAAAAAAGAAAGGCATCTATAGAACTTTATCAACCCTATCACCTGGACCTGGCTTGGAACCAGAAATGCCTTGAGTCCTTGCTACTGGATTAAAAGGGTCTATTTGCCTGTGTACTTCAAAGTCCAATAAGACATAAAGAGGAGTTTGCAGCAAAGAAAGTGAGGGTTTATTATCAGGAAGTACCCCATGCCCAGAGACACAGGTGGGCTATTGCTCAAAGACTGGGTCCCAGATGGCTTCCAACAGATGGTTATATAGGAGGGAAATCATTAATTGTGATTAAGGGAGTCAGGGTTGTGGTCAAAGTTGCACTCTCCACTGACTGGTCAGCACTAGGGTAGGGGGTAGTTTGATCAGTGCCCCGGGTCTGATGTCAGCCCTGGCATCGCTTTCTCTGATTTCCCTGTTTTTTCTGGGCCTGGAGCTGAAACACAACTGAGGCCTGGATGCCATCTCTAGTTTGACTGAAACTCTGTCCCTGTGGTCACAGACCAGAGGTTTTGTTCCTAAGTTTATTTGAGGCTGATTCAAAACTCATTGTCCTGAGGGCTCAATGATTAAGGGAGTGGACAAGAAGGGGAAGGAGGCAGGTGAGTCAGGTGCTGGATGAGGCCATTTTGAATCAAAAGGAAAGGAAAGAGAAAAGCTCATATTAAAGAAATAAAGTTTCTAGGAGGTTGCATCCTTGGAAGGAGATAATATTTAAATCAGGTAACTTCTGCCCCCCTGGGAAGCCACAGTTTGTTTATTCTCCTGTTTTTGCTAAGGGAATAAGGCTGGACCTGAGGTCACACAGTAATACCTTTTTGTTGTTCCTTATTCAGGCAGTCACTGCAGAGTCTGAGAGACTCCTCCTCTTTTCCAAGCACCTAGAAGAGTGCTGTCATTATTTTTATAATCACTAGCTCCAACTTCCCCCTTTCTTTGTTTACCTTGTGGATGCCTGGAAGGTAGTTGCCCTTGCTCAGCAGGCGGACGTGGCTCTTAACTGCCTTTGAGGCAACGGATTAAGGGAGAGGGGAATGAACACTATGTAAAATGGAGAACACGTCACTCACTCCCTTAGCTAGTTGACCGTGTAGAAAAGTAATTGCCAACCATGATTTGGGGCCTGCATTTTGCAGGCAGTACATTTAAGTACATACATAAGCCTTTCTGAGCAAATGATCACAAACTCTGACTATGTCACTTTTGTATTCTTATCTATCCTTTCCTTCATTTCTCCTCAGACACAGTTATTTGAAGGTATAGAATTTTAACATGAATGCTCCAACTCCATTTTTTATACTCTGAAGTGTGATTAAACTCAGAATAAAATGAATTCCTTCCTGCCACATAAGCCACAATGCAGGAAGGGAAAAAAAGACACTTTCTTTGATCCCATGAGCATGCCCTTCATAAAAAGCAATATCGAACTCTTCAGTTAGTACACAACAATGCCATTGATCCTCTGAGCCAATTTCTATAAAATCTAAAAGGCCAGGAATCACATTATTTAGCCTCTGACATCTGCTTGCATATGCTCACTTTAGTCATAGCACAATATTGAGTAAAAAAAAAATACCCCAAACTCTAGACCAACACTTCAGAAACTTCAGCGAGCAAACACATCTCCTGCAGTTTGTAAACAGAGACTCCTGAGCTCTAGTCCAGAAGTTCAGTGCATGGGCCATGGGTGGAACCTGAGAATTTCCAGCTGTGAGGTGATGCTGCTGCTGGTTCACAACCTCTTGCAGGAGCACCACCCCTGGCTGAGGGGCCCACATCCAGAACCCCCACTGTCAGGTGCCTGAAAACCTCTCTCTGCTTTTATTTAAGGTGGGAGATTTGCTAGGTTCATTTCAGCGCAGACTGGTAACACATCTTCTTTATAAGACATTTCAGCTGCCTTCAAAGAAATAGCAGGGAGAGTTAGAGGGCCATTAGGATAGACCATTGAGAACATCCCTGACTTTAAAAACCCAAACAGAGGAGAAGCTGTTAATGCAGACATCCATTCTGTGCTTACTAGGAACACAGTATTGCTGACACATTGTTTTAAAAGGACCATTTAGAACCTCTAGTCAATTGGTAATTATTAATATTTATTACTGCTCTGATGAAACCCCCAGCATATATTTACTTTCTAAAGGTTGGTAATAAAAGTAGACAAATTGATAAACAATTAGTCATTTGGGGGACTTTCTTCCTATTTAATTTGCTTCTCATTCTTATCACCCTGCTGTGTGTATATGTGTGTGTGTGTGTGTGTGTACATATATATATATATATATATATATATATATATATACACATATACACATTTTATATATACATAGTTTTGAACAGAATATATATGTTAGAATAGACTATAAACAATACATATTTTATATATAGTTTTGAATATGATATGTACTATAATATTTTATACCTATTCTAGTTTTGCTGGCCAAGTTATGAGGAAGAAATAAATTACTGTCCCTACTCTTACCCTTTCTTATTTGGAGCTGCACGATTTTATCATTAAGTTAAGTATGCCAGCTATTAAAAAGGACCTAATTATTTGGGAACAGTTATTCAGAGTGAATTGCTCCTTACTGCCTGTCCACATGGATTGGTTTGATGGGAGAGCAGGAAGTCTGTAGGTCAGTGCAGTATTTCTTGCATTTTGCTGTCAGATGCTTTCGCTCCTGCCCTTGAAAGTCTCAGAAGTACTGGATAAACCACATTATACCAGTCCTTATCTTTCTTATGGGTATTAGGGACAGATATTCTCATTAACTCTCAACTTGTGAATTTTGGGCCAGCCACTTACTGTACAGAATAATAAATTGTCCAGAACTATGTGTGCACACAGCTATTCCCTCTAAATATTGGCTTCTCTGCCCAATGCAGTTCACTTATTTGTAGCAGCCAGACTGGAGCTCCAGTAGAACTTATTAATTAAAAATGGATCCTGATTGTGCTTTTTGCCATTTAGAAATTCTAAAACAATTTCTCTTGAGTATAATTTTAATGTTAGCATGTTCTCATTTTTTAAGTGATCAGAAATATATAAATAGAAATGAGAGCTAACACTTTTCATGTTTTACTTACATGCTTACCTTACAGAACCAAGTGACTCGTATTTGGATATTACATTTATTTCAGATGAATAATGGTTTTATGAGGCAAAATTTTGCTTGCTGCAATATAAAGAAAACTACAATAAAAAACAAAGAGCATATGATTTTCTTGGTTGGAATAAAATAGGAGATATTAGAAAAAAACTAGTAAATTTTATTGTGCAGTGAATACTCAGAAGATTGGTATTGAATTATGGATTGATTAATTATTGTATAGTAACTGTCAGAAATCAGTAGAAGAGTTTGAAACAGTACTCACTAATATCAAGCTTGAGTTGGGACCTAAAATCTGAGCTCACCGTTTAGGGGGCTCTACCTATCAAGAGTAGTCTTGATGAGGTGACACATATTTAATCAGTCATTGTCTCTGAAAGAAGGGTGGCACTGGAGGAGGTAGTTAATCCAATGGCCCTTGCTAAATCAGCAAATTTGATGATATATCAAATGCAAGAGTCATTTTTTTTTAAGAATTAGGGAAACCTAGATAAGCATTCTAATGATGTATTGCTCAACTATTCATAAAATTATAAAATAAGTAGACCCAAACTAAGATGAGCGGTTAGGGCAAGAGAAACCTCATTAGTCCAGCCCCAAATTGATAGAGCAGATGAACGTTTTAGGAAAGTGGCAATAAACAAATATTCATTGATTCCTCTATCAATGTGCCAAACCCTCCATGATTTTGGCACCTTTGTTCTGTTACACAGCAGGCACTTCATTCTTTCCCAGGCAATTAGAGAAGATCCTGACATGACTGCTTGGATACTCACAATCACAACCATACTGAAAAATATCCTCCAAAGACGGGGCATTAACCTGAAGTAAGACTACCAGAAGTCTATATATAGTGTTTTGCCAGGAGGCATCTTCCCCTTAAGTTCTAGTTCTACCAACGATGAGCAATGAACAGTGACTGTGAAATACTAGCTATGAAATATCACAAATCTATAAAGAATATCATGACTGAGTTTATGCTTCTTGTACTTTTTGTTGTTGTATTTTCCTTCCTTTATATTTGATGAAGTCCTTTTTTTAAAAAAAATTCCATGTTGTTTTAGCCTTGCTGAGGGACAGTACGGGAAAATATTTGGGTTCATGGACAGGGCAGAGTTTTATTTGGACAATAGCACACATCTGGCAGCCACATTGGTGCAGGCCATACTAATCAAAGTGAGAGAAACCTAAGAGCGTAGTGAAACTCAGCAGGGCTATCAAAATTGATGCTATTGGACTAGCTGCCTCTGGCCCCATGCCCATCCCCAATCTGGAGATTCAACTTCCAGAGGTAAAGGGTTTGCCTTATTTTAATAGGATTTGTTATATGCCTAATTCCAGTGTATAACAGAAACATAGATGGTAGATTCCAGTGCTATTCTGTACTCTAAGCAAACCCAGATAAAGGCTAACAAAAATAATAATGTTATATAGGCAGAGACCAAAAAATGGACCCAGGACAAAAGAGTCATGTAATTGTTGGGCCACGGTCATCAAATACTCAGAATATTATACTGTACTAGAAATATATCCTCCTATATAATAAAAGCCTAATATGCTAAGTGTCTGGTCATCTGTTCAACCAATCAAAGCGTAATATGCTAATGATATACTAAGGCCACTCAACCACTTGCTATGATGTATGCTGACCACCAAGTCAACCGGTTGACCAGTCGCTATGATGTGCACTGACCACCAGGGGCAGATGCTCCAACCGGTAGATTAGCTTGCTGCTGGGGTCTGGCTGATCGGGACTGAGCAAGACAGGCCAGACACACCCTGAAGCCCTCCTGTGGTCCCTTCCCAGCCTGGCCTGTGCTCTCTCACAACCTGGGACCCCTCAGAGGATGTCGGAGAGCTGGTTTCAGCCCAATCCCGCAGGCCAGGTTGAGGGACCCCACTAGTACACGAATTCATGCACTGGGCCTCTAGTTTATAATAAATATAAATAGGAAGAAATCAAAGATTTTGCATTGGGATTAATTTTTCTACCATTTGACACCATATTGTATTTTCCATCTTGTTTTTATTACCTATCCCAGAAATGGTCTATAGATGCCTGTCCCAACATAGTCTGGCTCCTGTTGCTGCCTCTTGTGATAGCGGCTGTCTCTCCTGATAGTGGCTGCCTCTCAAGATAGTTGCTGCCTCTCATGAAGGGACCCATCCAGGAAGCTGCCTCTAATGATAGTGCTGACTCTCCTGATAGTGAAATTATGTGCTAATGTTACAGGTATAAGGAAATAAAATGAATTTATTAAGCATCTTCTATGATCCAGGCATGTTGCTAGAAACATATGAACAATAGCTAAGGGATGTTCAGAAATTCACTCCACTTTTACAGATGGCTGTTTATGAATTGGTATTCACTCAGAAGAGCATCCTTCCAAGTTACTGGAATGTTGGTTAAAGTATGGGTCTTCCCCTTCAAGTAGATTGTGGTCTTAAAGGCCATCTTGAGAAGTTTAGAATTTGTTCTTTAGGAAAGAAAGGAGTTCAGAATCTGTTTTATGAGAATTCCTCCTACGGGAAATAGACTTCACTCTACGGGAATTTATTTTATGAGAATAGGATATGATTGGAACTTTTGGAGGTAGCTACTAACTATATGAGAGCTGCATGATGGAAAGATCACTCTGACTACAGTGTGAAAAATGCATCTGAGTTTGGAGATCATTTGTGGGGACAGTAAATTAAGGGTTTGGACATTTTGAGAATGAAGAGCTAACAGAATATCCATGAGAGGACAGATATGATACTTGTTGAAAATGCAAGATGTAAAAAGAGATTAGAGAAAAAAAATATAGACAAGTGGAGTGCTCCACACACAGTGCAAGAATGAACATGGGGGCAGATCAATGAACACAGGTGAGATAACTCATGGCCCATTGACTTTTGGGCTTACCCAAGACCAAGCAAGCATATTTGCATTATTAAAATCATGATCTTACTTATACTGTTTTGGTTGTTTTTTGGGGGGTAGTTTTTGTTTGTTTGTTTTTGCAAGGGCATTTGAATCCTTGTGGTCTAGCTCACCAAGATTGTGATTCAAATTGAGGAACTAGAAAGAAGCCACAAGGAATCATAAACTGCAGGTCTCGATGACCTATTGTTCAATCCCAGAATGGAAATGCAGTTATTGGAATGTATTGCTAAATAACATGTTAATTTAAAAAGTCTATTTTGATTCTATCAATGTGAGTAGAGCAGGAACTGAGGGCAAAGAACTAGGAGCAGGAGATCAGAAAGCAGAGTAGGCAGAGGGCACACATAGAATACAGTGCCTAAGGCAGGGCTCGAATATGGAACTATGCAGTTATAGCAAGGGAAAATGGACATACCAAATGGACAAAGTATCAAGGACTAAGAATCTAGGAAGGAAAGTAGATAATAGGGATTAAGGATCAATGCAGAGACTGACAGCACATACAGAAAGCAATAGTAAATACTCTTGATTCTATGTCAAGTATTTGCTTTAGCTCAAGTGAGGAGCGATTGTCCTGCATTAGTAAGAACCAGCAGCCTTGGACAGCCCAAGCCTTATAGAAAGAGATAAAAGGAGGCAAAAGCTGGGCAAGGCAGTTTCTTGACACATTCATTCCAGATAAGAACTCCTTTTCCTGGAGCAAGGGAGAAATAATCATTCTTAGTTCTGGTCCTTTCTTTCCTTAGTCCAGAGCTGCAGCTCTTAACCTTTGGGTGGGAGGCATTTTCAGAATTGAGTGAATGCTGAAGATTCATCATCAGAGAATTTCAAACTCATGGACTCTCAGATATTTCCTATAGCTATAGGGGTTCACAGACTTCCCTCAGCCCTCCAGCTGAGAACACCAGTCCAGGATGAGACCAAGCCAGCTCTTCTGCAGCACACCCCAGCTTCTCTTGGGAAAAGTTAAGGCTCTGCTTCCTTCTTATGTATGTACAACAGGCAGAAGACAGAGTGAAGCTGAGCTAGTGTCCTCACCCCCCTGGGTATAATAATTGCACATGTATGTATGGATGAGCTGATTCTGGCGGAATGACAGTCTTACTAGGAAGTAAGGTGAAGGAAGAGTTATTAATCATAGCCCTGGAAATGGCAGCAGCAGCAGCAATAACAACTGCCACCAAGCATTGCAGGCCTATTAAGTACCAGCTACTATATGATACACGTTACCTTGCTCCATAAACATTATTACACCTAATTTACTGATGAGGAAACTGAGTCTAGAAGGAGCCGATTTTGATTTATCTATAGGCAGGTAGTTAAGCCTGTCTCACAATAAGGAGTTCTCCCTTCCATATTTCCAATTCCTGCATCTTGCCTATAGAAACACACTCTTCTTTCTGCCCTTTACAGAGCAGAAATTAATCTTAACATTTCAGAGCTTCCCTAATCAACATTAGCCATCAAGTTAAATAAGGGCCACTACTAGGGCATAAATGCCTCTGTGAAAATCAGTAAAATTCCAGGTGGATGCAGCTCCATGCCAGGGTATCTGGCTGAGCAAGCAAAGCATGGGCCACATTTCACCCTTTCCCCCTGGCCAGATGCCCTTATGCAGTGAACAACTTGCCCAACTCTACTTGGTAGCCTTGATCTAGATTCTCCCAAATGCTACCCGAAGTGAAGGGCCAAGGACAAAGCTTTGCTCCCAGTGTATTCATGACAGTTTCTCGTTAGCCTTGTTATTCAGTAGCTGTAATGTCTTAAACAAATTGCTCCGCAAGTTTACTCTTTTGAAAAAGTACGTACTATAAAAGTGGAGAGAGAGAACTCTCAACAGGAAACCAGGGCAGATCATAACTCTGTCGCAGTTCAACAAATGAAAATATATCAATAATGAGACAAAGCCCAATTCAAAACAACTTATCATGTCTTGGGCCTCAAAAATAATCTATTTCCCATTATTAGGGAGAACATGAACTTCTTTTTTTTTTTTTTCATTTCTCACAAATCCAAATCTTATTTTCAAGAGATGGTCATGTTTAGCTAAAATTGCTTCCACTTACCTATTATAGTGGAATGACAAGTGTGTTATTGTTGGTGTTTATTGGCATTATTATTAGTCAGTTGTCAAAACTTGAAGGAAAAATCAAGGACTAAAACCCTGAAGAAGTAATCTTATTTTCATAAGCATGTTCCCAAATAATTATCTCATATCCAGTATCTACTTCCCTTCAATATAAATTTCTCATATGAAACAGAAAAGACTGTGGATAATTTAGATACCTGTTAGGAAAACAAGTAGAAATGCTAAGGCATATTTTGTGATATATTAGCATCCATATTGATTGTCAACTTTCAAGCTTGCCTCAGCTACACTGTGTGTGTGTGTGTGTGTGTGTGTGTGTGTTTTCCAGTCTCATGCTTTACTACAGAGAACATAGTCAATTTACCAATATAGCCTTGATGCTGCCCTTAGTCTCCTCTGGTTCTAAATATTAATGTTTAAGCAAAGAAGGCCATTGACTTATATAAGAAACTGAGGGCAGTAAAATTATTCCAGAGTTAAGGACGGCTGTTTTATCCATAGTTTCAAAATGGTTGCCATGAACACATCACATCATTGCCAGAGAAAGCAAACTTTCTTTGTTCCTATTCTGTTTCAGTGTCTTTTCTTGCCCGTGGACATGTGGCAGTGAGTTGCTAAGTGGCCATTAGCCAGCTCTAAAGTGATGAATGTACATATAAAGGGAGTTTTGGAAGTTGGATGGCTTTATTGAATAAGGCTAGTCTGTGGCTTGAAATCACTTGCTTTAAGTAGAGAGGGAAAGTTTTTCAAATATTTCAATCTGGATGTTCTGGGTCCTCTTTCTGAAGAGAGAAAAAGAAAATAAGCAGACACTATCTACAGCAGGAAAGATAAACTCTGAGAGGCCAGAAATTCTCATCTGTAAGAATGAGAATTTGGGGCAGAGGCACCAGGCCCCAAATAATTTACATGTAAATAAAGTAAATTATTTCAAACCAAGTGACCAAATGAGGGCAAAATGGAAGACATTATTTGTTGAAGGAACAAAGAGTCTAGGAACTAATGATCTTAGGTGGATACATGAATATGACACAAAAATATAAAAACAATGTATTGCACTGAATGAGCCCTTACTCCCAGGGCACAAAGGTTGTATGTCAGGACCATTTCTTTCTTAGGAATTGACAGCTATAGCTATAGCCTTTGGGCTCCTGAACTGGGCTGATCTGTCCCCACATTAGGTCATGATTCTGCTTTTCTTACCTCTAGTCCCACTAGGGCATTAACACTCTAACCATCAAGCAGCCTGACTGAATTCTTCATTTTTTACCCAATATTTTTGTGTTATATAGGCTGTAGCAATCTTTGACATTTTCCACTTTGTCTTCATTTCTATCTCTGAGTTTGAAATTCAAAACAGTTTATATTTTTTTATTAAGAAACTAGAGGTCCCATGCACAAAAATTCATGCAAGAATAGGCGTACCTTCCCCGGTTGCTGGTACCAGCTTCCCTCCAGCACCCGGGACCCAGGCTGCTTCCCTCTGGCCCCAAGTTTGTCAGGAAGGACGTGCGAAATGACGTCTGGTCTAATTAGCATATTACCCTTTTATTATTATAGACTAGAGGCCCGGTGCATGAATTCATGCATGGGTGGGGCCCTCTAGATGGCCTGCAGGGATCGGGCCAAAACCCGCAATCCAATGCCGCCTGCAGCTCCTACCTGCCACTCCTGCTAATCCTGGCCCCTCTGTGCCTGCCACAGGCTCGCGCCCAATCAATCCTGATTGGGAGAGGCTCCCGCTGCTGCAGCAGTGCTCACCAGCCATGAGCCCTGCGTCTGGCACCCTCCCAAGGGGAGAGGCCTGCGGGATCAGGCTGAAACTGGCTCTCCGACATTCCCTGAGGGGTCCTGGATTGTGAGAGGGCGCAGGCCAGGCTGAGGGACCCCACTGGTGCACAGTTGGGCCGGGGAGGGACTGCGGGAGGGCTCCGGGGTGTGTTCCAGCCCATCTCACTCAGTCCCAATTGATTGGACTCCAGCAGTAAGCTAACCTACTGGTTAGAGCATCTGCACCCTAGTAGTCAGTGCATGCAATAGTGACTGGTCGACTGGTCGACTGTCTGCCCCCTGGTGGTCAGTGCATGCCATAGCGACTGGTCGACCAGTTGACTATCTGCCCCTTGGTGGTCTATGCACCTCATAGCGAGCAGTTGAGCAGCCTTAGCATTCATTAGCATATTACGCTTTGATTGGTTGTTCGATTGTTCTGCCATTTGGCCTATTTGCATATTACCCTTTTATTATATAGGATTATGAATTCTACAATTAATCCCCTACACCTTGCCACTAATAAAGGGGTTCTAGAAAAATAGAGATATTTCTTTTCTCTTGTGAGAGGAAGAGTCTTTCAGGGGCTTAGGCATTGATACCTTAGTTTATGAGCAGGCTGTGGCCAATGAATCTTGGTCAGGCAATTTGAGACAATATAAAGCAATTCCTTTTACGGGGGATGAGCAGTACAGTTTTCAGCAATGAGAACTCTTGAATAGGAAGACAAGATTTGATTCAACAGAGCCTAGAAGCAATGGGGATAAGAACTTTGCATTGCAAGATCACATTAAAGCTGTTATTGATTGGGCTGAGAAGGTGCCTTAAAACCATCATATCTGTTGTGTCATTGATCTTTAGAAACTTTCACTATGCTGCACTTACCAATGAGTTTAATGACAATGCCCGAAAGAAAGACTCAGTAGAAAGAGCAGAGGACAGCCAGGGCCTGAGGGCCTCCTAAATCTTAATATTTTGTAGATTTTCCAGCTGTAGCCTTTTGATTCATCACTGTTGGGAGATTAGAGACTAAGGCTGAAATTCACATCCTGCTGAGAAGAAAGGAGCTTTGATATGAATAAATAAATTGCATGTTTATTTGTATCGATATCTGCTTTGTCCCCTCCTGAGGATCTGGGGAAAGATTAATGGTGGTAATGAAAACCCTTCCGAAATGAATCTGACTGGCTTAACTGACCTGTCTGGTGAGAGTTGGTGCTTCAAGAATTGGAGTTAGCAAAGAAAGGGAGAAAGGAAGAAATTGCAGCCTCCTTTTCAGAAATGAGCTTTTGAGACATGTAACATTTAAAGTTTAACCTATTTATTCTTGTCAAGGTTGGGGTACAGAGTGGATAACACAGCATATACTAAAATATAGTTACATATACACACAATGTTTCAGGACAGGGTTCAGCTAAAGCATGGTAATGTAATTCTTGAGTGAGGGCAGGTAAACCCAACTAGCTTTGCTTAGAAATCAGTAGAGAATGGATTTCTATTTCAGACAACTAACTAGTAGGCTAAAAACAATTGTTCAAAATGCATTTTATAGATGTTATATATTATCTTCAAGGAACTATAAATTAGGTGCCTCGAAATGAATGTAAAAACTAGAACTTTATCAACTGATTTGATTAGTTATACTTGATTCTCTAATTTCATTGTACCTTCTGTCAAGCGCGTCCTCAAGGAAGTGGTAGAAATAGTGTTTCATACAATGAAACTATAAAATTTGCCTCACAGATAACAAGGATTGAATGCTTTAGACACAGCATACAGTATTTGGAAAAGCTCTTTTACATATTGATACAGTGACTCTGGAAAGAGCCTCCCAGAAATTTGTCAGTGACCCAGGCAGTGTTCAACTGAGAAAAGGTATGCCTTTGATAAACATGGGCTTAATTAGAATTACAGAATTTAGAATCAAAACAAGTCTCCAAAATAATCTAATCTCTAGCAGATCAGGAAACAACTGGGATTATCAGTTGTTACGTCTTAGTGTGCTACGAAGCTGAAACATTAAATGGGTTCAACCTCATTCAATCAGTTGTGATCTAACAACACAGCCATTCCACCTGGTTCAACCAATCAGGATCTGAGCGGCCTGTCTCCCAACCCAATATCACAAGTGGACAAAGAAAGCAGAGACTTTGATTGTGCTTGTGCTTGAAGACTTGCTTGGATTCTCTTTCCAGGGCCAGAGTAAGCAAAAGATGGAGTGCCCGGAAATGAGACTGAACTGAAGGGTTCGCACAAATAGAGAAGCAACAAAGGGACACATACACAGAGAGAAAGAGGCACATGGAAGAAGGAAAGCCATCTTTTATTGGACATCTGCTATAACCTGTACAATTCTAGATGCCAATAATTCTCACGAAAATATTGTTGGTAGGTATTATCCCCACTTAATAGATGCAGAATCAGAGTCAGAGTTAAAAGTACTTTTCAAGGTCACATTGATAATGTAACCAGATCCAAGGCATTCTGACTCAAGATTCAGATTCAACCTATATTTATTTATTTTCTATTGCATTCTAAGTACTTTGCCAAGTACAGTATTCATGCAGACATGATTTTTATTTATTACAAAATATTTTCTGTCCAAATTGAACTTCAAAAGACATTCTGTAAAACATTGTTTGTTTTCAATACTGTTCATGTGTCAGATTCTCTTAGGGGTATAATCAAATACACAGTCCCGGGTTCTGTGCATCCTGACTTCATAATGTGGCTTGAGAGTTATTTTTACAGTTGATTTGGGTGCCCCACCTTGATTCAAATCAACTTGGGTTATTAATTCCCTCACAACATTCTGGAAAATAGTTGTCTAACTTTTTCTTGAATCTACCACTCCCTTCCCTTTAAAAAAAAAAATATTTAGCCCTGGCTGGTTAGCTCAATTGGTTAGAGAATTGGGCTGATACACCAAGGTTGTGGGCTCAGTCCCCATCAAGGAACATACAAGAAGCAATGAATGCGTAAATAAGTGGAATAACAAATTATCTCTCTCTCTCTGTCTCTCTCTTTCCCTCAAAAAAATAAAATTTGTCTTTTTCTCCCTGATACTGCCATTGAGGCAGCTTCTTGTGTTAGCTCTTAATGGCTATTTCTAGTACCAGGTCCTCACATTTTGCCATGTGATTTGCGATCCTCTTAGGTTGAGAGATGACTTCCTCATGCAGTGGCCAATTTCAACTGGTTGAATTTCTATTTTTCAGACACAGTTTATATTCAATATTATTCTGTATCAGCTTCAGATGTACAGCAAAGTGGCCAGAAAATTACGCACCTTACAAAGTGGTCCCCCCTGCTGCCCCCAGAACCCACCTAGCTCTATAGTTATCATGACTTTAGGAAACTTCTCTTTGCTGATTTCTGCCATCCTCAAAGTTCTGGCCTTTGATCTTTTTGGCATCTGGTATGCTAATATCTATTCTTTGCTATTAATGATAAATATTTAATAAATACCTATTAGATACAAAGTGAATCATGGCAAGTATGTGTTGTATGATCACCATCTGCCTGAGCAGATATTATTTGTTGATTATCCCTGATCTCTTCAATGTAGCTTCAGAATCCTTCTGAACACAGAGGTCCAGGCAACCATACCAAGCAATCAAATTTGACACATGAAGTGAAATTTAGTTGCTATGACTATGCCAGGCTATAACAGGTAATAGTGTGTGTAATCAGGGAAAATAACACCATTCTCTTTCTTATGTGAAAAACCTTATGTGTGTGGCAAGGTAGAGCAGGAAGGAGTGTCTTTACCTTGATAATAGAACACTGATCACCCCTGACTTTCTCTGTCCTTCTCTTTTTCTGCTTTTACTGCATATTTGTGCCATTTTCTAGCAACATCATGTGTTTTAGATCTCTGGCATTCTGCTCCTGATGACTGTTTTAAGTTTTGGTGACTTTCTATAAGTCCTCGTTAAGGGTTTGCCTTCTCATCACCATAGTGGTTTTATGAGGCAAAATAATATGGTTATTTTTCTCTGTCTTTATATTTATATATATAAATAATACGTACAAACATATATACTATCCCATATATATGTTAACATATATTTTATAATATACTAGAGGCCTGGTGCACGAAATTTGTGCAAGGGGCTCGGCCCTTGCAGCCCCAGCTGCCTCAGCTGGCCTTTGCAGCCCCAGCTTCGTCTGGAAGGTCTGCTCTTTATTAACTCTTTATTATACTAGTTCTTTATTATATAGGATGCATATAAATATGTTCACATAATATGTATTTGTGCATATAATATACATGCACACACACACACATTATCCTACATCTAAAGTGAAAAATGAGTTGCCATTCTGTACAAGTTCAAGCAAATTGAAAAATTAAAAATTATCTTTTGTGGACAAGGAGGTTAGATACACTGTTTTCTAAACACTTCGCAGTCTTTGTGAAAAGAGCTTGCCCACAGTTTCACAGAAAGATTTAAACTAATGCTCAGTGATAAATCCACACACATGAGCTGTAGGTAGAAATATACTTTGATCCTGAATTTGAAACACAAACCATGGCTCCAATGGTTTCCCTGGGAGCTCACAGCCCTGGCCCATTTTTACATTCTGGGAGAAACTAAAGTTTGAATTGGCCGTGTGTGTTACCCTTTGGTCTTCCACGAAATTCTTTCTACATCTGTCACCATTGTTTTCAACTTTTGTGTAGTTGCCCTATGAAATTGTTGATCTTTCCAACAATGAAAGCCCTGAAATACTTGGCTTCAAGAATTAATTTAGAGGCCAGGATGTTGCTTTGGTCCATGTGAGCACAGGGTGCCAACTGAGAAAACATTTTATAACCTGTGCTTGGGCCTGACAGAGAGAACTCTGGTCATGTTCACTTTTCCAGAGAAAAAGTGTACCTTGGACATATAATATTTCAGGGGTAGTAAGGGCAGCTTTTCCTACCCCAGCTGGTACAGATTTGTTTATCTGGAGAGATTTTGCTCTATGGCAGCCTACCCGTTTGACTTGAAGATTTTGATTTTTCAGTATCATGCCTCTGTAATGAGAAACTTGTGCTGACATATGTTTATTAATCTTAGTTAAAAGACACCTTCCCAGATGGTTTATACCTGAGAAACAGTCACAGCCATCAATCCTTCTCTAATCAGCAAGTTTTCCTTCCCTCCTGGCACCGCACCAATTTGTTGAGTTGACCAAGAGTTGCTTCTCTTTGGCCAGGTGTGGTACGTCCTTGTACTTTAGAAGGATGGAGGGAAGTGAGGCAAATTGCTTCGCTCTGAGAAGCCAGTGAGTTTGTGTCTCATCGACATACCCTAGTAGCCCCTACCTATAGTTGAAAGGATTCATCTCACATTATTTTTCACCTTACAGTCTGTAAGTCATGGTAATGAGATGCTGTCTCTGTACGCTCCCACTTCAACAGGCTGTCTGGGGAAGTACAGCTGCACACAGCTGGCTTCTAATCACCACTTCCCCATGGATGCAGAGGACTGACAAACAGGGACGTAGGGGTTGTTTGGGAGTTGTTGTTTCTTTATTGGAGAGGCTCACCTCTTCATTCCAGCATCTGCTATCATTGCTTCCCTGGAAACTCCTGGGCATTTCTTGCTCACCACAGAAGCTAGACTTCTATAAACAGAAACATTATTCTGGGGTGAATTAGCCAAGTTATTAAAATGATCAATGTGATGGCGAGCAGACTTGGTAGTTGGGAGACAGAGAATAAGCAGCAATGATCTGTGAAATACAAAACATTATGGAAGAAGAGTTAGTGAGTTGTGAGCTTGCCATTGGTAACATGATATTTCCCTGTATCCCATTATGTCAAAAGGGAATTTACGGGATTTTTACCTCATGCTTCCTTCCAGCGTGTGGGCTGGAGAATTGCAGTGTGCGCCTTGGTAATTTAAACAACCATCATTAGGCGTTGCACTTTCGATGTCTAATTAAATCTCTCGTACCGCAGGATCACAACCACACTTCATCATCCGGGGATCTTTACAGTCTGCGCCATACGATAGCAAGCAAAGATATATAAATCTACAATCAATTCTCAGAAGGCCCGAGAGCTAGGGATTTATTTCCACTACAGTACTCTGGAAATTCTATGCTAGTTTTAAGTAATCCCTTGAGAAGGAATAAGGATATTATCATGGTTCTCAAAATTACATTCCTCATAAAATATTGTTTAAAGATAATAATGCATTCCATTTTAGTTGTGTCGTCACCCAGGTATTTTCTTATTGATTGACTACAATGACACACTAAGAAGGGATGCAGTCCTTGAAGAAGATTTAGGCTTGCATTTACCTGACTATTTTTGCTTCTACTGATTTAGCACTTATGTCACCTTCTACTCTCTCAGACAAATGGCACTGGGCCACTGATCTTTTTTTTCTGAAGAGACCAGACACTTCAGTGTCATCCTTCATGTGTCAGTTCTTTTATTTCAATCCCCGATGACAGATTAAGTGGTGAAATGTTAGACACTTACCTATGTGGAAATGTATGGCCCTGAACTTATAATTAGGCAAATGAGTTCCATGTGTGTATGAAACTGCCTGATAAATACTCCTTCATGCAGATTACAATTCCAGGAAACTGTATAAGGAAAGATTGGATCTGACTCCAAAAATTTACAATCTATAAAAAATAGCCATATTTTAAATAATAAAGATTCTTTCCGACGTTAAGATTTCCTGAATATTTACAGCCAAGTTTCCAAAAACTATATTTTAAGATATCGCTTCATAACTTCAATGTTCTGAAAACAAAAATGAATCTTCCATTTGACAAATTACTTTGCCTACAAGTAAGATATTTGAATAAGTGTGCATTTTTTCCTTTCCTTATTCTTTGACTGATAAGCGGACTTATATTTTTGAATTTTGGTGTTGATTTCTTATAAGAACTTGAAAGGTGAAGAAAGGAAACAGGCTACATCATGGCAGACTTGGGTCACTGTACCACCGTCTAAAAAATAAAGTAGGATGCGAGTGTTGTTTCAGCCCACGATTCTTGATTTGATGTATAATGTCATCAGATGAAACATGAAGTAGAGATAGGCTTTCTAACCAGCTGTGTATTTTGGTTCCAGCTGACTGACAGTAGAAAGAAAATGTGTCAGTCATGAATATTAAGTTTCTTTCTAGCATTTTTCTTCCAGATGGAGGCAACATGCACATTGTAGCAATGCTTCTTCCAGCTGATGAATTTTCTTATTTATATTTTTGGCAAAGCATATTGATTTTCATCTGTGACTTTTACCTGAATATCCTACTGCATGGTTTTAAAAATATTCAGCTTAGCAGCTTCTAAAACACTCCACCATCCAAAAAATTCTATTTTTATTGAAGTCATTCCAGCACAAGCCCTTTTATTATCTCTCAAGCCCTTCATTCTTCTTTATCCTATTTACTATCTTTGGAAGTACATAGTATTACACATCTACCTTTTTAACTTATTGACAACATAATTTTCCAGTTTTGCCATCACAATAATACTAGTAATCAATTTTAATACTGAAATCTACTGATTTTAATATTGTCCTTGTGCCAGTTACTTGAAGAATGTTTGATATTCTCTATGGCTCTTAATTCTTCCAAAAGCTCTATAAGTATAACACCATTATTTCCATTATTCAGTTAAGGAGACTAAAGACAAAAGAGGCTCAATAATTTCCCCAAGACCCCATAGCTAATAAGTGGTAGAAATGGATTTGAAACTCATCTCTTTGAATCCCAATCTTATTCTTTTAACTGCTGAACTATCAACATTTTACAAACTTGATAATTCTTTTACTCATTCACTAATATCTGCCTTATATTTTCAAACAAAATTGCAATAGGGATGTAACTATAACAAATGATTAAAGGTTATGCTTTTCCTCATTTAGGTTTCTGACTCTTTGAAAATTATTTTCAGGCTGGTCCCCAGGAAGCCCAAAGAGAGTCATATCTAAAGGAAAGGGTTTTATGTTGGGAGACCAGTTTTCATTGAATAGCTCTTTTCCTGACTCTTATCCCCATGGCAACAAGCATCTGACTGAATTCTTTGCAATCTCCACCAAATGGCAAAGAGCTGAACTTTCTAGAGGGGCTGCTGCTTGTTGGAGATGAGGCATAGTGGTCCAGCACAATGGCACTCGCCATACATGTCCAGCTGTCGGCTTTGTTTCCTGATAAATCTATTGATGGCTTTGAGAAGGTGGGAAGGAAAAAGACAACACATACCCAAATTACCATCATCATAATCCTTGATGTTACCATTAGTATTGATAGAAGAACTGTTTCTAATCTATCTGTTGCCTTTCAGAAAAATTAAGATTTACATAGTTTAAATATCAGTTACCACATCTAATTTATCCAGCATTTATTCAGCCTTTTGGTTGTCCAAGTCAATCACCGAAAATGAAATCTTGCCTTTTTGATTTGTTGCTGGCCCTTATTTGAATAGGAAAATAGAAACTTCACATTTGAATGTTTCAAGCCTCATCATATTTTTCTTCTCCACGTGACAACGATAAACAGATCTTAGCAAAATCTCAGACGCAAAAGAAAATTTTAAAATGAACCATACTGTCATTTCTTTTGAATGATGTGGCAATAAACCAACAATTCAAAGGATCACTGAACATCTAGACTTCTAAAGCATGAGAGTGTCTCAGATTGTTGGTATAAGAAAGCACCATTCAACTTAATGAAGTTTCAAAGGGTAACTTTTTTAAAGAAAACTCATATTTTTGGAATGTCAGTGATGATTGGCTGAGAGAAAACTTAATAGAATGAAAAGACATGAGACTTGGAGATGGAGAGACAATCTGAGAACTTGAATTCATGACTTAAATTCACCAAGCTTTGGTTTTCTTAAGAATGAGAGAAGTAATTGCCTCAGGCAAGGAAACAAGAGGAAAAAAACCCACACAAATGGGACTACATCAAACTAAAAAGTTTTTGCACAGCAAAGGAAACCATCAACAAAATGAAAAGACAACCCACTGAGTGGGAAAACATATTCTCTGATAGATCTGGTAAAAGCTAATATCCAACATAAAGAACTTACGGAACACAATACCAAAACAAACAAATAAAAAACACACCCAACAAAAATCCAGTTAAAAAATGGGCAAAGGAGCTGAATAGACACTTCTCCAAAGAGTACATACAGATGGCCAATAAACATATGAAAAAAATGCTCAAAGTCACTAATCGCCAGAGAAATACAAGTTAAAACCATAATGAAATATCACCTCACACCTGTCAGAATGGCTACCATTAATAATCAATAAAAAACAGTGCTGGCAAAGATGTAAAAGAAAAGCGTACCCTCATGCACTGTTGGTGGGAATGCAGAGTGGTGCAACCACTGTGGAAAGCAGTATGGAGTTTCCTCAAAAAATTAAAAATGGAACTGCCTTATGTCCCAGCAATTCCACTTCAGGAAATATATCCAAAGAAACTCAAAATACTAATTCAAAAGAATATATGCACCCCTATGCTCATTGCAGTGTTATTTAAAATAGCCAAAATTTGGAAGCAGCCCAAGTGCCCCTCAGTAGATGAGTGGATAAACAGCTGTGGTATATTTACACAATAGAATACTGAATGGCCATAAAAAAGAAGGAAATTTTAACTTTTGCGACAGCATGGATGGACCTGGAGAGTATTATGCTAAGTGAAATAAGCCAGCCAAAGAAAGACAAGTACCATATGATTTCACTTATATGTAGAATCTAATGAACAAAAACAACAAAAAAAAACCACAAAGTGAAGACAGACTCATAGATACAGAGAAAGACTGACAGCTGTCAGAGGGGTTGGCAGCTGGTGAGAAGGGTGAAGGGATAAAGCAAAGAAAAAACATAAAAGATTCATGGATACAGACAACAATATGGTGATTACCAAAAAGAAGGGAGGTGGGGGGAGGGAGAAGAGGGTAGAGGGGATAACTGGTGATGGAAGGAGACTTGATTTGGAGTGGTAAGCACATAATACAATATAAAGATAATGTATTGCCAAGTTGTATACCTAAAACCTACATAATTTTATTAACCAATGCCACCTAGATAAATTCAATTAAAAAATAATTGGTAGGAGAATCCAAGATGGCGGCATAGGTAAACACCTAAACTGCTGCCTCACACAACAATTTCAAAACTACAACTAAAAGACAAAACGTCTATCACCCAGAACCACGGGAAAGCTGGCTGATTGGAAGTTCTACAACTAGAAGGAAAGAGAAAAGAGCATTGAGACGTGCACGAGTGCTGAAAAGCTGAGGTACGGAGGCGCGTGATCCGGGCTGGCTGCAGGCATTGCTTTTTTCAACCCGAAGGGAGACAAGCCCCTGATTACTCTGAAATCCAGTCTCTGGGGAGACACGGGGGACTCCTACAAGGAGAAGCTGGACTGTCTGCCACTGAGGGTGGCTTGCTTGCAGAGCTGCGCACAGGAATAATTGTTTACTACACTGGGGCACGGACTTGCGCATGCCGTCAGGGACGCAGAGCTGGCTAACTAGCAGCCATTGCTGATTGCCACGCCCTAGCCTAGTGACACCCTGAGACCCCGCCCTGCACAACCTACAAACCCACCCAAGCTCCAAGCAGCGAATTTAGCATAAGAAAGGCCTGCCCTATCACAGCTTAACCTAGCAAACTTGCAGCCCGGGTCAGACAGCTCCAAAACCTCCAAACCCCAAACAAAGAGGAGAAAACTGTAGCTCTCACTGTAGCTCCTGCTGGGTGGCCTCAGACAGTAGCTGACCTGCACCCCATTGGAGATCCAGAAGCCAGTGTACCTAGTGGTCAGTGTGAGACACCAGATTTCAACTCCTCACATCCATAAGTGACACATTCAAGAGGCAGACTCAGTGAGCACCAAAGCCCCACTGAAACAAGTCCTGCCCCATAAGCGTGTCTTCAGCGCAGCAGTTCTTCCATTATAGACACAGCGAGTGCTCACAGCTAATTGGCCTGGAGGTCAATTCCTCCCAGTGTACCAACAGCAATTAAGGCTTAACTACACCAAGACTTTGCACTCAGCCCACAAAGGGGTGTACCAAGAGCATCCACCTCATGTGATTGAGGAGGCTGAGTTACTGCCCCCTATAGATCACCTACCACACAAAGCTACTCCATCAACACAGGGAAGCAGCCAAAATGTGGAGACAAAGAAACATGTCACGAATGAAAGAAACGGAGGAAAGCAAACTACTGGATGACATAGAGTTCAGAACCACATTTATAAGGTTACTCAAGAATCTTCTTAAAACCGCTGAGAAACTTGATGACACTTCTGAAGAGCTTAGTGAGACCTTCAAGGACCTTAATGAGAATGCCAAAAAAATGGAAAAGGATCAGTCAGAAGTGAAACATACACTGTCTGAAATAAAGAATATACAGAAACTCAACTGTAGATCAACGTACCCCAAGAATCAAACCAAAGATCTGAAATATGTGGAAACAAAAAAAAAAATCCAACCAGAAAAACAAAAAGAAAAAAGAATCCAAAAATATGAAGATAGTTTAAGGAGACTCTGGGACAACTTTAAGCGAACCAACATCCGAATTTTTGGGGTGCCAGAAGAAGGGAGAGAGCAAAATATTGAAAACCTATTAGAAGAAATAATGACAGAAAACTTCCCCTACCTGGTGAAAGAAATAGACTTACAAGTCCAGGAAGCGCACAGAACCCCATACAAGAGGAATCCAAAGAGGACCACACCAAGACACATCATAATTAAAATGCCAAGGGCAAAAGACAAAGAGAGAATATTAAAAGCAGCAAGAGAAAAACAGTTAATTACCTACAAGGGAGTACCCATACGACTGTCAGCTGATTTCTCAACAGAAACTATGCAGGCCAGAAGGGAGTGGCAAGAAATATTCAAAGTGATGAACAGCAAGAACCTACAACCAAGATTACTCTACCCAGCAAAGCTATCATTCAGAGCTGAAGGTCAGATAAAGAGCTTCACAGACAAGAAAAAGCTAAAGGAGTTCACCACCACCAAACCAGTATTACATGAAATGCTAAAGGGTATTCTTTAAGAAGAGGAAGAAGAAGAAAAAGGTAAAGATAAAAATTATGAACAACAAAATGACATCAAATACATACCTACCAACAAGTGAATCTAAAAATCAAGTGAATAAAAAATCTGAAGAACAGAATGGACTGGTGAATATAATAGAATCAGGGACATAGAAAGGGAGTGGACTGACGATTCTCAGGGGAAGCAGGTGTGAGGGGTGTGGGAAGAGATTGGACAAAAATCTTACTCCTATGGATGAAGACAGTGGCGGGGGGTAAGGGCATGGGGTGGGGTGGGGAATCAGGTAGAGGGGAGCTATGGGGCAAAAAAAAAAGAGGAACACCTGTAATAATCTGAACAATAAAGATTTATTTAAAAAAAAGTAATTGGTAGCTTACCATGTTATTGCAAAAATTATGACTAAGATATATAAGATATAAACAAATACCCCATCATATAATAGTTGCTCAAGAAACTAGCTACCACTATTTTTCTCTCACTATTATTTTGTAATGTATCATGGCGTTACCTGCCTAGGAGGAGAGCTGAGTGGATGATCATTTCTTCAGTAGGAGACAATTGGACAGGTGAATAATGCAGTGAACATTATTTGTTAACTTTCTGCCTGTGAGGGAGTGTTCTTATGAGCCTGAGGACCGTGAGTACAACTTGCCAGACATTAAGCTATGCAAATCAATAGGCTGAAGACATCCACAACCTCTCAAAACTCTTATGTTTAAAAAAAATCTATGAGATGGAGAGAGTTGGCCCTCCAAGGGAAGATGCTTAGAGAATGAGATCCAGTTGGAGGAGCCATTTAATTATATTTATTGACCCTTCAACTGGAAGTCACCCAGTGCCCAGGCATGGATGCACAAGGGATATTTGAGGCTCCACTTTTAATGCAAGTGAAATGCTGCAGGGGAGAGCAGAGAAAGCAGATGTTTGCAAAGCCATGGGCTCTTAAGCTGCACTGACATAGGCTCCGTCTGATTGTAACCCTTTTCCAGTAACAGGGTCCTGCTCAGAGTTCTGATCTAAGAACCTCATTGCTGAACTGGCAATCAGCAACCCCCTGGAGTGATCCCAGCTGACATGGGAACAAAGGCCGGAAGAATAAACAATCTGGTTAATTGAGTTTGAATGATGGAATTGCAACAAGGGACCAATAAAAGGTGCAATAAGAAAGATGTTTAAACATTCTAATAAACCTTGAAGAGATAGTGCTGTTGGGACTCAGGAAATAACTGAAAAAAAGCCATGGAATCAAAACATGTAAGCTAGGAATCTAATGGTGTGATTATGGGAAACAAGCAAATCAAAGGTTATGTTTTTAAATTTCTGTTTCTATAACTTCAGTGTTTTTTTTTTACCATTAACTTTAAGAGTGATCCTATAGGCCCGGCCAGCATGGCTCAGTGGTTGAGCATTGACCTATGAACTAGGAGGTCATTGTTCAATTCCTGGTCAGGGCACATGCCCAGGTTGTGGACTCAATTCCCAGTGTGGGGTGTGCAGGAGGCAGCCAATCAATGATTCTCATCATTGATGTTTCTCTCTTTCCCTCTCCTTTCCTCTCTCTGAAATCAATAAAAATATATTTTAAAAAAGAGTGATCCTGTAATTAACGTGCATTTTGTAAGAATTTACCTATTATATGTGACCTTGAGGAAGTCATTAAATCTAAGTCTCAGTGTCCTCATCTGTAACATGAGGATAATAATATCCACCTTGTAGAGTTAAAGACAAGAGATTGTGTGTGTGTGTGTGTGTGTGTGTGTGTGTGTGTGTGTGTGTGTGTAAACATAGAGGTATTAATTTCCTAGGATTGCTGTAAGAAAATACCACAAACTGGTGACAAGCACAGAAATTTATTACTCACATTTCTGGAGTTTGGAACTCCAAGGTCAAGCTTTCAACAGGTTTAGATTTTTTTCTCCAGCCTCTTTCCTTGCCTTGCCGATGGTCACCTTCTCTATGTCTTCATATGGTCTTTCCACTGGCTGCACCCCCAGTGTCTCTTTGTGTGTTCAAATTTCCTCTTCTTACAAGGACACCAGTCATATTGGATAAGAGCCCACCCTAATGACCTTATTTTAACTTAATTACCTCGATAAAGGCCCCCATCTCCAAATATAGCCACATTCTGAGATACTAAGCATTAGGTCTTCAACATGAATTGGGCAAAGGAACACAATTCAGCCCATAACAGTATACATAGTGAGTTAAGCCTTACAGTATAGTCCCAAGGGGGCCTAATATATGGTGATGGTATATTATTTGATTTTGGGTTGTGGGCACACAGAGCAATATATAGAACTTGTATTGTGGAAATATATACTGGAAATCTATATGATCCTATTAACCAATGTCACACCAATAAATTTAACAAAAAGAAATACTTCCCCATAGCAGGCACCCAATAAATAATAGCCTTAATAACTATAAAGGGTATTATTATTTATTATTATATAATTCGATTTTCATATCAAATAATGTTAGATGCAAATTATTTTCAGACTAATTTTATATATAGGTAGGGAAACTGAAGTGCAGAGAAGGTGAAGTACTGACCCAATATTGCATCATGTGTGTTAGTTTTAAAGCTGGAGATGCACCTCATGTCTTGGGATCCCAAATTGTTTGCTTTCTACTGCATTGTACTAACACCAAGTAGTTGGGCAATGGTCAGAGAACTGATTTTCCTATTAAATTCATGACTATCCTGACCCAAAGCATTTGTACTGCATCTATTCCAAAGAAGCTATTCATCCCAGTAATTCAGTGTCTGAGCAATTAAAGTATTCTCTAATTATAGGCAAATTCATTCTTTCTCAGAATTCTGAGCTTTTATCCCAAGCTCAAAACTGTGAAACGAGAAGCAGACTTTTCCAATTCTGGGAGATTATTTATCTTTTAACTTTTATGTCATGTTGTCTGTTGTCCAATATGGAAGCCAACCGATAGAAATCTACTCATCTTTTTATCACCAAAGTACCTGCATCTGTCCACACACTCCATAGCCCCTATCTATAATAATAAAAACATAATATGCAAATTGATCAAATGGTTGAACAGTGGAACAACCGTCTGGACATCCTTCCAGATGAACTTTCAGACGACCCTCTGGAAGAAGCCAGGGCTGCAGCCATGGGATTGAGGCAGCCGCCGCAGCTGCGAAGGCCTACTCTTGCATGAATTTCATGCATCAGGCCTCTAGTCCTTTTTTTTAAAAAATAAATATTTATTGCTCAGATTATTACAGTTGTTCCTCTTTTTTCCCCCCATAGCTCCCCTCCACCCAGTTCCCACTCCACCCTCTGCCCCACTGTCCTCATCTATAGGTGTACGATTTTTGTCCAGTCTCTTTCTGCACCTCCCACACTCCCTTCCCCTGAGAATTGTCAGTCCACCCCCTTTCTATGGCCCTGATTTTATTATATTCACCAGTTTATTCTGTTCATCAGACTTTTTATTCACTTGATTTTTAGATTCACTTGTTGATAGATATGTATTTGTTGTCACTTTGTTGTTCATAATTTTTATCTTTCCCTTTTTCTTCTTCTTCCTCTTCTTAAAGAATACCTTTCAGCATTTCATATAATACTGGTTTGGCGGTGATGAACTCCTTTAGCTTTTTCTTATCTGTGAAGCTCTTTATCTGACCTTCGATTCTGAATGATAGCTTTGCTGGGTAGAACAATCTTGGTTGTAGATTCTTGCTATTCCTCACTTTGAATATTTCTTGCCACTCCTTTGTGGCCTGCATAGTTTCTGTTGAGAAATCAGCTGAGAGTCATATGGGTACTCCCTTGTAGGCAAGTAACTGTTTTTCTCTTGCTGCTTTTAATATTCTCTTTGTCTTTTGCCCTTGGCATTTTAATTATGATGTGTCTTGGTGTGGTCCTCTTTGGATTCCTTTTGTTTGAGTTTCTCTACGCTTCCTGGACTTGTAAGTCTATTTCTTTCACCAGGTGGGAGAAGTTTTCTGTCATTATTTCTTCAAATAGGTTTTCAGTATCTTGCTCTCTCTCTTCTTCTGGCACCCCCATAATTTGAATGTTGGAACATTTGAAGTTGTCCCAGAGGATCCTTACACTATCTTCATATTTTTGGATTCTTTTTTATTTTTGCTTTTCCGGTTGGGTGTTTTTTTGCTTCCTTGTATTTCAAATCTTTGACTTGATTCTTGTAATCCTCTAGTCTGCTGTTGGATCTCTGTATATTATTCTTTATTCCAGTCAGTGTATGCTTAATTTCTAGTTGGTCCTTTTTCATACCCTTGAAGGTCTCACTAAATTTATTGGAGGTTTCTAGAAGATTCTTGAGTAACCTTATAACCATGGTTTTGAACTCTATATCCAGTAGTTTGCTTTCCTCCATTTCTGTCATTTGTGACCTCTTTCTTTGTCTCCGCATTTTAGGTACTTCCCAATCTTGATAGAGTGGCTTTGTGTGCTAGGTATCCTATAGGGCCCAGTGGCTCAGCCTCCCTAATTACCTGAGGTGGACACTCTTGGTGCACCCCTTTGTGGGCTGTGTGCACAGTCTTGTTGTAGTTAAGCCTTGATTGTTGTTAGTATCACTGGGAGGAATTGACCTCCAGGACAGTTGTCTGTGAGAATCAGTTGTGTCTACCATGGTAGAATTTCTGTGCTGGACACACCCTTATGGAGCAAGACTTGGTTCAGTGGGGCTTTGGCGCTCACTGAGTCTGCCCCCTGAGTGTGTCTCTTATGGATATGAAGAGTTGTAATCTAGATGGTCTCACTCTGACCACTGGATACACTGACTCTTGGATCTCCAAGGAGGTGCAAAATCAGCCACTACCTGAGGCCACCCAGCAGGAGCTACAGAGAGATCTGCAGATTCCTCCTCTTTGTTTGGGGTTTGGAGGTGCCCAGATGAGGCCCAGCTGTGAAGCTGTGCAAGCTGCTGTTGAGCCTTAGGCTTTCTTTTGGAAGCTCTGGGGCTTTCTGACACAGCTGCAGTACTTAGGTTTCAGATTGCAAAGGGCCAGGCCATTCATTTGCAAAAGCCTCTGTGCACAGTTTGGGTGGGGTTGTAAATTGGGTGGGGCGGGGTCTCAGGGAATCACCAGGGCAGAGCAAACAGCGATGGCTGACCATCAGCCTGCCCCAAAGAGGTTCCCAGGTCTCTGTGTCCTGCAGCACTGTGCAAGAACAATGATCACTGCAAGCACCTCTGAGAGAAAGCTGCCCTCATGTTCTGGCCCAATGCTAGACAGTCCAGTTTCTCCCCATATGAGTCTGGGTCCCCAGAGTCTCACCTGGAACTGGAGTTCAGAGCAGTCGGGAGCTTATGTCTCCCTCACAATCGAGAAAGACAATGGTGTACTCTGTTGCCAGCCTCTTTCTGCACGCGAGCCTCCGTACCTCCACACTTCACTTCTTCACCTCTGCACCTCCTCCCAGTCTCAATGTGCTTTTCTCTTTCCTTCTAGTTGTATAATTTCCACCCAGCCAGCCTTCCCATGGTTCTGGATGATATCCGTTTTGTCTTTTAGTTGTAGTTATTTTTTTTAAATATATTTTATTGATTTTTACAGAGAGGAAGGAAGAGGGGTAGTGAATCAGAAACCTCAATGAGAGAGAAACATCAGTCAGCTGCCTCCTGTACACCCCCAACTGGGAATGTACCCACAACCAAGGTACATTAACAACCAAGTACCACAACCAAGGTACTTGACCGGAATCGAACCTGGGATCCTTCAGTCTTCAGGCCAACGCTCTATCCACTGAGCCAAACTGGCTAGGGCATTAGTTGTAGTTTTGAAGTGGTTGTGTGAGGCAGCCAGTTCAGCTGTTTACCTATGCCGCCATCTTGGTTTCCCTCAACACTGTTAATATATTCTCAGGCCTCTAGTCTTATAATGAATAAAATGTCCTAGCTTCTACCTAAGGCCAGATGTCTCAATATCTCTACTTCTTAAGGACTTTACTCTTGTGATCATCTCCCCTCTTTCTGCTCCATTGATTTCTCCCTCTTTACTGTATCACTCCATCAGCATATAAACAACTTCTAGCATCTTAGATCTTAAAAGAAAAGAAAGAAAACACACATTTGGTGGACCTCTAGTTACTGCTATATTACATTTTATCCTGTTCTAGTAACATATAGAAGGTGATACAGTCATTGTCTCCAATATCTCTACTGTCATTTACTTCCCAACCCACTTCATCTATGTTTTCATCATCTTCCTCCACAGAAATCCATATGTTCACATCTCTGTTTTTACAGTACTTAGTCTCTTAGAAGCATCCAACACTGTTCACTCTATTCTTCATGAATGCTTTCTTCTCTTGGCTGTTGGCTTAGCATATTCAACTTATTCCTGCCCTACTTACATTACTGGCTACTTCATCTCAGTCTCATTGTTTGATCCTTGCCTGACAATCTTAAGGACCCTACAATTGAGTCCCCCTCAGATCCTAGGTCCCTAAGGGAACTTCCCCTCAGATTCTAGGATCCTAAGAGATCTGAGAAAAAGCAATATTTTTGCACTTAATCCTGGATTAAATGTAAAAAAAAAAAAAAACACAAAAAAAAACTTTAAGTCTCATACTCAGATGCTGTCCAATATACCATATGTTTTTCTAGTTTTATTTATCCTGCTGCTTGAATAGTGTTTATTTTCTCACTTGGTTTGTTTCCTATTTGAAAGCATCTGTCAGAATTGATTTTAGAAGGTATGTGTGTTTGTATTTTAGGTATTATTTATTGAGTACATTTTGCATGCATTCTCTTACATAATCTTTGTAAGTGCCCTATGAGTGAGTGGTTATTGTCACTTTATAGACAGAAACTTGAACCTTAGAGAGTTTCAGTGACTTATCCAAGTTCATACAGTCAATGGCAGAGTCAGAATCCAACCTCCATGTCTAACCCTATTGCAGGTGCACTTAAAAAGTATAATGTGATATTTAGCAGAGCATACTGGGATTTGGAGTCATGATATAGCCTTGGTGGGGTGGTGATTTGTAGAGTGCCTTTTGCTGCTAGCAGCAGAGAATGCAATTCAACCAGAATAAATAATGGGTTTTATCATCTCAGTGAAAGAAACTCCAGAGTTATGTCATAGTAAGATCAGTAGCCCAAGATAGTATCGAGGATTTAAGCTCCTTCCAGGTCTCTTTGCTCTCCTCTGTGCTGGCTTCATCTAAAGCTGTTTCTTCATATAACTGCAAGATGGCTGAAGTAGTTATAGAAGCATACCAAAATACAACACCAATAGGCATTACTAAAGGAGATACTTTTGACTTATGAAACTTACCAGGAAGGAAAACTTTTAGAAGCCCTCCAGTTGACATCCTCTCACACCTCATTAACAAAATTGGCTACTTACCTGTAACCTACCCACCTTGACAGGAGGAACCGATCCTAATGGCTTAGCTTTACAGAATCTATCTACCTGATTCATGGGGAAGGAGAGAGGATTGGAAACCTGAAAAAAATCAGGACTTGGACATCATGAAAAGATGACTACTATTGCATAGGCAACCAAGAAGGTCTACCTGTCTATCAAGGAGTATATTAGGCACTCCTAATATCTGTGACTACATATTAGTGCTTGTGTATGTTCCATTTTGAAGTCACTTTTCCTTTTAATAAACCCTTACTTTGTTAAGAAGAACTTTTCAGCCATTCTTCAGACATCCTTTTTTCCAAAAGTCTAATTAGCTACTTTGTTGGCAAGTCTTAAATAAAACATGCTTTCTGTGGTACCACCAGCAATGTTTATCTATCATTTGGTCTGTGACTGTTTTGTGTAGGATTTCCAATTTGTCAAAAAGCACTGTCATGCTAAGGGGTTGAACACATTCCCACATCATCCAGAGGCTCTTGCAATTTTAAAGTTCTCTCCTTAGAAATAAGTTGTCTGAGCTGTATAATCTCTGATCATGACTGACAATTTGAATATCTTCCAATGACTCCCCCCTTGTTAACAGTATCTGCAACTCAGACACCCTGTGCTGGTCTCACCTCATTCTTATTTATAGCATATTCATATTTTCAAATACTTTCTCCATGCTATTTCCTTTGGCTCTAAAGTAAACCATATTTGTAAGTGGCATTATAAAGCCTCACTGTAAAGTACCTCACATTCTACATATCTAGTTAATCTGCAGATCAAACATCACTACCTGATCTCTCTCTCACTCAATGGCATGGAAACGGACAGTTCTCCAACTACCCTGACTCTGCATTTTGCTTTAGGACAAGCATTCTCACATAGAAAGGACTTTCACATGATGGATTCCAATTTCTTCCCAACTACTCTGGTTGCCATAGGTACCCATGGGATGTAATAAACGGCATCGTCACTTCACTTTTCCAGTAGAGGTGGGACAAGAGTTTCTTGGCAAGGGCCAACATTGCGCGTCACAATCATCCAACCTCTTTCAAATCCTCTTGGCGTGTACTCCCTGTCATTGTTAATCCTCCAGCATTTAATAAAGTGCAAAATAACAAGACCTCTTATATTTGCAGAGTTGACAATTAAATAATTACCCCATTAACTCATTGAGCCAGATTTGTCCCAGTAAGTTAAGGGATTTGGGAGGTATATTAATCCTTTAAGGCCACCAGAGCCACATTTGCAGCTAATGGGCCCATATCCCTAACTTACTACCTGGGAGGGACCGGAGTATTTCTAGGAAATGGAAGCCATTAATCCTCTCTGTACTGAGAAGGGCAGGTGAGAATGACTTTGCACAAATTGATGAGAAAATGTGTTTTGTTTTGTTTTTCTTTTAAGACCAAAAAGAGACTCTGAAATATAGCCAAAATGGGAACTCAATATTTTTCTGGCAAACAGCCTATGTTCAAATTTGAAATCTTGCCATAATTTGTTTATTTGTTTATAGTTTTAAATTCAATACCAAGAGTGGGTCAGCAAGAGTGCTGGGGCCAGAACAATTCTAGCAACTGGAGTCTTTGACAGTGAGAAAGGAACATTGTGATTCTGTTTCTATTGTATAGGCTTCTTATGTAGGTACGTATTAAATAATGTGGACTATTCCCCTAGATGGTGAGTGTGTGGGTCTGGGTGGTGGAGAATGAACATAAAAAGACATTCCTAATAAGAGTGCTGTCCTGCAGAACTGGATGGACTGTGGGAGGGAAGTGGGCCCTCCCCTTAGCAGCAGCAGCAGCTTATCTGAAGGAAAAGTATTTAGGACCCATCTCTGCCTCTGACTTTAGCAGGACGCTGGACATTCCTACTAATATATCCTGGAACCTGGACATGTAAGCCTGGAGGCTGAGCAGTGGTACAGTGCTTGTATGTGTATTCCAGTGGGATTTGCACTTCTCTTGTGCCCAGGCACATGTTTTGGAGTTACATTACCAGATCCAAATGGAGGAAATGTGAGTGTAAAGCTAGAGTGCAGATGGTAGCGGTGGAGGTGGAAAGATGTGGCTAGAGTGATCAGAGCAGAGAAAAGCCAATCTCTGCAGAGAAATGTAGGCCAGGTGACAGCCCCAAACATCTTTTATGTGTCTTCCGACGCCATGTGGTATAAAGAGAGAGAGAGGTAGGAGGTGTCTTGAGTGTTTAAGGGTACAGCCTGGGGCTTACGAATGTATTTACAACCTTATGTTTATTATACATACAGAGCCATACATTCTCAAGGCCTCTGTATCTGGCTGTTCCCTCTACATAACCCCACACATTACTCACAGCTACTCGGGAATAAAGCAAAAGTGTCTTTTTTTGTTTTGTTTAAAAATCACCTTAAAATTTCTGCTTATATCAGTTGGCTATGTGATAGTTAGGTTACTTAGGTCATACACAACACTCCAGGAATTCTTTCTTCCTTTCCAGCTATTATGATCTGTTCTCCAGGGGCCCTTCCTTCCCTCAATGCAGGTTGTGTGCCAAATAAGAAGAAAAGCTTTCATGTCAATGATAAGTAGCATGGAATGTGGTAAAAACTCTTTGATGGGAGGGTGTGGAAATTTGGAGAAAGAGAAGTTTCAGTGGCCTTCTAGAGAAAAAGGCCTCCAGCTAAGATTTAGAACACAGGGATTTTTCCTGCATTGCTCCTTGAGTGGAAGTCATTTCACCTCTCTGTGATTCATCTTTGCCCTTTGAAAACTAACGTATGTAACAGGTGTATGTATTAATAACTCACTTTGTTCCACAAAGGTTGTAAGCCAGCGTCTCAAAGTAGAAACAAAAATGTACTTTGAAATATGTAAATGAGAAAATTGGATCAAGGGAAAAGAGAGTGAAAAATTAAGATGCAGTTAAGGTGATTTGTCCATAAAGTAATTTTAGTTGGTAGAGGAGGTCAGGAAGATACCTTGGTGTTTTCCAATCATAAATGCAAAAAGGGTAATATGATATGATGATGACAACGATGATGGTGACAAATAGTCAATACTTATTAATTGCTTATTGTGTGCCAAGTACTATGCTAAGGAAGCATTTTGTTGTTATTTCCACTTTATCTTGTCCCAAGCTCTATGATGCAGATACAATTACTGTTCTCATTTTTCAGGTAAGGAAACCAAGATTTGATATGATAAAAATAAACATTTTCCATAAGAAGTAGAATATAGTATTTAATATTGCTCCATGGGTCACCAATGCAATATAGGGACCAATATCCTCATAGTTTTATGGTGAATTTAATAGAATTAAATAGCATTAAGAAACCTGTAAGTTGGTATAATGTTATTTATGTCCAAGTGAAGTTGGTTAAAGATCTTCTATAGAAAGCAATGTTGTTTCATGTGTGAAAGATTCTAATGCTTTGGCTTAACCCAATGATACTCTAGAGGCATGAGTAGTTTTAGTCTCAAAGCAATCTTCCACAGATTCAATTTCAGAGGTTTTATTAAGTATTTAAGCTCCCTGACAAATACCTGGAATTGCAAATGTCTATATCACTTGTTCATCCAGTTTGATTCCACTTTGTAAATGTGGTGGAGGCTCATAAGGACACATAAGCAAACAGGTCACTGTAAATTCTTCCACAGAAAGTCCATGGGCAGAACCAAACTGTTCCTCATGAAACAATTTTGAAATGTTTCCAAGCCCCAGAATAATTAATTACCAAAGTTCAATTAACTGATATATTCACATGGTCATAGAAATTTTATTGAGATATGCCAGGTATTAGAGGCATAATGGAAACAAAATAGAGCCAGGCCCACTCATCACTGAGCATATGGTCTACTAATAGGTTTCAGTAATTAAGCAAGCAGTTAAAATGAAGTTTAACAGAATGAACACACAAAGACATGCACACAGGGAAAATGCCATGTGAACTTAAGGCAGAGTGATATGTCTACAAGTCAAGAATCACCAAAGATTGCCAGCAAACCACCAGAAGTTGGGAAAGAAGTCTGGGACAGATAATTTTCTAGCATTTTCCGTGGGAGTGTGGCTCTGCTGACACCTTGATTTTAGACTCTGGCATCCAGAACTGTGATGTTTAAGACTCTCTGTGGTACCTTATTATGGTAACCATAGCAAACTAATAAACACCCCTCCTCCACCCCCAAACTCAAAAGAGAAATCTGGGAGTCATCCTATATCACCTCTAGCTCTCCTCTCAACCACCACATGCAGTCACCGCACTTAGCATCCCTAGCTTTCTTATTTAGTACCTTTGCTTATAGCCTTCTCCTCCTTCCAAGTGCATTAGGCTAAAGCCTAGCTAGCTCAGGCCTAGCTCAGCTCACACATATGGATAAGCCAAGATCCTATCAGGAAAGCAAAAACACTATGCATATTAAGGAATTTACTGTACAAACAAGAACTTCCATGATTGTGGGAATCAGATCTGGAATGGATGCATGAGTTGAAACTAACACGGAGATCTTGAAGACAGGCATGTGCAGCTGACACTGTGGGTCATGTGGTGGTTGGTGTAGAAGCCTATGCAAGGTTATTGACTTCTTGTGATTTACTGGCTTTGTGAGGGTATGGAGGCATGGTAGGTCAACAAGGCCAGCGGTCAGGACTGAGGTGTGGGTGCAGAGAAGGGTAAGAGGGAGCCCAGAGGAGAACCCACCTACACCTGTGCATATACCTTAGCTTCTAACCAACAACGACCTTTACAGTGTATCAGCTGCTGCCACACTTCTACCTCCCAATGTCACATAACTTCATTTTGGGGAATTCTAACCTGGGGCTGGTCAGAGAAAAGGGTTTTAAGCAGCAGCACTCCCACATTGACAGTAAAACACTATAGTTCAAGCTGCAGCAAGTGACCACATAGTTGGCAGCTCAAAACCACAGAAATGCATTCTCTTGCAAATCTGGAGGCCAGACTGGGCCTTAATCAAGGTGCCAGCAGGGCTGTGCTCCTTTCAGAGGCCCTAGGAGTGAGTCTCTCTTGCTTCCTCAGCTTCTGGTGGCTGCCAGCATTCCTTGACCTGTGACTACATCACACTGCACAGTAATTTGCTGTTTACTTTGAGTTGCCTATGAAAATCTGAACTCTTCAAACATGTGGGGCCTGTCTTTCTCTATCCTGATGATTGATCCATAGCAGGCACGAAATTAATGTTGGGGAGTTTTTCTCTGGTCATAGGCTGTATCAGTTGATAATATAGTCCCGGATACACTGGATAGAAAATGCTTTCTTTAATTGTTCCCATGTAGCTATTTTTTTTAAATCAAGAGCTTCTCACATAGGATGATCTAAAATATTGATGCTTTCTGTGGAATCTGATAGGGTTTTGATTTAACTGGCATTGGATTTACCTGAGCAACCTCATTCATTTATCGCAGAAGGCTGTACAACAATGATCATTTTTTACATGTGCAGTTAGATGAAAGAAGTTGTGAAGCAGTGTTATAAAGAAAACTTGGTTCTATCTTTTATAAATAAATTTTTTATCTTCTTGGAATTCCAACATAGATTGAAATGTTTTATGTGATAAAATGAACAGAAATTTAAGCTCTGCCTCCACTGACTTACTCTGTGTTGTTCTGGTTAGTAACCTACCTATGACTTGGTTTTCTCATTATGAGATTAAAATAGCAATTATACCTATCCTAACGGATCATTTCTGTAGATGCACTTTCTCATGTCTGATACAAGTGTATTAATCGCAGTTTGAGTTGAGGCATGCCAGTCCAGATTGTGGAGTCTGATCAGTCCCATTATGTGGCACTGTTATATCTCAAAATATTTTAAGTTATTATTTCATGTGCATATGGGTTATCTCCCCTGACCAGAAACTGTGTTGTTCAGAAATCATTCACTTGATCTACCACAATTAAGAGCATATAATGGGTAGATCAAGTGAATGATTGGAAATTCGCCATTTGATTCATTTATTACACTTCTTATTTTGGGGTTATCAAGATAGGGTAGAGGCAGAACCTCATCTTGCACAATTGGGCATCTTTGATACAGACACCTGAGAAGGCTCTGTCAGGCTGCTACCAGCTTGTCAAATCTTGAGAAAGTGGCTCATAGTTCCAAGAAGAGTTGAAGACGGTCAGAGAGTGAGAGCAGGGTGTAGAGTCCCACAACATGGCGTCTGCAGCAGACTTCCTGCCCTGGGACTACACCAGGGCCTTGCCTCCTTTAGATCCTGTCTTTCCTTTCTGAACCTGTTCTTTACCCAGTTTGTTATTTCTACAAACTCTCCTTTACCTCCTTCCCTAAAAATTCCTTTTCTGCCTAAGTTAGCTGGAGTTGGCTTCTCTTGATTGCCATCAAGAACCCGGCTAGAATCAATCAAAAGTTTAAAAAATATCAATTCTGCCCTAAATCAAAACAATACCCTTTTAATAGTTTTAATAAAATAAGTTTTATTTTATATGAGAACTAGAGGTCCAGCACGTGAAATTGCACAAGACCTAGACCTGCTGCACTGGCGGGACCCCAGACCACCCCAGACCCGCCGCTCCGTGAGACCCATCAGTGCACCTCCTGGTGACCAGTCGTTTGTTTGTTACATTGTTATGGCATTACAGCCACTGGCCTTTTATAATATAGATATCGTATTACATTGTTTGCCAGACGTCTCTAAGCTTCCATCAATTTCTTCATCTCCAAAATACAGATACTTTCTTTTAGGGTCATTTTGAACATAGAATGAATTATTCAACAGATATTTATTGGGTGCTTTTTCTTTGTCAGGCCCTGTCCTATGTTTGGGATATATGTAAAACATTAAAAATATATCCAACGAGTGCTTAATAAAATATAAGTGCTGGCTAAAACCAACAAATAAGGAAATAGTATGAGAAATGATTGTTGTAAGAATTAAACTGTATAAACAAGGAGCTCAAAGCTCCAATGTACTGTATAGTGCTACAAAATGGGAGTGCAGTATTATAGAAGCCATATGTTAAATGTAATTTAGAAAGGTAATCAATGCTTGGATATGCTCTTAAACACCCATTATATGTTGAGATATAACTGCCATATAAATGGAACAAAAAATAAAGGTTCTTAGAGTGAAGGGAAAAGATACCACTGTTATCAAGCTAGGCTGTGTGGGGAAAGCAACAGAGCAGATATTGGAGCTCAGCCTTTAGTAATGATAGGATATAAATCAGAACTTTTGCTGGTCATGGACACTGTTATTCATGTTTTCCCATTTGAGCCATTGATGGAATTGAACATCCTGACTCCACTGTGGTTGGATGGTATCATGTGACTAGTTTTATGAGTGAGTGGAGGGCCAAAGGGACATGTGCCACGTCTAGGTCAAAGCATTTAATAGCAAATCTGAGTCTTGTCCAGCTCTCTTTATCCTCTGGTATGGCCATCAGAAATGTTCAAAATGGCTACTTCACCCACTGACTCTGAGGTGTATAAGACAGGGCCAGCTCTGTGCTAACTCACCATAGACACCTGACTAACCCACAAAGTAAGGCTTTGTTTTTAAAACACAGGGAGTTGGGGGTTGTTTTTGTTACTGCAGATGATCTGGCCTATTCTTACTGATTTAGCAGTAAAGAAAGCTCTTCTTTTAAAAAAGACGAGGAAGCGTACACTGCAGTGAATTTTTCATATTGGAGTAAGAAGCAGAAACTTTTCTCAGGAACGTAATACTGGTTTAGAGTAGGGGCTTGATGTGAGAAGTTAATTTGATGATTCATCAGAAAGCAATGGCCCATGGGGATTAGAGAAGGGAGCCCAGTTAGGCCAAGGCAGGATGCAGACAGGATGTGAGACCATAAGAAGTTTACTTAAACTGGTGGCATTACTCTCCTTTAAAAAAAGAACAACAACAACTACAAAAATCTCCAAACAAATTACATGCTTATCTGGGGAGAATTTATAGATTCACCTCTAATCATTTGAGCTATTGGCTTAATATTCTAGACTCAGGAAAAAGCACTTGGACCTCTCATTTTGCATTCATCATGTTTGAGTAATGGTTCTTGTTAGCCCTGTAATAATGTCCTCTTTTTTAAAAAGTGAAGCCTAGTAATAAAATTTTTATTGTAATCCAATACTAGCATGATTCTTCCTAACTAAGAATTATGTTTGGTGGATTTAAGCAACCCCAGAAAATATTCAGGCTTAGAATTTAGAAAGAGATGTTTGGCAAAAAGAATATCCTTATAGATTAATGTTTTAGGGAGATTTTTAAAGAATATGCTATTATTGTCTTGTCTTTTGCTTTTACATTTAAAATTAGTAGTTTTCAACTTTTAATTACTTTAAGAATCATGGGGCAACACATTTTTAAATGCAGAATCCTCAGGTTTGTCTCAGAAGGATTCTGATTCCGCATGTATGGGGTAAAAGGGTATAACAGACTAACTGTTCACATCCCTCTGCCAAATTCATATGTTGAAATACTATCCCTCATTGTAATGATAAAAGGATGTGGGCCTTTGGGGAGTGACTATATCTTGAGGGTGGAGTCCTGGTGAATGGGATTAGTGCCCTTATAAGAGAGCTGCTGAGCTCTCTCACCCCTTCTACCATGTGATGACACAGCAAGAAGACAGTTGTCTATGAACCAGAAAGTTGTCTCTACCAGACACCAAATCTATATTCACCTTGATCTTATACTTTACAGCCTCCAGAACTGTAAGAAATAAATTCTTGTGGTTTAAGCCATCCATTCTATGGTATTTTTGTTATAGCAGTCCAAATGGACTAAGACAAGGGGGCTAGGAACATACACATTAAGAAGAAGCTCAGGTCATATGTGAAGGGAGTCTGAAGACCATATTTGGAGGGACATTGTATTGACTCTGTGATCCCAGACTCAATCACGAGCTCTAGTGAAGGCAGTGCTGTGTTTTAATGATCATGGTATCCCTGGTACTTAATATAAATTCAAGTACACATGAGGCAGAGCTATGTAAGACTTACAGACACTGGCTTTGCAGTTGGACAGACCTGGATTTATGTTGGCTCTGAGACATATTAGCTTTAAGACAGTGGAGATAACCTCTCTAGACCTAGCTTGGTCCTCTGAAAGGTGAAGTTAATGACACCTTCCTACACAAAGAGTATGGAGCTTACATGAAGTTATGTTTCCATAGAGCTTGGCACAGTTCCTGGGGTGATGGATTTGGAGTGAGATCTTGGTATAATATGATGGTACTAGAGGCCCAGTGCATGAAATTTGTGCATGGGGCTTGTGGGGAGGACCCCTCAGCCTGACCTGCACCCTCTCCAATCCTGGTCCCCTTGGGCGATGTACAACTGCCAGTTTAGGACCGATCCCTGGATGTCCTAAAGGACATCCCTCTTGCAATCAGGGACCACTGGCTCCTAACTGCTCACCTGCCTGCCTGCCTGATTGCCCCTAACCACTCTGCCTGCCTGCCTGATTGCCCCCAACCACTCTGCATGGCTGCCTGATCACCCCTAACCACCTCTATCTGCCAGTTTGATTACCCCTAACCGCTCTCCCCTGCTGGTCTGATTGTCCCTAAATGTCTCTGCCTCAGCCCCGCCACCATGGCTTTGTCTGGAAGACATCTGGTCTATCCAGTATAATTAGCATATTACTGTTTTATTAGTGTATATTATGGCCAGCACACAAGAATACTACAACTGGGGCTCCTTATCAAAGAAGAAATAGCAAATACAAATCAAATTTCCTCTGAATTAAGGACTGAGAATGCATCCAATATCCTGCAAGACTGAAAGAAGGTAAAAGCTGATTTGGAGAAAGTGGTGTAGACCTGGCCTGAAAGAAGGAAGTCCAGGGTGATCTCACCATGTGGCTTACTTTGAAAGTTTGGTAGTTCTTCATATCAGAAAAATGTGGCTCCATTGTGTCCCAGGCTCTAACAAATATTATTAGAAACTCCTTCTCTTCCTTCAGTGAGGCAAGGGAGACAAAGAGGTGGAATAGAGAAAGAGGAAGCAGGCCCATTTCCTCCCCTGCTGGGCCCATCAGAGTGCTCCATAAATGGCATTTGTTTGGGTTATTATTTATTATTATTCTTATCCTAAAACTTTGTGAATGATGAAAATATCTGACCTTTATTTAATGCTTTCCATGTGATAAGCTCTGCACTAAGATTTTTCCATATGTGTCTCATTGAATCCTTACAAGGAAACTCTTTGAGGTTACTATTTTTATCACCATTTAGACACAAGGAAAGTAAAGCTTGGAAAGGTTAAATAATTTGTTCAAGTAAAGGCTGTCAAAGCTTGGATTCTGTCTAATGAGCAAATCTGAAGACATAGTTAAAAATAGATTAGTTGTTGCCCTAGCTGGTTTGGCTCAGTGGATAGATCATCGGCCTGAAGACTGAAGGGTCCCAGGTTTGATTCCAGTCAAGAGCACATGCCTGGGTTGTGGTCTCAGGCCCCAGCGGGGGGTGTACTCAGGAGGCAGCTGATCAACAATTCTCTCTCATCATTGCTGTTTTTTTCTCTCTCTCTCCCTTCCTTTTTGAAATCAATAAAAAAAATATTCTTAAAAAATGGATTAGTTATTAAGTTGAAACAGAGGGAAAATATAACTTGCCACGAGTTTGGGGAATTTGCTTCCAACTTTGAATTTGGGGGAGGGGGGTGTATTTTGGGGTGAGGGAATTTGCTTTGCTGTTACCTGCCCATGAAACATAAAATAAAACAAATGTAGCTGAAGAACTTAGGTACATTGTTTTATTGCTTGTGTTAGTCAAAAATAAGAAATTACAGTGCAAGCGTTTCTGCGGCTTAATTACAGGCCTCTGTGCTGCAAACAATGCACTAAGTGCTAATAATAGGGGCCGTCCAAAAACAAATTCTCTGGAGACCTCCCAACTCCACTGGGTCTGTTTAGGACAAGTGATAAGGAAACAATGTTCTGTATGAAGGAGCAGAGGGCCCCTAGACAGTGTGAATCTTTTTCTTGTTAATGAAGTAAAATGAATATTGTTACTGGTATGAAACCAACAGCAGCGATGAAAAGTCATTCTTGTTAGTTACATCAGGCAGCAAAAGAAATATCCACTCAGCATGTTAGCTAGGAAGCAGTAAGGCCCCATCAGGAGACCCTGGTCTGTGCTGCCCTGGCAGAGAGGATCAGGAAGAAATGGTCCTATTTTTAAAAGGCTTTTCTACGTCTCATATGATTTGGGCCCAGTTCCTAAATCACCTTTGAATCAGAATAGCAATTCTTTGTTACCCACTTGGCTGGAGTGTTAAAGAATTTTGGAAAATGTTCAATAGATGTCTTGAACTCTATGTAAATATGAAAAGCACAGTTTTTTTTGTGTGTGTGAAAAGAGTATCGAAGAAAAGCTTAATATTATCCAACCTTTCTATATGGGAAAGCAAATACATTTTTTTCGATGTACAAAAAGATGGAATTACTCCATAGAACAGAATATTCAGTGGCTGCAGCATGGGAGGTATATAAGTATGTGTTGAATGAATTAATGAATAAGAAACATATGAATAGATGACCTCATTAAAAACAAATTAGAAAGCTGAACCCATATGATAAATAACCATTTGTACCTACCAGTTTAATTTAGTCTTTTGCTACCAAAAGAAAACCTTGTTTAAAATATGAAGAATATTAAGGCTTGAAATTGAAGAGGGAAGCATGAAAGAACCACTAATATCTGGGTCTCAAGCTCAAGTCACAGCCAAACTAGCAAATTCAGTTTCTATTAGATCAGAAAGAATATGCTCAGAGCAGACTTAGGTAACGGGGGGAGTCTTGGCCCTAGAGTGCATGTTCTTGGGTGGTGAGGCTGGGGTCTAATGTGTGGACTGAAGTGGTAGAGTTGGAATCAGGGCCTGGAGGATAGAAGCACATAACATCCCCAAATTTTCTGTGAATTGTGAGGACTTCATATTTTTCAAGGTTACCTTTGGCTCTGATAGTCTGAATTCAGTGCCATTCCCATGCTGGCCCAGCTAAAGAATTAATCCTCTTTCCCTTGATTTCCCCAGTCCACACCCACACAAGATGCTTGTTTGTATAGCAGACTTTACTCATGGTTTGGGGTTTCAAAGAAGGCTTACATGACAGAACCTCACAGATATTAATTTAAAAGTTAATATTAGTCATTGCCATTCTTCAAATCTTTCAACCACTTTGCTACCAGAAACTTCTTGCAGGCCACATGCCTCCACCGTGATGCTTGACACATTGCTCCCTCTCTTTCTTGAAACCTCTTTTTCCTTCCTACTTTCCCTTACTCCCAATTCAAGTGAGCTTCTTTTAGAAAGTATCTGAGTTCTTGCTTTATCTGACCCCCGCCACTCCCTGCTAAACATAGAGCTTTTTCCATATAGAAACATTTACCAATGTACATTATGTCACTAAGCAAAAACAGTTCTCCTGAGAATTCTAAAGTTGATTCTTAAAATACCTTTCATCAATGTTGTCATCCTACCTAGCACATAAAGACAGTGAAGGTCTCCACAGAAGGAACATTTGCCTGCTAACAATCATTAGCCTTGCTAACCATTACTTTTTATTCTTCAAGCTTTGATATATTGGTCACTCCAACAATTAGGTGAAACTCTGCTCTTTAAAAAGTTGTCAACCAATAATGCTCTAATTCTAATTCCAATAATAGTGGACTCTAGCCTAGAGGTGAGAAATTCCTTCTCTTTACCACCTTGAGTAAGCACGCAGATCAAAATGTATTTTAAAAACTATATTTAAACTTGACTAGATGTGCTTTATCCAAAAACAAAATGCCCTGTGATCCATTAAGGAGCTGGATGTGTCTACCTGCTTGGCGCTTGATCCCTGTCCTTCACAGGTCTGTCTCAGTCCCAGGGCTGGAGGGGCAGGGCTCTGAGTCAGATCCCAGTTGCAGGTGCTCATCTGGATACATGAACCCTACACTATAAACTTCAATCCCAGGTCATGGCCAGATGCTCTAATCAGGGATGTTCCACTAGAAAGAAGATCAGCATTTGGAGGGTGCATGAAGGAGAGAAAAGAATTCTAGGGTAGATGTGGGAAAGCACAAAAGTAACTTGGAAAGTGATGAACAGGAAGGATTTAAATGGAAGTCTGGATTAGAACTGGGAAAAAAAAAAGATGCCTGCTTTTGAAATTCTTAAAGGAAATAATTAAGGCAAATTAAGAGGGACTACTGCTATTTAAACTGGGAATTAAACTTGGGGAAGCACTAAATCTAAAAAGTGTTGTACTACATAGAAAATTCATATCTTTAATATGACCTTTCCTCCATTCTTTCCTTTTGATTCAAAATGGCCTATCCAGCACCCTGACTCCTTCTTCCTTGCATGTCCAATCCCTCAAGCATTAAGCCCTCAGGACAATGAGGTTCTGATCAGCATCAAATAATCTTAGAAGCAAAACCTTGGGGTCTGTTGACCACAGAGATAGAATTTCAGTCAAACTAGAGATAACATCCAGGCCTCAGTTACCTTTTAAGGTCCAGGCTTAGAAAAACCAGGGAAACTAGACAAAGAGATGCCATGGCTGACATCAGGACAAGGGGCACCGATCAGCTCCCACTTATCCTACTGCCGACCAATCAATAGAGACCCTGACCATGACCCTAACGTAGTCACCGGGATTAATGATTTCCCCCTATATAACCAACCCCTGGAAGCCATTGGGTAGCCAGGTCTTCAAACATTAGCTCACCTGGTGTCCAGGGCCACTTTCTAAAAATAAACCCTTACTTTCTTAGCTGCAAACTCATGTTTGTGTCTTATTGGGCTTTGATGTGGGCAGGCAAATGGACCCGTTTAGTCTGATAACAGTGTTGGCTAAAATTCTACATGGCTTACATCCACGTTTAGTTCAATTTGTATTTAGGGCATATGCCAAGCAATGAAGGATTTCATGAGGGAGAACTTTGCTTTCCCAGAACACCTTTCTTGGGTGCCTGTGTTAGAGGCAGAACACTAGGCTTCCTGAGACAGACATTTACTCAATGACAATTCTTAATTCTAAGAAATGAATGAAAGTGAAGCATGATGAGGGAAACTCTCATCAGGAGGGACAATTGTGCTGCTTGAGTCACTGTCTCTGTCCTCCCTTACACTTCCCATGGCTCCAAGTTCTAGGACAGCAAGCTGCCCAGAGGGAGAAGGACGTCAAATGCCACACCCTGTGGCACAACTGTCACCAGTCCTTACCTTTCTTTGGGAACATTTCCACTAGAGAAAGATAGTCATCTAAAAGCCATTTCACAAACAAAGCTCTGAATGTGTACAAAGGCGATTTTGGTATTTTAACTAACCGGACAATGTTTTTGGAGCACTTCTGTTCCCGTATTTTCCCTGTGGTAGAGGTGATAGGTGCTCTTCTCTCTTTAGTCAATGCTTTGGAGAATGCTGAGTTTCCAGTCTGCTTTACTGGCTGAAAGCTCCCATTCTGCCCAAGTATTGCACAAAATTCTGCCCCTATCTTGTGGCCCTGGAACAGAAAATTAAAATACACTGTTTTCTTCTAAGTGTCTTTTGTGGTCCAGGCTGTAAACACCATCAGCACCATCAAGCTCTCAGCATGAGTTGAAAACCCCAGAGCTAATGGCTCTAGCAACTTCCCACTGGCCCAGGAGAGGGTCACTGCATTTTCACTTTTGTGTGTCAGCTTCCATGGGTGTTTTGGGGGTGCATGATGTGGCAGAAGGAGGGAGATAGCCTTTAAAATCCATCAGAGGTCAATGTATTCCATTATATGCACAGTGATTCAAATTCAGTTTTAACCTTTGACGAAATTTGCAGTGTTGGGATTTTTTATGCTAGAGCAGACACAGGAAATCACAGGTGCAACTCATTTTGGGTTTGACTTACAATCACTGCGGGCCCTTAGAATTTTTATAGCAAATTCTCTCTTTAACTTGAGCATAAAGTGTCAGAAGTCTGTAGCTTGTCTCTGTAATGTACATTAATAGGTAATATTGATTTGTGGAAATTAATTACTAGAAAAACAGCTCTCAGCACTTACCTAGTGTTTGGAAAGATCTGAGAGCCCCCTTGTGGCTATAATAAATCCAAACTAAAAAAGAATGAAAAGCTTTCAACTGTGTTTTTCTCTCTATCTTGTCTTTCTCTCTAGCTCTCTCTTTGGTTATATTTGTTTGCTTGCTTTATGATTTGAGTTGTTTTTCACTTTATATTAGCATCAGCATATTTCATATAATTTTAATGAAGGACTCAGAGATGATAGCCAGTGTCAATTTTAAAAGAAAAAGGATGCTTGGTTTTTTTACCGATTATTAAACTCAGATTCTTATCACCAAGAGAAATAATATGGAGTGGAGGGCATTTAGGGAAGTTTACAAAATAAGGGTATTACAGTTGCATTATTCTGCTTCTTAAGGGAGGCCCCCCTTTCTTTTTAATCTATGTAGTGATTGCACAAAGGTAAAAGCCACCTCTAACAGCCCCAAGCTACATTTATTTTGAACGTCTAAAAGCTTATTTTCTCAGATTTACATATAGCAGAGGAAAGTAGGAAAATAAGTGTCCTCATTTGAGTGTTTTTAAATCTCCAAGAAATGAACACTGAAAGTTATTACCTCTGATGCTTCAATCATGCCTGAAGAAAAATATTTGCAACTTAAGGTCACTGTGCTCCACACTTGAATTGATGAAGGGAGCGCCCAAGGCAAAGTTTAGACAGAATGAATTGATTTTTTTGAGAGAGATTTAAATGCTTGTGCATATATTTTTTCAAATTTCTGTTATTGCTTTATTAATTAGGCAGAATTGCAGCAGGGTCTGGAACCCAGTGCCGCTGAAAGATCCCATTGAGTGTCCATGTGGTGAGCTGGGCTTCTGGAAGGAAGTCAGGCTATTATCATGAACTAGAGGCCCCACGCACGAGATTCGTGCATGGGTAGGGTCCCTAGGCCTGTGATCAGGGCTGATTTGTGGGGCAACCAGAGGGGCAATCAGGGGTCCCTGCTGGCACCTGCCTTGGCCAGCCTGTGGGCTGGGCGCAGCTCCGGCATTGAGTGTCTGCCCTCTGGTGGTCAGTGCACATCATAGCGACCAGTTGTTCCACAGGTCGTTCTGCTGTTTGGTTGATTTGCATATTAGGCTTTTATTAAATAGGATAAGTGGATTTTGGAAGAAACCTGATTAGGGCTCCATGTTACTTCCAGTATAATTTGCAGTCTCCTAGAATAGTTTGTGGTACAACATTGGAATCTAGTCACAAATGCATCACTAGCCCTCCTATTGTTCCTAGCATGGAGGAAAATGTGAGGTTAAGGAGAAAAAGAAAAAGAAAGCCCTGGCCAGTTTTGATCAATGGATAGAGTGTTAGGCCACGAACTGAAGGGTCTCGGGTTCAATTATGATCAAGGGCATGCACCTGGGTTGCAGGCACATGTGGGAGGCAAGCAGTCAATGTGTCTCTCTCGCATTGATGTTTATCTCTCTCTGTCTCTCCCCCTCCCTTCTAATTTCTCTAAAAATCAATGGAAAAATATTTTCAGGTGAGGATTAACAAACAAACAAAAAAAAAAAAAAAAAAGGAAAGGAAAAACGAAACAGAAAACCCCTGATGTTGATGCCTAAGTAGAATATATGAAAGCAAAAGATGGTGTCTGGTGGGTTTCCCCTTCAGTGCACCAGTGTAATTAGCACAAACAGCAGTTCCAGAGCTTGGGAGGGAGGGAGAGAGGAGACTGTGGGCACAGCTAAAGCTGGCTGGATCACATGCTAAGCAGAAGCCACTTTGTTCTTTAGGGACTGTAGAAAATTTCAAGTTCTAACACCATCATTTTTGGTCTTTTTATTTTTTTATTTTTTTATTTTTATTATTATTTTTTTAATAAATCTTTATTGTTCAGATTATTACAGGTGTTCCTCTATTTTTTCCCCCATAGCTCCCCTCCACCTGATTCCCCACCCCACCCGATGCCCTTACCCCCGCCACTGTCTTCATCCATAGGAGTAAGATTTTTGTCCAATCTCTTCCCGCACCCCTCACACCTGCTTCCCCTGAGAATCGTCAGTTCACTCCCTTTCTATGTCCCTGATTCTATTATATTCACCAGTCCATTCTGTTCTTCAGATTTTTTATTCACTTGATTTTTAGATTCACTTGTTGGTAGGTATGTATTTGATGTCATTTTGTTGTTCATAATTTTTATCTTTACCTTTTTCTTCTTCTTCCTCTCCTTAAAGAATACCCTTCAGCATTTCATGTAATCCTGGTTTGGTGGTGATGAACTCCTTTAGCTTTTTCTTGTCTGTGAAGCTCTTTATCTGACCTTCAGCTCTGAATGATAGCTTTGCTGGGTAGAGTAATCTTGGTTGTAGGTTCTTGCTGTTCATCACTTTGAATATTTCTTGCCACTCCCTTCTGGCCTGCATAGTTTCTGTTGAGAAATCAGCTGACAGTCGTATGGGTACTCCCTTGTAGGTAATTAATGTTTTTCTCTTGCTGCTTTTAATATTCTCTCTTTGTCTTTTGCCCTTGGCATTTTAATTATGATGTGTCTTGGTGTGGTCCTCTTTGGATTCCTCTTGTATGGGGTTCTGTGCGCTTCCTGGACTTGTAAGTCTATTTCTTTCATAAGGTGGGGGGAGTTTTCTGTCATTATTTCTTCTAATAGGTTTTCAATATTTTGCTCTCTCCCTTCTTCTGGCACCCCAAAAATTCGGATGTTGGTTCGCTTAAAGTTGTCCCAGAGGCTCCTTACACTATCTTCATATTTTTGGATTCTTTTTTCTTTTAGTTTTTCTGGTTGGATATTTTTTGTTTCCACATATTTCAGATCTTTGGTTTGATTCTTGGGGTACGTTGATCTACAGTTGAGTTTCTGTATATTCTTTATTTCAGACAGTGTATGCTTCATTTCTGACTGATCCTTTTCCATTTTTTTGGCATTCTCATTAAGCTCCTTGAAGGTCTCATCAAGTTTCTCAGCGGTTTTAAGAAGATTCTTGAGTAACCTTATAAATGTGGTTCTGAACTCTATGTCATCCAGTAGTTTGCTTTCCTCCGTTTCTTTCATTCGTGACATGTTTCTTTGTCTCCTCATTTTGGCTGCTTCCCTGTGTTGATGGAGTAGCTTTGTGTGGTAGGTGACCTATAGGGGGCAGTAGCTCAGCCTCCCCAATCACCTGATGTGGACACTCTTGGTACACCCCTTTGTGGGCTGAGTGCAAAGACTTGGTGCAGTTAAAGCCTTAATTGCTGTTGGTATACTGGGAGGAATTGACCTCCAGGCCAATTAGCTGTGAGCACTCACTGTGTCTATAATGGAAGAACTGCTGCGCTGAAGACACACTTATGGGGCAGGACTTGTTTCAGTGGGGCTTTGGTGCTCACTGAGTCTGCCTTTCAATGTGTCACTTATGGATGTGAGGAGTTGAAATCTGGTGTCTCACACTGACCACTAGGTACACTGGCTTCTGGATCTCCAATGGGGTGCAGGTCAGCTACTGTCTGAGGCCATCCAGCAGGAGCTACAGTGAGAGCTACAGTTTTCTCCTCTTTGCTTGGGGTTTGGAGGTTTTGGAGCTGTCTGACCAGGGCTGCAAGTTTGCTAGGTTAAGCTGCGATAGGGCAGGGCTTTCTTCTGCTAAAGCTGCTGCTTGGAGCTTGGGTGGGTTTGTAGGTTGTGCAGGGCGGGGTCTCAGGGTGTCACTAGGCTAGGGCGTGGCAAATAGCAATGGCTGCTAGTTAGCCGGCTCTGTGTCCCCAAGGGCGTCCCGGAGTCCCGTGCCCCAGTGCTGTAAACAATTATTCCTGCGCGCAGCTCTGCAAGTAAGCCCCCCTCACTGGCAGACAGTCCAGCTTCTCCCCGTAGGAGTTTGGGTCCCCCGCGTCTCCCCAGAAACTGGATTTCAGAGTAATTGGGGGCTTGTCTCCCTTTGGGTTGAAAAAAGCAATGCCCGCCGCCAGCCCGGATCACGCGCCTCCGTACCTCAGCTTTTCAGCGCTCGTGCACGTCTCGATGCTCTTTTCTCTTTCCTTCTAGTTGTAGAACTTCCACTCAGCCAGCTTTCCCGTGGTTCTGGGTGATAGGCGTTTTGTCTTTTAGTTGAATTTTTGAAATTGTTGCGTGAGGCAGCAGTTTAGGTGTTTACCTACGCCGCCATCTTGGATTCTCCGGTCTTTTTAAATATGGAACTTGTGTAATGTGCAAGAGCCTTTATGAATATGCATAAATGACCACAAGGTTGTATCAAAAGGATTCGGTGTCCACCTGAATAAGCTCCTATTGGCCCCAAATTAGATACTTTGAGCATTAGTAAGAATAATGACTGCAATGTGTTGAAACTTATTAAATATGTTTAGAGTCATCTATATATATAAAACCCTAATATGCAAATAGACCGAACAGTGAAACAACCGGTCGCTTTAATGTGCGTTGACCACCAGGAGGCATGCGTGGAACATGGTGGGCATCAGCAGCAGGCAGCAGAGTATCGGACATGGCGGGCGTTGGCCGTGGCGGGATGGTGGAACAGGTGAGCGGGGGCGCCAGACCAAGGCAGGCGCCGGTTGCTGTCATCAGGGAGAGCCTCTGGTGGTTACTGAAAATTCTTTGCTCCTGCGCACCATGGTCCCACCTGGCACTCACACCTGTTGCCAACACTGGCCCTGCTCACACCCGCTGCCAGCGCCTGGTGCCAACCCCAATTGCTTGGCACCATCAGCAGGTGTGAGAGGTGGCTGCCAGCTCCGATTGCCCCTCAGGGCTTCTCTACCTCCTCCTGCTCCTGAGGGGTGATTGGGGCTGGCAGCTGCCTTTCGTAACCACTGCCGGCAATGGCCCTGCATGCACCTGCTGCCAGCACCAGCCCTGCTCGCACCCGCAGCTGCTGCCGGAGCCACCACTTGCACCTGTTGCTGGCGCTGGTCCCAATAACTCCATGCCATCAGTGGGTGCAAGTGGGGCCAGCACTATCAGCGCGTGGGAGTGGTGATGGCAGAAGTGGGGCTGCTGGCAGACAGGGAACCAGGGCCCGCAGTGGGAGGGGATGAGTGGGGGAGCAGAGGATGGGCTGAGACCTGCCCGTGCCCACTGCAGCTTCGTGACGCACACTTCCTTTCAAGGTGCACGAATTTGTGCACTGGGCCCCTAGTTCTATGTAATAAAACCTTAATATGCAAATAGACCAAACTACGGAACAACTGGCAGAATAACCGGTCACTATGACGTAGACTGACCACCAGGGGGCAGTCCACCAGAGCTGCCTCCTGCATTGAGCATCTGCCCCTGAGAGGAAGGCAACCAGTGGCAGTGGCAGGGGGCGGGGCCAGCCAGCGGGCAGCACCAGGCCACCAGCCAAGGCGGGTGCCAGCAGGGGCCCCCCAATCACCCTGTCTGCTTGTCATACCACCCTGATTGCTGGCCAGGCCTAGGGACCCTACCCTATATATTGGGAACAGTCTCTTAGATTTAAAAATTAAAACCTGGCAAGGCTACTCTAACACTGAAAAAACAGGATGATGCAGTGATGACATGCATGGACTCTGGCTTGCACATTTTGTGGTCAGCCCTGATTCTGACACTTATAACTGTGTGACAAAGCCAATTATTTAGCTTCCCTCTGCTTCAGTTTTTCCACCCATAAGATGGGGAAAATGGTACTATTGCCTCAGAAGGATTATATTATGTACTACTTTTTATAATCAGGGCAAAAAAAAAAAAAATGTAGCTGCCCATACAACAGCAAGATGTCTTTCACCTGTATGAAAAGTATGGTCACTGGTGCATGCAGCATCACGGATTGTGAGAGAGCTGTCCCACTGGCAGTCGGACATCTCCCAAGGGTACAGGCCGGGCTAAGGGACTGCCGCCCCCCATGCACAAGCTTTGTGCACGGGGCCTCTAGTCCTATATAATAAAGAGGTAATATGCAAATTGACCATCACTCCAACACACAAGATGGCCACCCCATGTGGTCAAAGACGGCTGCCCCCATGTGCACACAAGATGGCTGCAACAAGATGGCCAGCAGGGGGAGGGCAGTTGTGGGCGATCAGGCCAGAAGAGGAGGACAGTTGGGGGCGATCAGGCCTACAGGGGAGGGCAGTTAGGCGTGACTGGGCCTGTAGAGGAAGGCAGTTGGGGGGGACCAGGCCTGCTGGGGAGGACAGTTGAGGGCAATTGGGCCAGCAGGGGAGCAGTTAGACGTCGATCAGGTTGGCAGGGGAGTGGTTCAAGGGTTATCAGACTGGCAGGCAGGTGGGATTGGGCCTAAATAGGCAGTTGAACATCCCTCAAGGAGTCCCATATTGGAGAGGGTGAAGGCTGGGCTGAGGGACACCCCCCACCCTGTACACGAATTTTGTGCAACAGGCCTCTAGTAATGATATAAAATCAAACAAACAATTTCAACAAAATCCCCTTTGGAGGAGTCCAGGAAAGCAACCTATTGTTTGAAAACCAGTAATTAGAATGAGTCAAGCGCTCATCTACCTTTCCTATGCAAACTATATCTTGGAGTATCAAATAGTTGATATGGTAAGTTTCTTGTGATAGAAGCCTGGCAGCCAAAATGAAAAAGAAATGATTGAGTTCGACCAGTGGTCGGCAAACTGCGGTTCATGAGCCACATGTGGCTCGCAAGCCACAGTTTGCCGCTCTGTTGACTAATGAGTTTGCTGACCACTGAGTTAGACTATCATCATTGTGCAACCCTCTAATGAATAATCTGTGGCTATGCATTAACAAAGAGAGATCACCAGCCACTATGTGCCTCCAGATTGAAGTCCACAACATTGCCTATGAAGAAACAAGCATTTATTATGTCAGAATGATATTTTCCCCAACTTTAACTATTAACTGAAGGTGTATCCATATCCTGGTATTTCTGACTAGTTCTTCAGGGGTTCCCCTTTATAGTTGGGGTTTAAAAAGCAGATGAGCTAATATAAAAAACTGGGAAATCTCCAAACTTAGAATAATGTGCTAATGTCATGCTTTCTAACATTCATACCTAATAATAGACAAACATGTAAATTGACCGTACCTCTGCTACACCCACAGCCAATCAGAGTGAGTATGCAAATTAACCCAACAAAGATGGAGGTTAATTTTCATACATAGGTGCCCAGCAGCCTGGGTCCCAGGAACTTTCTCAGCACCCAAGTCACTCTGAGGTAGGCTCCCGGTAGGTCCTGAGCAAGCTGGGAAGGGCCTGAGCCAGGGGGCTCCTGGGCAGGAGCGGAGCAGGGCGATTGGAGGGAGCTGGGGGGCCCCTGCCCAGGCCCTGAGGCTATAGGCCTGACAGGGGTGGAGCAGGCGATTGGAGGGAGCTGGGGGTCCCCTGTCCAGGCCCCAAGCCCCGGCCAGAGGCTTGGGACCTGGGCAGGGGTGGAGCAGGATGATCAGAGGGAGCTGGGGGTCCCCTGCTCAGGCCCAGAGGCTTTAGGCCTTGGCAGGGGCAGAGCCAGAGATCGGAGGCGATTGGTGTGAACTACAGAGGAAATACCTTTTCTGACCACTCATTGGCTAAGCTCCCTGTTTTCCACTGGTAATATTCTTAGTAACTTGGGTCTAAGAATCCAAAAAGGTGATCTAGGGTTTTTCCACCACACTCCTGGAGAAAAAAAGAAGGTCCACTGTTGGAGGGCTATGAAATGTCACATCCTGCCCTACCCAGTTTGGCTCAGTGGATAATGCCTAGGTTTGCCGACCACAGGGTCTGGTTTGATTCTGATCAAGGGCATGTACCTAGGTTGCAGCTCCTCCCTCGCTGGGGCCCAGGTCAGGGCTCATGCAGAAGGCAACCAATCAAAGTGTTCCTCTCACTTCGATGTTTCTCTCTGTCTTTCCCTTTCTCTTCCACATTCTCTAAAAATCAATGGAAACATATCCTAAGGTGAGGATAAAAAAAAAAAGAAAGAAATGTCATATCCTATGAAAGACACATCTTGAAAATGCCTAAAGAAAGCTGTCATTTTTTCATGGTGAAGGGACTGGAGTCCGTGTTGATGAAAACACCTTGGTGCCTGCGGTGACTGGCAGTGGCTGCAGCAGCAGGGTGATGGGGCTGGTGACTTCCCCTGATAAGCCCGGTTGCCTCAGTAGGACAACCTCTGAGGGCTCCCAGTATGTGAGAGGGGGGCAGGTTGGGCTGAGGGATATCCCTCGCTCCAGTGCACAAATTTCATGCACCGGGCCCCTAGTTAACTATATTAGAGCAAAATAAGACAGGGTGGTGTCATCAAAAGATTACTGCATGGCCAGTTCCTTGAGATCAGGCTGTGTCTTGTATATCATTATATCCCAAGAATCTATCATAGTGCTTGGCATAAAATACATAATCAACAAATATATATATATATAATGTTTTTATTGATTTAAGAGAGAGGAAGGGAGAGGGAGAGAGTGATAGAAACAGATAGAAACATCAATGATGAGAGAGAATCATTGATTGGCTGCCTCCTGCATGCCCCATACTGGGGATCAAGCCCAAAATCCAGGCATGTTCCCTGATTGGGAATAGAAACATGACATCATGGTTCATGGGTCAACACTCAGCCCCTGTGCCATACCAGCTAGGCAATCAACAAATATTTTTAAATAAATAGACTAGTATAGTAGCAGAGGAGGAAGAAGAAAAGTCTCAGCTCTGCTAGCCTTTAGTTGTTGGGAAAGTCCTTGTACATCACTGAGCACTGATTTGCTCATGTGTAAAATCCTGCCTCTGATATAGTCTTGTGGTAAAGAAAAAGTGAAATAATGGAAGAGGAAAGTGTTTTGAAAACTGTATGTTACACAAATAGAAAAGAACTATCAGCTGTTTTTTATTATTAACAAAGCTTTTAATATTTAAATTTTAAAATGTCACTGTATTGGGGTAATTCCTGAGGTTCTGATATTCATGGAGGAAGGGAGGTTTTTGAAGTGGGAAGTGTGCACTTATATTGAGGATCTGCTGTGCATCAGTTACTGCTGAACCCTTTATAGTCATTTTTTTAAATTCATTTATTCCTACAATCCTGTAAAGTAAGCATTTATACCCTGCTGTTTAGATGAGGAAACTAAAGCTGCCAGAGGTCATACAAGCTAAGCAGCTCACACCAAATGTGAGATGGACCCAAAATTGAAACGCAGACCTTTCTAACTTCAAAACCCATTTTCTTCCCACTGCATCTTAAAGTGAAGTTTCCAACATCTTTGAAATTACATGTTCATGCTCTGTCCAAATGAGTAGAGTTTGACTTCTATTTTCATTGAATCTTCTCTTTCTGAATAAAGGCATTAGAACAGCCAACTTCAGAATCCAACAACCTTCCAGAACACATTTCTGAGTCTTTGTAGCATTGGGTTAAAATAGAAAAGGGAGAAACCAAGATGGCAGCACAGGTAAACACCTGAACAGCTGCCTCACACAACAATTTCAAAACTACAACTAAAAGACAAAACGGATATCATCCAGAACCACAGGAAGGCTGGCTGAGTGGAAATTCTACAACTAGAAGGAAAGAGAAAAGCACACTGAGACTCACAGGAGCTGCGGAAGGCAGAGGTACGGAGGGGCGCACATGCGGAGAGGGCTGGCAACTGAGGACATGGCTGGCTTACTCAAGCGGGAGGGAGACAAAAGCTCACAACTGCTCTGAACTCCAGTTCTGTGCGAGACTCTGGGGACCCAGACTCATATGGGGAGAAACTGGACTGTTTGGCAGCGGGCGAAACTCAAGGGCGGCTTTCTCTCAGAGGTACTTGCAGTGATTACCACAGGACTCTGAGACCCAGGGGCCTCTTGGGGCAGGGCTGATGGGAAGCCATTGCTGTTTGCTCTGCCCTGAGACTCTGCCCCATCCATGCTGAGCACAGAGGCTTTTGCATATGAATGGCCTGGTCCTTTGAATTCTAAACTTACCTAACAAACTGAAGCTGAGTCAGTGAGACCCAGAGCATCCAGGGGGAAGGCCCAGGGCCCCACAGAAGCTTGCATTGCTTCACAGCTGGGCCTCATCTGGGCACCTCCAAACCCCAAACAGGGAAGAGGAATCTGCAGATCTCTTCATAGCTCCTGCTGGGTGGCCTCAGGCAGAGGCTATATTGGCACCTCCTTGGAGATCCAAGAGCCAGTGTACCCAGGGGTCAGAGTGGGACCATCTAGATTATAACTCCTCAGATCCATAAGGGATACACTGAGGGGGCAGACTCAGTGAGCGCCAAAGCCCCACTGAACCAAGTCTTGCCCCATAAGGGTGTCTCCAGCACAGAGGTTCTCCCATCACAGACACAGCTGATCTTCACAGCCAGTTGGCCTGGAGGTCAATTCTTCCCAATGATACCAACAACAATCAAAGCTTAACTACAATAAGACATGCACACAGCCCACAAAGGGATGCACCAAGAGTGTCCACCTCAGGTAACTGGGGAGGCTGAGCCACTGGGCCCTATAGGATACCTAGCACACAAAGCCACTCTGTCAACACAGGGAAGCAGCCAACATGTGGAGACAAAGAAACAGGTCACAAATGAAAGAAATGGAGGAAAGCAAATGACTGAATATAGAGTTCAAAACCATGGTTATAAGGTTTTTCAAGAATTTTCTAGAAAAAGCCGATAAATTTAGTAAGACCCTCGAAGATATGAAAAAGGATCAACTAAAAATTAAGCATACACTGACTGAAATAAAGAATAATATACAGAGATCCAACAGCAGACTAGAGGATTGCAAGAATCAAGTCAAAGATTTGAAATACAAAGAAGCAAAAAACATCCAACCAGAAAAGCAAAAATAAAAAAGAATCCAAAAATATGAAGATAGTGTAAGGAGACTCTGGGACAACTTCAAGTGTACCAACATCCGAATTATAGGGGTGCCAGAAGAAGAGAGAGAGCAAGATACTGAAAACCTATTTGAAGAAATAATGACAGAAAACTCCCCCCACCTTATGAAAGAAATAGACTTACAAGTCCAGGAAGCGCACAGAACCCCATACAAGAGGAATCCAAAGAGGACCACACCAAGACACATCATAATTAAAATGCCAAGGGCAAAAGACAAAGAGAGAATCTTGAAAGCAGCAAGAGAAAAACGGTTAGTTACCTACAAGGGAGTACCCTTACGACTGTGAGCTGATTTCTCAGCAGAAACTATGCAGGCCAGAAGGAAGTGGCAAGAAATATTCAAAGTGATGAACAGCAAGAACCTACAACCAAAATTACTCTACCCAGCAAAGTTATCATTCAGAGTTGAAGGTCAGATAAAGAGCTTCACAGACAAGAAAAAGCTAAAGGAGTTCATCGCCACCAAACCAGGATTACGTGAAATGCTGAAGGGTATTCTTTAAGAAGAGGAAGAAGAAGAAAAGGGTAAAGATAAAAATTATGAACAACAAAATGACATCAAATACATACCTACCAACAAGTGAATCTAAAAATCAAGTGAATAAAAAATCTGAAGAACAGAATGGACTGGTGAATATAATGGAATCAGGGACATAGAAAGGGAGTGAACTGACAATTCTCAGGGGGAAGCAGGTGTGAGTGGTGCGGGAAGAGATTGGACAAAAATCTTACTCCTATGGATGAAGACAGTGGTAGTGGGTAAGGGCATGGCGTAGGGTGGGGTGGGGAATCAGGTGGAGGGGATCTATAGGGGGAAAACAAAAAGAGGAACACCTGTAATCTGAACAATAAAGTTTTATTTAAAAAAAATTGTACACCTATGGATGAGGACAATGGGGGGGAGGGGTAAGGGCAGAGGGTGGGGTGGGAATCGGGTGGGGTGGGAGTCAGGTGGAGGGGAGCTATGGGGGGAAAAGAAAGGAACAATTATAATAATCTGAACAAAAAAGATTTATTAAAAAAAAAAAAGCCCCATTTTAAAACCAAAAAGAGAATGATGGCACTGCATGAGCTTTGGCTTTATCTGAATTCTCTTGCACCACTATTTCCAACCACCCTTTATTGTCCTGGGATTAATACAGCTTTTGGCTTCTGAATTCCTTGGGAGTGTTAAAAAAGAATGGAACTGGCCCAGCCGGTGTGGCTCAGTGGTTGAGTGTCGACCCATGCACCTGGATGTTGCCGGTTCTATACCAGGTCAGGGCATAGGCTGGGTTGGTGGGCTCCGTCTTCAGTGGGGGCATGTAGGAGGCAGCCAATTGAGGCTGATGTTTCTCTCTTATGGATGTTTCTGTCTCTCTCTTCCTGTTCTTCGCCCTTTCTCTGAAATCAATAAAAAGAATTAAAAAAAAATGGAACTGCTATAATCCCCCCTTGCCTCTAATAACCTTTCCTCAAGTGTAAACTTGTTATGCGCTTTTGTGGGTGTGCTGAGCTCAGGAAAACTGTATCTAGGACTTCTGCACTGTAAATATATAGAGGACCTTCTTCACCCATTCACGCCTGAGGCTGAGAGGAGCCAGATGCCTTGTGTCACCCTGACCCTGCAAAGTGCTCCCTCACTCTTGTCTCCTGCTGCCTACCCACAGGGAAACACAAACCCCTTTCCCTGAGATGTTCATTTTGCTTCTGGAGCTTTGAATTCAAGAAAGCCCGGACCACTGCAGCATTAAGTCACAAATTGCATCTCTACAGCCTGATGTGTATGAGATGATGGAAGAGACTGTCAAAACTGTCATCACTTGGTGAAATTGCAGACATCATCCAAAAAACTACGTAACACAAAGAGTTGTTTTGATGACTAAATTGGTGAATGCAGTACAGCACTTAGAACTGTACTTGGACATGGTAAGCAGGCAATAAATGTTAGGCATTATTATTATTTCTATTGCTATCGATTTTTATTTCACATGAATTTCTCATATTTTAAGTTAGCTTGTTTCTTATCATCACTTAGGGGATCATCTCTAAGCACTCTTTCTTTGAGAACTGGCAAGGCATGGAATTAAGTGGGGATATCTTAGGTATTTTGTTAAATATGCTAAAATGATTGCCCAGTCCTGATAGCAGAATCTTAGGCAGATCCTAACTCAAAATAATCCTTTATGGGAAAAAAATGGAAAACTCTGGACAGATAGGAGGTTTTGTTTGTTTGTTTTGTTTTCAGTTCTATGATGCTTTAGGAAAATCTGTATCAAAGCTGTCAGATATAAACCTAAATACCGGAACACGTGCCTTGCTCTTAAATATCCTGATTTCCTTCTTTTCCTTTCCGAATTGGCTAGTGCAAAACAATTGCAATGCAGACACCTGGTCAGTTCCACCTTGTGTAAGTCTCACATTCCCTAAAAATAGCGCCTGTGAAATTAGCTAAAGAGCGAGCCTGGCTGCACACGAATGGCCCGATAACACAATCTGAGTGTACTATCTGGTGTTCTGCTTTGCCCGGCTGGGATTAGAGCTGTGAGTGAGACTGAATTGGGCCTTATCTCACTCTGGGGCGGCTTCAGGCTTCAGCTGGATGCCCACATGCATAAACCACAGCTTTGCAGAGCAGAGCGCCTCGCCACGTCTTCGTGCCCAAATCCCAGCGAGGCCGCGCAGAGCAAGGCACCTCTGAACCAAATAATCACGGAAGTCTCTGAATAATGCATGAGAGCAGGACCCTCCCTGGCACATTTGAAACTGTACTGGGAGGAACTGTGCTCAGCAAAGATAGCAAAAACAAGTCTCTGGAACATGCCTGCCCTGAAATTTATTCTTGCAGCAGCCGCTTGGGGAAAAGTGAAAGCAAATATGACAACCACCCGAAAGTCATGGCATTTTAGTGAGTTGGAGGCTCATAGGTTTCACATCAATATAAAGCAGCAACATGACAGGATTTAAAATTTTATCTTATTGATAAATACTAACCCTTTCTCTGGGGAACTGGGAGCGGGCTGATCATCACTGAGAAGTGACCGGTGTCCTCCAGGAGCCTCTATTCCATGCTTTAGTTTGGTTGGGTTAGTATTATGCGTGACTTCCCTTCATTAGAGTTGGCTGACACCTAGACAGTGTAGAAAAGCTGCTGCTCAAGCGGCTGTTTCTTTGAGGACCAGCGCTAAATATGTCCAGGCCAGGGACCTCCATCTTTCTGATCCAGATGTCAGCTTTAAGACAGCTGCAGAGCTGATGCAGCAGGATTTGATTCCACAAATGTCTAGTCTCTAATTTGATATGCCAGCCGATCATTAAGTGCAAAATAAACAGATCTTTTTAGGAGAATGTTTCCTCATCGCTATGTCACAAACCCCACTCGGGCTGTCCTGGAATGTCCCTAATAGGCTCCTTTTCTG